>OY977954.1:13581002-14781002 GCA_963854355.1 Epinotia brunnichana
ACCTACATCAGGCCTAGTAGCATGATCCGTTTTACGGTAACGTTTCAGTACATTAAGGCCGTAAAACGTGACCATAAAACCTATCGTGCTATCCGGGCAATGTAATTTTCTTTATGGGAGAATGATAGTTGATTTGTCCTAACAATTCGTTTAAAGAGATACATAATTACCCCGCTGTTTTGTTTTTTTTACTAAGTAATAAATAACTTAGTAGAAACCTGTATAACGATGATGGTAAAGTATAAGTAATGATAGTATGTTACACTGCTTATTAAGCTGTTCTAGGTGTTTTATGACAATTCGCGTGTGGCCAGCGTCCACGCGTGGCTTTTGTTGCGTTTGCGCATTAGTTTGTCACCCTTTGTGGCCGCGAATTGATCGTGACGGCGGACTTATTGCCGCGCCCCGTCGATCGCTGATTATAAAAGCGTTTATAGGATAATAGCGACCCGCCAGGAGCGATTGTTTTTTACCAGTTCGAGGCATTACAATTTTCAACATAAGTCCGTTCGCTATATATGGAGGAAGCCATCATTTTCTTGGAGGAGGGTGGGTATAGTCAAAGGAATAAACTCTTCCTTGCGATGAAGAAACTCTTCGGTTCAAAAACATTCCAACCGGTCGCATCCTAAGCATCCTGTAAGAGAGGAGATTTCCCCTTCTGCTAATTTCTGCTATTGCCGTCTACTGGTGAACGAAACTATTGAACGTCCTTCAGTCACACCTTAATGTGAATGGATGGCGCGAATGACAAAATCACTTACAATTTGTTGTTCGGCGTGAACTCCAAAGCCAATTTCAAACAAGCCGAAAAAACAGTTCTACCAATGGATGAAGTGATACGTTTATCGTACCAAAACGATCGGGATTTAGTGCTAATGGGCCCACAGTTGACGCTGACGTACCGACGACGCGACAAAACACGATATTTTATGATACGCACAGCTCATAACTGAACGACATAAGCGACAAACCTTATGTACAGCGACCCGTCATTTTGCGCACGAAAAGCTGTGGTGTTGAGTTACGTCGATTAATTTTGTTTTTGTGGCGATTTACGAAAAAAGAACGATTGAAAATCGCTATTTTACACCAGAGAGCTGCTGCTCGACATTGGGTTCCGTATCAATAAAACTGCGCTGAATTTGGATACAGTTCTCAAGAAACCAGTTACCTACATGCTATTAATGTCTCATATTTGTATATGGAGTAGATACAATAACAGTCGGTATGACAAATGATAGGATTATTGAAAAACATACGACACAAGTAGTTTGTTTTTATTGTATATTTTGATTTTGATTATAATAAAACCTTCACATTATGAGCGCAACATCTCACCAAAGGCACGAAACAGTTTCATCGGAATGTTCAGATTCGATCTTTCCAATCGGTTTCACAATGCTACCGGAAAACCATAATACATTTACCGTTACTACGCCACAATCACTTGAAAATCAACCTTGAATAAATCCCAATAAAGTAGCAATTATTCTTACAATGCGCATTGATTAAAATTGCAGATAATTTCGATCGACTATTTTTTTTTCCAGCCGAACGCGCATCGTGTGCATTCTGCCATGATTGGAACGTGTCAGATGTATTCGAAATTTGAATTTTGAATGTCAAATAACTGACGTTCGATTTATTGCCACGTGAAGCTAAAAGAGTTTAATACTCATATAATTGCTTAAGTTGAAATGGCTTTTGCTGTAGGTATATTTGCTGTCTGTTCGTTCTTTTTTCTACAGATACTTATTTTTGTATGTACCATAACGATCAAAGACTACAACATACATACTGAGATAAGAAACGTGCGTGCGGCCTGGTCGCCATATTATGTATGAATATTCCGATATTTTTGACCTGTGTCGCCTATTTAGTTGTTAAATTCAAACTATTAGGTTCGTGAAAGGGGCCTCTAAGTCACATAAAGGGTTTAGTCGCCTTTTAAGAAAAGCTGTCACACTGTGACACAAAACTGTGACACAATGCGACCTAGTCCCATAGTACCTAAGCGCAATGAGACTTTTGTTATGGGGACTTTAGACAACGATATATTTAATAGATATACATTGTTATATATCTACATAGGAAACGTCCAAGACTCGGAAACACATATTCATGGTCATCACGCAATATTTGCCCTTACCGGGGTTCCAACCCGGGACCTTCAGCTTCGAAGGCAGCGTCACTACCCACTAGGCTAACCGGTCGTCTAAACTTTAGACGACTGGATTTAGACTCTAATGCCTCCTTTAGTAACTCCTTTAGTAAGAAAAAAACTTTCCTTGACTGTATTAACTCCATAATAGACCCGCGTAATCAATGCGATAAAACCAATTAGGCATCAAATTAACGTGTGAGCTTAATGGGTAATCGAAATACCTTTGGGCACTTTGTAGTAGCTGAAGGCCAGTGACCTAACTCCGTGCACGTTTAAGCAATTGCAGCACTTATGCTTTAGCAATAAAAAACATAATCGCGTGCAAAATCTGAAGTACTATGGTTGTTTTGGCTATTAGGTATCGATAGTGGTGTTAATGCAAATTAACATACAATTTTATTGCAAATCTATCTGTTTAATTTAACTATCATGGGAATAGATTTCGCACAAGAATGTTTGTGATAGTTAAGATTGTGTGGGTTGTGTTTTTGTATGTGTGTGTGTAAGGAGAAATTCGATCCGCATAGTTCGTACCTAAACATCCTTTTCAAACAGGACATGAACAATTATCCGTCAAAATAAAGTGACAGCTCTGTACGCACACATCCCATCAAATGTCCAGGTTAAGCAATCTTTGCATAGTCTTACTAACATTATTGACTTAAAGAACAAAGTTCAATTCCCGAAGAAGAGTTCCCTTGATTTTTCCAGGATCCTATCATCAGATCCTGACCTGATGACCATGGGTCCACCTGGAAAAGACACTCTTTCAAACAAAAAAAAAACCAAATCAGACGCTGTGGCCTAGGAATCAAATTGGTGGACTGTACCTACTCGAAGACGCCTGTCTTCGAGTAGGTACCTACAGTCAACCAATTTGATTCCTAGGCCACCGTAGAACCGTGTCATTTTAAGTGCTACATAGCGACGCAATAATCCTAGTAACCCGTATTGACATAGCATTTACAACGGCAAGGTTCTATGATGGCCTAGGAATCAAATTGGTTTACTGTACCTTATCATCGTCATGTATTTCACACACAATGCAAATGTTTCTGAATTAATAAATGAAATGAATCGGGAAAAATAGGTACATAAAAAACAAACGATTCCGACGAAATGAGAACCTCCTCCTTTTTTAATTAAATGGTTAAAGGGCACTCATCATCATCATCATATCAGCTGAAAGACATCCACTGCTGGACATAGGCCTCCCCCAAACAGTGCCAAAGTGACCGGTCCTGCGCCACCCGCATCAAGCGGACTCCCGCGACCTTTACCAGATAATCTGTCCAACTGCAAAAAGCACTCCCGTGCTTTAAATGCACGTGAAGCCGTTGATCCCACATAACACCAGTCGTAAAACCGTGTTAATGGCCTTGTGGCAGCTTGAGAACTTATAAGAATCAAATTTTTCTCTCACTTGACGAAGCCTACATCCCAACAAGATCTACTTAGTTCCTTTAGGTTGGAAGGTCGTACAGCAGTCGCTTCCATAAAAAAAAATACCTCATTGTCATTGGGATTAGTTTCCAAACAAACTTCAGCATGGCTATCACAAGACGGCTGCGACAACTCTCTCTCTCTCTCTTTCTCTTTCTTTCTTGTTATACCACTTAGAAAGAGACGGATAGTGCGAGATAGCTCGAGAGTATGTCGCGGCCGTCTTGTGATAGCCGTGCTGAAGTTTGTTGCAATGCAACTAGGCTAACTCTAGGACGAGGAGAAAATAAAATGACAGATATGACCGGAGATATGAGCACCAAACTTTTCGAACGCACGTTACGACATCTCAAGTGACATTTATATCTACTTATAGACAGGTTTATTACACACAGGATTGAGAACTATCTAACTTTAAATGCATGGCCCAAACCAGTTCCCAAAATAGCTTAATCATTCATAATTTAATTGGGTATTTGGCAACAGTGAAGATAAATTGTTTTTTCATTAGGCTCCGTAGCCCAGTTGGTAGTGACTCTGCCTACGAATCTGGAGGTCCCGGGTTCGAATCCCGGTCAGGGCATTTATTTGTGTGTTTATCACGAATATTTGTTTCTGAGTTATGGATGTTATACAGTATGTATATTTATATAAGTACGATCTATATGTATTTATCTATTATATAATTATATCGTCGCCTAGTTGACAACAAGCCTTATTGAGCTTACCGTGGGCCTAGGTTGATTTGTGTAAGATTTTCCCGTAATTTTAATTGTTTATTTATTTATTAGCAACAGATAGACATTACGAAAACATTACTGGTAATCTCTACAAATTCCATACTAACGGAGCGTTTTTGACGTTTCATAAAAAGAAGCTGATTTGACTTTTGTCAAATACGGAAATGTCATTGTATCACGCCTAGGGAACTAGATGACACAGTTCCTACAAGTAAGCATTATGTTTTTTATTTTTATTTTCTTGTGTTCATATTCAGGTTTACTTATTTTAAGTAGGTTAGGTTAGGTTATAATTGTAATGAGGACCTCCGGGTGACAGACACGGGGGCGTCTGCCACCCACACTACAGGTCCTCGAGTTGGAGAGCGTACCAGGTGTTCGGGTACGCTCCTTACGATGGTTTACTGGGGGCGGGTACTTACTTACGCCTCTCCCCGTGACGGGTCCCATATGGGGACAGCTGCTAGCGGAGTCGCGGAAGTGTGCGCAAGCGTTCCCGTGGCTCCGCCAAAGAGCAGCGCGCAGAACACCGTGGGGTTTTAGACGGTAGTCCGGGCGGTTCCCGGGAGTCCGTCATACCCGTCCTGGTTCCCCAGCCAGGCGGAACGCGGAAAGCATTTCCCCACGAAAAAAAAAAGGTTATAATTGTAATAAGCTACTTTTTGGCAAATAATGACTGACTGTTTAGTTTGTTTCGGCGTTTCTTCTTAACAGTGGTCTTCTTTTTCAGAAACGCTAGTAGATTTCTGACTTGTAAAAGTTCTATTGCGGCCTACTTACAGAATAAAATTCATTTATTTAATGTATAACCTTCGAGCAACACGGAAGGGAGTAGGCATTCGCACCATTTCCCCTTTGTCAAAGTACAAGCCCAAGTGGGCATGGTTCGTACAGTCGCCATCACGCACGTCACAAACATCGGAACACACCTCTATTTTCAAGGCATTAGGGTGCATGTGCCGATATTTTTGAACACCTATAGTGTACCTATGTATGTAATGGCGACTGTACATTGATGAAGGTGTATTGTGTCATTTTTGATGTATTAGTGTCATCATTACAGCAAATTTCCCCCCCGGCCCCGCAAGAAATGACAGAATTATTTGACTGTGATATTCATAGCTAAGGCGACTCCCTTCCGCTAGGAAGGCCGTGTTGCTCGATCGTTTACCTACATACAAAGCGATACGTGATCAACTTGAAGATATAGACACGGAAAAATGTATTTTTGGACATTTTGTATCCTTTTTTTGTCGTGTTTCATATTGCATAGTGAAATCGATCTTAAAAGATTGGGATAGAAGATGGAACAGACTCTAGCTAGACTATCACGAATCACGGTTAGTTTATAATTCATAATCAAAACAATACCCACTAAAGCAACGTAATTAGGAGCAAATAGTCTGAGAATGCCTTTAGGCTCCGCGCATACCTACTGCAGATCAATCACGTAATCGCATAATAAAAGATACCATAGTAGAAAGAGTGGACTCTTTCTACAATGATAATACTGGTTCACTAAATAATGTTTCCCAACCTAACGTTTGGCAACCTGATTCATTTCGCGTCTTTTCATTTCCCAACCTCTTAATATTTCTGAAACTGTTGAATATTTCAGGATTTTTATAAACTAACCTAACCTAAGCTATAGGGTTCTACACGATGGCGCTGAAATCAATCCTGAAATATTTACAGTTTCAGAGATTGGGAAATGAAAAGTTGCGAAATGAATCAGTTTGCCAAACGTTAGTTGCGAAAAGAAGGTGTTCCGATAATACTCTAAGCGTTATTCCCGGTTGTGCCCCAAAGGAGCCCGGGGTCAGCTTTGACACCTAATCCCAAGATTTGGCATAGGCACTAGTTTTACGAAAGCGACTGCCATCTGACATAGGGCTTGTTCATATATTACGTCATCGTTGTTTGACGATTTTTGACCCACCCACCCATCATCCTGTTAATTGCTTGAATGGACCCTCCCCGCCTAATAAGATGACTACCGTCATTCAATGGTCAGAACCCCCCCCCCCCCCCTATTTTGAAATGAGGAGTTAATATATGGACAATTGGACAGCCCCCATTAACATTGTTTTCGTAGGTAAACTACACAATATTTGACGGCCTTTTTCCTGTTTTGCTCAACAAGTCGCAAGCTTAGGCTAGAACTCACTTTTCTTTACGAAGTTAAGGGTTACCATGATGCGATATATTTAGCTAGACTTTCGTTCAACCAAACGGGCTTATGCGCAGGACCTTAGGGAATTGCCTCAACGAACCCAGTAATTGCAACTCCTGGTCTTACGAACAATCTCCTGGCGACGTCCCTGTCACGCTCTAACCCGTACAATCGTATATAGACATATCTCTTTCTCGATTAGAGTTTTATGTATTTCAATTTTTGCTCCCGAGTTGATAAGTCTCCAATTTTGCACAATCGACTTTGAACTTTATATTAAGTCTATTTTGGGACATTTTGGAATGACGTTTAAGTTGGGTTATTGGTATTGGTGTTTAGCTGATTTGTAATAATGATTGAAATTTGAATTGCTATAGTGTATGAGTTGTTTCTCGTGGATAAGTATCCTTCGATGATTTTAGTGTAAATCAAAAGTTTCATCCAAGGATAAGGGAAGCCATTGATTGGTTTTGCAATCGCTATTAAGTATAGGTATTTTTATTACTCTTTGGGAGCCTATGTCCAGCAGTGGACGTCTTTCGGCTGATATGATTATGATGATAGGTATTTTTACAAGCTTTATTTTTTACTTGCACTCTATGTATGAATGAATATTTTGTCAGGTCAAATCTTGTAAGTAACTGAATTTTAAAGCAGTTCCTTTTATCCTCAAGTGATTGAGCTGCAATTTTGCATAAACGTTTAGTTTGGACGACAATGCAATATTATGTGACCATAAAGCTGGTCTGATGATGGAGTAGGAAGGTGGCCAGGAACTTTTCAATTACCCAAGATAAACGCCTTGTTTTGGATCATTAGAATCCTCTCAATAAGTTGATGAATTGATGATTTTGCAAAACAAAGTCGGTACCTACAAATGTATCATTAAATACATACGCAATAATTAGGTTAGGGGAGTCCGCTGGATGCGGGTGGCGCAGGACCGGTCATTTTGGCACTCTTTGGGGGAGGTATATGTCCAGAAGTGGACGTCTTTCGGCTGATATGATGATGATGAATTAGGTTACGCAATAATTAGTAGGAATATATTTATTCAACTACCGTCACCTTCCAAAGATTATTAAAAAATAAAAGACCAATCGACCGATAATCAATTCACTTAGGGTGGAGTGACCGTGACTAATGAATGATTTCATCCAACTAACCAATTGTGGATTAATTTACGCTCGATTGGTGGCATGTTTTTACAATCACCCTAAATGTCTAGACTTTAATTCAGAAATTATAACAACAAGAACAAGCACGCAACACAATAGTACATTACTACAAAGGCCGGGAAGGAAGGGATTGCCTGCCAAGTGTGATTAGCAAGGCAATCCCTAGGTCTGGGCATGGTAACTATTTATAGTGCTATTCTCAAACACGAAATTAAATAAAAAAAAAACTAGGATTTTTTTAATGGCTGAACGCTATGATGTTCGGGTTACCAATTGAAAATGAAATGAAAGACGATCACTTTGCTGGCCTAGGCCTCAAATTTTGTATGAAATTTCATTTTGGGCCTCTCGTCTAGCCGCACCTGAAACGTGATACTTTGCAGAGAAAAGTTTTTTTTGTCAATCGAACCACCAATCTGAGGATAATTTTAGCAGGTAACATTCACGACCCAATCTAAAACAAATGAAAAAACAAAAGTCCAGTAGCAAGTGGGAGGGCGATTGCCGACCGGCTACTAGATGGCGTGGCCGTCGGTTCGATTTACAAATTAGAGAGCGCGGTGCGGCGCCCGCGCATCGGTGTATTCTGAATATTCTGATATAAGTATTTGAGGCGTTTTAATAGCGTTGGAGTTAAGCTCAAGTTTAGTTTACTTGCTGAAAACTAATCTGAGTTTGTAGTGATTCTGGTCTGTTACGTCGGTTCCGTCTATGGCGTCTATCATATTTCGTCTCATCCACGGCAAACTTGCAAATCTGTCATTCAGCCTGACAAAGTAAGCTTACCTACCTAGTACGTTCATGTCAGTCAAATTTTTTTTGTAGTGTTGCATTTTACCGTCGTTGCAAGGTTGTAACATTGTCATGTTGGCAGTAATGGTTAAATTCAGTTTGTACCGAGTTTAACGGAACGCAGCTGGTATAGTTTTAATAGGTGTTGTTAGTTAATAAATTTATCTCGTGTTCTAGGATTTTCTGAGGGGGTTACAGATAATTATAAAAATACATTTCAAACCAAAATCAGTATTTCTGTTAGGTTCAAAATTAAGTCTAGGGTTTTGGATTGTTTAGGTTTGGTATTTTGATTACAGGGAATAGTTTTGGAGTTTGTTGGTCATTTTTTATTATACATAGTAAAAGTTAGGTAGTAATATATTATTTGAAAAGTACAGAGAAATAAAACATTGAAAAAAATTGGATTTTTTGAATTTATTTTCTGACAACTGGATCTTGTTTTCCTTCCTGCTGCTTTTGTGGTGAGAGGGTGACGAGCCTTTTCGATATTTGATTTGTAAGAGACAGGCTGCTCGCGGTACGCGCGTGAAGCCCTTTTGAGGCCATAGAGGGCCCTGCTCTTGTCTGGGAGACTGGGGGATGTTCAATTCTAGCCACGTTATGTGCAAATTGGCGTGTGAGTATATTCACTGGAAATATCCAGGCCATGTCATTTTCTTCGGGCATGTAATTTAAGGTCCAATCAGTCCGGGTTGTGAATGCCCCATTGACAATCAATAAAGCGGATCAAACCGCAAGTTGGTGGTAAGTGAGTCCCACTGCTTTGGTTTAACATTGTAGCCCTACTGGTCTTGTTCTAATCATACCAATTTGATTATGTTTCCAGCGGGTTGGGTATAATAATAATTTAATTTCATTTAATTCAATTTCACTGAACTTCATTTATGAGAGCTTTCTTCGAAGACAAGCAGCTTGAAGGATGCTCGTTACCTAGGCTGTCGCCGCTTCGGGTCCCTCTAGCGTGACGGAGGAAGTTACCCAGTTTCAAGGTCCGCCTGCTGTAAGGCCGCATTCTACAGCAGTAAAGTCAGGTGGGTTTAAACCATTTTAACGTTGGTACTTACTTACAACAATGATTTAAACACTTTTAGCTATAAATTTCATCCCTAGTGTCATACTTGCCAAATTAGGCTTTAGAAAATTTAAGGCAATAACAGTGTATTTTAGTAGTTAAATCATGGAATAGACTTCAGTCATCAGGACCTAGAATTAACACGACCCTGATCTACCCTGTGCGGGCTTTAATCTTAGGTCAATGAGACTAAAACTAAGTTGTTGACTGGACCTCGCCCCATGATAACAAATGTGTAAAAACATTGAAAGCAACCAGTTATCCAGAGGAATAAACCGATACATAGATTTAGCATTGTTTTCTTTATTATCCAAGACTTTCCCTGGGTTATACTACAAATACTGACCATCTTTTTGTAATTAATATTTTCTTAAGGTGGTTCGATTGCCATACAAAACGTTATTTGACATTCGCAGGCTAACGGCGTGATATTTTAAGAAACTTATGTAACAAACTTTCATAAATTGGCTTCCCATTTGCGCCAAATTCCCCCTTTCCTAGAATAAACTTGTATAAACTAGATTAATTTGAGAAATTGGTTTGGGACGTGATATTTTGGAAAAACTATTTTTCTCAAATTACTCTAGTTTATTCTAGGTAAGGGGGAATTTGGCGCAAATGGAAAGCCATTTGAAGAAAGTTTGTTACATAAGTTTCTTAAAATATCACGCAGTTAGCCTGCGAATGTCAAATAACGCTTTGTATGGCAATCGAACCACCTTAAGTATAAATTTCTGTGAAGTGGTGTTTTTAAGGAGCAAGTAGCCGGGAAAAACATCAATTTTACAAGGTTGCGTAGGTTGCTAAATTTGAGCATTAGTATACGTATAATATGTATTATTATGCATTTCCACCCACTATCATTTAATTATTTATACCCCCTATAAGGTGGGTTGACCTGGTAAAGGTTGCGGGAGTCCGCTGGATGAGGGTTTCGCACGTCCGGTCATAGTGGCACTCTTTGGGGTGTCTTTCGGCTGATATAATGACAATTTTATAACTGTTGTATACGCTGTATGTCTGGATTATAGTTCTATTAACCTTTAAGTTTTACAATGTGAGTGAATTTTTAAGTCATTGTGAGAAATAAAGTTATCTACACATATTTAAAATGTATAATGTGTAGATGCGATTGATTACCGTGGGTGAACTATTTAATACTTATTTTCAATCCGGTTTGCTTTGCTGCGTAAAACCAAAATAATAATAATTATTTATGAACTGTTCACTGATTCGATCGGATCAAAAACAAAAAAAGAAATCGATTAGGCATAATAAGTTTATCGGAATAAGGCGCTTCGAAGATCGAACTTTTATTACTTCAGCGTGTCATTATGACAATTGCATACAATATTGATTTTATGTTATTTTTTTGTGGCTAAGAATGAAATGGACTCGATGATGGGCATTATTTACGGAGTGTAGCTCTTTTTGTAAATAGTTCATAAAATATTCGTTACGAGAATCGAACCTTGATTTTCTTTCAAGTTAAAAATAAATAGAAAAACCGTCTATTCAGTCTATTTATATTATCTTATTAACAAATCGGCCTAGTCCTTAACTAAGCAAAGCTAGTACTATGAGAAGGTACTAGACGTCGATATACATACTTATAGGAATTCGTGCTTATCACACAAATAAATGACTTTTCACCTCACTTGCTCGGAAATGCCTTTTCGTATGTTTGATATATATTGAGAAAATCGCTTTTTATCCATATGTGAATAAAGTAGACGTAGAACGTTAAAAGTACTATGACGTAGAACGTTAAATGTTTATTTTTGGTTTTTTGTATATTTTATGTGACGTATGTTTTTTTAACTTTTTATAAAACTTTTTTTAAACTTTAAGCCTTTTTTTAAGTACTTTTTTTTACCCTTCTTATTTTCCTCGCTGTAGTGAGGTGAAAAGATTTGTGTTATACACGGGTGAAAAGTTATTTTACGTCTCGTGTGTTGAAACACTCGCAGGTAAAATACAACTTTTCCCCCTTGTATAACTAATTACTATTACCGGCTCTCTAGGCAGAGTCACTACCAACTAGGCCAAAGTGTTCGACATAAGATTCGTTTATTCTTTTAAAGTCAGTTCTAAATGTGTAAGTTGTGGTTGTACTATGTAGTTGTATCAGTAAGTTGAAATAAATTCACCTTGCTCTGTATTTTTACCAGTGTACAATAAATTATTTACTTACAAAACAATACATACACGTAGAAAATTGAATGCCAGTCGAATTTACCCTCCTCCATATGAACGTTGGTTGAAATTAATAATCATTTATTAAATTCAAAAACAATGATACAGACAACAATATAACATTTATTGTAAAAACAACCAATAAAAAAGGCCTATTGAGGGCAAAAAACTATAATCCGATTATCCCTATCGAAAAAAAAAACTATAAACAGCAAATCGTTCCAAAAAACACTTGTATCCATATCTACCGGAACAATATGACTTTTTTCGCCACAATCTGAAAAGCGATGTCAACCTTCGTCTTAAAAAAACATCTTTTGTGAAGCAGAACCAACTTGAAGATGCAGTTGGTATCTTCTTAATGTCTCGGCAACAAACTATGTAGTAACACATAATTAATGCAAAAATGCTCTCCTATAAACGACTTTCAAATTAAACTGATCACTGGAAGTAGAATTAGTTTAGGTCGTTACCTAAATGTGAAGATATTAATTGAAAATTGTATAAAATAAATCAAAGGCTCTTACCTACTCGTAGCACCATGTATGTATTATTACTGCTTCGTAAAAGTTTATTACTCTTAGATACTTTTGTCTAAATGCTTTTGGTGGGTGTTGCAATAATGAGCAGTGTCATAAATCTGCATATCAGTAGGGGTTTACCAGGAAATCATATTTTGTCGGATTAGGTAAAATAGAACTAGTTTTTAACTTTTATGAACTTATATTCTTATTTATAAAAGACGATGCGAGTATTCTCAACAGCAAAAATAAGTTTGCGATGCCTCATTCGGGGTATCTTTTCTTCAAGCTCTTGATATTTGAAATTAGCCTTTAAATGTATGAAGGTAAGGATTTCGTTATAAGAGGATTAAAATGTGGGTATCGCTTATTGAAAGCCGTTGAGATGATACGGTTTTTGATGCGATAAAAAATGTGATTGGGTTTATTTGTGAGATCGATGCTGAATTGACCACCTGTTTCGTAATATTCCCACTAGAATACAACAAGAACTCTCTGGATGGGATGAATACCAGTTTCAGGTATTAACTTATCTGCTCAATTATTGTGGATGTGCTAATTGGGAATGGAAGTTGATAGAGAAATACAACTAATTTATATGATAAAAGAGTCACAGTGCCAAAGGTAATAGGACATTTTGTGAAAGTGGGTATCGAATAGATTAAACCCACAAATATAGTGAGTGAATATGATAAAGGAGTTATAGTGCCAAAGGTAATAGGACTTTTGGTAAAAGTGGTTAACGAATAGACTTACAAATATAGGTAGTATATATGACAAACGAGTAACGTTGCGAAAGGTAATAGCATTTTTTAAAAATGGCTATCGGATAGACTACACCGCAGATATACCTAAGTTATAAATATGATAAAAGATTTACGGTGCCAAACATTAGTAAAAATGGATGTCGAACAGTCTAAACCCACCAATTATACAAATATAGGTAGCATATATGATAAAAGAGTTACGGTGCCAAAGGTAACAGAACTTTAGTTAAAAGTGGGTATCAAACAGTCTAAACCCACAAATATAGGCAGTAAATATGAAGGAGCAGTAGTGTGAGTGGAACAGTGTACAGGAAGCCGCGTCGATGCTCGTCGAACTGATGCCGAGATTATCTGTCACAGCGACAGTATCGGCGCGGGATCTTCCAGCCGTGTGGCATTGGACTATAAAGGATGATGTCTATACAGACAATATTTTGTTTGATACAGGGATCCAATCCCTGCACCTCCACCATGTGAGGACACTACAAGATTTTTGTTCTGCAGTTAATAGTGTTTTCATTATTCAGGATATCCTATGATTTTGTGAAAATATCTTACAGTTAATATTGTAAATTGGTTTAAAATACGTTAAAATACCTAAGTATAACATTATTACACTACAATATGTGCAGTGTTAAATCCATGATTATACCGTTATCTTTCACTGATTCAATTTTTTTTCACAGTTGTCTTCAAAACTACTCCTAAAGTTGAAAATTCATCGGGATGCTTACGATTTTTTTACTAATCTTTTCTTAATTCTGTCTTTCAGATAAAAACGTGTTATACATACTTGTAACTGCAGACATCGATTAAACTTAACCGTAGTTTCACTCCAAGATTTTGAGATATTTCCTTTGAAGCACCCTGTGTCCTAAGCACCAGAGTCCGATCAATTTATAGCGATGATCTTCTCAATACCGATTATCTTGATCTGAGAGACTAATCATTTTTATCTGCCGCCTGCGACCGGCAGTACAACATTGATGGATCGCACAGACTTTCTGCTATTCTCCATTCCAAAATATCTTAAGCGCCAGCATCCCAAGTACACTTTTAAGCCCTTTTGGAAATTTCAATGGTGCTCGCAGTGTGAAGACAGAACGATGTATAAGTGTAAGAATAGTGAATAGTTATACGTCTTTTGGGTATGGACGTGTAAGGAGCGTAATTGGTGTGGACTTTGAAGTGTGAAAGCTTAATATCGGTTAACTGTCTGTTGAAACAGTTTTAAAATTATATTAATAGTTTAGATCTACGGTTGGTACAGGATCTCAGAGGTTAATGTTCATTACTGAGTTTACAAATAATGGAAAATAATTGTTGGATACTATTTTTATTAAGTATCGATCTAGAAATGTAGGTAGCTAGTAGCTACATCAAATTGGGATATCCTATTTTTAAACGTGGAGATATGAGTGAAAAACAGATGGAAGGGTAAGACCTTGGCGACCTTGCTTCTACCAAATCAGAGAAATTCTGAAGAAAGATCAGGTCAAAAGCAGCCGAAACCAACGAACATGTTTGAAGAAATTTATGAAAACGAATGAAGCAAAAAAGGTTCCCTTAGCTGCTCGCTGAATCGCTGTTGGGTCTCCTGGATATAAATAAATAAGATAGTAGCAAGTAGAAATCTGATCTTTGTCACGCCCCGCGGAAACAGACGTGATTATTTGTCTGCTCTATTTAAGACTTCCTGCAGTTAATATATTTTTAATTCTCAAATTTCCGCCAAAAATGTTAAATTAATGACTGGGCTTGGCCAGAGCCTTTTAATTCTTTTGTTTTAGTACGGTACCCGAAAGATATACCTACTCCTGTCATCGAGTATCGAACCAGTTCCAGTGTGTCCCTGTCAATACAATGTTTTATGGACGTCAATATTGTCGGCTTAGTTGAACACCCTGGAGAAGTCGGTAATGGTTGGAAAGATGGTTGGAATGGCAAGCGATCGTTTGACCAGAATCCTAGCCGATGTACAAGATCAAGTTGCAGCTGACAGTCATCACAGTCCCAAAAAATCGAGGATAGAATGAATTGGAAGCAACAGTTCACAGAAGTCACCAAAAATGTTCAAGACAAACACGACGTTCATCAATGAAGATCAGGAATTATTTGATAATGTTATTTTATCCCGAAGTTCTCGTCTTCAGCTGGTCGATTACGTAACGCATTCTACACGTGTCAGGTAGATCAAAATGTAAATTTTAAACCTAGCTAAATGCAGTGATAAAATTATTTATTTTGGATATATTTACATCCACACAGCTTGTTAGTAAAGGCTTATTAACTAGGTTAGTAGAATTCAAATTGGGCCAAACTTTTTATTTGCCCTACCCAAAACTTGATTATAGGGTAATCCGACCTTTCTGCAACCACATTCAGGATGCTGTTGGAGCTGTACCTGACTCGATCCAGCAGTGAGTGACTCGAGCAAAAGTTTCGTGATCACCCCTCAGATCTGGGATTCAACTCTTCACCAAATATCCCATAACTCCTTTGTTTTTTAGTACGGTACCCCAAGAACTATACTCCTAAATCCCTGTCATCGAGTATCGAACCAGTTCCATTGTGTCCCAGTCAATACGATGCTTTATCGACGTCAATCAGTATTGTCGGCTTAGCCGTATCGATCACGATTAGGGTCAGGCACCGAGTGTTGGACACTTATTTTCATTGTAATTTATTATAATTAAGTTAGTTACTAAATCGATTTGTATATGTCAATTCTGATTTGGCTGGCTTGGCTGATTTGATTTGGTGGCGAAATTTATTCTTTAATTTATCACGAGCATATTTGCCTGTAACTCCGTTCTCGTGTATTTGCGATACCATCAAATAACACAGGGATTACTTCTAATAATAACTGATGATAGATTTTTTTAACAAATCTTTAATTAAATTACACAACTGGGTTGAAATTTGTTAACCGCTCGTTCGTTGATCTGTGCTTATAACAGTCAAAAAAAATGCAATAATACTATTACTTACTGCAAGAAAAAAAGTTAATATATTTTTATCACTCAAAAGCTTTGAATAAATAATACTTCAGTTTATAAGAAATATTTGAAACTGCAAGAACTTTTACAAATACAAATACAAATTATTTATCTTTCGAATGTGAGTGGTTATAAAAATGGTGTTAGGGTTAGTATTTTAGTTACATCACAATCAGCCAGAGTTTGGCGTACAATATTTTGATTCTCAATATGCATGTCATTGAAATTATGTCATTATTATTTATTGTTATATTAATATCGAATTAAATTAGTAAAAAAGTAAATTAAAATAGAAGTCAAAGTGTAGCAATGTCAATATATTAATAATAAATCAATGTCATGCAAAAAGGAAAGTGGTCAGAGAAAATAATAAAATTCATTAGGCATTTGTGGTTACAAAGTGTTCATTAACATTATAGAACATTCTTTGTAGACACCACTTAAATAATTTCGTTTTGAAACCTTGACAATCCAAGGATTTCAGGTCATTAGGCAAATGGTTGAAAATTTTGACAGACATGAAAATAATACTTTTTCCGAAATGAGAAGGGACATGATTTGGATAACAGAGATTGAGTCCATGGTGTTTAGAAGTTGGCCTAGGGTTAGATTTCATAATTTTGCTTGAATGAATTGAATGAGCTTTCACAAAAAGACACATTTCGTAAATGTACAATGTGGGTAACGGTAGGATTTTGAATTTATTGAACAACGGTCTACATGTATCTGTCGTTTTGGCACCACAGATCGCTCTAACGCATTTTTTTTGCAATAGGAACGCTCGTTGGGCAAGTGAGGAGTTTCCCCATAAGATAAGACTGTAACGAAGGTTTGAAATAATGTGGCCATTAAACGCCAATATAGCAGAATCTTGGGATACCACCTGTGATATCCTGCGCAGAGCAAACACAAATCTGTTCAGCTTACCGACCAGGTACTCAACATGAGCTTGCCAGTCACAATGGCAATCCAACATCACTCCGAGAAATTGAATGGTTTGAACGCTTTCGATAGCTTCTTGATTATGTTCTATTACCAGATTTTTAGCGTTGCTTTAGTCGTGTTTTTTCCGTTAACTATTTTTATTCGTTCGTATTTAATTTCGATAAAATATCGATTATTACCATAAGTTTTCATCCTAATGGGTGTGGTCGTATCGTAACTTGCAGAATTTCTCGTCACACAAGTCATCTATACTATCTTCTACCCCATACTCATCTCACCTCCACACACCTTCACAATACACCTCGATATTTCATTGTCAAACTTAAATAAAGTCGTTATTTTGATGGAACGCCGTGATCAACTTTTTTGTCGTTCGTGTCGCTTCGAGACCAATCGATTGTGATGGACAACACACCTTATTGAGACATATCCGTCCTCAAATCATCTAAAGTGCACTTTAAAAAGTCACTTATCTCCGTTATTGGTTAGGAGTGAAAGAACATTTTTGCTTGGCAATAGGTTTCTCAATGGTATTACAAGTTGTTTATAATATAGAGCGCATCGGTTTGAAGTTAAATATTGAGAAATGAGCGTCCAAATTGCTTAGAATCAAAGATTTGGATACAAATGTTTGGTATTTTGGTATTTCAGGTTTGACGTAAAATATGCAATCGTATTTGTCAGTGTTGACTTTTATTGGCTACGGGTTAGGCTGAATAGCAAAAGGTTTATTAAATTGAGCGTAACGATGTTGAACCATTTTGGGACTATGAGAACAAAGAACTAAATTAAATATTTTTTTTTTAAACTAGCGTCTGCCCGCGACTAAACTAAACGGTTGACCGTTTAAACTCTGAAGTACCATATCAATTGCAGCTTGCAGCTCCTTGTGTGACAATTTCCAGATTAAAAAGTATCCTGTCTTGGTCTTGGTTACCTACTACTAGATTTCATCCAAATCTATGTAGTCGTTTTTGTGTTACTGAATAACAAACATTTCAGAATTTCACATTTATAATACTTACTAGCTTATGCCCGCGACTTCTTCGGCGTGAAATTCAATCTTCTATACAAACTTCCACCCCCAAATTCATCCCCTTAGGATCCCATTTTTTCGGGATAAAAACTAGGTATTCAGTGTCCTTTTAAATTAAAGCTCCCGTCAATCCTTACCATTCAATTCCATCACGTATAAAGAAAGATTAAATTATTTTTACTACCAATATTTATATTCTATATCTAAAAAAGTGGCGGTTCGTTTCACTTTGAGCCTTAAAAAGGACATTTAATAAATATTGTATGATTTGAATTTAATTATTGACCTTTAAAGAACCTATACTAAAGTTCGAACCCTGGCGATCCTTCTTTGGCAAACGACAACGTTACGTATATTTAAATTTATATGTCTGGTAGGGCCTGGAAAAAATACGGCCTTTGCCATTCGGTATATTTGCTTATCCTTCGGGAGCCGCGCCTGCAAGGTAATGCGTATATTTTACGTTATAAAATGACAGTTGATATGTCCTAACGCGCCATAGTGGATCCAGGACAAAGGGGCTCATTTTTAGTACCACGTCTTCTTCTAGCAACTGTGATATAAATCTGTCAAAATACACCATACCATAACATTACAGAAAGTGACAAAATGGCTAAATAATCAAATGTCATTTTATGGCAACTAACTGGTTTAGTTAGGCATGGTGTGAATGCTACGAGCTACGACGATTGGCGGCTGCTCGTTGATGTTTTTAACTAACACTTTTTTAATAATTATTTATTTATTAACCAACTTACATTTACAGGTAAATAAAATAAACTAGTAAATAAATATTTGGGGACAATCTTACACAAATGGACCTAGTCCCAAACTAAGAAAAGCTTGAACTATGGGTAGACATCGGCGGCTTGTGGCATCTATGTAGCTTTTGACGTTTCTGACAGACTACAGATGTAACCATGTTTTTACTTAGTTATTTTATTTCGTTTTGTAGGGTTTCGTACTCAAAGAGTAAAACGGGACCCTATTACTAAGACTCCGCTTTCCGTCCGTCTGTCCGTCCGTCTGTCTGTCACCAGGCTGAATCTCAAGAACCGTGATAGCTAGAGAGTTGAAATTTTCACAGATTATGTATTTCTGTTGCCGCTATAACAACAAATACTAAAAACAAAATATTTTTTTTAAGGGTGGTCCCATATAACAAACGTGATTTTTTTGCCGGTTTTATAGATAATGGTACGGAACCTTTCGTGCGCGAGTCCAACTCGCACTTGGCCGGTTTTTAATATATGCAATTTGAAATTACGAGTTATAACGATTAATATTATTTAGTTTTTTAGGTATTTGATGTTTCATTTTATTGTATAATTTTGATCGTACTGAAGTCGTAATTTTAATTTTATTTGAATTTTGTATGCCTTGTGGCAAAACACAGGGAGACATGTTTTTGCGATGCCCTACCATACCTTTTTAAACCTTAAATAAATGATTTGAATTGAATTGAATTGAATTAAATTTACAAGTAAGTACGAGTAAGGTACAAGTCGGACAAAGTAAACCAATTAGAAACAATATTTTTAATTAATTAATATATGACATTCGTGTATGATATGATATACAATTAATATTTGTTCTAAATTGTTATTAAGTTATTCTCCGTCTTCTCCCATATCTCAAGCTCCGATGAATTCATAACTAAATCCTCTGAAGGTGAGTTGGCAAAGGATTCTCTGTTATGCTTTTTGCATATGTTTGCTTATATTATGTGCCTTGCAGACTTTATGATATGTATATATATATATATATATATATATCGAACATCGCAAAGGTTGCATTTTATCTTATCCCCTTCTAGCAGGAGTTCTGGATGTTTTTTTCATGATTTCCTTTATTATTTGAAAAAAGTATTAACATCCGCAACAATCACGACACGTCTTCTAATAATTATTGAATTAATGACAATGACATACCTAATATTGACATTGACTTTTTTAAATAGTGATCAAACCTACTTCTTCACAGACATGATTTAACTATTAATTGGTTATAATGAGTTTATTGGAGTATGAGTATTTTATCTTGTCTGAAAAGGCAGGTGTCCCATCACTAGTGCTACCTCAATGCCACAAGCCCCCGATGTATAACTATGGGTACTAGACGATGACATATATACCTACTTATATAGATAAATAAATACCTACTTAAATACACAGAAAACATCCATGACTCAGGAACAAATTATTCGGGCTCATCACACAAATAAATGCCCGTAAGCAGGTTCACTGCCAACAGTGCCAACTAGGCTAAAGAGGTCGTCAATATGTTTTTTGTTGTTATCCTGTCCCGGTAGCCAGCAGGTCGATCACGTAACGCATTGTACGCGCGTCAGGTAGATCTATAGGTATGTCACTTTTTATATGGAAAAATGACAGTGCGATCTACTTAACGCGCGTTCAAAACGTTACGTGCTGTGGTTGTGGTTGTGGTGCGCTGTGGGTAATCCCACAGGAGACAACATGACAGAGTTTCTTAGAAATAATGTTAGAACATGGACTTCTAATATATTTAAAAGATGACCCATGTTGGAGCGATAATATATATGCTGGAGCATAACGCCGCGCTAAGAGTTAGAAGGTTAGAACTCTATAGTAGAAAAAAAAGTAAATTACGTCCGACTTGTCTAACGCCGTGCGTAAGCGACGCGATCGGCAGAGCGTGGCCTTAAGGTGATTACCCTTACGTAATTACCAAGTTAAGGTGATAACCCTTTACAGTCTCTACAGTACATCTCTCTCTACATTGCACGTAGAACCAATGGCCGTTGGGGGGGGGAAGGTTCTCGAGTGGCGACCACGTAACTGTAGGCGCAGTGGGTAGACAAGGTGGACTGATGACCCTGGTAAAGGTCGCGGGAGTCCGCTGGATGCGGGTGGCGTAGGACCGGTCATTGTGGCACGCTTTGGAGGAGGCCAAGCAGTGGACGTCTTTCGGCTGATATGATTATGATGATGATATAATATGAGAAAAACGTCATTGGAATTAATAAAATGTAACATCTGTGTCAATATATACTAATGAAATGCAATAATAACAGTTTAATCATTCCTGCAAACAACTTTTAAGTATAACGATTAGTGATGCATCGGATATCGAACATTGCTGGAATTAATTATTGGCTCAAGTGCAATGTAATCAATGTAATCATTCAGGTTTCTAGTTCCATAGGCCGTGCTCGTGGCAACTGTGTTCACAGTTGAATTAAAATTGCCAAAAGCCAAGATTAGTCATAAATTGTAGCTTAAAAAATCCCGCAAATCGATAGGATTTGACCTAACCGTTTTACTAAACCTTAAAACTTAGTACAGTCAGTGGCAGAGAAACGTGACCCCTTTCTGCGCAATTAAAACTAGATAAAAAAAGCTCTGCGCACCAAAGGTTGTGAGTTCTTGTTCGATAGCCCTTGTAGAAAAAAAACTACGGATTGCCTATGGTTAAGTGTAGACTCCACGTTAGTGTGTGAATATCAAACAAAGATAAACTATCGGAAACATGCGTTTGTCAACCAGTTTGTTGCTGGGTCTGATGGTCATGGTGGGATGTGATGAGCTGGCCACAAGCCCTGTGGAAGGTTTTCTAGAGACTATTAGTAATTCGTTGCCGGTGCTTGGTGACATCTTAACCAGCGTTTTTGGAGAAGTGGTAAGTCTGTTTTGGATACAACTTCATACGGGTAGATTGAGATTATACAACTTTCATCTTAAGTTAATAAGTCTTGTGAAAAGCTTAAAACCGTCTTATGAGGAATCAATTTGTATGATGGCAATTTTTATGCATACAGCCTTTTCAATGGCGACGTTGCTCTTTGTTGATCTTTTACTGTATATGACATCGTCGGACGGTATTTAGAAAACTGCACGCTTTTATACATGGTTTCAGAACAAAGCCGCCTTCCGCGCCGCACTTGCTGCGGCATCCAACCTGGTGCGGATGCTGTTCCCCCCGCGCCCTCCGCCGCACGTGAACGAGCGCTGGTGGGGCAAACGTCAGCACACCGATAAGAGCATCAGGCGGTTCACTGTGAACTTCTCTGACGAGGTAAATACAAGAGCAGGTGACCTTGGAAGACTGACAATGCGGATTTTGTTGCTTCCGCGCCACACGCCCATAGTGCCTGGTGGGGCGAACATCAGACGAGCCACCACAATACGAGTATCAGGCGGGTCACTTCCCAGACGAGGTGAATGCTTGAACAACTGGCCTTGGAAGACAGTTCGAACTGCGTGCGGCAGTTTATCGAGACAACATCATTCACACATTAACCGAAAGACGTCTACTGCTGCACATAGGCCGTAGTGATCGTGAAATAAATTCCTAGCTAAAAATACCAAATACTATTAGAATTATGTTTGAATATTGCAGATGATATCAGACCTGCGGAGCCGCATCCACCACCGACGCAACATCACGCATGCGCTCTACGGCGCCGGGAACACCTACGGCTCCCACTCCACTCTCCTCGCTCACATCCTCGACCACTGGGCTGGCGGATACGACTTCGGGGCGAGAGAGCGCTGGCTAAATACCTTCCCGCAGTACATTACGAATATTCAGGGTAATGTATTGATACGGAGGTTTCTGGCCAAGTATGACTTATGCTTGACCAAGTAATAGCTGGCAACATCAAAGTTTACGAAGAATACATGCAAAGAATATGGCTGGTTAAGCTGTCTAAAACCAGATTCAAATGTAAGGTAGTCAATAAATATTCTGAATAATAATATATCACACATTCTTACTAGGCAGGCGTCCGTTGTCTCATCTAACAGCTCAGAAGTTAGTTCGTCATCTTTGCCCAATAACCCAGTGAATTAAGCTTACAATGACCAGCAACAGTCTCTATACAAACTAGTGTGTGTTTTCTCTATGTGTGTCCCAGCACACGGGCAGAAACAGCATCCACTCGATGTACATCTTGTATTTCAAGTAATTGACACAATTGTCACATCCACTGTTTTGTGGTCAGTCTTCATGAACTTAGATTGCAAACTATAGGTCTTGACATCCACTACATCCACGTGAAGACTCTGAACCCTCACCGGAAGAAGGTGTTGCCGCTGCTGATGCTGCACGGCTTCCCCATCACTGCCTTCGAGTACGTCCACGTCATGCAGCATCTGGTGATCGAGCGGGATGACTGCGACTTCGTGTTCGAGATAATTGCGCCACACTTACCTAGTTATGGGTATTCAGAGGTCAGGGAATACATTGATAAATATCATGGGATAAGAACGGTTCTCATTAACATCGTACCGATACGGAGATGGTATTTCTGAGTATAGAGCCTCCCAGATACCTTTACAATGATTTATCATCATCATCATCATATCAGCCGACAGACATCCACTGCTGGATATAGGCCTCCGCCCAAAGAGTTCCAAAGTGACCGGTCCGGCGCCACCCGCATCCAACGGACTCCCGCGACCTTTACAAGGTCATTAGTCCACCTTGTGGCGGGGCTACCAACGCCGCACCTTCCGGTACAATAATACTGGATGGTTGCAATAATTGGGATGCTCCAAATATGAGCGAGGTGACAGTCCGCTCTGCCCTACCTCTCTAAAGTTTTAATAATAATAAATCATTTATTCACAGGCGAAACGTTCCCCAAAATACAATGCCGGTGCCACCTTCTGCGTTAGTTTAGGATGAATTTAAGAATCGTTATTTAAAAACACGTCATATTACAGGCAACGTCTCAAGTCGGCATGGCTCCGTACCAGATGGGGATAATGATAAAAAACCTCATGCGGCGCCTCGGCAAGCCTCGCTTTTACCTCCACGCTGGGGACGTGGGAGAAATCGTTGCGGACGCTATCGCGGTACTCTTCCCAGACAAAGTGCTGGGATTGCATACAAACTTGCCTGTGAGGTATAATCATCATCAGCCTATATGTAACACTGCTCGGTACAGACAGTCGGTCTGCTTCGACGGATGTTTCTACTACAAAATCGATAGTTGTGAGTGATTCGTGCAGAAGTAAAATCATAGTGGCATCTTTGATTACAGTTTACGTCCTGAAACGATGACCAAATGGGTGCTAGGCCAGCTGTACCCGCGAGCGGTGGTTGAGCCTCAATACGAAAACAGGATGTATCCGTTAGCAACCCGTCTTATGTTTTATCTAGAGAACTTTGGCTACTTGCACGTCCAAGGGACGAAACCAGATAACGTAGGTGAGTTTAGTTACAAATTCATCGTCATCCGTCGTTCTCTGAATGCTGGTGACCTATACTTGCGCAACAAATTCTTCTATACACCGTGGGCGTTAATAACCCAAAATATTTTAACCACGCATTTCTTAGGTCATTAGGCGCAAAAAATGTTATTTGAACCCCAGTCAAATCCTGCTTAGTTTTGAAGATATTATAATTTTCATGTAAACTATTTATTGTGATTAGTAAAGTGCATTAAGCTCTTTTGATGGAGACGTTGCTACCGATGTTGCCAAGTTTCGAGTCGTTATTGACATACATCAAAGTGACAGCTACCACTCACTAAATTCATTCTTTTTTGGAGAAATAATTTTTACCATTTTATTAAAAGGGATGATTTCCATCCAGGAAGCGATACTTATCCAAATTTTATTTACAAAAACCGAAAAAAATACAGAAAAAAATTTTTTTTTTGCTGAATTTGGATTGGATTCATATAACATTTTTTACTCCTAATGACCTCCGGAATGCGTGGTTAAAATCTTTCGGGTTATTAACGCCCACGGTGTATAGAGATAAAGGGAAATAGGAAAATCTTCACCTGGAGTGACAAAAATATTCTCGCATAGACATGGCATGCAATATCACCGTACCAGTCTTCTTTCGCCGTTATATAATTATATCGTGTTCATGTAACGCGTGCTAGCGTGATCGCTTGCACACTGGAGAGTGAAGACTATCGCCTGTTTTCGATCTTCCATCCGTCTTTCTTCTCTCTAGTCGCCAGACACGCCATTTTCTATACTATCCATATTTATCTTGCACTGTGCTGCATAGAATATTGTCGCGTAAT
This sequence comes from Epinotia brunnichana, assembly GCA_963854355.1. NCBI lineage: Eukaryota > Metazoa > Arthropoda > Insecta > Lepidoptera > Tortricidae > Epinotia > Epinotia brunnichana. The sequence goes on from OY977954.1 coordinate 13,606,062, forward strand.
AAACTAAGTTAGAGACCATCCATCCACCATCCATTCCGGCGCATTACCGTCGACGTCGTTCTATCATATTATTCATCTATAGGAGACGTTTGACCAGCAGTGGGGGTACTTATGTAAGGTGTTTATGTTAGTTTTGTCTTTTTAGGGCACGGTCTGGACGACTCTCCAGTCGCACTAGCCTCCTGGCTCATTGAGAACATAATAATTGCTATGGATCGTACAAGCCAGTATACTGTGAACGGGAACTTGTCGGCGAAGTACGACATGAACGACTGGTTGGACACGTTCACGATCTACTGGTCGACTGAAAGCATGACAACCGCCACTCGATTGTATGCGGAGGCCCTAGCGTGGATCCAGGACCCGTTGACGATTGGCATCATGATGTAAGTTTACAAAATCTTATGTAATTGATAGTCCCCAAGCACTTACATACACAAAAACGTCTATCGTAAGTAGACTGCAGAACAACCTCTGCTGAAAGTATACTACTACGTTCCATGATCTTTTATAGAATATAATTGATAATTAAAGTCATAATACTTAGTGTGACACCTACAATTAAACGAAACAAGGTTGATTTATTCACTACCTAAGTGACCAACAAAGAAAGCAAAACCTTTAGCGTCTTTAACCTTCGTCAATAGAGGGGACTTTCTTTGATTCCCAATCTACGTTGGTGTCCGAAGCTAATTCAATTTACTGCCTTCACCTATACCAATTTTCATATACTAATCCTCAACCACCAGGACTCCAACCCCCGTTCCATTCGCCGCCATCCGCTTTCGCTATGAGCTGATCTACCAGCCCGACGACTTCCTTCGAGACAAGTACCCCAACCTCGTGCAGGCGACCACGCCGGACTTCGGCGGACACTTCGCGGGATACGAGTACAAGCTGGCAGCAGTGCTCGCTGACAGCATTTGGACGTCAGTGGACAGGATGGAGACGATCCATGGAAACCACTCGGCTCTGGCTGGCTAATTTGGTAGTAATTGAGAGAGGTAGGGTACCAGAATGTCATTCAAAGATTCAAAGATTTATTTGTCCAACATAGGTAGTTATTAGGTACCTATTACATACTTGTTCAGTATCACTATTTGGCGCCTTGCGGCATACAAATATGGTAGTATTTTTAGTAGCCTGCAGCATGCTTTACAAATGATTAACATTATAGACCGAGAGCTGAGGGACCAAAACTGCAACAGTTTTATAAAAGCTGATATTTTAATATTAGGTCATAAATAGCTCGAATATCAATAGCCTGCCGTCAGTCAGCCAGTTTTAGGGGCAACTGGCGTGGGGGTGGTTCCGAACTTGTTAAAAAAACACCTACATCGCAACTGTTTTATAAAATCTGAAAATTTGTCTGTAGATAGTAAGACAACTAACAAACTATGCGGCCATAGTCAGTCTGCAGAATGTTGGAACAGTACGCGTCAGCAGCCCGCTAAACCCATCAAAAAATTTGGTTGCAAAAAAAGTGTTTTATAAAATCTAAAAAAATTGGTGCAAGTAGTTCATAGTACCTTAAAGCAGACCAGCGCGCCGTTTTATTGACTGCTGACGGCGTATGTTCCATAAAACTTTGGGCTGACTATGTTAGTCTGGTTTAAGTTACTATGAACTACTTGCACGATTTTTTTTAGATTTTATAAAACACTTTCACCAACCAATTTTTTTGACTGGTTTAGCGGGCTGCTGACGCGTGCTGTTCCAATATTCTGCAGCCTGACTATGTCCGCATAGTTTGTTAGTTGTCTTACTATCCACAGACAATTTTTTAGATTTTATCAATCAGTTTAACAAGTTCGGAACCACCCCCACGCCAGTTATCCCAAAAACTGGCTGACTGACGGCAGGCTATTGATATAAAAGCTATTTATGACCTAATATTAAAATATCAGCCTTTATAAAACTGTCACAGTTTTGGTCTCTCAGCTCTCCGTCTATTAGGTAGACAAAATGAGTACAAAAAATATATGATTTAAATTCGTAGGTCCTAAAACTAACATTACGTACACTTGCGAGCGAAAGTATCGAATCATTTTGCATTTTTTCATGTGCATCCAATATCTTTGTAATTTCCCACCCGAATCTGAAATGTATGGTACCAATTAAAAGCTGATCATGTAGCGCATTGGAAAATGTGCTGATTTAATAATATTCAAGGTCCAAAGGCTGAAAAAACCCCGTATAACGGAAAAATCCTGAAAATTATCTAAAAATAAACAAGGCAAACTTGGAATAAAAGGTTTATTTAACATACAATACGATTTATTATCATTAAATTACTATCAGCTATTGCCCCCCTAGCCTTGCCCCCTTTTTTTTTTTTTTTTACTTGGGGAAATGCATTTACGCATCCCACCTAGTCGAGGAACTAGGTTGGGTATGACGGGCTCCCGGGAACCCCCCAGACTACCGTCTAAAACCACCAAGGTATGCCCTCTCTGCCGTGTAGTAGGGGCGTCATGGGATCGCGAATATTTCACCACGACGCCCTTCGGCAATAGCCGCAGCTGCCCTCACTACTGAGGCAAAAGCCCCCCCTCCCGTCGTAAGCGTGCAGGGCGACACCACACGCTTCCCGACCCGACCAAAGGACCTCTACGCCGGGAGGGGGTGATGGGTGATAGACCTCGGATTCACCCTCTCAGGTCCCCTTGTAACTTCCCCACAACTCGGCCCCGGCCTGACGGTCGCAGCCTCCGCGCCTAACATGAATCCTCTGATAGCAGAGGATTTGTCAGGGTTCCGGGTCCGTTATTTATTATACAGGCAAACGGCAATGGGGAATCTTGCGATTCCCTGGGCGGAACCCCCCGACCCCCCCGTGTCGTGTTATTGGTAACACCAGCAAGCGATAACTTAGGGTTCACTAAATTATCACTTGCCGTTGTCTCCAGGGCGCACCGGCCAAGACACTACCCATTCCTGCGGATCAACCGAATCAAGAGGAATCGGTAGAGTCCAGACACTCGAGGAGGTTGCCTAGCCTTGCCCCCTACCCCTAGCCCTACTGACACAGTTTAAGCAATTTTTAATAGACCTTATTAATTTTCTTACGTAGTCTTGAGGAATAGCCCCCCTCTCCTCCAGCAAAGCTATCTTCAACTCGTCAACAGTGGCAGGGGCAGGATCCCGAGCCCGAACCTTTCTCTTCAGGTAGTCCCACATGTGTTCAATGGGGTTCAGGTTCAGACTCATCGCTGGCCAGTTCATGGTATTGATGCCCACCTCGCGGAAGTAGGCAGCGGTGACCCTTGCGGTATGACAAGGGGCATTATCCTGCATAAGCATGACTCCCTCATCAAAAATTTCAGCATAAAGGACGACATGCTCTTCCAGAATCTCCGTTTTGTACCTGGCAGCAGTCAATCCTCCGCCACGATCACTACCAGGCATGAAAACCGCCAGTTCGCGCGTTGTACGAGATGCCACCCTAAAACATAAAAGAGCCACCTCCGTAGGCGCCTCTTTCGGAGAAGCAAAACTGAGCCTATCGTTCTGCTTGTCTCCTGTAGACTCTTCCCGACACATTCTGCACTCGTCCGAGAAGAGAATTGGGGTCCATTGCTCAAGGGTCCAATTCTTATGAATTTCTGCAAATGCTCTTCGGGCTGTACGGTGCCGCACCAGCAACCTGGGCCCCGTTGGAGGCCTCCTGGGTATCCAAATTCGCTGTCTTGTGTCTCACTGTCCACTCGCTGGCAGCCACTCCTTGCACCTCAGGCAGGTTCTACTGGATGTTAACTCCTGTCTGGTGACGATTTCGGCGAGATGTTGCAACAATGAAGCGGTCTTCCCTCTCTGATGTGCACCTTCGGCGGTCGCTACTTGGTCTTTAAGTAATAGCTCTAGTGTGCTGAAACATCTGGTAAAGTTTACAAACTGTAGCTTGGCTCAGATTCACCTCGGCAGCTACTGAACGTTGACTACCCCCTCCTTGCAGGAGCTGGATGACTACGGCGACTTGAGCTTCAGTGGCTTCCATTTTTTCCAGGTGTTCTTCACAGGATAATATGCGGAGATGTGCACCGTTCGACTTCTGATAAGTTACTGATAAGAAACCCCCCCTTTGCCTTCGTTATATAGGTGCCAATTTTCATGTTTCATAGCTTTTTATAAAGTACTATTTTATATTTTTTATTTCAAGTTACATTATTACATTTTTAAATAATTAAAAAAAATCCGATTTACAAAGATATTGTGTGCACATGAAAAAATGCAAAGTGATTCGATACTTTTGCTCGCAAGGTAGTCAAAATTATAAAAAAATAAAGATAAATTATGGAAGAATTATTAATTAAGTGCATAGGTCCGTTAAAAATCATGTATTGAATCTTGTATTGATTAATATGCTTTTCTTAATAAAACTTATTTTAATAGTTTTAAATAATCAACATCATTTTGTACTTTACAGTTATCTTCATTGTCTTATCCAGATAAATTTTCAAATTATTCATTGTTGTATAATTATATCTTATGATTTATTTATGTCTGCTTCATATGTTTCTAAATGTTGAGCTGTGAATATCACTGTATTATCATCAGCGAAGAGAACCATAGGGTGATCGATAGGTCTTGGTAAATCAATTATATAAATCGAAAACAATAGAGGTCGCATACACTTCCCTGAGGCACTCCGTAGAGAATGTATCTGTGACCAGACGTGTAGATTAATTCTGTTTTTGTTTCTAAAGACAATATTTTTATTTGTGTCATTTTTTGTCGATTAATTAAGTAGGATTTTATTAAACTAAAAATATTGCCACGTATTCCATAAGCATACAGTTTGTCTAGAAGAGTATTATGATTCTGCAAAGTCAAATGCTTTGGACATGTCCATGTATTAAGCGCATACAGGGACTTTTTTATCCATATTTGTTATTACACTCAATCAAATATAGCCATATTGAATGATCTTTTTTTACGAAATCCTTTTAGTTCGTTGCAAAATATTTTTTTACACTAGAAGTATGTATATATAAACTATTGTATATAACCTTTTCAATTATTTCAGAAAATATAGATAACAACGCAATGAGCCTATAATTAGTAATGTAATTTTTTTTTCTCGTTTTTGTGAAGGGTTTCTCATAATAGTAATCTTAAGATTTTCAGGAAATGTGCTATGTTCTATACATAAGTTAATAATATAGCTGAGTATAGGATAAATAACTTGACATGCTCTTTTTATAATTTTAGTATGTATACCATCAAAACCGGCACTATTCGTACTTTTTAGGCACCGTATTATAAATTTAATGTCATCCGGAGTGGTGGGTTGCATAAACATTGAATTGCTATAAGATGTCGTTGTATTCATTCTATTGTAATTATTTTTGTCACTTGGCTGGTTTAATCTATATAATTGGTCAATGAAATAATTATTAAAAGCTTCAGAAATACGTTTTGGGTGCGTTGTAACATTACCATTCAATGATTATTGTTCAATGTTTTCGACAGGGTGCTTAGCTTTAGAATTATTCATAATTTTCGAAGTTACTTTTGTCTTATTATTGGATGTTTTTATAGAATGGTAATTCTGTGCTTTTTTTTTATTCAGAAACAAACAGTCTTACATAATAAGTGTACAGAACACATTAAGCATAAAAACAGACCAAAAGTTTTCTGGAAGATAAACATCTAGAACGTTGCAGATAATAGAAGAGACAGTGAGCAAATATAATTGGAAAATTAAAACAATTACAACAGCTGCTAAGAAGGTATTAGGTACATACATAACGTTGCATTTCAATCGACAAAAAAAAGCCTTATATTTAAAATTTCATGCAACACTTAGTGGTACGTTCGAAGCGCATAATAAACTGTTGAGTAGGTACCTACCATAAAATGGCCAAGTAGGAAATATAAAATAATTTTGTGTCAAAAAAAAAATATTTTTTTTTCAAGTTTTTTAGAATAACATTTAAACAACATCTTACTATCAGGACCTGATGACAGTCTTTATTTCCACAACATTTCTCCTTTTCGTCTGCAGCAGAGTCTGATACCTTTTGTTATCCATTTAGGCTTACAGGTGTTCGTAATTTTTATTTTCTTAGTTGGTAAACATAGCCTGTAGAATAATGTAAATGTCGCAATAAAACCATTAAACGCTTAATTAGGGTAATTTGCAGCAAAAATATTATTAAAAGTTAGATTTTGGAGACAATCAATAAATTTCTTAATATTTTCATCACACATAATCTACTTTTTTTATATACCAATGCGTGAGAGTAAACAATTGTGCTGTGTGGTCCGAGAGAGCAAGTTCCAATACTTCCGTCTGGTTTCCTCTGATATTGTGGATAATATTATCTATACATGTTCCACTGCACAATCGGGTTGGCTGAGATATACCTAATTTCATGTTATAGCCAAGTAAGAGATTTTTTAAATCCTTTCAGTGCTTATTTCTTTTAAGGGTATCAATGTTGAAGTCGCCACATAGAGTCTTTTTCCTGGTATTACAAATTTTATTAAACATATTATCTAGCTTATTTAGAAATAGATTGATTAGTGATTACCCTTGAACTGTTATCTATATTTGTAGCAGCCCAAATGGAGAAGTATATACCTCGATGTAAAAGAAGACCACAACCATAATAACGCCACTGCTTGCCATGCAAGTACGTGGTGTTGTGTTCCTGGTGGTCGCCAGACGTCCCGAGGATTCACTGTGTTGACTTGACAGTGAGGGACTAGCATTCGTCTTCTAGCTATCAAGTAGCTAGTTCTCGTCAGCTAGCTATCAACAACAAAATCATCAAATCAAAAGAGGGTCGGCAACGCGCTTGTGATTCTTCTGATGACGTATGATTTTTTGCCACCGTCGTAATTATTTAAAAAAAGGAATACAGGTGATAATATAAACTTATCTCTTTAGGATGGCAGTTGGTACTTAACTTAAGAAATGAGTTATTATTTACCACTGGTAACAGCTGCGATTTTTTCCTATCAGTGGTAACTACTGGGGGGAACACCCAGATTTTACCACTAAGGTGAATGAGGTAGGTACCTTTACAGGCCGGGGGACCCTTTTAACAAAAAAAAGTCCTAGCGTGATTATTTTGTGCAAAGTTGCATTTCAATCATCTTCCATTGAAACTGGAATCATGTGAAACAAATATGAACATTTGTTCCAATCGAACAAGAAACAAACAGTAGCCCTTCAAAACAAATGTAATCCTGCGCATAATTACGGCGATCGACGTCGGCACCTTTGACGCAGCGAATCAGCATTGGGGTGTGTTCACATGGGCACATCGTAACAACTATGTTGAACACAATTGGGAATGGAAGAAAATTTTAGAAGTGCCTGATTCTTTTTTTGGTGATGTGAATTCCCTTCCTTAGCACCAGAAAAAAGTTGCAGACTTTTCAGCTGCGTCAATTATTTATGAAAAATAAAAACAGTTTAGGACGGCAAATAAGACACTTTGCTTGATATGTCTCATATAACAAAAAAATATTAAAATTCGTGGTAAACTGACACTGGCAATGATATCGACAGCTGCAGCAGCTATATTTGTCATTGCCAGGGTTAGATATTTAAAATATTCTTTGTAATATATATATGTAATAATTCTTTGGAAAGTGTCTCATTCGCCGTCCTAAACCCAAAACGTAACTGAGGAAACTGTCTATATTTTTCAAAAATAATTGACGCAGCTGAAAAGTCTGCAACTTTTTTCTGGTGCTAAGGAAGGTTATTCCTATCACCAAAAAAAATCAGTCACTTCTAAAATGTTCATCCATTCCCATTTCTATTACGCCAAACAACCGTACAGCCTGACTTGTGGTAAGGAGACACCGTAGCCTGTGGAGTGTGGGGCGCTTGCGACTCCAGAGGCACACTAAGTTTTATCGCCACGTTTTACCGCGAAAATGTACTGACACGTCACGTAAAACGTGACATAAAACCTAGTGTGCCTCAGAGAGGTTTATTGATTGACAACTAGTAAATGTTATAGTTTAGTTAGGAAGTAAAATTCTGATAAAAAAATTACAGTATTTTTAACACCAGATAACTCTGACAGCAGAGTTATCTATAATTTTACTATACAAAGGTAAAGTTTGTGGCTTTGTTAGTTTGGATAATATACGAATAGAAGAAAGAGTAGAGCATAATCTCTAGAAATATCCGATACTATAAGAAATTTAGAATCGACATTCGGGACAAAGGCTATTTTATTCTCACAGCTTATAGGTTATCGGTAATTTAAGAACATCTACAATACAAAATTAAATATTCCCTTAACATTTAACTGACGACTTAGTTTTCGAGTAACACTAACAACGTGGGGACGTCTGGTAGACGTACTCGTAATATTTCAAATCGATTTTAAAAAATCCTATTGACATGCGATTATTATCAAAGCTTTCTAAATAGCTGGGTAATTATGTCAGGTCATTAAATGGGATAAAAAAAACATTGAATAATTTCAATCATACTAAAAATCATGTTTTTACATGATTATGAGGTCACTTTTTTTTTATACGAAATTTTCGGACTTGGTTCAGTCTTATTTTTACTAAACTGATGAAGATATTATCAATAAACCATAACATGTTTATTGATTATAAGATGTCTCATCATATTAAATAGTAGAAAAGCTTCTAAGTTAAAACATAAAAAAACTGACATCACATGATTAGGGCATATTTCTACTAAACTAATTTGTAGTCCCTAATGATAAATAAATAATAAAATTGATTTATTTCAGGCAAAGACCCATATTTTAACACAAGGAAACAAAAGCAATAATAATAATAAAACAATCGACACAAACACTTACTTAATATTACATATTTGCAACACTGGGCAAAGATCATTACCTTATTTGGCCAGTGATGATCTTTACCCAGTGTTTTGTCATCGATACTAGCTTCCTACGGGTACTAATAATATTATTATGTAGCAAGCAGAACCTTATACTGACAGACTTACAAGTTTTTTTCTAGATATACTATAAAAAAAATTGCTCAAACTTAAAAGACGACATCAAGTCTGCGAGACACCATAGTTCTATAGAGTCACAAACACTAACACCGAGGTGACGTCCAGGAGACGAGCATATTTTTTGTACACACACACGGTGGTGGCGTCTGTGAGACGTCGATCGCTCCGTAACCGACTCGTGCGCACTCGCCGCGGTTGCGGTCTTGGCTGCGGCTAGAAAAGGAAGCTAGCGGAAAGGATATATAGCGCCAGACGCCTCGCATACGCAAAATATTTTCGAAATACTACCGGTGACGTCTGTGAGACGTATACCACGTCAGATTTTGAAAGTTAGCAAAATTTCTCATGGGAGTTTTCAGAACAGTTTCAAAATGACATGACACTGGGATGTTTACTATAAGGCTCGACCAAATTAAATGATCGTAAAAATGAGTTGTTTAGTAACCATTTTATACATTATGACGTTACAATTTTAGCGTCGGAAAAAATATATCATAATCTGCAAGATATGAGAAGTAAGTAACATAGTTTTCGTAGAAATCCATTTTAACAAAAGAAAAATCTAAAGTGAACCCTATTATTTCACTTATACGGTCAAAGAATTTAATTTCCTACCCACTTTGGACTTTGTCAAGTGACGTAATCAATCAAAACGTAAGAGACTTCTTATGAATATATTTACAGTGTCACTTTGAAATAGTCCTAAATGGGTAGGAAATTAAATTCTTTGACTGTACCTACTTGAGACAGACTATATAAATATGAATATTATGACTATACTTCTCTTGTACTTAAATACAGGGTGACTGGTAATTCGACCTATTCCTTGAAAGAGGTTATACTAGAGCTAATTTGCAACAATTTATGTCCAGTCAACCAGGGGTCAAAACACGATTTTTTTTAATTTTTCGAGTTTTTAGTTTGTTTGAAAAAAAATCGCCTTGCAGCCTTAAAGTGCTGATAATGACAACAATATTTCTTTACCATCCAAATGGAAGTACTTTTGTCACAATCACCAGCTTAAGGCTGCAAGGAGATTTTTTTCATACAAACTAAAAACTCGAATATCTCGGAAACCAGCGAGTTTCGACCCCTGGTTGACTGGACATAAATTGTTGCAAATTAGCTCCTAACCCCTTTCAAGAAATAGGTCGAATTACAGTCACCCTGTATGTATAGTATCTATATTAGAATGTTTATAGCTGTTATAGATAACAACAAAATAGAATATAGAATATAGAATAAGAAAGAATAATTATATGGTTTGTGAATAGGTTCAGGGAGCAAAGCTGTGTTCGACAATTGCCAATACCATTGAATTTGGTATAAAGGCGTCAACATAATGATGTCGAATGTCCGACGAGGTCAATCTTGCACTGATTTTTTGACTATTTTTAGTGTATTCATGAAATTAAAGTACTCAACAAATTAAAAATCATCAACTACAGGGTGTACGAGTAATTGGAAAATACCTAAACGTTATAAAACAATTGCATGGATAAACCATCAAGTATAAACCTCACAATTAAATTTAACAGCAGCCCGAGTAAGTGCGAAATAAAAGTTAATTCTCAATTGCAATCCGCATTTCTATCAATGTAGAATCACCATTATAATCTCGAAACCAATACCGATATCCAACTCACACTCCAATCCAAAGCAAACCAAGTGCACATAAACTTAAGATTCAAAATGGGTTACAAAGAATCCGAGACTTATCAGCTTGGGCGCAAAAATTAAAATGTATAAAACTATAATCGAGAAAGAGATATCAATACGCTACCGCTCAGGTAAGAAAGTGACAGGGATGTCGCCAGGAGATTGTCCGTAAGACCAGTAGCAGCAATTACAGTGATTCAGACGCGGGGTAATTTCGTCAGACATTTCCACTCTATTCGGCCCTACTCGTAATTAGGTAGTTTTAGTGGTTAATCGAAAAGTGTGCGGTTGTTGTTATTATTTTGATTATGTGAAATGTGAGTTAATCTTAGTGTTATAATGGTTCGATGGAAGTAATTATAATAACATCAGGTGATCTAGGGTTAACTGTAAAGTCTGTAAGGGGACATAATATAATAAATAAAAAAAATACGATTTCATAAAAAAAAACACGATGTTGCTATATAACACTATTCAAAACAAATATTAATTATTTTGAGATTTTCACGTTGTTTATCGAGACTTTTTAGGGTTCCGTAGCCAAATGGCAAAAAACGGAACCTTTATGGATTTGTCATGTCTGTCTGTCTGTCCGTCCGTATGTCACAGCCACTTTTTTCCGAAACTATAAAAACTATACTGTTGAAACTTGGTAAGTAGATGTATTCTGTGAACCGCATTAAGATTTTCACACAAAAATGGAAAAAAAAAACAATAAATTCTGGGGGTTCCCCTCCCCATACTTAGAACTGAAACTCAATAAAAAAAATTTCATCACACCCATACGTATGGGGTATTAATGGATAGGTCTTCAAAATGATATTCAGGTTTCTATTATCTTTTTTTTTAACTGAATAGTTTGCGCGAGAGACACTTCCAAAGTGGTAAAATGTGTGCCCCCCCCCCCCCTGTAACTTCTAAAATACGAGAAACATAAAACTAAAAAAAATATATGATCACTATGCAAACTTCCACCGAAAATTGGTTTAAACGAGATCTAGGAAGTAGTTTTTTTTAATGCGTCATAAATCGTAAACCGCAATAGGGAACATTACTGCAATGTTCTGCCGCCAGAGGCAGCACTACCACTAATAGTTAATCAATATTGGAATACAGGGATTCGCACACACATGCACAATTGATTGTCAAATGAGTGACAAGGATGCTTGCATAGACAATACCGGAAGTGGGAACGAGATACAATGTCAACGCTGCTATTGTCGCCACCTACGAAGAGTTTTGCGTAATGTTCCCTATTTATTTTACGGAACCCTTCATGGGCAAGTCCGACTCGCGCTTGGCCGCTTTTTTACTAATACAGTGATAATGATGCCATATTTCAATTATAATTCATTAATGATGCCATACTTTCCTCATACTTACCTTGTAATTATTTTTTCACGATGATTAAAACTTGCGTAACTATTTGAGATTTCAGGTAAGCATGCACCAATAAAAACCAATAAAGTGAATCGCTTCATAAAATAAACAAAAAACACATGTTTTTGCCTCATGCACTCATTGAACGAAATGATTCTTGAAGCCATCCTTTGTACCATTAGGTTTAATTACTTAGTGTATAAGATTAGTTGCGATGCCCTTACAGGCCTTATGTTTGAGACCTCTACTAGCTAAAATGTAATATCTATGTAACAACATGAATGCAATAAACTTGATTACTTGATTACTATCCCGACTACATTAGGTACGGGCTTCCAAAATCCCCAGATTTGGCGTAAGCACTACTTTTTACCGACATCCATCTGACATTCCGAATTGTAGAAAAAACTGGAGCTTATTAGGATATGGGTTTGTAAAAAAAATTGGTCATATATATTGACAACTGCCTTGCACAATAAATGCGGATAATATCCCTTCCACAGTTCCAAACCTCAGTACCTAGTAAACATGGCTGCAACGCAATCGGTGCAATTTATGCACCGAGCGTGAGTGATGAATATTATCAATGGTGGAGTATAAGCTAGCTTGAAAGTTGGTCTTAGCAAAATAAAATATAAATACACCAAGCCGTAATTAACAATTTAAGAGACATTTTGAGCTCCAAAATGATTTATATTTTGAGATTGTATTTCTTTCAATCAAGAGGATAAAAAGAGTACTTGTAAAAAAGTTTGTACTTAAGTACAAATAAATAAAGAACGTCGATTAAAGCATACTCGTACTACTTTGAATTTTCCTCTTTTATTTTGAACGACTTTAGAATTTAAAAAAGTACAAGACTTTTATCATCTAAATAGCAATAAAAGTCACATAAATTTAATAAAAACATTGGTAACAAAATAGGAAATAAAGCGTGTGCGTGTGTGTTAATAATTCACATCCATTATTTGAACAAGCCATAATTAAGAAATAATGAGCAATTAGATATTAGTTTAAAGTTGGATGAAGTTTAAACAAAGAACAACAGTAGCACCAAGCCCCAATGAACCTAACAGACAAATTGAGCTTAAAAAAACGCAATAATTTCAAATCTTTCATCTCCGCATCTCTCAAGACGATCTTCCCCATAAAACAATGCGCTGGGCACGACCTTAGTCCACTTTAGATCCCACAACTCGATAGCTTTATGGTATATTTTATTAAAATTTATGTCTTATTCCAACTTCTGGGAATTTATTAATCGGCTAATATGAATTCTGTGTGTGTTTTACTGGTTTCAGAGTGAATCTGATACGTTTGAGCGGCGACCGGTATTATGGTGTTGCGTTTTGGTATCGTTTTGTTTAGGGTTCTGATCTGGGGAAGTGAGGACATATGACTGATAAGGATGAATCATCATTGTCCGGTTAATATGGGTTCTAATCAACATAGAACAGTTAGGTACGTTTTTTACGGACGTTAGGTTTTAAATATCATTGATTGTATGTAAAAATTACAGTTGAGTTGTTCTAGCGCTCATTCGAAAAGTTACGCAGTTCATCCCAAAAGATAGAGCAATGTTTATAAGTAGCCGTGTGCTGGATAAAGTATAATGTACTTGACATGTTGCGGTATTTGTATCTATTAAACCTAATAATTTACTCATTTATTACAGTTTCTATGTAATTTGCAGTCTGCTAAGCAGCTGGGATTGATGTTCTATCGTAGGTTGCGATATAATTTTATTTCCCCAAAAAGGTTCTCAAGCCACAGAATACACCCCCTGCTCGCTCACACACGCCGCGTCCATAAAGCGCGTGTTCTCTCATTTGTCAAACGCGTGGATACTTTATTTATCGCTCACTTTATAGTAGACCCTCCGCGCGCACCGAATACCTGGCCAGTTTTGCCAGCACCACCTTTTATGATACACTTGATCAAATCCACCTTTACTTTTATTACAATAGATGAAGCATGATAATCGCTTGCAGCTCATTTTAATAAGCACATGGCTAGTTTGTTAGACTTAGACGCATTGACAAACTTAAAATTACGCTTTTGAAATAATAGTGTTGCCTTTATTATTCAATGGGTAGGTGTCGAAATCGCCTGAAGTTTTTTAAAAGAAAGGCGTAGTGTAATTTTGTAGTTTTAGTAAAATGGGTATAAATTTAAAATCTATACGGGTCGTTTTGGTTCATGCCACCGGTTCTTGGTGTTAATAGATTATACGATGCATATTAAAATGACAAGGTTGCAAGTTCATATGGGTTCCTAAGACGGTTATGACTTTCCATTTCTAGTAAGTATGTATTATGGTTGTTAAGTTTTTGTTTATTGGTTTAGTTTATGGTTCATTAGGTTACCAGTTCTTTAGTTTTTGGAAGGCTGTTTCAATGGACGACTATTACTATTAATATCGTTGGATGAGCGATTAAACTTTCGACGTGGATTCAGATGAGAAACTTCTTATTGGACATTCAAATATAAATATAATGACCTCATGATATACATATATAAAAGCCAAAATATATGTATCCGTGAGTCACCAACGGTGCTGCAGGCTGAAAGTCAGCGCTGTAGGTGTCTGACACCTCAGCATAATGCTGAGTTGTCAGACACCTCAGCACAATGCTGAGCCAGTGTCCGGTTCACTGCCGCAGATACACACTTGTTTCATGTTTTATGTGTTTTTTTAACCCCCGACGGAAAAAGAGGGTGTTATTTATAAGTTTGACGTGTCTGTGTGTCTCTGTGTCTGTGTGTATGTGTGTGTGTGTCTGTGGCATCGTAGCTCTTAAACGAATGGACCGATTTGAATGTGGTTTTTTTATCCGAAAGCTGACGTTTAAAACAAATCAAAAACTTAAAAAAAAGATGCGTTAAGGACGCTTTACAATTTCTTTACAGGCTTTTATTGAACTTGCAATATTTGCTTCTTCGGGTCGAATGTTAGAAGTGTGACCAACTTCCCGAAGTCTAATAGATTTGAAATTTTGTACGCATGTGTAAGTCGAATGACAGTGCGATATTGTGGTAGCATAAAGCTGGTCTGACGATGGAGACGAAAGGCGGCCATAGGAACTATACTTATATTATAAGAGAGAATATGATAAAGAGAGAAGAGAAAAGTCAGTGAGATTGTAAGTTTGTAGGTATGTCCGCTGGATGCGGGTGGCGCAGGACCGGTCATGTTGGCACTCTTTGGGGGAGGCCTATGTCCAGCAGTGGACGTCTTTCGGCTGATGATGATGTTCGGAAATCTCCGGAACCGCTTATTCGATTTCAAAAATTATTTCACTTGCGTGTTAGGATGGGGTTTTTGGATGGTTATAGGTGGTTTATCCCGCGGGTTTGCCTGCGTTCTTTAAAATATGCGGGCGAAGCCGCAAGGACAGCTAGTTTATTCATAAAGCCGCTATTCGTTAACTAATTTATACGTTACATATCATCATTTTCAGCCAATTACTTAAATGTGTTAAGTAGTTTAGATAAGTTTATTTTCAGGGCGGATTAGTTTTACTGTACTTAATGTACGTTCTAATAAGAATAAGATAACTTAATCCATATAATTTTTTCTGGTCATAATGGACTATTTTCTTACGTACAATGTTTGGGTAAAATTCGAACTACCAAAAGAGCCCTTTTCATTTGACTACGGCAAAGCCGAAAGAAATAGGTGTGTTGTTAGCAGTCTATGTTTGTGACATGTGTTCCACCGTAGCGTCTAAGATACTGAACCGATTTTGATAAATTAGATAGGTATTAATCGATTCAAAATTATGCTCCAAATAATTTAGGCTACCTTTTGTATGAAAAAAAAACAACTGTTATTACAAGCTTTCTATTAACTTGCAATGTATGTACTTAACTATGTAGGTATCTATGTAAGTATGTTGTTTTGGGTAAAGGATCGAGCTGATCTGATGATGGAGACAGACGGTGACCATGGGAATTCAGTACTTAACCGACGTAACGCCGTTGAGTTTTGGCCCGTTAGAATCGCCTCAATTACCTAGTTGTTGATGACGGTATACAAAAAAGTGTAGTCGGCAATAAAAGCTTAGTACCAAAAATTTAATTTTTGTCAGAAACTGATTTTCAGCTAGTTTTCCGTAAGTACCTACAGATACAGTAGGTACCTACTTTGCACTTTTTATGCTTGTTTACACAATACCTGTTTATATCCAACCCCTAAAGCCTTATTTACGTACTTGCCACGACGATAACTCACGAGCATCGAAACAAAAATACGACCTCAACAACGACGCGCGTTGCATACAGAATACGTACGTGCCAACGACATTGAGATGCTGGTCGTTCATTTCTTAGAACTGTAGTCAGTAATATATAAATTATATGGACTATAGGCAGACCTCTCCGGCTTGCCACTCTCAAAAATCGGCTCCCGCACACCTTCGATGTGCAAATTCATGAACATGACTGACACCGCCGGACAGTGACTATGGTTCGCACATAGTCGCGCAGCCGGCTATGCAATGTTTACTAGCTTTAGCCCGCGACTCCGTCCGCGTGGAACTCCTATATGTCGTAGCTCCATACAAATTTTCACCCACATTTCACCCCATGGCATGATTTCCGGGATAAAAACTACCAAATTTCATCTAAATCGGTTCATCGGTTTAATCGTGAAAAGGTACCAGACAGACAGTCACACAGACCGACACACTTTCGCATTTATAATATTATGAGTATGGATTTTCACTACTAGCGTTAAACCAACAACGACAACCAACGAAAGAGCACGTGCTAAAGCGGGATGGCGTGAGTTGTCTAGCTGTCAAAAGTGAGGGGATGTTTACAAAAACAACATAATTACATTTGTGTTGATTTTACAGGAAGCGAAAAAAAACGTAATTTCTTCTAAAATATTATTTCTTTAAACAACGCCTTCCATTTACTATGCAGGCGTATGGCCACAGAGTCACACTTGCATCTTGGATCCCATTAATAATCGGTTATCTCTTCAAAAATATGTAAAATAACTTCGTCACCTATGCAGTTTTTGTAAAATTATTGTCAGTTGTGTTATTTTTGTGCAAAAATCATTTACATTCCTATAGTAAAAATAATTATTGAATTTACGAAAACTGTTTTATTACCAAATGCATTTAAATTAAATATATAAATGTATGAGAGAATGTAATTATTATTGTACTATAAGTTCCGTAGAGCTGAGTAATTCCATTTTAAAGATAGACGGGTAATTTTGGGCAAAGGGGTTCCTAATTAAACAATGTATATTGCACAATTGTAGCGTCTTCACAGACCATAGCATTAACTCGATTTCGTTAAATATGTCAGTTACGAGTATGTTGTTTTTGTAAACGGCCCCTCAAGTAATGTTATATATTCTGAACTAGGAGTCCAAATAATTGTCTCTTCATTTAGGCCCAAAACAAAACTTCGGTGGCCTCTTTCATTAGCCATTATCGATAGGTTAGTAGCCTTTTTTGAATAGTTTTGACTGCATTTATAAACGTTTAACGTTCAACAATCCTATTTTAGCTAAAATGCCGTTCAAATTCGTTTGTTTTTATCTGTCACTTTGACATTTATCATCGTAAGAATAGGACCAAACATTTTAATAATAAGAGCCGTTCTAAGTTGGGGAATTTAAAAAAAATGGCAGATTAAGGTTAACTAAAGTGATGTTTAAGTCACGTCTAACCTGTCGGTTTTGTTACTAAACGTAGGCGATTGACATTGACTGTCGGTTTTGTAACTATCCTTAACTGTCCGTTTAAGGGTGCAAAAATAATTCAGAGGTGAATAAGGGGGTTTATCTCGATCTCATGCTAGTCATGATGCTCTAAAACTTGATTGCCCTTTAATATAAGTCAAAGACAACTGTAGTGTCCTATTCATAAGTTATTGATGATTAAAAAAAAATATTTTAGCACGATACTATTAAATCGTCTACAAACCACCCCACTCTTTCTAGCACGTGCACGCTACAAAGGTGAAAATGCGACAACATTACTTTTGCGCTCAGTAAAAACTGCTCAAGACAAGGACGTCGTTCGCCACCCGATGCTTCCAATTCGTGTCAAGTTTCCTAGGTGAGCTAGGTGGCCACCCACCGCCCCCTACACTCGCAGAGGTCGATAGAAGCAAGAAGTACTATTCATTTATCCGGCTCGAAGGACCACGTGTAAAGCGGGTACACGAGCGGTTGGCAATAAACATGTATAGAGTCGTCGTCAAAAGTTACAAAGGTAAATAGGGCTACCTACACGACTAATCCAGGTAATCGATTGCGTAACCTTACGTACGTACGTTAGGTAGATCTGTAGGTCGATCACGTAACGCATTATACGAACGTTCGGGTAGGTCTAAATGTCACTTTTTATATAGAAAATTGACAGTTAAATTGTACCGACGCGCGTTCGGAATATTACGTAATTGCCCCTTAGAATGTCATTTGTTGTATATGTGAAAATGACAGTTCAGTTGTTATAACGCTCGTTCGAAAACGTTGCGTAATTTTAATTACCCCACTGTGTGACAAGCGAAAAAGTTACGCACAATACTTTTTTTTCGCGTTGTGCACATTTAGCCGTACCTACGGTATATGATTGGGTGTTGCACGTGATTCTTTTTGCAGCCCTAAAATACGAGTAGGTCAATCAATCAACTTTATTACAGTCTTATGTTTGTAATATCGTAGTATGAGAGTGTAACGTTTTAACCCCCTTTCGGCTTTACGGGTATTTTTGTAACAACCTGTAACTATATTATATACTTACTTCCAAACTAATATTATTATTTTATTTTATTTTTATAACCTTGACTGGTAGAGAATGGCTTATGGCTTTAAGTTCGCCTTTTGTATTTGTAACTTGTTACAGTGCAATAAAGTTTGAATAAAAAAATACATTGTTTGCTTTTCTTTTCTCATAAAGTCTACAGAGAATGAATATTTAAATACCTATTATAAATGCGAAAGTAACTGTGCCTGTCTGTCTGTTACCGCTAAACCAATAGATACTTAGAAATCCTGGTAAGGCATGGATTGGATTTAATACCAGAAATCATCCCCTAAGGGGGTAAATGGGGGGATGAAAGTTTGTATGGAGGTACGATATAAATGACTTCCACGCGGATGAAGTCGCAGGCAGAAGCTAGTAAGTCATATATTACACATTTTGCTTTAAATGATCCCTCTCCCATTAAAAAAAAAACATAATAAAAAATGTATTCTAAATACTTTCCTTGGCGGAGCTACACCGATACTATTCCAATTTATGTCGCCTCATAGCTAGGTGCTAGACGGGTGGGGGGTTGTCGTCTCCTTATAGATTTTTCTTTTTGCCACCCGTATTGTGAACTAGCGTTTCAGCTGGTTTCACTTGCAATTTCGGGAGAATTCTTAAAGGAGAAGACTGTTTTTTTTATAATTTTTACGGTCAGTTCCTATAGCATCAGAGTAGTAGTTGTGTAACTTTATGAATGAGCTTAATGATGGTTAATTGTTATTTTCCAACACGAAAAACGTCATTTAGATCTACCTAACGTACAAATGAAATGTAACGCAATCGACCAGAAGCGATAGTGGATGCAGTGGCCATTGATGATGCACACTACAAACAATAGTTCAATTCTAAGCATGATCAAAGATTTTAGAAAATTAACATGAAAACAATTTTTTTACAGGTCTCACGATGTTTGGTTTCTTTGAATTTGGACTATGAAATTATGTTATTTCGCGTTAAACCGATGTTAATTTTCGAAGTTGCTGTCATTCACGATAGTCGGTGTTTGCAGCTGGCTGTGGTGCGAGGTTTTTGTACAATCGAGTGCAAAAATATCATCATCATCATCATATCAGCCAAAAGACGTCCACTGCTGGACATAGGCCTCGCCCAAAGAGTGCCACAATGAATGAAAGATTTAATAATTCCAAAATGAGTTTGCAAAATTTAACACAAACATAATATCATGGATAGTAGACACACTAAATCATCTAATGTTTGTTTTGATTTTAGTGCCTTTCTGCCGTTCATTGCGGTCTTTTCAATCTTCTGTATTCCGGTAAGGCGCAGAACACAGGAGGCTTTTCGGCACCGCGCAACGAAGCGTTGCGCGTTTACGCATTTCATAACTTTGCTATTACGATGTATGTAAGACACTCACACGTCAAACGTTGCGGCCGCGATCTAATACGGTGGAGCGCGTTTCGAACCGCCTCGTATGTTCTTAGACCTACTAATAAACTTGCATATGAAGTGAAAAAGTCTGAAAAATAAAATTTACCAACAAACAAACTCCCTCCCTTGAATATAGCGGCGCGATATTGCATCGCACCTAGTTGGATTTCTAGTTAACTTTCAGTTCAAATTGAAATTCCATTAAGGAGATTGCTTTTTACGCCAGCGCGATGGCGGACGTTATTATGTTATGTACTCTACTTAAAGATTATTTAACTTTAGTAAGGGAAATATGGAGGTTAAAGGTTACCGACTAGTTAAGACCGGGAAGTAATATTCCAGGACTAGGTCCATGTGTGTTTATAAAATAAAAGTATACTTATATAGGACAATCTTACACCCATATATAGTCCCATAATAACCTTAATAAAGCTTAATTGCCGGACGACGATATACTTAATTATTTAATAAAAATGTATATATGAATAATTTAAATACATAGAAAACATCCAAGACTCAGACATTCCTGTTTACTTATCACAAAAAATATTTGCCCTTACCTGAGTTTGAACCCAGGACTTCAGCTTTGTACGCGGTTTCACTACCACTAGGAAGGGGACACCGGGCGTTTGTTTAATCGTTTACTACCTCCGAGCGCTGGCGAGGGCTTGTTATAAGTACGTAAATATACTAATATGGCTGTACCTAGTTCATCATTTCATCGACGTCTTCTCAGCGAATTTTAGCTTTAAAAGTGTGGGTCACTACTGTACAATATTGCTGACTTAAAGACAAAAGTGATCGATCACTCAGCACTAGCGTCTCGGCCACGGCAATTTTTACTTGTATCACAATCGTTAATATCAATGATTCTGAGTAAGAAGACCCAGATACTAGCTGGATTGGCTAGTTTCCACGCCTATTAATAAAATAATAATGAACAACTTAGAAAAGTTGATAAACCCCGACATTTTCATTTCTGGGTGAATCAAAACTGGGTGAACCGATTTAATTGACACGTAGCTAAGAACCATCTCGATCATGTCAGCTTTTGGACAAAAAAGTTTCGTTTAGGAGCCACGATACCACAGACACGTCAAAATTTTTACACCCCTCGTTTTGCGTCGGGGTTTAAAAATAATAAAAATAAAAATTAATGTTAGAACTTGATCAAAGGTTTGATAGGTGAATTTTCCTATTGCTGTCAAAAAGCCCTGTCGCCAAAATGTCAACAAATGGTAACACAACACAATTAAATACTTACCTACAATTCATTGCACACCTTCAATATACAACTTAAAGTAGAGGTAACAACAGGCAGTCTTATGACTAAGAAGCGATCTCTTCCAGACAACCTCTGAGTAGCGGAGATAATGCAAAACATATTCATCAATTTGAGTACAAATACAGTCTACAATTAATGCGTTTTGGAAAAGCCCTCACATAATTATGCCTAGGTTACCGCGTCGCAGCCATTTTGCGCAGTTGACTGAAAAGTAAAGTAAAACAATGTACCGTTGGATGATATTAATTCGTCTTGCATCGGTTCGTGGAACGCGTGTATATTTAGCGGTGCACTTCGATCCGCGTGTCGCCCGGGTTAGTTATGAGTGTGAGGACGGACTCGTCATGGTGTGGCACGACACTAGTGTCGAGTCGTGACTTCTCTAAGTAAAATACTGCTTCGATCCAGCACAACGCTGAGATGGAAGCGTTTCGTGGCACTCAATATTTGTTGTTTTTATATGCTGATCTCTGTGCATGTTACATATATTGTATGAATAAATGCTTATTCTATTATATTTTATTCTATCCACCTGTCGTCGTTCAGTGTTAGGACAGACTCCTCACGGTGTGTCAAAAAGCTAGTCTTGGCTCGCGACTTTTGTTCTTAGGATGATCTCGGCTGATGGACTAGCATGTTTTTAAGCGGAATAGCAAAGAAATATGTTCTCGTAACATTCTTACGATACATAATAGCTTTGAGCTGAACTCGATCAGGGTGAACTAGGAGGTGGCCAAGAAACTCGCAAGACCGAGCAAAGTGCGTTTGACAAAGTTATCCTTATTGGCGACTTCTTTAAAACCATTTTTTCAGTATCCTCGTCTTCCTCAATCGTTTCCTCGCGGCTGAGGGTTGTGACTCTGCCGATGTAGCATAGCCAGTATTATTTTCCAGGACTTTCGGTCGGCTGCCTGTTAGAGGGCTGCATTAACCGGCACGCCTGATTAAGCCAACGTTTGGGGCTTCGGCCTCTTTGTCTTCTGCCTTCTACTGCGCCAGTTATCATTAATTTCTCCAAATTCTCGGGACCCAGCGAGCTATGTGGCCAAAATATTGGCGAATACGGTTAAGACATAGAGACGACATCGACAGTTGCTGTTTTTTGTTAAGGCCAATCTCTTTAAGGATGGATGCATTTCAGTAGGCTACCTATCTGAATCACTAAATTTCATTTCCCAACTGTGTCGTTTGTCCGGATTTTCATTTAACCTAAAAGCCGTTTTTCTCTGAAGCCATGACATTTTCAGGATAATTATAAGACATACCTAACCTAACCTAATCGGTTCTACGTGATAAGTATTAAAACAATTGAAAATCTTTTGGGTTTTCGAGATAAGTAACTGGCTTTTTGCCGAAATGAAAATTCAGACAAACGATACGTTTGGAAAATTACTCACATTTGGTGATTGCGATAGGTTACCGGTTCGGTTTTCTGCTGCGCTTCAAAGGCTTTTAAGACGAAAGCTGCGGGTCGCAAATATCTCAAATGACGTTTAAACGATGAATCAGCATATATGATGCCGCGTAAGCGTATATGAAAAGCTTCAGTTTGCGATTATTATACTCGTACGACTCACTCCTGGGCTCATGACTCCTCTGCGCAGTCCTGCAGGTCGATCACGTCACGCATTGTACACGCGTCAGGTAATCTAAATGTCACTTTTTATATTGAAAAATTACAGTTAAATTGTCCTAACGCGCGTTCGGAACGTTACGTGATTACCCCTCTGTAAAAGGCCTGCACCCAACTGCTGATGTGATGGCGGAAATTTGGTGATTTCTCAAAAGATCCTATAGAGAATTTCTTATTCTAAAAATAATCAGAAATCTTATGAAAGTTTCCTGCAATTTCCAAAAAGCTTCTCATATTTTTTTATAAGTTTTGAAAACTTTCCGCAACTTACACATCTGTGCTCCCCACAGGCCCACATACTCTGTACTCTCCGTAGTGTAAATCTCATACGCTTTCTACCTCAAAATGAATTTACCAGAGCGTCACAGTCCGACCCTGCGCGTGCGATCATGAAAGCATTCCCGCGACATTAAAGCGCGTTCATTTTCATAGATTTATCGACGGGCCGGACTTATGACCAGTGGCTCTCAAACCTGTGTGTGATGTCTCGTAATAATTATCTATACTTATATAATAAAGAGAAAAAGTGTGTGAGATTGTATGTTTGTGTTTAGGAGAAATCCCTGGAACCACTAATCCAATTTCCAAAATTCTTCTTATGGTTTTTAGAATGGACATTGGCTATATTTTATCCCGCAGGTTTGCCTGAATTCTATGCAATATGCGGGTGAAGCCACGCGGGCAGCAAGATATTCGAAAAAATAAAATAACGAGAACATGACCATAATCTAATAAGGTGTTTTGGCAGATCTGATCAAGTAGAGCTAAATTGTATCAACTCTAACTGACCCTTTCGATGTTTTCAGAACCACTTTTACAAGATGAAACTTATTTAAAATTTTGTGTAGTTACCTACTAAAATTGTTTGTCATGTTCGACCAAAACGTACCATCATACCTATAAATAAATTAAAATAATATTTTTTGAACAAATTGGTACTTACTTAGTACAAGCTTTATTTCCATGATTTTTAGGGTTCCGTACTCAAAGAGTAAAACGGGACCCTATTACTAAGACTCCGCTGTCCGTCCGTCCGCCCGTCCGCCCGTCCGTCTGTCTGTCACCAGGCTGTATCTCACTGCCCGGCTAGCACACTAGCAAAATGACGACTTTTATGCACATGTTTTATGTCCACAACCGACGTATAAAATTTTACCGTCATGAGCTAACATGCTATACCATCATTTACGTAAAATGTGACCATTTATATGTCTTGCACATAAAACTATTTGTTTTACGTCAAATGCTAACATGCTCTTGATTTTGGCACATAAAACTTGACGATATGAGCCGTTGACGGACGAAATTTTATGTAGGTCACTCGAGACCCCGGATAAATTTTAACACTATGAAAACAATATAATTTTCGCAGGATTTCACCGATTTCTGTCACGACACATACGGTTTCAGTTTCAAAACTCCTATCGTCTCCTGAAACAATGATCTAGCATTTTTAATTTTAGCTAGATCATGATTACTAACTATAAATTTGTATAAATAACGCAATGATTATGATTTTTTGCTTGTGTTGTAATAAAGTATATTACCTACACAAATTTACAAATATTATTGATTCAATTATAAACTAACATGTGTTTTGGTACTCGCTAAATTACTTAAAACCACTACGTAAAACTTTTAGTGGGGTGGGAGTAACGTAAATAAAAACAAAAAACTATTATAACACAACTTAATACAGGAGAACAACTGTTTAGTAAACTGTGCAGTGCTTATCATTACTCTTTAATTAGGTAGTATTATAATAGGCTTCTAACCATAGACCACTATTGAACGAATGAAATGAATGTAATAATTTTGCTACGTATATTTTACGCTATGGCATAAATATATGCTGCGTGATTACCATGTTAGCTAAGTAACGTAAAAATGGGCACAATCGTAAAGTTATACGTCAGAACGTAAATATATGTCCGATTAGTGTGCTAGCTGGGCTGATACCGTGATAGTTCCAGCTGAAATTTTCACAGATGATGTATTTCTGTTGCCGCTATAACAACAAATACTAAAAACACAGAATAAAATAGTTTTTTAGAAAATGGTACGGAACCCTTCGTGCGCGAGTCCGACTGGCACTTGGCCGGTTTTTTAATAATTACTTTTTGAGTGGACTTATGATAATGATTATCCATTTTCAAGTCTATCCAAGCTGAAACTGGAAAATATCGCATTTGCACGCTTCGTTAGGTTAACTTCAGTTTACGTATTGTATAATAAAATTTTGGAGACGTGTTATTCTGCAGACTATTATTATTATTATACAACTGAATAGTACCTTCATGTTTTTTCTCCAAAGTATAAGTAGGTAGGTATGTAGGTTTACCTGTTTAACTTAGATCAAGAGAACAGCATTTGACTTATTTGCTTCGCAGTTTGGCGAATATTTAGGTTAAGTTAATAAAATTGTATTTTCATTTTGGTTCCAAATAAAAGAGAAAAAAAAAACTTAAAAAAAAAACTGTAGCCAATTTATTTACATCCTAAATCTCGTAAAATTACATCAAGAATTTGCCTAAGTGTTAATAAAAATATCATAAAACTGGATTATCTTACAAAGTAACTGACAGTTTGGGCAACCCAATCAAGTGCCAATTTGGATGTCGAAACCGAAGTATTTGCGTCCGCACCTGCCGCCGTACAAATCATTACGATATGCGCTCGATGCATCATCGATATATCCTATATCTACTGGTATCTGTCATAAATTAAGAGCCCGGCATATGCGTGTGCGTTTAAATGTGTCACCGAGTTTTTTTTTAATGCAGTGATTTTAACATGACGTCGGGAAAATTGAGAAGACTATTTTTGAATGACGTGTGCAATGTGTATGTTTTCATCTGATGGATGGATGAATATAAAAGCAGTCATTAAGCAAGTTAAGAGTATATGAATTACACAATCTGACGTGTCTTCAGCCGTGTTTACGTGTCGACGGGATGCCCCTAGTTTCAAGAGTTTCATGTCTCTGTGTTTCCGAATCAGAATGACAGACACAAAACAAAAGCGATATCATGGCCATATTTTACCAATTTTCTGATTAGGATTATAGAGATGTTTGTTTCACTCAATTGGATAACTATGCAACTATGTATTTGTTTTTCAAGATGCTGCTCGAACCAGTTTTTAGAGAAGATCAAATATCTGCGCGGGACCAACTAAAATTAGAGCATAGGTACCTAAGTCACTACCGCAAAAATGTATTATCAATAAAAAAAAAAAAATAAGTAACCGTTGTGGGGTAAATTAAGTTAACTGCTGGTTTGGTCGTGTTTTTTTTCTATATCTGTGACCCCAACTGTGGGAAACAAGCATATTTAAGCTACGCGCAAAGTTTTGTCAGTCACTTCCTCCCAGTCGACAACTTGTGAAAAGCTTTAAAAAGTTGTATCATCATGAAGCCCCGTGTACGTCAGCTGAGCCTCCGTTGGTGGGTTGACTAGCGCTGCCGTGCAATACTTAAACAACAGTAAGAGCTACTTTTACGATTTTTTAAGAAAGCATAACACATTATTTCTAGACCAACAGAGACCGACTACCTCAAACCTACGTCCCAGAGATAAGATTCCAATTCCAGCATCTAAATTAAAAATGCACGCCTCTAGTCCCCACGTAATGTGTATCAAGGTGTACAATAAACTTCCAAAGATTATAAGGGACGAGGAAAACAATAAATTATTTAATAAAAAAGTCACCAAATTTCTAATTAAAAACTGTTTTTACTCACTGCAAGAATTTTTTGAAAGTTAATTACTGATATAATAGTATAGGTATAGCTATAGCTAGATTAATAAATATTTGTAATACTTAGCATAAGATTATCTTTGCATGCTCACCGTTTTGTATAAGTTTAACAATTAAGAGATAAGCACCTTAAGCTGTTGCAAATTAATACATTTTAGTTTTAGTTATTTAATATTGTAGTGCCCTACAGGGTTTCATAGCTGAACATATATAATGTACCATCTTGTATTTACCTATGAAAGCAATAAAGATACTGATTACTGATTTGTTTTTTTGATCTTGGACCACCGTGTCAAGACGCACACATGTATATAATCCACGTGAGATTATGACAATGGGAACATATAAAAATCGAAGCCTCCATGTACAGTAAATCAGAAGAATTTAGTAAATTATTGAGGTAAAGCTAACTAAACTGCCGTAATAAAGTTGTAGGCTGTGAATTTTTAGACTTCACTGATTAAAACACAGTAAAGGTCTCATGACAATCCTAAATTAACAAGTAAAGAGAAGTTAATACTAGCACCAAAAACTGTTTAAAATGCAGTACAATATAAATGTTCTAAAATATTTGTACTGTGTTTAAAATGCAGTACAATATAAATGTTCTAAAATATTTGTACTGTGTTTGAAATGTTATTGATTTTTCAGCATAATAACTAATTAAAATGCTGTAAAAATGTCATATCCTTAGTTTAATTAGTATCTATCTATACATATAATAAAGCTGAAGAGCGTCGAAAGTCTGTACATGGAAGATATTCGAAAAAAAATTGGCTAGGGATACTTAGAATCGATAACAGAACACGTTCCAACAGTTTTTGGAATTTTTGTCTGTTTGTCTGTTTATCTGTTTATCTGTTTGTCTGTTTATGTGACCGCGCATCACGTGAAAACGGCTAAACCGATTAAGATGAAATTTGGCATAGAGATAGTTTGTGTCCTGGGGAAGGACTAAGGGTAGTTTTTATCCTGGAAATCAATCCTTAAGGGGATGAAATGGGGGGTGGAAATTTGTATGGAGCTACTTAAACCGCTGCATTGATTTAGATGAAATTTGGTATATGATTAGTTTTAATCCCGGAAAAGGTTAAAGAATAGGTTTCATCCCGAAAATCTTCCTTTTAGGGGGTAAAATGGGGGGGTGAAAAATTGGATGTAACCCATTTTGATGAAATTTGGTTAAGAGGTAGTTTAAGTTCTGGGGAAGGACATTGGATAGTTTTTATTCCGGAAATCTTTCCCTGAGGGGGTGAAATGGGGGGTGAAATTTTGGATGGACTCCGTTTAGATCAAATTTGGTATAAATATAGTTTGAGTCCCGGAGGATGACAATGGATAGTTTGAATCACGAAAATCATCCCCCAAGGGGATGAAATAGGGGTGAAAATGTGGATAAATCCCATTTAGTTCAAACTTGGTATAGAGATAGAAGGAGTCCCAGGGAAGGACAATGCATAGTTTTTATCCTAAATCATCTCCTGAGGGGGTGAAATGAGGGGTGAAAATTTGGATAGAACCGATTTAGATGAAATTTGGTATGGAGATAGTTCAGAGTCCTGGGGAAGGACTTAACATAATTTAAGTCCAGAAATCATCTCCTTGCGCGAGAGCATTTAAACTACAAAAAAAGTGCGTTCGTGCCTTAGATAACGCATGGTTTCTTGACAGCTGTAAGCCTTTATTTAATAAGTTTAATATACTTCCACTTCCATGTCAGTACATTAGGGACGCGTGCTGTATGGCCAAAAAAAACCAGCAATATTTCACTCAACGCAGCGAAACCACTAAAAGACACGTAAGAGCTCAATATAGAAACCTTTTGGATCAGCCTCTCTGCAGATCGGCCATATACAAAAATAATTGTTATAATATGTGTATACTCCTGTACAATAAGTTACCTGACATTATTAAATTAGAAAAAATGACCTCTTTCAAAACAAAGTTAACCAAATGGCTGCATGAACAATGTTTTTATAGTATTAAGGAGTATTTGACAAGAAAGTAATAGGTATGTAACAAATAGCTGTAAGTTAGTATTTAAGTCTTGACATCGTGGAATGTTCAGACAATAAAATTTAAAATATATTGACATTGACTTTGTACAAATTTGCACACCTGCATTCAGGTTGGATACGTTGGTTTATCTATTATTTTTAAGATCTTGTAACCGTATTCTGGCAAATAAATTATTTCATTTCATTATTTCATTTCATTCATTTCATTTCATTTCCTAAGGGGGTGAAATGGGGTATGAAAATTTGGATGGAACCCATTTACGGTATAGCGAGTTGGAGTCTTGGGGAAGGACATAGGATAGTTTACTCCTGAAAATCATCCCATAAGGGGGTGTAATTAGGGATGAAAATTTGTTTGTGACCCATTTTGATGAAATTTGGTTGAAAGATAGTTTGAGTTCCGGAATATGACAACGGATAGTTTTAATCCCAAAAATCATCCTCTCAGGGATAAAATAGGGGGTGAAAATTTGGATAAAACCCATTTAGATGAAATTTGGTAAATAGATAGAAGGAGTCCTAGGGAAGGACAATGCATAGTTTTTATCCCGAAAAATCATTTCCTGAGGTGGTGAAATGAGGGTTGAAGATTTGGATAGAACCCATTTAAATGAAATTTGGTATAGAGAGAGGTAGAGTCCTAGGAAAGAACATAGATTTTTTTTTATTCCGGAACATATAAAAGGAGGAAATCATCCCCTAAGGGGGTGAGAAATGGTGGATGAACATTTGGATTGAACCCATTTACGGTATAGCGATAGATAAGGAAGGACATAGGATAGTTTTATCCCGAAAATCATCCCCTAAGGGGGTGTAATTGGAGGTGGAAATTTGTTTGTGACACATTTTGATAAAATTTGGTTGAACGATAGTTTGAGTCCTGGAAAAGGACATATAATAGTTTCTATTCCAGAAATCATCCCCTAAGAGGGTCAATTGGGGGTGAAAATTTGGATGGTATAGCGGTAGTTGGGAGTCCTGGGGAATAGGAACATTAACATTACATAAGTAAATTGACGTTCCAAGGGTAAAGGTACCTTATGGCGGCCTTAGTTTTGAAGATGTTTTCTAAAACGGGGTAAAAAAGACGTTTGATTATGGCTATTTTGAAAACTATTAGATGTAACATATAAAATGTTTAAATTACAAGTCAGTTAATTTAATCCTACGGTTTAGTAGAAAAGGTCCTTCCTTACGGCCGTGTGATATAAAAATATGCAAAATAATACTGAAAAAAGCCTACATGCATCGATACCCTTTCCTTCATACAATCCATACTAATATTACAAATGCGAAAGTAACTCTGTCTGTCTGTTACCTTTTCATGCTTAAACCGCTGAACCGATTGAGATGAAATTTGGTATAGAGATACTTTGAATTCCGGGGCCTTCCCAAAGAGTCCTTACTAAATATAGTTTTTATCTGGAAATTCATGACCTAAGGGGGTGAGAAGGGGGGAGAAAGTTACGATATAAACGAGTTCCGCGCGGACGAAGTCGCGGGCAAAAGCTAGTACTACATATAAAGTTCTATGAATATTGCCGTTTAAAATACAGTAATAATATTCCTCACTATAATTTAAGTGGTTATACAGTCGTAAATAAGAGTGCAAAATACAATTTAAAGTACAGTACTAAGCTCACTTACTGTGATTTAAACTGTCGTTTGGCTATTTTTAAATGTGTTTACTGCAATCGTGACAGCAATTTACTGTACATAAGGTTGAATTTTGCTCTTCAGTCTTGTCCCCGATGCTGTGCGAGGCGGACCGGGTGTAAGTGTAACACTGGACTGCCGAGGAAAGCGAGTGTTCAATACCTACTTTGCGTACGATTTCTTATGCAATCGATTTAAAAGTACTTAATGTTAAAATTAGGCTCATATTACCATTGTTGTCATAAAAATTGTTTGTTATATTGCTTTAATTGTATAGTAGATTTAATATTGTCTATCATTCTGACAATATTTTATTGAAATTGCTGAGTTTGTTAGTATGAATGTAGTCGTAGCTATCTATGTATGTTTAACTAGTTTTCAAGTGTCGTTTCAGTTAGATATATTAACAACATTGTATATGTAGGTACATTACAGTTAACACACCTCCGACACACGCTGCTGGTTTCCAAGGATTGAATTTACGTATAGCTTGATTTCTGATAATAAATTTTAATATGAATGAACCTGTCCCATGTCGTAATTGCAGTTTTTAGGGTTCCGTACCAATTATGGTGCGATTGTGTCCGTCTGTCTGTCTGTTTATTTAATTGGTCGGACCTGGTCACTAAATAGTTTGTTATTAATTTGTTTATGTGCTTACAAATATAAATTGATGATAAAATTACATCAAGAGTATTCTATATACAGAAAAATTAATACAAGAACGAAAAGAATATTGGCCAGACATAGTTAACAATTTCCCAAGCCGCGATGAATTGCCCATCCAAAGTAACCAGAAAACAAACCTTAGAATCACTCAAAGCAGCTGTAATAACTATAGTAAACCCTTTTTGTTTAGGGGAGAAAATGCGTTATGCATACCACCCGGGTGCAGGGGGTGACCCGAAGGTTATGTGAGACTCTCGTATGAGCTAATGAGACCCACGGTGTACCCACTAAAAAACCCCCACTTTCCGCCTCGCCGCCTTTTGTGGCGAAGTTACGAGAACGCTTGCGCACACATACACGACCCCGCCGGCGGCAGCCGCCCACAAGCGGCTCCTTCGTGGATGCCCGGGGGCCCTCCACGTGAGGCACGCCAGATGTTTTGGCGCGCCTGCCTCCTCGATCTCCACTTGTTCAGTAGCGAACCCCCTGAGTCCGCTACAAGGAGATCATGGGTGTGGGAAATCCAGCACCCGGTGGTGGATCAGTTCTGTGGTTCCACCACCGACGACTTCTCGGCCACAGAGGATAGAAAAAGCGGCGCACTGTAATAACGTCATTCCTCTTCCTCTGCGGTCCCACCAATGCCGTTTCAGCGGAACGGCCTCGCCAAGTTTGCAGGGGGTAGGGAGAGTGGCACACCTGCAAACTTGCGCAGGGGGAGAGGCGAGTTGGTATAAACCAACACGCCTCCCCCCCTGCGATCCCACCTCGGCTGCAGAAGATAAGGAGAACGGCGAACCGCAATACCGGCACTTCTCTTCTTCTGCGGTCCCTCCCTAACGCATCCTAAGCGGGCTTGCCTAAGCTAGGAGCGCCCTCCTCGGGCCAGCCGGTAGCCCAAACAGGCTGGCTATGGGTGCCTCTTAGCTTCGCCGTGGGTGACTAGTCCATGGATACTAAGCCCCCCTGCCCCGACAAGGCGGGCACCCTCGAGGTGGAAGTATAGTAAACCTAGTTCAAAACAACAACAACAATACTAAGTAAATTGCAGTAAATTGTTATGAATACTGTACTTTAGCTTGCAATTAGTTCAAGTAGCTATTAGTGTACGAGGGTTGTTTGCAGTAATCCGCTTTTTTACTGCACTTTATTCTGCATTTATTGTGTTTTTAGATCTTTTCGAGAGTACAGTAAAACAATAAAAAAAATTTAAACAGCAATAATTTATTCAATAATTGTTAAAATAAAAAAGTGTCCACGTATTCGTACGAGTATTTCATGTATTCCATGCTTTATTTTGACATTCAGGCATTTGTAAATAATCATCGAGAACACCAATAAAGACGGGTTTAAAAGGGTTTTTTGCGTTTTTCTCGAAACCCACTTTTTGCACTTACCTACTGTTGTTTAAGTATTGCACGGCAGAGCGGCAGCCTCCCAAATACGTAAAAAAAAGTTATTTTCCCCGATTGATTTTATCATAAGATATTAATCCAATATCTTGACGAAAAAAATCATCAGCTGACTATACAGTGGTGGTAAGGGCCCCCCTTCTTCAGACACTACCGGCGTCTTGTGAGCGTTCCCATACAAAATTGTGCGTTGCTTCGAAGCGGCACAATTTTGCATGAGAACGCTCACAAGACGCCGGTAGTGTGGGGGGGGGGGGGGGGGGGGGGGGCTAAGGCCGTCAGCTGGCCACACGAACACGAAAAAAAAATTTAATTTCCCCTCAACGGATTTTTTTTCTTATGAAAGAAGCTTGATAACATGCTCGAGGAAAATCCCAGTTTCTGGCCAAGGCACGTAAAAATCTTGTACTCATTACGGCTGGTAGTAAAGAAAGCTTCACTTCGCATATTTTTTGCCCCTTTGACTCGGTATACCTGCGATCTGACTCATTCTTTTTTTACCGCCCTACGTGAATTCCTGTGCAGTATCCTGTACTGTACCCATGTAAGTCAGCCCAGAATTGTCGTGTAATAATACATTTAACATAATATATCGCCTGTAAAAATTACTATTCTCACACGCATAACTCGTTATGATTAATGAATCGTCAAAACTATAGAGTGCCAACATCAAAATAAATATGATGAAAATAGCATGGAATCAGTTGTTCATACAAAATAGCTTATATCACATAGATTTCATAGATGCTTAAGACCTTCTTTAAATACAAATGTAATGGATCAATGACGCGTTGGGGATACAGCTGTAGAGCCATCAATCTGTGTGTCTGTGCGTCGTTAGCTCGGAACAGGGAAGCGTCCGATTTGACATATATCATGGACGGTGTCAAAGCTTGTCTGACCTGTTTTTTTACTGAAAATAGTCTTCTGTTGGTTACAATGTATGGGCGTGACTGAAGGAGGCCTCAGTTGATTGGTTTTATCTTACCTTACCAGAGGGACACCAGCTAATTAGAAATACCGGGAAGTCATGATCATCAAATACTCAAAACATTGTTTAACGTGAATGGCGTTTGTATGAACTGATCAGGATTAGGTATATTAGGTACCTACTGTGTACCATGACAAGAAAAAGAGTAAAAAAAAAGTATCAATTTTGATTCTATGAGTAAAATCATGTTTCGCTGAATCTGGGGGCACGGCTCTAAAAGGTCTCCCTTTTCTCTAAGTGTTTCGTCATATTTTCAAATCCTCTCAGATCCAGCCCGGATAGTACTAGTAAACACAAGGTTTTGGATGACTAGCTTTTATACTTAAGATTTTATTGCTACATAAAATACACCGATTTACTTAGTTACTCACTCAATCACTTATATACTGGTGATCATAAATGGGAAGCCCCCCCCAGTGGACGTCTTTCGGCTGATATTATGATGATGACAGATTAAATTGGTCCTTAGACGACATTATCATTATAAAAATCTCTAGAATACTGACTCTACTTGACTAGATACTTCTTAACTCCTAGGAAGCTGAAATTCACACCACAATAAAAAAATCTACCTTTTTTTACCCATTTGTTTTTTTTTATCTAGCTCCTCCTAGCGTTATTCCCGGTTGTGCCCCTAAAGGAGCCCGGGGTCCGCTTTGGCACCGTATCTCAAGATTTGGCATTGGCTAGTTTTACGTTAGCGACTGCCATCTGACCTTCCAACCCAGAGAGGGCCAAACCTTATTGGGATTAGACCGGTTTCCTCACGATGTTTTCCTTCAGCGGATAGCCACCGATATTTACTACACAATCTTTTTTAAACCCAGTGGGTAATCGAACCCACGACCTCCATATTGAGAGTCGCGTCCGTTACCGCTTGGCTACAGTGGCTGCTTTTTAGAAACACTATCTAAGGAAAATATTATAGGTACACAAGTTTATAAAGAAAATATCTAGACCTACGTTTATAATATAACTGTCGAATCACAATAAACGTTCAAACGCGTGAATATAATACGTACGTAACTGTCCCACACATGCATAATGTGATTTTAATACCTTCACCGTCACATACCGTGACGTCATTATCATCATGTGTTCCACCAACTTACGTTGACAACAAACAGAAACAAACTAACGTCCTTATTGTAACGAGAAAAAGTTGAAATTCGAACGGACATTCTTTTTTTCAGCAGCATATTAACATGGTATTTATTGAAGAAATAAAAAGAGGTGTGTGAAGAAAATGTCGAGTTAGATATAGGATAGTAGGGTTGAAAATTACTTGACACCTTTTTTGAATAAATTACAACATCAATTTACCTTCGGTGCATTTTTAATGATCTTTAAAAAAGAAGCCTTAAGGTTCAAATAGAAATACTTTTCTATCTAATAGCGGTAAAAGTAAACTTTGTGATTTCAAAAATCACTCGATTGTCTACCAAGTAGGTGACAATACATTTTTTTCTAAACGATGCTTAAATCATTTCGAGTAGCTTATGGTGAAATCAAGGTGTTATTTGATGTGAATATAAACGATTTCTGATTTTCTTTTATAATCATTTTGATCGTTGTTTGAAAGGCATTTTGGAATAAGTACGCTCGTTATTGAGAGGAACTTGATAAGAAGTTGAAAACATAGGTACCTACTTAGTGAATTTGATTTCAGAACAAATCTCTGATCTAGTATTTCTACTTCATGAAAATGGATGAACTGTAGATTAGATTAGATTAGATGTATTTATAACATATTATAAAAATACAATATAAATAACACTAGGTCAATTTACACGACTTTATATTATGATATTTATGATCGTCAAATAATTAAAAAAATAATAAAATTAAAACTAATTTATAATGATCGTCAATTGTTTTTTTTATTAAATAACAAATTATAAATGTCAACATACAAGTCAATTACACAGTTAGACAATAAATAAAAAGGTACAATGAGTGTTAATAATCAGAGCCCGGATTTTCCGCGGCAAAACAAAACACTATCGTAATCTAGCCAGTGATAGAAACATTATTTTATCGATATCGATAACTGTGTAGTAGAAGAAAAAACGTCACCAAACAAAAATGACGGAAGTTATTGTTGTTGACTGTTGTTCATGGTATGTTGCGTGAAATTAGAGAAAATAATTAAATCGAAATAATATTGATGTTTCGTATTTGGTTGTCCCGAACGGTTATTGTGGCGGTTGCTTTTCAGATGATTGTCAATATTGCATTTCTTCAGTTTCAGATGTATGACTTTACCAGGCAGTAATCCGACCAATAGTAAGCTACGGTGCCATAGTGTGGTGGCCTCGTACCACGCTAACCACGGTCGAAGCTAAACTACAACGCCTCCAGAGACTGGCCTGCATGGCGGCAAGTGGCTGCATGAGGACTACACCGACTGCAGCCCTGGAAGCCATCATGGACATTCCGCCGCTTCACATTTTCATCAGGCAAGAGGCTCTGGCAGCAGCCATAAGGCTCAAAAGACAACATCTCTGGAGACCGCCCAGGGTTCCACACACCGAAATACTCTACGAGGCTGTAGGTAGGGAACCCCTTATAGAGGCAACTTCAGACATTATTCCCAGACAGTTCGTCTTTGACAAAAAGTACAAAGTGGAACTATACGAAACCCCCCAGGAAGGACTTAACCCCAGAGAGTTAAGAATCTTCACGGACGGGTCCAAGACAAGGTCAGGCACCGGATCAGGAGTATTCTCGGAGGACCTAAACATACACATTTCGACACCATTAGGGACCCACAACACCGTCTTCCAGGAAGGGCATAATAATGGCTGCTCATGCAATCGCCTCCAGGGAGGTAAGGGGATATCCCATCCGCATACTTTCTGACAGTCGATCCGTACTGTAAGCCCTGCAAGGTCACGCAACAACTTCTGGGCTGATACACGAGTGCCACAAGGTCCTATCAGAGGTATGTAATGACAGCGACATAACCCTGCAATGGATCAAAGGGCACAGCAATTCACGCGGTAACGATGCAGCGGATGCACTGGCTAGAGAGGGTTCAGAGTCAAGAGCTGTAGGACCGGAACCCACAATTCCTCTACCCTCTGCATGGCTGCGGAGCACACTGCGACTAAACACCAAAAACATTGGAACACCCTAGGAACTTGCAGGCAAACCAGGGAGGCCCTCCCGACAATCAACCCCGGATTGTCAAGGAAGCTAAAACAGCTAAAGAGGCCGGCACTCCGTCTTCTGACAGGAGCTCTAACTGGTCATGCACTACTAAACAAACATCTTTTTACTTTAGGTGTTACAGACAGTCCTCTCTGCAGAGCTTGCATGGAAGAGGACGAGACAGCCGCCCACGTCATCCTGACATGTCCTGGAGTGGCGGAATACAGGGCAAAACACCTCGGAACACCGGGGTCACTACCGGAGGCCGTCGGCAACATAAAGGGTCTGCTAGGCTTCCTGGTGGAACTGGGTTGGCACGAATAATAGTAGTGCCAAAACCCCTACGCAAAATAGGCGCATTTATGACGTCGAGTTGCGGAAACCCAGCCCGCGTACAACCTATAACCTATTAACTTAGTCAAAAAGCCCGCCCCGAGCCACCCCCGGTGGAAAGTTGCCCATCACGCTCGCCGCGTTGCCGCGCTGAATCGCGATGGACAGACGTTGCACCAGGAATGACCCGGAACGGGGGTCAAGACATACAAGTTAAGTCAACTAAAGAATTTAGATATTGCACTAAAGTTCGTCAAATTTTTTATAATAATCATAATCACACTAACTACAATAAAGTATTACTAATACAATCACTAATCAATGTAATGTAACTCGATATATATTATAATAATTTGAGCAAAACAAATTTATGATATACTTAGGCATTAATTACTTAGTTTGATTTTAAGTGTCTATGGCCTAAAACCTAAAACTAAACGAACGTCGGAAACAAATATTCAAAGTCAAAATAGTATGGACTAATATTGAAATACCTACACTCTATTTGGTCAAATTAACATTTAATCCAACATTTTTTTTTTAAATCCTGGTTACTAGTAGCCTACTTATATCACATTTTGTGAATTGTCTAGGAATCATTTTGAAATCATACTTTCATCCATGCTTCCATTTAATTAAAAAGAACCGTTACCCAACCGTTATGCCACAGGTAACTAGAATTAGTTAACAATTAAAGCCCACATTTGTCCAGAAACATGTCAAGCGAGATAAGCACAGATAAGCACAAAATAAGCACAAGTACACACAATGCTCGGAAGCGCACGCACCGCTGCGCAGGAGCACATCTTCGTGTAAAATGAAAAGGTTGTAAGTACGGAGACGCTGTACAGCACATACGCCACTTTGAAGAAAATATTCGCTCTTCGTCTATTGTTTCCTGTCTATGGAAAAGTAAACCTTGTCACGCGTGAAATACAGTTCGATTTGCAATAATGAAGTTATTGCTTCATGAAACTTGTGTCTCACTTTTCGTTACAATAAAATGAACCGTATGAAACGAAAATTTAAGTAAAATTTACAATAGCAACGAGAATAGATAGGAGGTTGCTAAAATTAGTGCTGAATATTGGTGATCAGCGGATCTAACTATCTAAGATCAAGTTCACATAGTTAATTGTTATAGTTAAATGACCTTATGTTTGGATTTACGCAATGATTGTACTTAGTAACAATTGCTTTATTCAACATAGATGGAACTATTTTCTTTCTTGATTAGGATTGCCTCGCAACGGCTCCATTCATGATCACTATCGGTCTATCCGTATGTCTGGTTTCCGTAGCAATATTTATTAAAGAAAAAAATATGTAGAATTTTAAATTATTTTTCTTACTTACACATCGTTTCATTAAATGCTATCGGCCTATCATTAGATAGGTAAAACGTATTTATGTACCATAACATCTAAAGAAAGACACAGCTTCACAGCAAGATAACATTTGCGCAAAGGAGGAGTCCAATTGAAAAGGTAAGTCCAATGGTGTGACGTCAGACCTAACCAAACCTAATTTGGCTCTAAGCAAGGACCGGAACCCCTTTTCAGGCTTAAGCCTATCGATTTGGTAACCCTTTCAATTTGGTAACTTTATGATAAGGTAACCTTACTGATAGCGTAACCCTATAGTTATGGTACCTAAGCATATCGGATTTTATAACCATAAGGTTACCCTAACAAAACCATATCGAGATTCAAAACCCTATCTCGATTCGAGATAGGGTTTTGTTAGGTTACCTTATCATAAGGTTACCATTATGGATAGGGTTTTAAAAACCACTTCTAAAATAACCCTATGGAAAACCCCAATAAGGGAAACCGGTTCCGGTCTCTGGCTCTAAGAAACATGACAGGTGAATAAGGATCTACAAGCGACTTACAAAAAGACCATTTTCCATGTGGTGAGGCGGTATCGGTAGGTGTGGGTTATTTCGTAGGAACTTGGTAATGTAATATTACTGCACAGTATACCAGTACGCATGCAGCACCGTATTTGTACCGCACCGCTTTCGCCCAACTCGCGCACATCATGAAGTCGTAGTAAAGAATTTGTTCTGACTTGACTGACACCGAAATGCCGAAGAACAGAATTCTAGTTCTCTCAATAAACTCCGAATTCCCAGCGAGTTCTAGCGGTTGCCTAATCACTGTTAATCACTCTCTCTATATTAACTCTGATTTGATTTCTGATTGTAGTCACTCTGATTTATTGTATGGCGTTCCTGTATGTTACAGGAGAGCTCCCGAGGACCAGATGAGGTTTGCTGACAATTTTTGAGGTGATAACGTCTTATAAATCGTTGAACGCCGGCTGCACGCACGAAAAAATGTGACGCATTGTCCCGTTCCGAACTCCGGCTGCGCGCACGACATATCAACGCACAGCTCAAACCGCTGATTCTAGGGATTCCAAATTTGGCAAGTAGGTTCCTTAACTATAAGGTCTAGGGGTGCACTAAGAAAAGATTTTCAAAATTTACCATCTAAGGGGGTGAAATGGGGGTCCAACGTTTGTATAGGGAAACAAGATTAGATAGTCTATTTTATTCGAAACTTCACAGGAGTATTCTTAACGATAAATGAAAAAAATCATAATAAAAAAGTCAGGTTTTTGAGAATTTAACCCCTAACAGGGAGAAATGTGGTGCCAAAGTCTGAAAATCAACATGATTTCTTATGAAGTAAAATTTTCGTCCGTAAACCGACTTTACAGACAACCAATTCTTTTTTTCTATAAAATGGATATTTACAACGCCAGATTCACACCCATCTGACTTGTCGTGTCGTGCGTGATGCAACAAAACGATATCGGTTCCATTCATTTAGTACGGTTAGATTCATACTCTGACGTGTCAGGCATTACAGCGCATCAGCACGCCACGGCTATTACAGAACAGCCCACGAGCTGTGTCACGGCATAGACTATCCGTCTCTTTCTAAGCGTTCTAATTAGAAAGAGACGCTCAGCTCGCGGGCCGTCCTGTTATAGCCGTGCAGAGAGCATCACGTCACGTCAGATAAGTACGACTCTTAGGCTTCGGTTACACGCTAATTCTGGCGTCAGTTCAGTCCATCAGTATGATGAGAGATCTTACAGAAGACCGCAGCCATAATAGCACCACTGCTTTGTAGTGTTGCTATATTATTGCATGCTATGAAGTATGTGGTGTTGTGTTCCTGGTGGTGAGTAAGGTCGCCAGAGCTCCCTAGGGTGCGCTGTGTTGGGAGTGAGGGACCTGCACGTCTCTATCTGCCAACACAACGAATCCTCAATTGAATAATTGCACCTGCCGTGACCCGTACGGATTCTGTTGAGGTGGCACCAGTATTTCCTCTGAAGCGAAAAGCCCTTTGGCTTCTGAGTTGGGTTTCCGATACGTGGGCAACGCTGATCGCCAGTCGCTTCCACCCACTCTTTCTTCCACGCTTGTTCTAGCTGAAACCCGTTAGCTCTCAGCTTCCTTGCAGCATCGCTCGTAGGGTGGCGCGATTTGAGTCGTTGCGGTGGTGGATCCGTGAATTCGCGGTGGCATGGCAGGTCCGGACGGGCTGTAATTTTTCCGGCTTCCCTCAAGAGCGCATGTTTCCTACTGGCTAAGCACTGGCAGCCAGTGGGTTGGCGTGGATTTTATTGTGCCGGACACACACCTCATCGCGTCGTTCAGTCTCGTGTCGACTTTTTGCACGTGCGCGCTTTCGCACCAAACAGGCGCGCAGTATTTTGCTGCAGAGTACACGAGACCGAGCGCCGAGGAACGAAGTACGTCGGCAGACGCACCCCATGACGTGCCTCTGAGTTTGTGCAAGATGTTGTTGCGTGTGCCCAGTTTGAGGGACGTTTTGGTGATGTGCTCCTTATAAGTCAGGGACCGATCCAAAGTAACCCCAAGATATTTAGGGTGGGGATTATATTTCAGGTTTGATCCTTGAACTTCAACAGCAGGTTGGTATGTGACTTGACTGTTATGGAGGTGGAAACATGCAACCTCTGTTTTATTGGCACTAGGTATGTACAGTCGCCATCACATACATCGGTACACTATAGGTGTTCAAAAATATTGGCACAAGCACCCTAATGCCTAGAAAATAGAGGTGTGTTCCGATGTTTGTGACGTGCTTGTTTGCTCCGATGTATGTGATGGCGACTGTACCTCCAAAATGAAAAGAAACTCGACATGATTGTAAGGTCCGATGTCAGGACTTCCTCCGCATCCACAAATCCCCGACAACTGGCGACCAGCGCGATGTCGTCAGCGTATATAAACTTTCTAGCTGAAGTTTCGGGCAGGTCATGGATGGTATCCCCTTGGATCGCATAATGGTTTTTAGACTAATGCAGTTTCGCATAATTGGTTTGGCATTATTATTTGTGGCATAATAGTACTTTCGCATAGTAATATTTTGGCCTACTGTTTTTTCTGGCATACTACGCTATTAGCATAATTTTAGCTAGACTAATGTGTATTGGCCGAATATACATTAGGCATACTATTGTTTGGGCTAATAATTAGTTGGTATATCTGTCATTTTCCATAATTTCAGTTGTCTAAATGAATGAAGCTGGTCAAAATACCTAAAATGATATTATTAGTTTTTCCGCTATTTTATAAAAAAAAATCTCGAAGACGAACGCGGGAGCAAAGCTGGGTGGGCATCAAATATTTCTTTGGCAAAACCGACTCGGATCGCGGATAGGTTAGAAGACGGAAGCGGGAGCAAAGCTCCCGCTTTCGTCTTCGAGGTTATTTTTTTTTATAAAAGAACGGAAAAACCTTTTATTAAAACTTACTACTAATGACAATTAGGCAATTTACTACTAAGTAAACCATAAGCTAAAATCACTAAAATCTAAATTTTTAGATTTTAGGGATTTTGAACGTAGGTTATTTAACGTTAGTTTTTTTTAATTTTAGACATTGTGATACGTACCTACCCCTTTTAATATGATAATAGCGTTATGCATTTTGATATGATGTCAATTGATTATTATGGGTATTCATGTTTATGCTTTTTGTTATTAGTTTTAATGAGGGTTATGCTTTCTGTATTTATGCTTCTTAATATTATGCATAAAAAAATATGCGAAATGTGACTTATGCATATCTTATTTTCGGCGTAAAGTAATTATGCGTAACTATATTAGTATTAATGATTTTATGCCTCTCAATAGTAAATCGTCATGGATATACAGGTTGAAGAGGAGAGGTGCGAGAACTGATCCCTGTGGCAGGCCGTTGTTGAGTTTCCTTCGCTTGCTTTTGGCTTCTCCCAAAGAAACCTCGAAGTGCCTCTCACTCAGCATATTTGCTACAAGACCTATCTCCTTGCTGGGTACTACTGACAAGAGTTTGAAGATGAGTCCATGTCTCCATACTGTGTCATAGGCGGCTGTGAGGTCAATAAATACCGCAGTGGATTTAAGTTTTTTCTGGAACCCATCTTCTATGTGAGTGGTAAGAACTAACACCTGGTCGTCACAGCTACGCCCTTGTCGAAATCCTGCCTGTTCTTGAGGAGTCACAGCATCGATGAATGGGGTTAGTCGTTCCAGCAACTTGTACGCGCAACTCAGAAGAGCGATCGGGCGATAGTTTTCTGGAAGCTGTTCGGTTTTTCCCAGTTTCAACAATGCTATGACTTTAGA
This sequence comes from Epinotia brunnichana, assembly GCA_963854355.1. Classification (NCBI taxonomy): domain Eukaryota; kingdom Metazoa; phylum Arthropoda; class Insecta; order Lepidoptera; family Tortricidae; genus Epinotia; species Epinotia brunnichana. The sequence goes on from OY977954.1 coordinate 13,648,810, forward strand.
TGTCTTGAATTCGGTAGGTAATTGGCCTTTCAGCAAGATACAGGAGAAAAGTGCCGCGAGCCAGCTCACAGCTATAAAATAGAGGGCCCATGTTCTTGAGAAATTCATTATAAATTGCGTCACGGCCGGCCGCTTTGCCAGGATTTAGTTGTTTAATGGCAGTGACAGTTTCATGGACGGAAACGGGTCTAACTAGATGAGCGTTATCCGGCGTGCTGCGTTTGAGTTGAGTTAGCTGCTTGCGGATGCGTTTCGTGGTGCACGGGTCTCTTTTTGATCTAGTTAGGTCCACCATTCTGTTTGCTATGGCGTCTGGATGTACCTGGGTAAACGACTTTTGGCAGCTCTTTTTGCCCGTAAGACGGTTCATGACGCGCCGGGCTTTCCTGCTTGAGGTCTTAAAATCCATACTCTCGACCGTTTCCGTCCACCTGGCCCTCTTGTTTTCATCCAGAGTCTTAAGTAGCAGTGCACCAGTGTCGGTATTGCCAGAGGCTTGGTAATTCCTTAAAAGGTCCTCGCTCTCATCGTTCCAGCCAGGGATGTATTCTTTTCTAAAGCCTCTGGGTATTGTAGCTTTAGCCGCTATACTCGTAATTACGATTTTTGCGAACTTTCCGTAGTTTGATGGATTTGGTTCGAGATGTTCGCATTCCAGGTCGTGATCAAGCCTACTTTGGAAGGATTGCCAGTTCGCCTTCTTGAAGTTCCATCGAGTCACTTTCATGGAGTTTGTGAGGGGGATTTTGATACCAATTTCTAAAATGATGGGTCTATGTTGGCTGTTGGGAAAGCTAGGTAGAATGGTTCGCGACGCAGGGAGTGGCTGATCTAGACTATCCTTGCTAACGAAAGTCAGATCGGGGTTGTACTCTTGCTTCCATCTCGCTGAAACAAACGTACCCTTATCTTTAGCACCGAAGAGAAGCTGCACAGCAGAGAGGTCTGCTCAGTCGGCAAGGGTCACCCCGTTCTGATCTGTTGCTCTGTATCGCCAGTTGACATGGTGATTGTTAAAATCGCCACAGAATACGCTTGGGTGGCTCAAGTTTGGCAGGACGTCGGCTGGCCAGATAGCTAGAGGAGGTTTATAGATGTTCATGAGCTGTAAATCTCGAGGTTGCACGGTGGAAGTGTGGATGGTACCTTTAATATCTGCCTGTAAGGCATGGAGTTCTTGTAGATCTGTTTTTGCATAAGTGGCTATTCCGTACTTTGGATGGTGGACCGCTGTGACGATAGAGTAGCCCGGGATGGTGCCTCTATTGGCCAGGTCTTGCTCGTCTTTGGTGTGGCGTTTCCTGAATGCAGACTATGTCAATACTTTGCTCCGTCAAAATTCTGTGCAAGTAGTCACACTTTGAACGGCTAATGCCTTCGATGTTAAGTTGACAGATTCGAACTGAAGGTCCGACATCCCGGGTCTGTTGGTTTTTTGATGTACGTGTATTCATGTTTTGAAGCATAGTTAATATTGCATTCGAAGGTATAGTGATATAATTGCCTACAATCGCCTCTATTGCTGTTGCTCGTTTCGACTCAGGGGATACGTGCAGGGTGTCCAAAGCATTCTCCTGCGGACGTGAGCAACATTCATCCCCCAATGATAGTGATGATAGTGATGAATGAAAGTGTAATCGTTGTAAATGACAGAGACAGGCAGATCATACTGATGATGGACTGAACTGACGCCAGAATTAGCGTGTAACCGAAGCCTTATCGGTAAGTATCCACCATGCAGAGCTTTGCGAAGTAGAAAAACGGTGTGCAGGGAAAAAACCGACCAATAGTATTAAAAGCCTGGCTCTCGCATCTCTTCCTATTAGTATATCGACTACCGTAGGTTCAAAGGGCGTAAGGGACAAATCGTCATTTTTCAGGAGAGCCAAAAAACAGTTTCGATTCGAGAAAAAAAATCTTAACTTTTTTGTTCCTTTACACATTAACATGCTTGTTAGTGACTTATTTACTGTTTTTTAAGCTCTTTTGGATCATGTAAATGGATTTAGCACACGGTTCTTAATTACAAAGATATGTGTCCCTTACGACAAAAAAAAACCCGTTTTTGAATACACTTGTCCGTTACTTCACAATGTTTCCGTTTAACCAATATGTCAGAAGGTCGTATCGTACCAAAAAAATCTTTCTAAATGTCAACTTGACGTAAAAATAGCCATGTCTCAACTATGTAACTAGTGACTTGCACTGGGGATTTGCTGATATTGCATTGAGGATTACGGGAAGTTTGTATGAATAAGTGAAACAAAGGTTTTCTTGTAGTTTAATTATTTATTAAGATCAACATAATAACTTCCTATCTTAGCTTCGCTAATAATTTTCTTTCTAGGTTAAGTACCTATTTAAAATAAAATCTACTCTTTGTCTAAGGGCATGGCACTGAGATAATCACTTAAAGACTAAACCCTTTTTGTTAATAAGAGTCCCCAATAAGCTCGGCTGAATTCCACCTTCCCAAACAAACGTAGTTACGCTCTCATTTTAAAACTACGTGTTGGATTGTAACAAAACTTTGCATGTACAATGAAATGAGGTAAATCTATGTCTGAAATTAGTTTATATGGCTCCAGTTTATAAAACAAACGAAATACAGCAGAAACAAGTTTTGTATGAAAAACTGAAATCCGCTGTATTTTTTTACTATGGTGTCTGAAGCTGCATAAACTAAATTCAAACATAGATATCCTCATGTCATTGTACATGCAAAGTTTCGTTACAATCCAACGCGTAGTTTTAAAATGAGAGCGTAACTACGTTTGTATGGAGAATCGAGCTTACTGCGGACTCTTAAACAAAAAAAAAATTAATGAGATCGATATAATCAGTCATTTAGGTAACAAAACTCTCCAATGTTAAATGCTGCTTAATAATATAAAGGAAAACAAACAAAAATAGTCACGACAACTTAACGTGAAAAAAAAGACTTCTTTAACAGGAAATAAATACTCGGTAGTAAAAACCATCCTATATTTTAAACCAGGCTATAAACAACCTTCGTGCAAAATTTCATCCAAATCGGTTGAGCCGTTTAAGCGTGATTGAATAACAAACATCCAAACATCTAAACATAGATCCAAACTTTCGCATTTATAATTAATATGATTATTCTAAGAACACCTCAATAATTTATTACGATCTCGTAATAACTGGCTTCGTCTTTCAATAAGAGCTTGCAAATGAGCACTGTCGTTATTCATTGTTTTATTCACTGCTTTATTCATCAACTACACAATTATAGCAAACCATTACATCGATCGATCAATTACGTACATGCCCACAAGGTGACCAAATTTGCACTAAACATAAACAAGCGTAAACCTGTCTCACGGTCACGGCGCCTCGCCTGCGTCCGCGCACCGCACCGCACCCCCGCGCTCCTATTTTAGCAATGGTGTTGTCCCTTTCATTGTAATATGATGAGACTAGCGTAAGAGGAAGTAAACTCTATGATCAAAGTGCTAGTAAAAGTCTATGACAAATTAGCGTATCAGGCTTCGACTATTAGATAAAATAAAACTGTTTTGGCGTAACGGACAGTCCTGTGTGAATTCGGGGATGTAAAAGGGTGTATCGTACATAAAATGAGAGTTACGCCAAAATGCATCAATGATTATATATGTGCAAAATGCTGTAACGTACATCAAGTGGGAGTTACGCTAAAATGCATCAATGATTATATATGTGCAAAATGCTGTAACGTACATCAAGTAGGAGTTACGCCAAAATGCATCAATGATTATATATGTGCAAAATGCTGTAACGTACAGCAAGTGGGAGTTACGCCAAAATGCATCCATGATTGTATATGTGAAAAATGCTGTAACGTAGGATCAAGTGAGCGTTACGACCAAATGCATTTATGATTGTATATGTGCAAAATGCTGTAACGTAGATAAAGTGAGAGTTACGTCAAAATGTGCCACAAATATTTTTTATTTTAGTTGATACAGCAAAATGTATTACAAAAACGGGTTCTATTGCACCTTTTTTCATTGTCGTAACGGACACTTTTTTAAAGCTATCGCGACGTTATATACACCAATCGATAGAGAAAAAAAAACTGAATATAACTGCATTCATAACTCATTTTCGCCAATTGGTCCCTTACGCCCTTTGAACCTACGGTAGTCGAATGCTTATTTCGATATTTTCTTCGTTTATTGACGACGCATCCGGCATGCGGTTGTCTGTCTGACTGCGGTCGTGGGTTTGAATCCCGGCTTTTACCAATGAGTTTTTCGGAACTTATTATGTACGGAATATAATTCGATATTTACCGTTAAGTTAAGGAAAAACGTCATGAGGAAACCTGCATCTATTTGCAACGAAATTCAAAGGTGTATGTTAAGTCGCCAACGCGCACCGCGGGCAAGCGTGGGGACTACAACAGACCATTACTTCTCATCCATTATATATGATGATTTATTTTATTTATGTAGTATGTATTCTAATGTTCTTAGAGATGTATCCTGTCTCTAAACCTTAAAACAGAAAAAAAAATATTGTCAGAGATGTACAGGGTCAATAACAATAATTTTGATCCTTGTTAATATCTGGACTGGTTTATAATCATAATTTTTCATTACGGTTAGTAATTAATGTCGTTATATACTTATCTATACTCGCGCATGCGCACAGAGCACCGGTGCGTGCGCTACCGGCACTTGGATTTATATCAGCAATATAATATTATCTTACGCCTTACACATTCTGTTTGCGCACTTTGCGATGCAAGTGGAATTCGAATATTTATATTTACTTTTAGGTACATATTGGAATTCGAATATTTATATTTACTTTTAGGTACATATTTTTTTTTCTAAACGTGACTGAATCGCGTATATTCATATTCATATTCATTTATTGCGATCATGTTCATTGTCTATACAGTAGATCTTAAGATAGGTTATGCAGTAGGTACATGATACCCTGTTAGGGCATTGCAATGTTCTTACGTACTAACATGCTAACAACATAATTTAGTTTTATTTATAAAATAACACAGTATTGAAAAATAGAAGTATATCATAATAATATTAAAATTTAAAATTTAATTAATTGTTTATGTCATGTTATAAAAGATTGAGATGAGATTAAAATATAATAATGATAATGGATAATAGCGATATTATCACATACCTTCAAATTGTGAAATGTGGTTAGTACGATACTTTATCTAGTGATTGGTCATTCAAAAATTCATCAATTGTATAATAGGCCTTGTCAAGAAGTAATTTCTTCAGTTTGTTTTTAAATATCTTATCGTTCAACTCCTGTTTGAGTGCTCCGGGTAATTTGTTTGTTATGATGATACAACGATAGTGTGGGCCTTTTCTACACATAGTTAGCTTGGAGTTTGGTATGACTAGTTGGTTTCTATACCTACTGTTACTTTTACAAACATCTTTCTTTCTTTTAAATAGATCTGAGTGTTTTCTTGCAAAAAGTGCTACCTCCAAAATATATAAACAGGGCAATGTTAATAGTTTAAGTTTTATAAAGTGCGGGCGACAGCTGTCCGGCACGTACGTGTTGGTCAACATGCGGACGCATTTTTTCTGCATGACAAATAGGGCATGTGCATCGGTACTGGCACCCCACAAAACCACGCCATAGCGGAGCCATGCATGCGCATATGCATAGTATGCTGTTAATGCGGATTCAAGATTTGTATTCCTTTTTAGTAAATTTAGCGCATAGACAAACCTAGACAATTTTGATTTTATATTTTGGATGTGGCATTTCCAGTTAATACTTGTGTCTAGTAAATTAAATTCGCTGACTTCTTCAATAGGTTGACCGTTGATTTCTAGTTTTATTTTCATAGGATTTTTTTGAATGGGTTTAAATTGAATAATTTTGGTTTTCTTTAAGTTTATCAATAAATTTTGGTCTGTAAGCCATCCGGTTACATTTTGAAGGGTTTGTTGTAATCGTTCGTTACATTCGGTACTACTCGTACAGCCTAATAATAGTGACACATCATCAGCAAACATAACACAAGACGTATCGACGGCTTTCGGTAAGTCATTTATATATGCGATAAATAGCAGGCAAGAAATCACAGAGCCTTGGGGGATAGAGCAGGAGGTGGCACGCAATTTAGAGGTTACTGTTTTGACTTCTTTTGATTCTTTGTGATAGTGATCTATCTGGACTAGTTGGTATCGATTGTGTAAATATGATTTTATCCATTGATAAGCTTTCCCTCTTATTCCTAGTGCATAAAGTTTGTTTAGTAGGGTGGAATGAGAAACCCTGTCGTAGGCTTTGGACATGTCTAATAGCAGCCCTACTGCGTATTGTTTATTGTCTATGAAGTCTAAAGCGGACTGTATGTACTTATACACTGCAAGCACTGTGGAGCGTTTCTTTCGGAATCCGTACTGGTTATTGTCTAATAGATTATATTTCTCAAAGAAGTCGTAAATCCTATTTGACATTGTTTTTTCGTATATTTTAGAAATAGATGACAACAATGAGATAGGTCTATATTGGCTTAAGGAGTTCCTGCTGCCACCTGGTTTCAAAATTGGAATTATCTTAGCGACCTTTAAGGCGTCCGGTACGATTCCTTCCTCATACGACTGGTTTATTAGCCGCGTTAACGGTGGGCTGAGTTCTGCTGCACACAGTTTAATTAACACTGGCGGGAGTTCGTCTATGCCAAAACTTTTTTTATTTTTCATACGCTTCATAATTTTATATATTTCGGACTCAGTTGTGTCGCGTATGAATATTGAATTTAAGTTTAAATTGAACGCGGGAGTAAGAGGCAGGCGCTCGGGCACCAGCGCCGGCGCGGCCGCCGCCGCTGCCGCGGGTCCGGGCGGTGACTCACCTACCGTCGCAAAGTGCTCGTTGAAGGCATCGGCTATTTGTTCGGGCGATTCTAAAATAGTATCACCAATTCTTAGCGGTATGTTTTTCTTCTGTTCTCTTTTGTTTCTTTTTGTAATGCTTTTTATAATAGCCCACATTGATTTTGTTTTGTTAGATGATATTTTCATACCTATTTTTCTTAGATATATATACACATTTTTTCAGAATCTTTTCATATCTTTTATAGTATTTATTTAAAATGTCATTTTTGGAGCTATTTACCAGTATTTTAAGTAATCTTTTATTTTTACACGATTGTCTTAAACCTTTAGTTAGCCAATTATTTGCATCTTTACGGTCGGTCTGTAATTTTATACGTTTTTTGGTGATATGTATATTTAGGATATATTTTAATTGGGCCAAAAACAAATTGAAATTTATATTGGCATCATTATTTCCGTCTAGTATAGGAGTCCAGTCGATGTCTTTAAGAGCTTGTTTAAACAATTGCATATTAGTGTTGCTAAAGATCCTACTCGTAGTATACCAACAGTTCTGTCTATTCTGAAGTTGTGTCTGTGCGCCAACGCTTTGGATTTTATACAATAAGCCTTTATGGTCCGACATGCCGTGATCTTTTACATCAATGGTGTAGTTTGTCATATTAGTAAATAGTAAATCTATACAAGTGCTGGCATTATTTACTTCCCTAGTCGGTTTATTTACACTTTGCTTAAGATTATAACACATCATTGTATCGATCAACTTATTTGAGTGTATAGTATTTGCACTAACATTAATATTGAAATCACCGGTTATGATAATGTTTTGGTTCTGCTCACTGTGTTTAATTTTATGCAGTATTGCATCCAGGCAGCCGAAGAATGCATCTATTTCACGATCGGGTCTGTATATGTTAATTAAGATAATTTTTTCCTCTGGGATCTCTATTCCACAGCATTCGAAGATATATTCCTGAGACAGGGTTGCAATGTCGGGTCGTTCTTTATATTCTACGCCTTTCCGTAGTAGAATTGCCACTCCGCCTCCTCGTCGTTGTTTGCGGTAGTAAGCCGCCGCGAAGTCGTAACCTTTGATTTTAATTAGTTCTTTTTGCATTTCTGAGATCCATGTTTCGGATAGGCACACTACGTTGATGTTTTTGTCATTAAGAAACTGTATAATTAACTTAATAATGTACCTCTTAGAACTATGGACATTTCGGATGTGTTTTCATTTTTTTTATTAAGAAGAAGGTACCATGATTAAATTGAATACCTTGTTACAGTTGTAAATTTTTCTGAAACTTTAAACTACCTACCCTATTACACTGGTCAGTTTAAGTCGTATTTTATCGTTTAATTAGATAATATGAGAAAAGTCAAATCTGTACCTACCTACTAATTTAACTGAAAATTATCACCGAAACCTTAGTGATACGGCACCGACTGACAATAGGGAACGTTACGCAAACCACTGCATAGGGGGCGACACTAGCAGAGTTGGTATTGTATCTCGTTCCCACTTGCGCTTGTCGCTCATTTGACAATCAATTGTGCATATGTGTGTGAGTCCCTGTCTTCTTCTACTGGTGTACGGTTTGCGCTAGTGTTGCATTCTGGCGGCAGAACATTGCAGTAATGTTCCCTATTGAAACGTTATCCTTTTCATTAAAATTACTTGTTTGGAATATTAACTTTAAGAGACACTTTAATGTGTTGTTTGTGTTCCAGTTTTCAGTAACGCCTCAAGTTATCTAGAATCCAGCAAATCCACGCAAATAGTCAAGAATGTATGCCTCAGTACCGGGAAGAGGCATATATTTCCAGTTTTTGTGAAGCTAAATCATTCGGCGGCGGCGCTCATCCGCGTTTAATTAGGATCAGAAAGGTCGGCCGCAGACGAACGACAAGCCAATATGGGCAAAGAAGTATATACCAAAATTAGACCAATAGGTACGGTGGCGTCTCTCCTGTCAAATCTGACGAGTTCAGCAATCGCACTATCGACGTTTCTTAAATCAGTTGCATAAAAATAACATCCAAACATTGGACTTCAGTCCCTGAGAGATATCTCAATTGCCGTATCTTCTACAGTACAATCGAATAATGATTAATCTCAGAACTCGCCTGCTGTCTTGTCTACCTCTGCCAATGCTATTGTTTTGTTTTTCTTAACTGCTTCGTTTGTGTGGAAGGTAGTGCAATAATAAACATTACTGCATAGGCCGGGAAAATAGGGATTGCCGGCCTAGTATATATAGACGGGTGAGCGTAGCGAGGATACGAGGCTGGCAGTATTCATTTTCACGCCGAGGTATGCATAGTGCTTTTCTCAAACATGCTATAAAATAATAATAAAAACTCCAAGTTTTTTAATGGCTGAACGCCCCGAAGTTGGGTCACGAATTGATACTGAAACGAAAGAAGGTCGCTTTGCAGGCCTCCAATTTTGTGTGAAATTCCATTACGGATCTTTTGTCTCGCCGCACCCGAAACGTGAAACTTATATACAGAACGTAACGTTAATATTTCATTGCATGTTTGAGAAGAAAAAAATAAGAAAGATAAAGTAGATAGATAAGTATGTAGGTACAAATAAAACATATATGTAATAAGTTGATTAATATTAATTGTAAACGGGGGCTTCCACTTTACAGGTCTCAAAATCTTAAACATAAAAGATTGTAGGTAGCTACTATAGCTATATTTAATGTAGAATTAAGTATTTTTATGGAATAAACAGTAAACATTTTTAGAAAATAGTATTTGTACAACATACATCACATAAATTATACAACATATTAAGGTGTTGAATAATGAGTTTAATACCCTACCCTACCCTACCTAGAAAACCCCTCCAACTCGTAATATTCTCGTGTGCAAACAACCTAGCCACATATCACTCTGCCCTATCACGATTAACATGTCCAGGAGCAGGAACACAACATACTAATGCCCGACCAAGATATATTCATTACTCAAATCATCCGGATGCCAGGAAATAGTTGTGCTCGACATAATTACACATTATGCTTGCGACTGTTGGTACCTACTAATTTAATGAATAAAGATTTCAGAATTGACATTAACAAAAACAGCCTGTAGCTATATCAAAACAAAAACCGGCCAATTGCGAGTCGGACTCGCGCACGAAGGGTTCCGTACCATTGTGTAAAAAATATTAATTTTATTCTGTTTTTAGTATTTGTTGTTATAGCGGCAACAGAAATACATCATCTGTGAAAATTTCAACTGGAACTATAATGGTATCAGTGAGATACAGCCTGGTGACAGACATACAGCCAGACAGACAGACAGACGGACACCGGAGTCTTAGTAATAGGGTCCCGTTTTACTCTTTGAGTACGGAACCCTAAAAATGATATAAAGTCCGAAAGCAAAAAAATATCTAGGAGGTGTCGCACTGTGGGCTGAGAATCGGTTCGCCATAGATATAAATTGATATAATAGACACTCCAGTCGTGAAGGATACCTAATTTGTTTCGGGAAATAACTACTACTAGCAATTTTTACATCACATCATGATTTCGCGATAATTTGGTCACCTAAATGAAGATTTATTAACCAAATAAAAAAGTGAGTATGTGAAAAATAACATAACATTCTCAAACATCCTGGTTATAATGCTAATTATTTCAGATTTTTGACTTCTTGAAACTTTTTACGCTGTTTTTTTTAAAATCGATGTCTTTTTTTTTGATTCTGATGTTAGAAAATGATGTTGAGCAATGGTTTTTGTTTTCAACAATAAATTAAAACTAGAGCCTTTATGAATTTTTTTTTCTCTCCTGAAGTGTCTATTTCAATAGAGAGCTGATTCTCAGCCCGCACCGACACTCTGTAGGTGCGTTAATGGAATAATAAATCAGACGATCAATAGGTAATACTACTTTGCGACTTATTTCATGTACCTGTGGCGTCACTCCTGTCAAATCTGACGAGTTCTGCATCGCACTATCGAAGTTTCTTAAATCAGTTGCATAAATATAACATCCAAACAACTCTCATTGGACTTCGGTCCCTGAGAGATCTCTCTATGCCGTATCTTCTACATTGGTGACCCCGACAATGGACATAAGGGACATAAGCGCAACTCTGAATATCCTGACTGACGCCCGACTCTTCTCAGCAAGCCAGACTCTCTCTCTCTCTCTCTCTCTCTCTCTCTCTCTCCTCTCTCTCTCTCTTTCTCTCCGCTCGCCACCCTGGCTCTGAGCGCTCGCTCGCCACGCTGGCTCTGAGCACTGGCAAGCTGCACTCTCTCTTCATACATCCTTGACCCCTCCGTCTCAAAGGGGGGCTGATGTGGCGTCACTCCTGTCAAATCTGACGAGTTCTGCATCGCACTATCGAAGTTTCTTAAATCAGTTGCATAAATATAACATCCAAACAACTCTCATTGGACTTCGGTCCCTGAGAGATCTCTCTATGCCGTATCTTCTACATACCTATTGCCTAACACGAACCTTCAAAAATTATGATATAAATGCTGAAAAAGGACAAAGGACCCGAAAATCATCCCTTATTGGGGCGAAATACGGGGTGGAAGTTTGTATGAGAATGCATTAACGAGTTATATGCCGACAGAGTCACATGCACAGCTCTAAAAGTGCTAATCAGGGCTGTTTATGGAATAATAAAGCATATCAAACGATCATTACTACTTTGCGACCTATTGCACATATTGCCTAACACGGACCTTCAAAAACAATAGTCTCAAGTATAATTCCATCGCACAATACAAGTACAAATGTAACAGAACAATCAGTAGATATTATCGGCTCCCGATTGGACACGCTTAAGGCCGCTGTAGATACTAGGAAGAGATGATGCTAGGTGAGGATACCCTACTACAATACCTCGAATCTAACGAAAATAGAATACACCTTCCAGATATCATTAGAATTTTAACGGACGAATTCGTCTGCATTTCTTCGCTTATCTAGGATATCAAAACGAAATATTGTATTGAGTAGTTTTACTTATTTCGATCATTAATTGCTTTTCAAACATCATCATCCATCATCATCATATATTTAAGAGCCAGGCTCTTGTTGGTGGAGCAATTTCCATTCGTCTCTATTCTCAGCTTTCTTCTTGAGATCTTGATCACGCTGTCTACTTTTTTCTTGATTTGGTCCGTAAAAGATCTTCTTGGTCTCCCTCTCTTCCTCTTTCCCTCTATCTTCCCTTCTATTATAGTTTTCATGTAATCATCGTGTCGTAACAAGTGTCCAAAGTTTTCAAACATAGCAATACTATTTATATTGCGTTTCAAATTGGTTTTCCTTGAAAGCATATTGACGATTAACGCACGATTTATGTAGTCTTATATGGAATAGGGTATCTATAGCTTCTTTGTTCACGGTGTTGCTCGAACCAGGTTTTAGAGTAAATGAAAATGTATGGGAACTACAACAAGCGTCGGTACTTCAAAAGACAAAAATGATACACTAAGTCATTGCTGGCGAGCACTGCAAACGGACTATACCAAGTACACCTAAATGCGACCGTCTAACTGATTGTGTGGAAAAACAAGTAAATTGATGTTTTTTTTGTAATATAACGGAACAACTTGCATTTTTATTAAAACATACAACCTACTGACAGAATTTAATTGACCTAATCTCAGATTATAAAATAAGCATAATTTTTAAAATCTGAAGTCTATGAAATGTTTAAGATTTAGATGATATTTTATAATTTATACTTACTTTGTTGCGATAACAATAAAATTACTATACGGGGTTACCTTTTAAAAATAACGTCCATTACTTTTATTTCACTACCATATAATTAAACACAAAAAAATAATGCCCATGCATTTGTTTCACTGATTCTTGCAATTATGGACAAAAGTGGGTGACACGGCGCGCCGAACATAAACAAAAGACGCTTTGCTGGCCTAGTCCTACAATGTTGTATGAAATTATATTGCAATACAATCTTTAAATATCAAAAACATGCCTGTCGTGCAAAAAGTGAACTACTTCATTATAATATCACATCGGTTATCATACTTTAGATGACGTAGACAATCTGTTAACGCCTTATAATATGTGTACCTAAATGAAATCTAAATCTGTATTTAGAATAAAGAAATTTCATATGTATAACATAAATTCGGCGATCGCATGATGGGTGTTTGTTGTGTTGTGTGACAGTGACGTGATAAAGAGTTTGGCTTCTTATGCCGCTTAATAGAAAACGACGTATGTTATAGTTTGTCGTCAATACGCATTACACTATAACGCGTTTTTAGGCAGTTGTGTAATTAAGTTGTTTTCCGCACCTCGAGTAAATATTTCGAGATTATTCTCCTATAGCAAATGGTAGGGCCCCAAGATCATTACATGAAGATACACACTTCCTCGCCTCGCTTCGTTACGTTTAAGTAAGAATGTTCGATGGAGCTCGCATTTTACCAACTCAGGAGTTATGCGAGAAATTAAGCTTACGTGCTCGTATAAATCAAATATATCGCTGATTTTGTCGTTTCTGTTTCCTGAGGGTTGGGAGAGGTATTTGTAATGTTTTCGTTGATTGGTAGGTTTAAATGGATACTTTGAAGTGCTATTTCCCATTAGGCAAAAATATATTGTAACAATGAGCCTATTGAACATATTAATTTTGTAATTCCATCATAAAGCCCTACATAAAATGATTCCTTCACGTTAGTATGTTTCTAATATTATATGCAATGCTATCGTGAATCTTTGTCCAATGACAAACCTCCTAAGGTATTTTAGGTCCACAACTAGACTTATTTTTAGCTTGTGAGCCAATCTTATCACATGACGTTGATTGATATTAGGAATTTGGCATAGGTCTTCTTTTGACTTAGTACAAGCTTTGCTTAGTTCGGGACTTGGTCAATTTGTGTAAAATTGTTCCCAAATATTTATTTTTTATTTATTTATTACTTTCTAGAACCACCTCAATTCACTTCGAACAGTTCACTGATGACATCGCATATGAGATCGCGGCTGTAGGCGCACGCAATTGAGCGCGTAGCGCAGATTGTACCGTAGATATATTTTAGCGCTGTCAAAGATGCTGGCAATAAGCGTTACGAGTGCCAAAACCCTGTCAGAGACCCTACCAGTCAAGTACTGACCCTGACGCATGCTTCGAAAAAGAAAAATTTGGTCTGAGTCTCGTTGGCCGGGTGGAGGATGAATTGCCATTTCAAACACAGACAATGAAACAAGTAGAACTGCGGCTGAATTCACAAGTAGTATGGGATATTTACACTGTTTATTCCATACACACAGTAAAGATAAAATAAATAACAATTAATTCCAGATATCCAGATACAGATGCATCTCAAGAATGAAGATGCTGGGAAACCTTCACCCGGAGAATGTCCAACGTTCAATTGTAGTCGATTTAATAATTTAATAACGTAATTACGGCCTTGTCGCCATCGTCATATGAGATCTGCGTAATACCATAGACAACACTAGGGTTAGCGCAGAGGTTCCATAGATTACACTTACCAACTTCCCCGTCAAAATTAATGAGCCTCATATTTTCAAAATTGGACAAGAATCTGTCTTCTTCAATCAAAACTGTTGCGAACAGATATGAAATCTGACACTCACATTTACATACTTACATATGTGACTAGTGATCTTTCCACAGTCACAAACGATAAAATGACAACCATCATACCTACTTGTGCATAATTCATCAACTTTTATAAGTATGGAATAATAATATAGGTATTTAAATACAGGACCTTCAATAATCTTAACTAACTAACTTTCTTTCTGGCCTAAATTGTATTATTTCTTTCCCGCTCACGAGACAATGATGTCCCGGATCTTTGGGAGGCGTGCGTGGGGCTAGGTACCTACAAAGTACCAACTGAGCCAACACGTAGAGGCCCTTTTGACAATTTAATGAAATGCAAGGAGTACACCGAGCGGATGCTGTCCCTGCCCGTGTCATGGGACGCACACAGAGACAGCACCCGCTGGGGTGTAGGTACCTATAGGGACTATTGCTGGTTGATGGAATCTAAAGAAAACGGGTTATTGGGTGAAAATGATGGACTAGTGGCTGGGCTATTGGGTGAAACATCGGACGCCTGCCTAATAAACTATTATTATTATGTATCTCCTGTTTAAATTCACGGGACAAAGCCCGGTCCTTTGGAAGGCGTGCGTGGGGATATAGATCCAACACGTAGAGGCCCTTTGGAGACGAAGTTTAATGTAATGTAATACACCTGCTAGAACCCATTCACTGGTACATCGGTAGATACCCGTGAACCGGTTCCAACAGGCGTTGGGACTATTGTGGGTTATATGGATAGAGAACGGGTTCTATGGTGATGAGATTTGGGTGGATTATGAAACTGGGCTATTGCAAAAAGGTCCGGACACCTGCCATAACATTGTTATACACAAAGTTATCGAGGCAGGCGGTGACTAGCCGCTCATTAGATGGGCCCCTGAAAGCGTCGTCGTACAGACGGCCAGGAGCAACACCGGGTGAGCGGCTCAGGGGTGTCGAGAGGTGGTGCTGCGCTTTCTCCGAAGTTACTCGCGGCGTTATGCCCTTTAACACTTCCACCCCTGGAGCATATAGCTCTGACGACTCCTCTCTGGACGGCCAATGAAGGCAAGCCAGAGCTGAGAGTCCTGCGGGCCCCCTTAGGGTTCCACTCCGACCGACGAAGACACGCCGGAGACGGAGGCCCTGACCGACTCTCGGGAGCACTCGGGTCCGTGGGGTCGTTACTCCCCAACAGCTCGCCACAAGCTGCCCTGCGGGCTTATTATTATTATTATTATTATTTCTTTAAATTGACTATGTGTGCTATTCTATTAATTTTATAGTTACTAATATTAAGCTAAGTATTATTACTAACAATAATGATCCATGTTGGTCCCTGAATAAATGAATTGAATTGAATTAACGGTCGAGAAAGCAACAATAACATTTGAAAACCTTTCTAGGTACAAATACAAATTATTTATTTACCATAACAACGTTACATGCGATTAAATTAAACTATTCTGTTAACATACACATTTTTAACAAACAGAGAAAGATATCCGTCAGCCCCAAACTAGGCACAGCCTGGTACTCAAAATCTTTACCTTTCATCAAAATCAATTCAGTGGTTGAAGCGTGGAAAGGTAAGAAACAGACTTACGGACAGATAGACAGAGTTACTTTCGCATTTACGATGTCAGTGGACTGTCAATTCCTGTCTGTACCAAGTTGACAATGCTTACTTATCTCACTTTTATAATCAGTCGCCGCACAGTCCACCGATCTGGCTAATAACACTGTAATAGTAAGTAATTTCTCGTTTCCTCCCGTCTGTCACGAGCCTTTAATAATAATTGCATCTAGTTTATTGTCTTGCCTATTGTTTTAATGCTTTTTTTACGTGTTAGGAAATAAGTTATTATTGTAGATTATTTTTTATCATTATAATGGTTTACCTGTTCCTGAGTAAGCAATATCATTATATTACATTTGTTTGTTTCTATATAACACACGCGTTAGCATCTTCCTTAGCTCCCAAGGTATTGGCTTGGCCTAGTTTGGGATCCAATGACTATAATCTTTGTAATATGATTACGTTCTCAATACATTTCATCCCATATTTTTTCAAGTATTTAGTCTTTTGCATTTTCTGCGTTACTGTGTATGGTTTCAATGTCATCTTGCCTACTAAAAACTTCAATAATTTCAGCTTCGTGTTCTTGTTTAACTATGCTTGAACATTTTTAATATTCCTAATTGATTCTAATGAACATTAAATTTCTTTACCCAATCAACAATTTAACCCAATCATCTATTTGTTTTTTAGGGTTCCGTACTCAAAGAGTAAAACGGGAACCTATTACTAAGACTCCGCTGTCCGACCGTCCGTCTGTCTGTCACCAGTCTGTATCTCACTGATACCGTGATAACAGCTGAAATTTTCACAGATGATGTATTTATGTGGCCGCTATAACAACAAATACTAAAAGCACAGAATAAGATTTTTTTATAGATAATGGTACGGAACCCTTCGTGCGCGAGTCCGACTCGCACTTTGCCGGTTTTTTTTCTTTTATTTTTATTTCAACTTCATAAGCCTCCGACGAAAAAAGAGGGGTGTTATAAGTTTGACGTGTCTGTGTGTCAAGTGTCTGTCTTCTGTGCTTGTGTGTGTGTGTCTGTCTGTAGCATCGTAGCTTCTAAACGACACGAAATGAAAATGCCGGGGGTTTTTCAACTTTTCTAAGTTTTAGTTATATTTCTCTTGATTTGCTAATACTATTTGAACTAATACGAGCCTATGGCATATTGATCAGCAAGAATAAATAGGACATAATGTCACAATCCTCATCATTGAAGGAAAGACTGATGATAATGATGGCCTCACTACTACCATAGAACACATTCAAGTAACTTAAGTTTATAGGACAACCAATTTAATTGATGACATTCATTGATTTAAATTCGCTGTCAAATGTGTCTATAAAAGAGTCAACACTCATATCCGCTGCATGACAAAAGACGAACGGTGTCATGGTTGAAAAGCTCTTCAAAAAGCCCGTCACACGTCGATGGCGAGTCCGCGATGCATGTCAGATAGCGCCACCTGAATTACGACATACCTCTATTGGGGGGGATGATAGGTTCCCGTCAAATACAATTTTATTTTGAGTAGTGACATATTTTGCACAAATCAGTAATGATGAAGATATAGTTGGCTTTATCCACTGGCAAATAGCCGCCGTCTCTGTCTTAATTAAATTTACTGAAAGATATGTCCATAGGATATACGACTTTCTTATTCTTGTCATTTTAATTTTGAAAAACTAAGACTGAATTTGGGTATATCCCTACATCATCTCAAAGGCTACTGTCGTATCATACAGAACTCTCAAAACACAGCATTTCAAAAAAAACAACTAAAGTCAATTCCAATCAATGAATCAAGATAACCTATTTATGATGTAGATTACACCTGAGCTACAATTTCATCATTTTCATCCAAACGTTGACTCCATATTAATCAATGAATCACGCATCATCATTTAATTAGTACACTTATTACCAATATAACTAAATTATATCCAAAGGCACTTCATTCGTTCATCAGAAACGCTTGGATAACCACCAAACTCCCAAGGAATATTGCAACTACATACTACACATAGTGACTTGTTATACATTTTACAATAGAGGAATGACCGATGTTAAACTAACCAAAACCACGCACGGGTCATTAGGCAGGGAATGACGGTTAGGTGGCGGTTTGATTGATTCGAGCCGATCGTTTAGTGATGCAACCGGGCTTGACGATAAACATGGGGCTTTGAACGACATACGGGATTTGGTAAAAGGTACCATTATATTTGGGGTATTTGAGAATTATTTAGAAGCATTTATCATCATCATCATCATATCAGCCGAAAGACGTCCACTGCTGAACATAGGCCTCCCCCAAAGAGTGCCAAAGTGACCGGTCCTGCGCCACCCGCATCCAGCGGACTCCCGCGGCCTTTACCAGGTCATCAGTCTACGCTGCGACTTCCGGTACGTGTTCGCCACTCGATAACCTTTCCGCCCCAACGGCCATCGGTTCTACGTGCAATGTGCCACTGCCACTTAAGGATTCAAATGTCCTCTCCTCCTTTGTAGTCCAGGCAATGAACTGACGACTTGTATGGAAAAAATGTTAAATTTGGAAATATTTTTATTGTAGCTGATTTTTTCTTTGTAATGGATATTATTATCAATTCAATAGTTACCTAGCGACAAAATCCAACAAAATTTCAGACATCAAAAAATGATAACATAAGTAGCTTTTGAAAAGTCAGTAAAAATATTAATAAATGTTTTTATCTTTACTTTGGTTCATTTACATTTGCTCTATAATATTCAAGATAAATAATAATAAAAAAAACAATTCATGCTTTATTTAAATCTATTTAAATACTTCCGGATGGAAAGTTTGTTGGATTCTTGAATAAAGCATCTTAGAATAATGTTTTAAAATCATATAAAGTAAAAAAAACGCTATTATAAATTAATCCACCGTGATACAGTATAATTACTAGTACGTGGAACAGAGGAAGCTTACTCGTAGTATTACAAAAAAAAATGTATTTACATACGTAGTTGATTACCTACACTATCAGCAGTCAATACTTGCGTATGCCTAACTTATAAAAGTGTTTACAGTGTAAGTAGTAGTAAGTCTTGTTCCTTACCAATAAAGTTATTTTATTTTTTATTTATTTAATGTTTTTCAAAACCGTATTTTGCCTGGAGTATTAGATTCAAATACAGGGCCGTTTAGCCTCGTAGGCAGGGTTACTAAAAATTAGACTCAACCGATCATCAGAAGAAGAGCGTAATAAGCTAATAAAGAACTATCTACCAATGGCACTGTTAGGAATTATTGTCAGTAAATGGAGATTAATCAAAGATCTGACTTTTCCAAGGGAAACAATGAGAAATTACTTAGGACACAATCAAATGACAATACAATTGTAACATACATAAACTTAACTCAGGTACGCGAACGCCTGTATGTCCAAAAGTGTTAAGCAGAGCACACGTAAATTAATTTACAGTGCCACCTAGAATTAGCAAATCAATCTAGGTATGGAGATTGGAGAAGATTATTAGATAATAAATTATAAGGAGAAAATCTGATATTGCTGTGATACGTTGCTAATCCACCGCCCCGGATACACTTCTGCACTACACTTCTCTTGATAGTTACCTTCGGGAAGAAAGGGCACATTTATAAAGTTACATTTAAATTGGGTCTTATACGGTGTATAAAAAAGGTTAATATTACCAATACAGATAGCATATTCAACTTCCAATTTAAAACAGTAGCCGTATGCGTCCACCGATGCCTGACGTCTGCCATTATATTCACACGTAATGTACCAGTAACTAAATCCAGCACGCACTATTCAGCTATAAAATATAATACCTACTAAAATTTAGAACAACAATGCAGTATGTGCTATCAGTTCTGTAGATGGATAGGCCTTTGTTGCTTATAAAAGCACTTCAGCTCGATACGTTCCTTGGGGGGTCACGGGTGGGTACCTCGGGCCAGTTCTTAATAAGGGCACTCCGTAGTATAAAAATCGCGGTATTTCAGACGTTTTAAAAGTGACAGAGTACCTACTGCGGTGATATAATGTTTGTCGCGACACTTGAAGTTCCTGTTTCTTTCGATGGTATCGCGGAAATAAAACGTTCCGAATGGGGTTTCCATGTTTTATAGGATGTGGAAGTAATCTATCTTTAGAAATCTTTGAATTGGCGAGTTTTGGGTGCTTTGAATAAAGATGTAGGTATAGTGGAATTGAAGTGGGAGATCATAGTTTTCTGGAAGTTTAGATGCATATGCAATATTTTATTGTGGCTCATATTTTTACATGAAATATAGTTTATGTAATATACGCGCTATTAAATAGCTTTACAAGCCAAGGATCCTATGTCAAGTCCCCGGGATATCATAGGGGGTATATACTTAAAGAGACATGAAACAAATGCGATAACCTAGAAATGTCCTTTTCTGCATAAATAAGAGTATCTTTCTGTGAATGGAATCGTGGCCCTGTTTGATTTGCTTGCGTTGATCATGAATTCTTCGGTTCGGTGGTCGGCATAGTCAATTATACAGAAAAATTTAGAGTCACCAGCCACAATTTTCGCAAGTCTCCGTGCGCGACGCGTGCGAAGAGGACAGAGCAAATCAAAGTCATATTAGCAAACGGGGCAAAATCTTGGGAAAGAAAGAAAGAAAGAAAATAGTTAATTAGTGCAAAAACTATACAACAAAACATAATTTAATACATATCATAGTTAAATTCGAATGTCATGCACCACATGTATATTTTTATAACTCTTCCGTAGGTATGTCATAATGATTTTTGTGCAATAATCGTACAGTAAACAGATGCCTAGAAAATAGGGATTGCTGTATAGTATAGTATATTCAGACTAAACCTCCAAGATTTTTGTTAAATGGCTGAACGCCGTGACGTTGTCTCGCAAATTGATATTGAAACAAACAAAAGAAGGTCACTTTTCAGACCTAGACCATTTTGCAGGGCTTTATTCGGCTAGATGTGAGAGTAAGGGCTTGGCCACGGCTTGGAGTGGCGGCGGCAGCGGCAGCTGCACGCCATGCGTGGGAGCGAGATACGGCGCTCGGATCTCTCTCTCCCACTTAGTGTATTAAGTGGCCAAGCTCTGGCCAAGAGGCTACCCCGCTCCTTTTTACGCCAGATTTGTAAGTGACGCAGTCATCTTACCACCAGGAAGTTAGACACAAGACGGCTCCCCATACGAACGTAGTTAATACAAAAATAGAGACAGAAGAAGTTTTTCATACAAAATCTCTTTTCTCTCTACTTTTTTTCTATTATAATATTAGCACCAGAAACTAGATTCCGACCTAGATATGACAGATCACATTGTGTATACAAAGAATGCACGCCGTTTTAAATGAGAAACAACTGACGACTGGTTAGCCTAGTGGATAGTGACGCTGCCTACGAAGCTGAAGGTCCTGGGTTCGAATCCTGGTAAGGGCACATATTTGTGTGATGAGCATGAATATTTGTTTCTTAGTCTTGGATGTGTTTCTATGTATTTAAGTATTTATATTTATTATATATATCGTCGTCTAGTACCCATAACACAAGCCTTATTGAGCTGACTATGGGGCTATTTCGATTTGTGTAAGATTGTCCCCTTATATTTTATTTATTTATTTAAACAAACTACGTTTGTTTGGAGCGTCGAGGTTCCTGCGGACTGACAGACAAAATATACTGACGCTGATGTGTTCGGTTCCTCTCATCGATGACTTTAATCTGCCATGGTCTTGGCCCCCAAGGCCTTCTTGTTACAAGGGCCAAGTGTAACAAGCGGCCTTAGACATATCCTCGCAATTACGTTGGCCAACCAGCCAGAACCGTTCACTGACCGGTTTGGTTAATGACTTATGGCGGCTTTTGGTGTTCGGTTTTCCGGTATTTTTTTAAAGATTTTTTGTGCTTTGTAAGTATGTTTTCTACTAGCTGCCTGGGTGGTTCGCCATTTAGACCTACGCGACGTTCGTACAATGCGTTACGTGATCGACCAGAGGGGTAATCACGTAACGTTCCGAACGCGCGTCGGTACAATTTCACTGTCAATTTTCCATATAAAAAGTGACATTTAGACCTACCCGACGTTCGTACAATGCGTTACGTGATCGACCTGCAGTCCGCGTAATACAAATCCCACCAAAAACATAAATGTAAAGAAGGAGAGCCAAGTTCGATACAAAAATTATGCTTGGCTGTGGGTAACTTAAGTAGTTAAATTCGGGTGTCATGCATCACATGTCTATTTTAACTTGCACTGTTCGTATGTATGTAAATATGTAAGTATATAAGTTGTCCGTCAATATTTGCAATCCATTTTTCAGTCACTTCCCGTTATCCAATTGAGCTGAAATTTTGCAAGCATATGTATATCGCATGACAATGCAATATTATGATGACTTGGAGCTGATCTGATGCTGGAGCTGGAAGGTGGGCATAGGAACTCCGCAATAAAACGACACAACCCCATCGAGTTTGGGCTCGTTAGAATCGTCTCAATGAGTAGTTGATGATGGTATGCAGGAAAGTACAGTCGGCAATAAAAGCTTGTACCAAAAATTTAATAAACTTATTATAACTCTTCCCGTATGTCATAATGTTTTTTGTGCAATCATCGTACAGTAATATTACAGAGGCCTAGAAAATGGGGATAGCTGTATCGCGTGGTAGATTCAGACTAAACCTCCAAGATTTTTGTTAAATGGCTGAACGCCGTGACGTTGTCTCGCAAATTGATATTGAAACAAAAAAAAGTCACTTTTCGGACCTATAGATCATCAATTTCGTATGAAATTCCATTACGAATTGCCGCACCCGAGACGTTACTCCGTTATTATAAGGAACAAAGTCAATATTTCATTGCATGATTGAAAATATTTTTTTTACCTTTATTTTTATTTTATCATTATCGTACCTATTACCTCAGTCGTTGATTAGCTCGTTAGCATTCACATTCATGCCGCACGTCAGTTAACTGCAAATTTAACTTTATTTATAATCGGAAGGAAGATGCGATTGATTGAAAAAACTTGACAGTAATAAGACGAAATTAAAGCATTTTCAACTGGAAATGTGGCTAAAGAAATTAAGCAAACAGTGAGTAAGTAATGATCTATAGATGTATCTATCTATAGATCACAAAAAGCACGTTGAAGCTGAACAGGTTATTAAGTAGTGGTTATTCCAATTAAGGAGTTACTATGGCCACCTTCTGTCTCCATCATCAGGACAGCTCGGTGGTGCCATAATTTGTCACCGAACTTAATATACCAAATTTCAGCTCAATCTGATATCGGTAAGTAGCTCAAAATTCAGTTGCAAGATTTGACCCGCACATATAACCAACCTGCCAACACAGCGAATCCTCAAGTGAATAAAGGGTCGGCAACGCGCTTGTGATTCTTCTGGAGTCACAAGTGTCCATCGACGGTACCAGCTTAACATCAGGCAGGCCGTAAGCTTGTTTGCCACCGTCGTAGTATAAAAAAAAATATATATATACACCGTGGGCGTTAATAACCCGAAATATTTTAACCACGCATTCCTTAGGTCATTAGGCGCAAAAAATGTCATTTGAACCCCAGTCAAATCCTGCTTAGTTTTGAAGATATTATCATTTTCATGTAAACTATTTATTGTGATTAGTAAAGTGCATTAAGCTCTTTTGATGGAGACGTTGCTACCGATGTTGCCAAGTTTCGAGTCGTTATTGACATACATCAAAGTGACTCACTAAATTTATTCTTTTTTGGAGAAATAATTATTACCATTTTATTAAAAGGGATGATTTCCATAGGGAAGCGATACTTATCCAAATTTTATTTACAAAAACCGAAAAAAATACAGAAAAAAATTATTTTTTTGCTGAATTTAACATTTTTTACTCCTAATGACCTCCGGAATGCGTGGTTAAAATCTTTAGGGTTATTAACGCCCACGGCACGGTGTATATAACTCAGCCGGGATGAGTTTGGGATTGGAATAGCTGTCAGTTTATATAAACTGACGTATTTATATCGCTAATCTGTCACCGCCAATCTAATTTTAATCGCGGTTTGATAATACTAGGTACCTATAGAACGATACTCTTTTCGTGGTCAAGTTATCGTGATTAAGATTTTACGTGATAAAGTCTATCGTGATAAAGTTTTCGTGATGAGGTCTTCAGTGGTAAAGTTTTCGCGATAGAGTCGTTCGTGAAAAAGTTTTTCGTGATTTAGTACTGCCACGAGTTAAGGATGACTCACGCTAGAATGGGCCGTGTCCGGCCCGGGCCGTTTTCTAGAAAAAACGACGGCGTATTTGCGCGGCTAAGAACCATCTCGATCACGTCCGCGCAAAAAAATCGCATTAAAATCGGTCCATTCGTTTAGGATCTACGATACGACAGACAAAAACACAGACACTTTAAACTTATAACACTCTTGCGTCGGGGGTTAAAAATGGACCAATAGGAAGCGATGCACGAGCGCAACGAGCCACGCTATTGGTGGATTTTTCCATCGCTCATCGCCTCGCAATCTCGCACAACTCTGGTGGAACTCACGCTTAGAATAGTTATCTATCATAATTAATATTATACGATTCATATGTTATTCATGTTCTAGTAATTATTGATTCGTAAATAATAACGGTATAATCAACACGTATAATATATATTAAGCCTGGTTAGTGCGATAACGGAGTTTAACGGATAGCTGAAGAATTCCTGTCATAATTTGATGTAGTTAGTACATTTGAAAACAATTCAATTAAGTAGAGACGTGTGTAGAAGTAAAAAGAACCCATGCAATGTTTTACTACAGGTTGATCAAGTAATACTTACCTATACAATTTTTTACCGATACAATGGGCCTGTCACCTTAAATGTATTAACGATACCATTCGAACCAGTTTTTGGAGAGGAACAAATGTTTGTATGAGAGCAACTACAATTAAAGAACGTAAATACCCAAAAAAATGTGTTAAAGACGGACCTCGCTGGCGGCAGGCGAAACGCTTCATACTAATGGACGTTAATTAAAGTATGACGTCACACGTTGCAATTCATACTTATTGTTGTATGGAAAAATCAAGTAAATTGCCGTTTCGGTCGCGAAATACTGCGTTTAGGTCCATAGTTGTCATCCAATTTTGTTTCTATAAAAGCGTAAGGATTATATTGATAGCTTTAAATTGACAATTGGACAATAAAATAAATGTATATTTTTCTAAACTTTCAAGGTCCATATCTTTTTATGATATTAATGATATTTTGTAATTTCTACTTTATTACAATAATTTGATGATTTTCTATCCATTTAACAATACAACCTACGTTGTCAATTTTAACATGACCTACGCAACTACCCTATTAAAAGAACAAGTGCTAAATAAGTACCAAACATTTTTGTATATATGTATTCTTAGACTTGGCAACTATGTATATGGAGATAAATATCCGCCAAATATCCGCTTTTCCACATGGGGAATATTTTCATAGCGTTTTTCATGAATTTTCGCATTTCCATTTTTCATTTCGTACAGCGACTCTAATTTTCCGCAGGTTTACTAATATATAAGTGCGTCGGAACAACTACCGTGTAACAGTCGCCCGCCCAGTTGAAAAGACGTACGTAATGTGACAAATATAGCATTCATTGTGTCACACTATCCACAATACGAGTACATATCGACACCGATTCACACTCGAAACAATACCACGTCCATGTGAACTTCCCCTTATTTGCATATTGCTTTGTAAACTGAACACAAAATTATACTTGCTGCTTCAAAACCAATACTGATTTCAAAACCAGCCTTCTCTGGTTGAGAAAAGGGTAATGAATATCAAAATTCACGTTTCAGAACCGCAAAATTAATTTGGTTGGCATAATTAACTTCTGCGGTCATTTCATCGTGTCCAAATCGAATTGAGGTTTTATAACGTCATACTTAAGTGTTAGTAATGTTTTCCCGAACATTATGTGTAAGTTGGTAATTTGTCGGGTAGTATCACAAAATGTGTTCGTGTCATTAGATCGGTATTTTAGTCGTTTAGTGTCCATTAATAGTGTTTGTGAATGAAGTTTTTGTCAATGTGCGAATGTCATCAGTATCGGACGGTAGATCTGATCTATTCTATTAGCAGCCATTTTGAATTTAGATTTGCCCTATTCACAGACAGAAGTCAGGTTTTAATAGCATGGTTATACTTACATTATGATTAGCACACGTTAAAAGCACTTTACAGTAAATGTTTACAATAGCTCTAGTATAAGTTTTATCGATACGTACCGTCAAACAGGCCTACTTTGCCACCAGGGGAAACTTTGCCCAAAATGCAACTTTTAAACAAATCCATTAATGTAGAAAAATAAAAAAAGGTTTGTGGCAACACCACTATTTTTAGTAGAAAATAGGTTATATCTGTGGTATCACTACGCATCACATTTGCGTCTAACTCCATTAAGTAACGTGTCGGAACTCGTCGAATAAGGTCGTGATTTGGCGGGCCAATTCTTGCGGAAGTTTGATTTTTTTTTCTACAAAATGGGAAAGCCTCAGATTTGTGAATCTTCTACTCGTAATAAAAATAAAATAAGAACTGTATATAATTTTTATTATTATTTAATCTGGATATACTTCTTACAACAAAAGTTATGATGCTGGGCAATGTTATCTAGTATTTTGCCAACCTAGAGTTTAAACATTGCCCAGCCTCAAAAAAGGCTTAGGGTTGTCACCCTCATCCTGTTTACCTGATTGCGCTAGTAAAGGAAGGTTATGTATTTAATTTATGTAAGATGTAGTTACGGTAAATTATATTTCTATTAATCGGTCGTGTTTTAGTAGTAAGTAGTATCCATATACGTTTTGTTGTATGGTTTGACGAGCTTAGTGACCTTGCCTAGGAAGCTGAAGGTCCTGAGTTCAAATCCCGGTAGGGGCATGTAATCGTGTAATTTGGTTACACATATCAATAACGACGAATAAATTATTATGTTAGGCTACGAGGAGTAAAAAAAAACCCAAAGCACTGTTAATTTTTTTTTCATAAATAAATATTTTGAATAAAAGTTGTTTTATGTTGAAAGAATCTATTTTATTTTGTGGTCGTGTGAAAGAACGGCACAAAAACCACTACTACACAGATTAAGCCAAAAGTGACAACCCTAACAGTTTCAAACTGCTTGATGCGACTTGTATGGAAAAGAGCAAAATGCCTATGTAACATTGCCCACCCATATTTCTCACGACTTTTCAGTTAAGACTAGGATGATTAAATGGAAACGCCAAAATTACCCGAGATTTCGCACTGATCCTTGTCTTAACGTCATAAGAGCTATAGTTACGGAAATAATTGACATGGGCAATGTTGGCTAAAGTCCAGATAACTTTGCCCGCGATGAAAATCGTTAAAAAAATAGGTTAAATATTGGTTTAAAAATATATGCTCCTAATAAATGCATGTATGTGTCTACAATAGATGCACTTATGCCAAAAAACCGAATCCAGCCATGGAAAAATATTTAGAAATTAGTGTTTTTCTGAAAAAAGCGGGCAAAGTAGGCCTGTTTGACGGTATACGTTTTCAAACGCGTGTGCGTTTAGTTTCAATTTGTATGGCAACGCGTAGTTCCGAATAGTTACCACCAGAGGCGCTGTTCACGTTGCCATACAAATTGAAACTAAACGCAAACGCGTTCGAAAACGTATATGTATTCGATAAAACTTATACTAGAGCTACAGGAAAGGAAACGTTAGCTAACGAAATTCTACATTACAAGTTTACGAGCCTCCCTAAAGTGTAATTCGAAGAGTGAAGGAATTGAAAGATTCGTCGTCAAGAGTAGAGCCCACGTTAGTTCCATTGGTTAGGAGCAATTGACAGATTCCAAAGGTCAATCATTTAGGTTAGCATTCTGAGCGTGTTTACGGAGCGTGAAAATGGCCCCATGCTCACCCGCTGGCAGAGACTGCATGCAGTCATTGTTTAGTTATGTCCCTCTTTTTATGTCATACTTACACTAGCAATAAGATTTCATTGTTTACTAACCGTATATGGACTTTAGTCTGAATTTTTATTATTTTTTTTTAATAATGGATCGGCAACGCCCTAGTGACTCCTTTGGAATCGCAAGCATCCGTAGGCTATGATCGTCTGCTTACCATCAGGCCCCTATTTCACCAACATGACAATTGTCACCTGACAACGACAATTCTCCGTAATATTACTGAAACGTCACGTAAAACGTGACATAACACATAGCGTGCTAGAACCTCTGGTGTCATGAGGCATTCTGGAATCCTTCATTGACCAAGTAAGTTAGCTTGCATCATTTGATAATGAAATAATTATGTTGCTAATAATGTCGGAATCGGTCCATAAATTCACCTGTTGCCATACATCATGGGCACAATGGCATCAAGGGGAGCAATACACGTCAGCACGTTGTGACGTCATTATGATTTGTGGTCATACTTTGCCTGATGTAGTGTAGATGTGATGTTTGCAGCAATTCCAATTGAACGAGCGAAACGAACGAAGTTCTCCGTTTCAGTTTCGGCAAAAAATATTTCGTATGTCGGATGGCTGTCCCGCTGTCGGGCTATTCTTCTCTACACGTCGCATTTCTCAACCGATTCTCGTGAAATTTTGTGAGCAGTTGAGCGTTTTTCAAATAAACTACCCTAGTTAAGGTAAAATTAAGAAACATTAACTTTATCAGTTTTGTCACTAAAATTAGCCATACATTTCGTGACGAAACTGACAAAGTTAACGTTTCTTAATTTGACCTTAACTAACCCAGACTTTATTAGAAAAACGCTCAGTTTCGATGATTATATTTTTTTTTGTTGATTTAGTATTGGAAAAAAAAGAGTTTTTTGTGATCCTAAAGCCCACGTTAAATTAGAGCCACGTTGCGTGTCGCAACGAGTACTTTGTATTTTTGAACGTGGCGACACGCGGGACTGAGCTAATGTAACCACGTTCATACAAAATGTACGTAATCGATTGCGTTGTGACACGTGGCGTGGCTCTAATATAACCCCGGCTTTAAAAATAGGCTGAACAAAATATTCGACGATATTTTTTTTATTTTTCTTTATTTAAAGTTCCAAATAATTCATACTTATCGCAGAGTTTCATAATTAGGCGATAAAGCCATTAGTGGCTTATTTACAGCTATAGTACGGTCTAACTATTTACTATTTAAGTATTTGAATTCGGTCTAACTTTTTCTTAAAACACGTGTGACTGTCAACCTTATCAAAAGTTGGCTAAAACACAAATGGATGCAATAGATGCGTCACACAGTTATATGTGAGACCTCCACATCAAATTAACGTAATTTTGTAAAGGAACTAGCAATTTCACAGTTGAAATGAAACTAGATCGGATGAATCATGGCAATAGAACGAGTATTTTACGGTTATGTTAAATATGACTTGCACAATAAGTACCTATTTGAAAAGCTATTAAAAAAAGTAATTAATGGAATCAGGCGTTAGGTCATCATCATCATATATTTAAGAGCCAGGCTCTTGTCGGTGGAGCAATTTCCATTCGTCTCTATTCTCAGCTTTCTTCTTGACATCTTGGTACGATAAATACGCTGTCTACTTTTTCCTTGATTTGGTCCGTAAAAGATCTTCTTGGTCTCCCTCTCTTCCTCTTTCTCTCTATATTCCCTTCTATTATAGTTTTCATGTAATCATCGTGTCGTAACAAGTGTCCAAACATCTTGCCTCTTCTGTTCTCTATGGTAATTAACAACGTTAGGTTGTTCTACGTCCGTAGGAATAACCCTAGAAACCCTACACGTGACCTCCGGGTGGTGCTAAAAGAACAACAAACTCGGCAGCTGCACTGTTCCTTCTGAACCTTGCAGCGCACGCTGGAACTCTATCAGCGACATCGATACGAATACATATATCCAGTTATAGTTATAGTTTTTATATATACCAGTGTGTAACCGCCATATTTACGATAAATAAATACGTATTTGTTGTTATAGCGGCAACAAAAATACATCATCTGTGAAAATTTCAACTGTACCTACATACATAACAGTGAGATACAGCCTGGTGACAAACAGACAGACAAACAGACAGTCTGTCTGTCTGTCTGTCTGTTTGTCGACACAGACGGACAGCGGAGTCTTAGTAATAGGGGCCTATCCACGCCGCGCCTTCCGGTACGTGGTCGCCACTCGCCACTCGAGAACCGGATGTGGGCGGCGCAGGACCGGTCACTTCGACACTTTTTGGGGCAGGCCTATGTCCAGCAGTGGACGTGTTCCGGCTGATATGATGATGATGATGATATTTTTGCACTCGATTGTACAAAAACCTCGCACCACAGCCAGCTGCAAACACCGACTATCGTGAATGACACATATTTAGCAACTTCGAAAATTAACATCGGTTTAACAAGAAATAACATAATTTCATAGTCTAAATTCAAAGAAACCAAACATCGTGAGAACTGTTAAAAAAGTTGTTTTCATGTTAATTTTTATGGTTCTAATCAGTTCCTAATGTTGACGCTTAATCAGGTTGTTAACACCGTTAAAAAATCTTAATGCTATCACTATGACGTCATTACAACAATTGTTCTAAGAATTTGAACTTTAATTTAACTACATAGAGTTCAGTAGCAATTTTTATAAATATACTAAATTTTAAGCTACTTAATGATAAGATCTCCAAGTTCAAGAGGACTTTGCCGAATTTAAGAATTAATTATGTATCACGCTTTACCAGGTGTTTTGAGATTAAATGGTTTGTTTAATCATTGGGTCACAAAATCATAATTTAGGTTTATGTTACAGGGTTCCGTACTGATCCTTGTGAGCAAGAGAAAATAGGTCCATGTGTTTATCAGGACCCTTTTTCCCGAGAACGTGTAGAGGTCTCAAGTTGGAATTAATATCAAATAGTCAAGGTGTAAGGTGGACTGATGACTGGTTGCGAGAGTCCGCTGGATGCGGGTGGCGCAGGACCGGTCATTGTGGCACTCTTTGGGGGCCTATGTCCAGCAGTGGACGTCTTTTGGCTGATATGATGATGATGATGAACTTTGGAGCTGTGAAAAAGTCAAACTTCTAAATTAAAGATTCGCCGTTTTGAAATTACTCCTAAGAACTTGCTAAGTCATCAACTATGCTATTCTGATACTTGTTTTTACGTCACCTCACCCCTAGTACAACATAAATTTTGACGCCGCGATTTTTAGTAAACGTAATCAGAGGTCTGGTTTAAACTGGTTACTTTTGAGGTGAGGTGAGGGGAAAGCGTGAGTGATGTCACGAAAAGTCAAATATCTTCGTCTTTCTCAAACGTATTACTTACTAGCTGTTGCCCGCGACTTCGTCCGCGTATAACATGTTATCCTCTAAATGTTTGTTGAAGGAATTAATTTAAAAAAAAAACATTGAAATTAATTTTGTACCTAGTCTTTTAGAAAACAATCTAAAACCGAAGTTACAAATCTCTTACTTTCAAAATCTCTTGCTCTCTATACAAACTAAGAACCCTCTCTGAACCCTCATAGTAAACAGTCTGAAACCGTAGTTACAAATTTCTTACTTTAAAAATGTCTTGCTCTCTATACAAAGTTCGAACCCCCTTTTAACCTTCTTAGGCGATGAATAAAAAAAACGCTGAAATAAGTTTTGTAGTATTTTAGCAAACAGTCTAAAACCGAAGTTACAAATCCCTTACTTTAAAAATATCTTGCTCTCCATACAAACTTTGAACATCCTTATAATCCTCTTTAGGGGATATATTTCAAAAGATGCTAAAATAAGTTTTGTACTCTAAACAGGCTAAGATCGAAGTTACAAATATCATACTTTAAAATGTTCTTGCTCTCCATACAAACTTTGAACGCTTTTCAGGGAAATATTAAAAATAAAACACTCGGTTTTTTTATTGTAATAGGTAAGTATCTTTTCTACAAACTATCAAGTCTCTAGCTAAAAAAAGTGTTTCCCATACGAACCTTGCACCCCTTTTTAACCCCTTAAGGGGTGAAATTTTCCAAAACGCTGGCAGTAGGTATTTTTTTGTATTTTAATAAGTAGGTAGGTACTTAATCTTTCTACAGAGTTTTAAGTTTCTACCTAAAAAAAGTTTTCCTATACAAACATTGCACCTCTTTATCCCCCTCTTAGCGGGTGGAAATTTTCAAACCACTAAAAGTAATTAAGCTATATATTTGTATTCTAATAAATAATCTTTCTACACAATTTCAAGTATCTCTCAAAAAAAAAAGTTTCCTCCATACAAATTTTCACCTGTTACCCTTAGGGGTGGAATTTTCCAAAACGCTGAAAGTCCTTTATTTGTATTGTAATAACTAATATTTCAACAAAGATTTGTCACTTGCTAAAAAAATATATTTACAAACGTTGCACCCCCTTATACGAGTACACCCCTAAGGGGTCGAATTTTCTAAAACGCTGAAAGTATTTTATTTTATTTTATTATGTAGGTAATCTTTTTAAAAGGGTTTGAGATTCTAGCTCAAAAAAATCCCCTTTACCAACATTGTACCCCTTTTTCATACCATTTTCCAAAACGCTGTTTTTTTATTTGTATTGTAATAAGTAATCTTTCTACAAACTTTTAAGCTTCTATCTCAAAAAGAAATTTCGCTCATACAAACATTGCAAACCTTTTTAACCCCCTAAGAGTCTGAATTTTCCAAAACGCTGACAGTACTTTATTTGTATTCTAATAAGTAGGTAAGCTTTCTACAACGTATTGAGTTTCTTGCTAAAATATTAAAGTTTCCCTCATACAAAATTTGCACCCCTATTTGACAACTTTAGGGGTAGAATTTCCAAAAATCCCTTCTTATCCGTTGCCTACGTTGTAAAAGGTAGTTCTGGTGTAAATTTTCTACTCTCTAGCCCCAGGAGTTTCGGCTGTGCGTTGATGAGTGAGTGGGTGAGTTAGTCAGGACATAGGCATTTACATGTAGTTATAGAAAGAAAGAAAGAAAGAAAGAAAGAAAGAAATTTATTTGCTAGAGACATGGTACAACAATAGATGGAACAGTGTTTTAGTCATGATCAGACAATCTCGCCAAAATTTTTGGTCATGCAAATTTTTTTTTGAAACTTAATATTTAAATATTATTTGTCATTCCCCATACAAAATTACAATTAGCATACTTAAAGAATAAATATAATTAAATGACATCAATATTAAATAATAATTAGGTTCTAAAATAATCCTGCACTGAATAAAAACATTTTTCTAGTAACCAATTGTTATAGATAGATAGAAGATGACAAAAATCCCATTCAAATATCTCAAAACCGTATTAATGTCGCTTGTTAGAGTGAGAAAACGATCGGGGACTGTGACGTCAAGATCCTCGAGCGTCATAGTAAAAAAACAATCGTTTCATATGAAGGTGCGTTTTGTGGAAAAGGGACAGAACATAAAACTTTGGAACTTAGTCTCTGGCGTTGATTTTTTCCCTATTATCCTTTTTTCGAGAAAATACATTATGATTATTTTATTTAGTATCTACCTACAGCCGGGTCCGCTGCACCAATGTTTTCCATGTTTTTAAACATCTAACATGTTTTCCGTCAGGTTCGGCAAACAAATAAGGTTTTGTTTTGATTAGCAAAACATGTTTGATGTTTAAAAACCACGAAAACATGGCGCAGCGGACGTGGCTTACGGGGTGTAGTTTCGATTCCTGAGCTATAACCACGAACTTCGGAATTCGAAAATATTCGGGTATCTCTATCTCTATCGCACTAACAATAGTCGAGTGACAGGGATGCAGTTATACGAACTTCGAGTTTCAGTTTTCGTGGTAGCGCCGCAGGCACTTTGGCAGAATGCGCAAAGAGCGCGTGCCATTGCCATTCAATAAAAACAAATTCGTGTTAATTATATTGTTCAAATTTGTTGACACATTTATTGAAAATACGCCATAATGCGACATTTGCGCATATAAGTTCTCATATCACAATCGAATATTTTTTTATGATTTAACTTTTGGCATGTGTATCGTAAAGGTCTATCGTAGACTGGATTTAAATTATTAATAAGTGAAAGGCAAAGCAATTCCGCCATTTTGACGAAAATTTGACGTTTCTTATAGCTGACAGTTGGAGCAGCGTTTGATTTCAATAAAAATAAATGAAAAATTAAATGAAGTCGTATATTTCGGAAAATTAATTAATCGTCGCAGTCGGATAAAAACTATCCTAAGTTGCAGCTAGAATAATAATGTAACTATATAAAATGTTTCATATTTTTCCGTTCATGGGATGCTGAGAACATTCGTACCACACAAAGCTTAGTTTCAAACTGGCTGATTCTTTTTTTAATTTAGAGATTTATTATAAGTGGAGATTATATAAAAGTCGGTCAAACGTAGTAGTCTAATTTCTAACCAATAGAAGGCGTAATCAAATAGTTTTCAAGTATCTTCTTCGAACTGTTTTCCACGCTACCATGGACCTTTCGTCGTAATGAAAGCTACTGTGTGTGTGCGTAGACGCAGATTGGCGTTTGTGTGAGTATAATGGCGGCGGAATTATGTCAAACGTCAAATTAGTTGTCTGCCTTCCTGCCGCTGTCGTTTGCATTTTGTGTTACAATAGAATCGCTATTAAATGTGGATGGGAACGTGTCACACCGTAGCTAGAGTTTTGTTTAATCTCCAAAATCATAGAAAAATACTAAATTAAAGCCCTTGTAGAAAGATTTTTTTTTATAAATGTCTAAATTGTCAAAATATTATTAAATGTTAGTCTATGAGACCGTTTTTTTATCTGATTATCATTAGTCCCTGGGCGACCGAGCTCTGCTCGGATGAAAATGGAAAAAATACGGAGAAAACGATTTTTTCCGGACATGAGACCTATCGAAATCGACTTCTCGCCCCCGTAAACCCCTGTATTCCAAATTTCATCGAAATCGTTAGAGCCGTTTCCGAGAACGCGATTGCAAATATCTATATATATATATACAAATATTGATCGTTTAATAGTATAGGATTTAAATAGTTTCTTTTTCCTCAACGATGGCATTAAATGCATGTTGCATTTTGAGTTATATAAGTAAAAAAAAAAATTTTGTTTTTGTATATTTGTCGTTCTATACATATTTTCTACACATATATTATTCTGGGTTCTAACAGAACACCAGTGTTTTGTTAAATTGCGAGCAAAGCTACCACAAAGCTACGCACTGAGTTGGAGCCTTTTTGTCTTGCTGCAATCTAGATACACAGTTTGTTTCTGTGCATGAAAACTGTTTGTTTTAAGTACCTATGTTATTTTTTAATGTTCTTTTTAGTTTTGTATTTGTTTTGTTTTTTCTTGTTGTAACTTGTGTGTATGTAGCAAACAAATAAATGATTCATCTATCTATATATCATATGGCTTGCCCGATTGTAAGTATAACCGTAGCCATGCGACTTCGCGAGTAATACTAGGCGCGTTGCCGACTCTTTATTGATTTGAGCATTATTTATGTTGACAGTTATGGACAAATGCAGGTCCTCAATTTCAACTTTCATTTCATTTCATTTCAACATAGCGCATCCACGGGATCGTTTAATTATCTATTATCATTTATAATTTTTACTAGCTATTTTGCTAACGCATTTGCATTATTAGAACGTTGCCATCGCATCTACACATTACGATTATGTATTTTCAAATCAATCCTACCACGGAAAGTTTAATAGTGAAAATTGTCTTGCAATATTAGTTTAATAACATTATTAATTCAATATAATATATTTGTGAAAATTTATCACCAACTAAGTGACCATTTTCTTGCAATAATGGTTTAAAACCATTAATTCAATATAAAGTTTTGTTTATTTTGTGATATGAAGTACCAAATTTTTTGTTTCAGTAAGTAGGCCGCACGGTGTAACATACAACCTTCTTACGCAAAGGTTTCGTACGACAAAGCGCTTTATTGAATTCTATTGAGAAAAAATGTTACACCGAATCGTTATGCCTTTGTATCGCTGTCACTCAAACGCCTCATTTTCACTTCAATTTTCCGAATAGTGACGTCAGTCACTCATACTCGTAGTCTTCTATTATACGTTCCATCAAGAAAGGGTGAATATGACGTAATGTTTTGTGATGTGTAACTTCGATTCATTAGTAGAATACAAGTAAGTTTAAAGAATCACGTTAATAAATATTTGAGAAACAACCACTTACATGCTAATTCAACAACGATGGCAGAGTTAGATATATAGATATCATAGATACAGAGATAACGCATTTTGCTATCAACACACATAAACAAAATCAGAACAAACATTTGGCATAACAATTAAATACAACATAAATATTTAATAAATAAATAAATATTTGCGGACAATCTTACACAAATCAACCTAGTCCCAAACTAAGCAAAGCTTGTACTATGGGTACTAGACGACGATATAGATACTTATATAGAGAAATAAATACTTAAATACATCTACTTCAAAACACTAAACATATTGCTCTGTGCGTAACTGCAAAACAAACGGGTTCATTCATAGCTCAGAGGTTGACAGTGTATAGTTAGCTGCATTAATAACATGACCCTACTGCGAAGCTTTTTATTCTATTTGTCAATAAAGTTCTATTACATTTTTATTTTTTATTATTCCATTCTTTTGATTTGCAGATAATAATTTAGGTAATATGAGCGATATTTGAAATACGGATGACTACTGAACACATTTTAATTTCACTCATCGAATCCGAAATTAGTTATTTTTATTGAAACGCATACCTTCATCATAACTTTCATAAGTAGATATAAAGTATCTTGCCTAAAATTGGTTGGCCGACATTGAACAAATTATGTTTATAACACGAATATTTGCCCCACCGGGATTCGAACCCTGAACCGTCAACTTCGTAGGCAGGGTCACCCACTAGGCTAAACCCTTAGTTATAAGTACTGGTTGTTTACATGTAGTTACTACATTGACATTGTTTCCACAATAAATGATCGACCAATACGCGTGGCACATTGTCACATTTCCCGCGCAGGCATCGGTGCAATCATTGGCGGTCACCCGAGCGCGTCTAATCACTGTGAGCCTCTAGAATTTGTACACGTAAAGAACGAGTTAGTGCAGATGTGGTACTTGTCTGAAAAAGTGTTTTATTCTATTTACATGCAGTCTTAATCTTCATAAGACCTACCTATATTTCACGACACATCGCACTGGATGCCGTGGTTTCCTCCTAAATAATAAAAATGTTAAGGGTCAATCTTACACAAACCGAACTAGTAAGTTTCGTAAGGTACGGGGTGGTACTTGACGACGATATATTTAGTAGATATAAATACTTAAAATAAATGGCAGAGAAAAACTCAGAAACAAATATTTATGCTCAATAACACAAATACTTGATCTGACTGGATTCGAACTCAGGACTGTAATCTTCTTCTCTTACACAGACACAAGTTATGAGGTAATTTATCCTGATAGACACGACCAGCTATGCGCTTGTGGAATTCATTATGTTAGCAAGATGGACAAGTAAAGCAAAGGAAAGACAATCAAAGTAAATAAGAAAATACTGAAGAATTGAAATAAAACAACACATACGAAAATTATCTTCAAATGGTTTCTTAGTTCAGTGAATGGAGCCACATCACACTGGTGGACTGACTACCTGGTAAAGGTCTCAAGAGTCCGCGTAGAACCGGCTATTGTGGCGGCCATTATGCCCAGCAGTGGACGTCTTTTGATGATGATGAGTTCAATTAAACAAATATTAAAAACCCTGAGGTGCCTTCTGTATCGTTGATCTTTGTTAACAACCAATGTGGCGGTCACGGTTCACAGATCCATATTGAATGCGATCCATTGTATCGGCTGATGAGCGGGCGGCGATTGAGCGCGGACGCAGTTTGCCCGCCATTTTGTTATGTTCAAGGTCTTTCAAATCAACTGGGATTTCAAGGAGAGATATTGTTACATTGATTATTGATTATCCAGAAAAATGCAAAGAGGGTACAGTCATCTCGCTAATGTTTGGGGCAACATAACTGAGGAAGTTCCAGCTTACAAAAGATCGCGGGCATAAAAACACATACCTAACACCACTACATATACGGACAGAAAAGACTCTATTCAAAAAACTGCACTCAAGTCGGTTCATTTTTTTCGGAGCTACGCGGCCACAGACAGACACACAGATACGCATCTTAAACAAACGTATTATTATAGCATTCATGCATTTGCGCCTTAAAAAAGGTGAAAAGAGTTATGCAACTTTAACTAATTTTGGTATATCTTGTTTTTTTTTTAATTTGTGAAATTGTTTGCCTGTATGATGGCCACCTCTATCGTCTTTGAACCAATAAATATATCAATCAATCAGCTTCAACCAATACTTAGGTGCCGACTTCTTCCAACGAAGAGATTTGTTTGCCCAATGATTATTTTAAGTAGTATAAGGTATTGTGGATACATATGTGGACCGGTCATTGTGGGGGAGGCCTATGTCCAGCAGTGGACGTCTTTTGGCTGATATGATGATGATGATGATGATGATAGGTATTGTTTTTTTTTCTTGTTTGTATCGTAAAGGATCCGTTTTGGCACCTAATCCTTAGATTTTAAAATAATCAAGTTCCTCCATAAAATACCGTGTCGTACCTATAATAATACAGTCGATATTGTTCAACCTCGAAACTTCGGGGAGTTTGGTGAAATTTGGTATGAATGTTCGTTGGAAACCCTGTTTTCGTCTCCCAAAAGTCCCCGGGTCAGGACCTTGTAGAACGGCCGCTATCTTGGGAAATGTACTACTCCATTCGTAAGAAATTCAGGTTTTGTTTGAAAACTACGTACTCTATGAAAACATGGTCTTGAGCAACATTAAAGCTGAATAAATTCTGTACAAGCCTGTAGTACACAACCTTGACGAGAAAACGTGTCATCGTGGAGAAAAATGCATCCATATGTGAGATTTTGCCTCAACGTCCTTCCAGGGAAGATTCTCCAAATTTGGAGCTCGGGAGAATTTCAAATGCACTTTGATTTACACAATAGGATATGAACTACATTAATAATAACATTTTACTCGACTACGGCTATACCTAAAAGAATGGTAATGGATTAAATTTCTCGTTGAGTAGTGATAGTTTGCTACCACCTCCAGGGCAAGATGGATGAAGATGATGAATTCCAAAAAATGAGACAACGTGTTGGCGCACATCGAGTTTAAAAAAAACAAGAGACGACGAGAAATTGAATCCATTACCATTCTTTTGGGTTTAGCCGTAGTCGGGTAAAATGTTATTATTAATGTAGTTCATATCCTATTGTGTAAATCAAAGTGCATTTGAAATTCTCCCGAGCTCCAAATTTGGAGAATCTTCCCTGGAAGGACATTGAGGGAAAATCTCACATGTGGATGCATTTTTCTCCACGAAGACACGTTTTCTGGTCAAGTTTGTGTACTACAGGCTTGTGCAGAATTTATTCAGCTTTAATGTTGCTGTAGACCACGTTTTCATAGAGTACGTAGTTTTTTTAACAAAACCTGAATTTATTACAAATGGAGTACATTTCCCAAGCTTAGATAGCGGCCTTTCAACAAGGTCCTGACCCGGGGACTTTTGGGAGACGAAAACAGGGCTTCCAACGAACATTCGTACCAAATTTCATAAAACTCCCCGAAATTTCGAGGTTGAACAATGTCGACTGTATTATAAGTTATGTCATACGTAAGTAAATACTGTGTGGCAACGTAATCTGTCTAAAGTCACGCAATGATTGTCGCTGCCGCAACACTATTGTATTTTGACAATAGTTTGTGTTTTCCGTCACCCTTCTAACTTTGCGACATATTTAATACATAGAAAAACATTGCATGAATGTCGTATGATGTAAAAATTGGGTCATGACTTTAATAACTGTCACATAATGTGTAATTTTCCACTAAAGATTTTTGGAAATGCAACGAAGCGGGGGATAAAACTATCACATATATTTTGTACTTTATCCAGGGATGGCTTTATGGCGATATTTTGTATTTTATCCAGATATTACTAATGTCGCCCAAACTTCTCGGTATACTTTCGGTATTACATTCGTGCAGTAGTAGCTTTTCCTTGTGCAGTACTGAATCGTACCGCTCAGCTTACGCGTATCCCAATCAGGATGCACTTATTGAAATGCGCGTAGCACGCGACACAGTAAAAACAGTGCCTTGACACTGACTGCTTTCTGTTACTGCACTGACTCCGCACCGCCAAATGCGAGAGTGGCCTTACTTATACTCAGAAGTGGCTAAACTACTGAAACAGATATCCCCTTTTATGGCAAATTTCTTTAGTCTTCGTTAAACTTGTGTGGCGCGTACTGTACAGTACAGACGTAAGTTTGCGTCTGTGATATTAGCTAGACGTCAGAGGGGTTTGACGGGTGTGCAGGAGGCGAATTGAGGCTAACTTCAGAGACGCAAGCGTGCGTTACGCTATTCGATTGAAAACCCTTTACCCCGAAAGGAAAACATAATAATTATATATTACGACGTATTATAAGAGCTTAATGACAACCCCAATCAAGCCATGCGGCACAAGTAGGTATAGATTACATTATTCCAGTAATACTTAACATTACCCATACTCATAAATATTCCTGTCTTCCGCAGGTGAAGCGAAAACCTTGAAAAAGATGTTAAAACGAAGTGAAACATGCGACGATCGACAACTGATGGCGGCAGATTGGTATCTACCCTCGATCGGACGACAACCCATGCGTGGTCGACACGGGTAGCGGACCACTTTATTAGTCAGATACAACTTCAAATGGGACGTTGAGAATTGGTGAATATTTTTGGATACTTTTGAGCATGTTTTCTAAAGTTTAAGCGTGAATTATGCAATGTGTTCATATGAATATAATTAAGCAGGGCATGGCAGGCATACGGCAGGACAGTCAAACAAATCAATCTTGTCTCACAGTAAATGACGCTCTAGACCACGATTTACATAGGTATATAAATGATCAAATACATGGAGGATCAGACTCAAGGATTAAGTAATACTCGATACTCGTGCTTATGACACAAATATTTGCTATTGTCGGGATTGGTACCTTTTGCTTTTCAGGCAGGGTCTTTACCACTAGGCTAAAGCTTATGATTGTAAAACTTGAAACTCTGTCGTTCGACTCAAGTGTTGCTAACCTCAGAGGTGTGCGAGAGCAGAGTGCTATTGCCTCAGTTATATCAACGATAAGCATCACTCCTTCCGTCCTCACGCACTCGATATTGTAATACTTCCCTCCAAGATCCTAGATACCGAGTTGCAAACAAATTCGCCGCAAACAATGGAAATGTCAATTTCCTGATGAGAACAATGCTTCTGCGCAAGCGTTGTATTCGTTTTAATATAATTTTTATTAAGGAATGTGTGGCGGCTATCTGGGGAATAATCGTCGCCTGTAATGATAGAAGTCTTCCGTAATTATTTCAAGCGACTCTCTGGCTTTGCGGAGACTTGAATATATGGAAATGGCACTGTTTTAGCCCTCAAAACAATATGGACAATGCCTGTATTTTTAATATTACCTCAAATTGTAACAAGATGTGAAGAATAGGGCTATGAACCGATATTGCAAGAAAATTTTAAGTTAGTCTTAACTAACAAAGTATAACAAATTTTTGAAAATTTATGGAGAAGCAATGTATTGCGTACACTCCTTTGACACATGGAAGAAGCGGGTCACTTGTGACAGTTTTGACGTCACATCAGTAAGACAAAGTAGTTATACATTGCGTGCTGAATTATTTTATAAGGAAAAAAAAATGGTAGGTTAAGAAAATTTTCTTGCAAAATCGGTTCATATTCCTAACATCTACGTCTGGTTACAATTTGAGGTAATATTAAAAATACACGCTGTATAGGTACTAATATTATAAAGAGATAAAGTCTGTGAGCTTTGTACGTTAATATATAGGAGGAAATCTATGGAAGTACACATCCGATTTAAAAACATATTTCACCAGAATGGGGTCTTATACTTAAGGCATCTTTTTTTTTTAAAAGAAATAGTTTCCTTTTCCCTGAGAACGACACATGCGTGAGGATGCGGTCAAGCCAAGTACACGATTTATACGCAGCTCTTCTAGGATGGACTGTCTGAAAAGTTAAAGGCAGCACGCATCGATGCGACTTTTATTCGTTGGCTCATCATCATATCAGCCGATAGACTTCCACTGCTGGAGATAGCCACCCAAAAAGTCTCCTGCAAAAAAGCCACGTTCCTGAGCCACCCACATCCAGCGGACTCCTGCGATCTTTGGCAAATCGATAATCCAGTGGCATCGGAAGGCATTCGTCTATTCGTCCCAGAGCATGCTACCCTACGGGCGTGCGAGGCGGTGGCGGGGCCGCGCACGCGTCGCACGAGTAACGCGCCTGGCGTTCGTGCATAGACTAGTATAATGTATCGATTCAAGTACGTCAAACATGCCTACTTTGCCACCAGGGGGAACTTTGCCCAAGAAGCAAATTTTAAAATTTTCCTCTTGGGCAAAGTTCCCCCTGGTGGCAAAGTAGGCATGTTTGCCCGTATATAACTATCATGGTAGGCGCTTTGGTTTTACTGTAAGCCTAGTATGTAAATTATATTTTAAAAAAAATTGTCTCCCTTGGGTCTACCC
Source organism: Epinotia brunnichana (assembly GCA_963854355.1). Taxonomy (NCBI): domain Eukaryota; kingdom Metazoa; phylum Arthropoda; class Insecta; order Lepidoptera; family Tortricidae; genus Epinotia; species Epinotia brunnichana. The sequence goes on from OY977954.1 coordinate 13,691,488, forward strand.
GCGCTGCGCCTATCGATACGTTGTTGCCACTTGAGTTTATTTCCGCTTTGACGTTTTGGCTCGAATTTAGTGAATCCGAGGACTAAGTTTGAAGCCACATCCAGCTCCCAAGCCTCCTCACCACTATTTCATTACGGTAATCGTAATTTTTACGTAATGCCAGACGCGATGGTATCGTGCTGATTGCTCCGCCGGTTGATTACTAAACGCTGCGGCTTGCTGTACCCACGCTCGGCGCGGTTTTGATTAAACATATTAGTGTGATGTAAATAAATTGTAACACTAATTGTGAGCTTTATGAGTAATTTCTAGCCCGCATCATACAGTTGAGTATTGTATTAATTTTTCGCCCTATAACAATGGAGTAAGGTGTCAAAGTTGCACGTAGAACCGATGGCCGTTTGGGAGGAAAGATTCTCGAGTGGCGACCTGGTGACCATGTACCGGAAGACACAGCGTGGGTAGACCCCTCGACAAGGTGGACTGATGACCTGGTAAAGGTTGCAGGAGTCCACTGGATCCGGGTGGTGCAGGACCGGTCACTTTGGCACTGTTTGGGGGAGGCATATGTCCAGCAGTGGACGTCCTTCGGCTGATATTATTATTAAGATATAGGTGCCAAAGTGAAACCATATTTTTGACATCGACCGCATACAGGTTTTTTATGACATTTTTTAAGCTGCAAAACCTTTGTGGATAATTCGCGATAATTTTAGAATTTTCTTTGGGAAACTTTCTTGCGGACAATTCGTCTTATGATGTTCTGTATGTTGTTTGTACAATGCCACTCGTAAATCGGGTAAAGGTTGCAGTACCACTTCAGTGTGTGAATTGCAATCAGCGGTTACATTTGCCACATACTGACCGCCGATGGTCTGTTTCGATGAAATATCAACGCTTAATTTCAAATGAAATGATCTAGCGGCAATCAGAATAGTTTCGTTATTAGACTGTGGCTGCTTAGACTGCTTAGAGAATTTGAATCTCAGTGTAAACTGGGGGAAACCTCTACTCGCATATTTTCACTTAAAGCTTATCGCATAAAGTTGTTGCTCATAAAAGACTTTTATGTTATGACAAAGGACTTAGTCCTTCTGTCATAAATGATTGTGTGCATGATACGTTTATCACAGAAAAAAAACTTACGGCACTCAAGAAGAGTCACAGGCGAGCTGACCAGCAGATTAACCCTTCGTATGCTTCTTAGGTGACCCAAACATTTGAACCAACCTCATTTAATTGGAAATTTTTTGACATCCGCATAATAGGGGTTAACCTATTGGTCTATCAAGATGATCATTCATTACATAATACAAATCCCTTAGTAGTTTGCTAAATATTGGTATCCTATTAATAAGAAAAATACCTGTAATTTTGCAATACACCAACATATAGAACTCTCTTACTACATTCTAATTTAGTGTTGCGCACACACAGCCATGGCGATAAATACGATTAATGTTTGAATTTCTGTTCTCCTGATCGTTAAATCCGATATAACGACCAATAATAACGATAACGATAAATACGACGAGATGTCGTCGATAATATCGTTGACATTATATGGATACGACGTATAATTTTGAATATAATATTTTAACATCCAGCGCTGCAATGACGCCAGCCTACAGGTCCAGCCTACTGCGCCCCGATCCACCAAAGCAGTGCTAAGTTACGAGGCGGTTAGCGAGAAAAAAATCCAGCAATAGGAATGCGTCATTTTCCTATCCTCGCTTAGCACGGCGCTTGGTGGCTCTGGTCTTAGTGGGCTAAGGTTTTTTACATACAAAACGCACACATTTCAGAGCCTTCGCAATATAATCGCTCCGCTTATCTGCACACATGCCAGTTTTGCTACGCATCCCCGCACCGCTCTACTACCTCGCACAGCTCTGGTGGATCTTGGGCACAGCTGGAGCCGGTTTTTTATTTGTAAATATGTGCTTTTATTTTACTTTACCTATAATTTGTAATTAGGCAAATGTATTTATATAATGCATTTTTTATTATTATCTGTTAAGTCTTCAGCGTTGCATGTAAGTACATAGTATGTTTCATGCTTTAATACATTTTCATAGTATCACTAAACTAAAGCCAGACTTCCATTTAACACGCTAGTGAAGAAATGTAAAAATCTTGTATGCGGTTCCGGATACTACTCAAAACACACAAACTTATAAACATACAAAGCTCCAATCTAACATACTTTTTCTCTTTTATATATATATTAAGAAGATGTGTATTTTGATTTAAATCATGGTGGGCGTTATGCTGGCCTTCAGTTACGTGTATTATTTAACCTTTTAGACGCCAATGACTGATACATCCGCTGAATTAACACGTTAGGCGAGAATGCGAGCCAATACGTACATTAAAGCATTTCGTGTATGGTTCAAATTCGGATTTGACATTGTCAACAACGGATCTGTCATTAATTATAACTACTTCATGTTACTGAAATATGGATGGTCTCAAAGCCTTTACATGCGATATTTATTTATTTACGTTTCGACACGATGGCTGACTTATCACTATCAGCAAGTTGTCAATTGAGAGAACGTCAAAAACAAATATCGCGTAAGACCCGCGTAATCTTTTAAATATGTTTACAAAGTGCAAGAGTTTCAATACTTTCAAGTGTCATATTCCTTGTAAAAAATTTATAAAAAAGTCATTCAGGCATGTCCACACATTCCAAACTCAACTTATATTAACCAATAACGATAAAACGAATCGATACAAAACAATATGTTACCATTTAACCGATTTTATATTCCTATAAATTGGAGAGGGAGCTCCTTCGGTAATAAAAACGTATTTATTTGAGTTTTTTTGTCATTAAGTATCAAGGCGTTCCGACGTTGAGATTAGATGGGATCTTAAACATTTTTTGTCAGAATTTATTTTATATCGATTCTGAGAATACTGGATGGTCTAATTTTACATGAAGATATTAACATTATTAGTCGGCAGTATTTAAAAAGGTGTTCAGGTCATAGCTGAATTTTGCAAAGTTAACAAACCTACTAGAACACCTCGCACAGGAGCTTCGACACATTATTATGGTCAGAGACGTCTAAAATATCGCTTTCATTTCTCTGTCATTTTCCCGTCCCCGAGGGGCTACGTATGATGATGATCTTACCTGATTTTCCAAAGACTTGTTGTATGTGGTGTTGTGTTCCTGGTGTTGAGTAAGCTCGCCAGAGCTCCCTAGGGTGCGCTGTGTTGGGAGTGAGGGACCTGCATGTCTCTATCTGCCAACAGAGCGAATCCTCAAGTGAATAAAGGATCGGCAACGCACTTGTGATTCTTCTGGAGTCACAAGTGTCCATAGGCGACGGTACCAGCTTAACATCAGGCAGGCCGTAAGCTTGTTTGCCACCCTCGTAGTATTAAAAAAAAGAATACTCGTATTCCTATCCCACCAAAATATTTCATGTTAAGTCTTGGCAATCAAGACTCCCAAGCTCGCGCTTTCAGCATCAAAATGTTATCAGATCGCAAGTGGGTCAATCTTTTTTTTTTGTTGCTCGTTACGTCTCCTGGGTCATTCTTTAAAACTATGATTATATAAAGAAAGAAAAGAAAGAAAAAGAAAAAAAATATTCAAATATCTATTTATTAATTTTATTTTAATTTATTTATAGTGTTTAAATCAACTAAACACGTGTTTTTGTTAGAATGGTAAACCCATTTCATGATGGGGCATCACCTTAGCATGATAGATATATGAATCGAATTTAATTTACAGTATTTATTCTAAGAAACTCTGTCTGTTGTCTCCAGAGGGCCTACCGCGAAAGGCATTCGAAGTTTTCCGTCTCTGTCAGACTTGCGAGTTCCTACGTAAGTGCGACAGAGAGGGAATACTTTGAATGCTGTTGGCGGTAGGCCCTCTGGCTTGTAACCCAAAGAAGACGAAGACGAGACGCCGAGAAGGGGAAGTGGGATTTAAAGTAAAAACTGTTGTAACCAACCAACGCCAAGTTACCAAATAACACCAAGAAAAACTTGAGTTACCCAAGTAACGCTAAGGTTCCTTTGCCACACGGCCTTACCCTACCAGCCCCGCTCTACAAAGTCTACATTCTGGCTAAAAAGTAGGCGACGTAAGCTCTTGAACTCACAACGTCTAATGAAGAAAAGCCTCATATCGCATATTTATCGACCTAGCCCTCGGCTCGAACTCGATATGAGACATTCTTTTTTTTATACCACTTCGGTGGCAAATGAGCTTACAGCTAGCGACGGCGGCGGCTGATGGTAAGCGCTTACCGTAGGCTATAGACGCTTGCAAATTCAGGGGTGTTTTACCGCCCTAGATGAGAAATGTACTATTTCAACCCGTTCACGTTGTGGATACACAATACAATAGATTGCTAATAACTACAACGGACCTGTACCAAATAAACAGACACGGTGCACTTTTGTCGTTCACACGTAGTCTCAACGAACGACACTTCCCAGTCCCCAACTACCCGCAGAATTACCATAAACCCGTTCGATTAAGATTCCTCAGTATTGGCACGGGCATAAACAAAGAAACAGCCATTAGGGGCCCAGACTACAAAATTTATGGGCCAAGGGGTGTCTTGGTAGTAGGGTTGAAATGGTCGCTTACAGTCTGCTGTTGATTTTTGCCTTTGAATCTTTTCAAGAGGCTTACAGTATGTCAGTTTATTGCTAATACGATGGAAGAGCATTATAATTTAATGATGATACAGAATTTCTTCGACGTGAGTTTTTTGAAGCGATTGCAGTTAAAACAACATGGAGTATCTGGATAACTTAATTTCATTTCCCAACTGTATCGTTTGTACGAATTTTCATTTGTTCTAAAAGCCGTTTTTCTCTGAAGCCATGACATTTTCAGGATGATTATAAACCTAAAAAAAAATGGAAAAGCTTTTGGGATTTCGAGAAATTTGAAAATTCGGACAAACGATACAGTTGGGAAATGAAATTTAGTGACTGCGATAGGTTACCGGAGTAAATATATGTATAAGTTTATTTTTTACAACCTATACCCACATACTTTAACACATCTAAAGTTGATTCTTATGATGTAAAGTTGACCACTGCGATAGAAGTAAAAGCCGATTGTCAATTTTTTTTTTTTATTACTAGCTGTTTTTACCCGGGTCCTCGTCCGCGTGGAACTCTTAAATATATTTAGTACCTCCATACAAACTTCTGGTCCCTATTCCCTTAGGGTTAAGGGGATGATTACCTTAATAAAAACTGTCCTTTTCCGGGTTTCAAAATACCGGAAATATTTTCACATAAATCTTATCTTAATCGATAAGGTGGGTTAGGCGTGAAAGGTCACAGACAGAGTTACCTACTTTCAAATTCATTATTTTCTAAAAATGAGATTGGGTTTTAATAAATTGACAAGCAGCTTTTGCCTCCTTCGCAGCGGTCAACTTTACATGACAAGGATCACGGCCTAACTTTAGACGTGTTAAGTATTGTACGTTCATAAAAAACAAACGTATATGTATCGTTTATTATCGTAATGAAGCATAACTTATTCTTATATATTTATAATAACTTATTGAAAACTTAATCTAAAAGTGCAAAAAGCCAATAAACAGTGAATCATGTTACATTAATGGCCAATAAAAATGACCTTGTTGACATATTTATAAAATTAAAGAACATTACAAATATGAGGATAAAAAATAAGTATCTTGAAGCAGAAGATATGGAAATCGAATACCTACGGCTCTTATAAATGATGCCCATAATTTTTGTGGACTGGTAAATTTTACAGCATTTTTTTTAGATTGGTACCTACTTGATCATAGATAAATATGCTTTTGCGACCACTTTAGCCTACATAGGTAGTTGGTTAGGCCTAGGTTTTAGATTTGAACATAAGTAGTTCATCTGTCAAAACTACAAACCACATTCGATTATTCCTTTATCATCTACCTGCAGTGAAATCCATGAATAAGTTTTTTTATTAAAATTCTAGCTAGGCTCTTGTCGGTGGAGTAATTTCCAACTTGTTCTACATTCTGCCGTTCTTTTTATTTCTATATACGATGAAGCGTTTATTTTCTCTTTTATTTGCTCCATGTAAGATATCCTCGGCCTTCCCGTTTTTATTTTCCGTTCTATTATTTAGAAACTGGTTAAAGTGTTCATCTGGAGCACAGCACTCTACGACTGCGAAACGTGGATCATGACGCAACGGGACTGAGAGAGACTGGCGGCGTTTGAAATGTGGTGTTGGAGGAGATTAGAAAGGATCAGTTGGACGGAAAAGAAAACGAATGAGGAGGTTCTGGATTTAGTCGATGAAAAAAAAAATCTGATAGAAATCATTGAAAACAGTAGAGGAAAAATGATAGGACACATGTTACGCCACGATGACTGGATGGAAACAATAATAGAGGGAAAAATAACACAGATATAAAATAAATAATATAAAACAAACATTAGGCTTTGTCACGATATGGACCCTGCTCAGCATGTTGCTAGCTTTACAGCCAGCGCTGGTCTTCCGCAGGGTCTATTCGGTGAGAGCACGGTGGGCAACAACGACAAATTTATCAAATGACAAGAAATAAAAAAGTATAAAAAGCAACTATTATAAACACACACTACTAAAATACACACTTAAAAATACACAAAAAAGGAATAGACTAAACAATTTTTAATATTATCTGCGAACATTTGCATCCCAACAAACCACTACGTGTGTATGTGCCTTTACGGTAACAGTGAACGCAGCTCATACACAACCGTTACTACTAGCGCCATTTATGATATTGAAGCCTCTCTCCCACTACTTGTTTCGTCATCTGTAAGGCCTGAATCACACTGGCGCGGCCTGCGGTGGTAGTCAATAGTAAATTTGACAGCTAATGACTGTTTACTATTTAATTGATGCCGCGGCCAGGCCACGCCAGTCTGTGAGAGGCTTTAAAAGGATCACTACTTCAAATATCGATGTTACCTGATGATGGCCACGTTATTTATATCTGAAGTAACATAATACTTGTGGAATATTTGAATAGGCATTTGTTTTGTTTACGTTACAAATTTTTAATATGTAATGTCTATTCGCACTGATTACCCTTCAGTTCGAATAGACTTTCCATATTAAACATTTAAACTGCGTAATTTTTCAAACACGCATTTGGACAACTTAACTGTCAGTTTCCCATCCGTATAAAAAACGTCATTTAGATGTCACAAAAACGCAATCGGCCAGTTGCTGGAAAATTACAGTCTAGTCCGAACGCGAAATAGGTCACAACTAGTAAACGTCCCAATGATTGACACCTTAATACCTAATAGTTGACATCTGGGTTGTTCTACAAAGTAAGGGCGATCCTGATTGAATAACAATAGGTCTATTGTTGACCTTTATTGTTTTGATATTAGATGAAAAGTGTTGACTGGGTGACGGGTACCTACCAAGACGTCTTGACAAGGGAGGCCTAACTTGAGTTTTTCACCTATTCTCTTACTGATAGTTTTAAGTATGTGCCGTTGATTACAAACAAAATTCGCCCCCACAAATTAGTAAAAGCCATAAAACGACTAACACTCGAATATTACAGAGTAATTGCGCCACGCTCGTAATTTAGTGTCGAAAGGGTTCATATAATTACGCCAAGGAATTTGGGAGCCGATCAGGAATGGGTTTTTGGAAATGAAGTGGGGTACTAGTGAGTTATAGCAAATTTCGGTTGGAGATTAAATTGGTAGTGGAAACTATGTAGTTTCTCAGTCACCCATGTGGGTGACTGAAAAACTTGAAAGAATGTACGCGCCACATAAGTGTCTAATGTTAGCAACTAGTAGCGTCGCATCGCAGAGGTGTCAGAGAGTTCGACGGGTGTGCGGGAGGCGACTTGAAGCTAACTTCAGAGACGCAAATTTACGTGGCGCGTACCCACATTATTTTTACACTACACAGTATACTTGTCACTGATGGCCCATTAAAGGTGAGTATTCAGAGCTGTGCGAGGCGGCGGGCTAAGCGAGGACAAAAAATACCAATAGGAAGAGAGGCGGGCAAAGCTATTTATTGGTGGATTCTTTCCTAGGACACCGCTCCGCCATCTCACAAAGCTCTGGTGGTTATTCACCTTAAAAGTGTCAAAACGTTGCATTTGTTTATTATTTACTCATCCTTGCAATAATCTCATATCTACATCATATTTACCGTAACCTAAATCACTAAATTTCATTTCCCAACTCTATAGTTTGTCCGAATTTTCCAAAATGCCAATTATCTCGAAAACCCGAAATCTTTTCAATGTTGTTTAATACTTGTCGCGTAGAACCCATTAGGTTAGGTTAGGTTTGTTTTATAATCATCCTATATAGGTCACAGCTTCAGAGAAAACACGCTTTTAGGACAAATGAAAGTTCGGAAAATACGATACAGTTGGAAAATGAAATTTTGTGATTAACCCATATTTACACGTCTCCAGCAGGAGTCGTCAAAACTTGCAAATGAGCAATCGATATTTTAAAAGGAATTTTAATATAGGTACCTACAATAATATTGGGACTAGAATATTGTCAATATATTTTAATTAAGAAACCATCCCCAAATCCCGGAACAGATCTTGACCGTCAAACGTCTTCCCCCGCCAATAAATAAAAGGGGTTGATATTTATCGCCGAGTGTTTATTACAATGAAAATTATTCCTCTAATGACTTCCCGAATCTCCCTTGAAAATCCTATCGCCTATTAAGAGGGGGTGAAATTTTAACCCGGCAGACTGACGGAAGTTCATACAGAAAGTTGAGAAGTTACGCCATTTTGTTCAGGAGGATATCCGAGGTCCCTATGCTAATGTGGTATTTGCAGTTTACGCTGGTGTCTGTTCTTAATACTTGGAGGTAATTTAAGGTACTTGTTTGTTTGTTTGTAATGCTATTTAGCTAAGAGAGTTGGTTTCAAAATATGCTTCTTTTGTATCGATGGGAATCGGGAACGAAAGGACTTATCTGCGTAAATTAATCATTCGTTGTATGAAAACGAAAATAATATATTTTCAAATTCGTATTCTTACTCGTAGCATAATTGCCTTATCTTATTCCAATAAGGTCTTAATCTGGGTTTAAATTTCTAAAATACTATTCGGTTTTATTGGTCGAGTGTGTCAAAACAAGAATAGGACTTAATCTAAGAATAGTTTAGCCTTTGGCCTTACGCCTCTCACAGACGGTCAATAGTAAACTTGACAGCCAATGTCAAGTTTAGGTACTATTGACCGCCATCGCATGCCGTGCCAGTGTGATTCAAGCCTTATTTCTTAGGCTATAGATTCGACCAAATAGGAATAATCTTAAACTCTTAATCTGAGAATAAACGTCAATTTTGTAAGGACTGATCTTGGAATAAACTGCATTCTTGTTCGTCGAATTGACAAATCTAATTAAGAGAAGCATACAATTTGTTAAATCTTTCTATTGATTTAATTTAAAGAATCTAAAACAAGATCATAATCGAATACTCGTAATCAATAAAGCGCTAGTTTTATTAGCGCTATCTCCCAACGGCTTCTGGGAGTCGTTATCAGTGATATCTTTATTCAAAACACCGAAAACATCGAACATAACATCCGATGTCTCGAATATCTCAAGCATCTTGTTAACAGAATGCTACTTTTTTAGGATTCCGTAATCCATACTATTATTTTACATTATACTTGAATGTGTAAAGGTCGTGGTCGCTGGATGCGGGTGGCGCAGGACCAGTCATTGTACTCTTTGGCGGAGTTTAATGTCCAGCAGTGAGCGTATCTTTTTTAGGCTGTTATGATAATGTGTCTACCCGTTTGGTACCTTTTCACGCCTAAACTACTGAATAAATTGCGATGACATTAGCATAGGTATATGTAGAAAGCTAAACCCCATCCATTTTGCCTGCGGCTATTTTGGTAGAAACACATTTTTGCGGGCTGCTGATGAACTTTTTAGTTTTCTTATTTTGCATGGCGGTCATGTCAGCTCCCTCTGTAACTCCTTCATACAAGTAAAGCTTAGTTGAAGGTACTTAATTAGTAGTTCAGTGCCAAACACAACGTAATTATGCCAAAATTCAGCAGATTACCAAAGATTTCTAATCTATAATCCAAGAATCCTCCCGAGCTATATATATCGTTGTCGACGTCAAATTTTTGCAAACGCAAACGAGCCCAAAGACTCAAAGAGTAGAATGACAACGTGTTTTAAAGTCATGACCGCAATAGTTTAGGTTCACCTATGTCATAAGGAGATGGATTTGTCATGAGTGACATCGACTGCAATGAAGGATATCTCAAACAAATATGGTATGTTAGGCAACAGAGGCAATTTGTTAGTCAATCGAACGATCAAGGGTACAATAAACATTTAAAATATTTATAATAGACGCAAAGCCATGAGCTACATTCAAAACGGCCTATTAACAGTCCCAACTTGTAGGACCAACTCATTACCTAACAACTGTAATTTAGTCACGATAATTCGAATCAATTATCAAAGACATAACACATACAAATGTCCTTTTATATTCCATACTGACAGAAAGGGACGGCGGTTCTCGGAAATCAAAAACTCGTACGTGCATAGGTTGTTTACCGATTTTGATCAAAATCGAAACGAGTTTTTGGTTCGGATCCATTAAAATCTGGAGGTTTCGACGAACAATAAAATTTTATGTCTCTATTCGGGCGTGATCGAACGCGATAAAATGGTGCGGGGTAATCGATAGTTTTTTGAGGGTTTGCGTAGTCGATACTTGATCATTAATTCTTTTGGGGAACCGTTATTAATATGTACCTCAATTCTTATAAATAATTGTATAAGTGACACGTATATCTTTCGCTCCCGAGAGAAAAAGTTTTTTTTTTCCACTTTTAGATATTTATTGCCTTTCATGACTATGTGACTATGGGAATGGATCGCCGTTGATCCTATTCTTTGGTTGGATGGTAGGCCTATTATAATACTTATAATACATACCCTGTAGTTTGGATAGCGAGGGAATACTATTTGTAGGTTCCAAGATATATTTATATTATATTATATTTATATTTATTAAACACAACACAACACCACCACTTGCGACCACATCCACACGTACTTTAGCAAACTGTAGTGACCATTAGGTCTAGATTAGACCTATAATCTGAAAAACTTGCACCTATTAAAAACAGGACATGCAGTCTAGAACTGGGAACCAGTGGACCACAAACGCGCTGAAGCGGGGTCGCCTCAACAGAAATAGACTAAAGATCTGTGGGCTGGTCAGGAAAAGGACAGGTGTCGTTTTATGTGTCAGTGTCATCAAAGTTTATCGACGTCCCTTACAACGATCGGTGTCGTCAAGGATGTTAAAAGCTGGAGGAAGCCAAGACTGACAATTGTGGCAAACTTGGGAAAGTTTATAGACTGGTGCAGTGACAATGAGACCTTCCTTTTGAGCAAAATTTGATTACAGTCTTGTTAAACTTCATTTTCTGGATTAGAAGTTTGAGCTTAGATTCCAACACATATCAATGATAGTTTTGTTTTTTAAAGCTCGTTATCATTTGTGGAGCAGTTTTTCTTTAACCCGTGATATTATCTTGGCGACCTCCTATTGACGTAGGAACAAGCCAAGCGAACAAGAGTTGTTGCAAGGCTTGAGTCAATAAGGAACCAAAGAACGTATTGGGAGTTAAATAATAAACGCGGACCGAAAAGAACTAGATCCCTTTGCACGATCGAATCGGTCTTCGGGCCTTTAGTTCGGTAGGATTCAAAAAGCGTGTGAGGGAAGAAGCAAAGAAATGGTTGAGACTCTTAGCGCCAAGCACATAAAGCGATGCGGATAGCAGGTGCAAGCGAGACAACTGGTACTGCACTAAAGGACTTATTTATTTATCGTATGGCGGTTACACACTGGTACATATATGTATTCGTATTGATGTCGCTGATAGAGTTCCAGTGTGCGCTGCGAGGTTCAGAAGGAACAGTGCAGCTGCCGAGTAACTAGTTCCTTAGAACAATTGCACGAGATTGGAGTTCTCCGTTCAAAGAGCACGCACGACTGAGCTAGTTGCTTATTCCTAAATATTTACCTCTTAGGTACAATATGTCTGACAGTTGTCACATTTTCCTAAGAAGTTCACATGAACCGTTTAAATATGACAAGTGACTCACCAACACCTGTTCCATTCCAAAACGAGATCAAAATGGCGTCTATCGACAAAATGGCGGTCGTTTTCATAAATAACGAGTTATTCCTATTATACGCAAGTTGGAATATTATAAAAATAATGTTTGTTTCTTGGAACGGCAACTGGTGAGTTAGTTGGTACCGTCGTGAAAGAAAGCTGTTGAAGTTCCCTTTTTCAACGATGACGCTGGTAAACAAACATACGGCTTGCCTGGTGGTAAGGAGACACCATAGCCTGCGGATGTCTGCGACTCAAGAAGAGTCACAAGCACGGTCCGGACCCTTTATTGATATATGGATTCGTTGTGTAGACAGCTAGATATAAATGAAGAAAGAAAGATACATTTATTCACTAACACACAGGACATACATATTAAACAAAAAAAAACCGGCCAAGTGCGAGACGGACTCGCGCACGTTGGGTTCCGTACTATTATCTATAAAAACGGCAAAAAAAATCACGTTTGTTGTGTGGGAGCCTCCTGTAGCCTAGTTGATGGTAGTGACCCTGCCTACGAATACGGAGTTCCCGGGTTCGAATCCTAGTAAGGACATTTATTTGTGTGATAAGCACAAATATTTGTTCCTGAGTCATGGATGTTTTCTATGTATTTAAGTATTTATTTATCTATATAAATATGTTTATCGTCAACTAGTACCCATAGTACAGTCGCCATCACATACATCGGTACACTATAGGTGTTCAAAAATATCGGAACATGCACCCTAATGCCTTGAAAATAGAGGTGTGTTCCGATGTTTGTGACGTGCTTGTTTGCTCCGATATATGTGATGGCGACTGTACAAGATTTGCTTAGTTTTGGACGAAGCCGATTTGTGTATCATTGAAAAATAAAAAATAAATATTTTGTTTATGTTTTTTAGTATTTGTTGTTATAGCGGCAACAGAAATACATCATCTGTGAAAATTTCAACTGTCTAACTATCACGGTTGTTGAGATACACCCTGGTGACAGACGGACAGACAGACAGACAGACAGACGGACAGCGGAGTCTTAGTAATAGGGTCCCGTTTTACTCTTTGAGTACGGAACCCTAAAAAACAGTAAAAAACACACAAAAACCATTGAACAAGTGTGTCTCTGTGGCAGTGAAACGGACACTGGCTCAGCATTATGCTGAGGTGTCAATGAGACACCTACAGCGCTGATTTTCAGCCAGCACCATTGGTGACTCACGGAAACGTCATACAATTATAATTATAAAAAAACCACTATATTATTGTGAAAGGCGAGAGAGAAATAAATATAAATACATAAAATAATAATAACATTACATAGTGGCGTAGGGATGTGACGGCCCCATCGCCCACCAGATTTCTGGTGCAATCAGTCAACGTAAGGCAGCTTGTGGCGGGCTGTTAGGGAGTAGCGACCCTACGTACCTGAGTGCTCCTGGGGGTGTCCTGTGGTCAGGCTGAGCCGATCGGGTGGTTGGTTGGACAGGCCCCCCACCTCTGGCTTGCCTTAACTGGCTGTCCAGAGTGGAATCGCAAGAGCTGTTTCTCGAGGGTAGATGTGGACACCTAAGTGGCGAGTTGGCTATATGTTTAAAGTCCAGTGCCACCTCTCTACCCCCCCAGCCTCTCTGACTGGTGTTGCCCTTATGCCATTTTTTAATGTCGCTATTAATAGGGGCCCATCTAGCAGTTGGCGAGTCACCGTCTGCCAGAGATAAAAAATGAGACAGTTTATTAGGCAGGCGTCCGATGTTTCACCCAATAGCCCAGCCACTAGTCCATCATTTTAACCCAATAACCCGTATTCTTTAGATTCCATCAACCAGCAATAGAAGGTCCGGGACATCATTGTCCCGTGAGCGGGAAAGACATTACATAGTAACTAAATGATGACAGCGCATCCTCCTTTGCGTGATGAGCATGCATGTTTATTTATTGGTTGTTTGTTATATCGAGCTTAGATAAGTACTTTGGAATTAGTTCGATTCGAGACTGATGACTACTAAGACTTCATCCATGCAAGTTTATTTAATAACTGTGAATCGTTCATCATGTCACTGTATAATATTTTTTTTATATTACATATAAATATTTTATTATTATCAAATCACTTGTGTTGACACATGCACTCGTCTTCGACACGTTCGCAGCCTTTCAAGATGCCGCGTGCGATAACGCGACGCGCAGCGAGGTGGTATATAAGTAGAACAAGTTACAAGCAATAGCGATAAAATACTTACATACTTACTTACTGCTGTGGTGCAACGACCCAAAGTCACAGTACAATCCGTACAACCGTCCGTCTTTTCTAGAATAAACTTGTATAAACCAGAATAATTTGAGACATGTGATTGTCACGTGATACTTTGGTAAAACGGTTATTTTAAAATTATTCAAGTTTATACAAGTTTACTCTAGGAAATGGGGAATTTCGCGCAAAGGGAAAGCCAATTTATGAAAGATTGTTACGAGTACATAAGTTTCTTAAAATATCACGCTGTTATCCTGCGAATGTCAAAAGACGTTTTGTATGGTCGTCGAACCACCTTAAGTGCAAGTCGGGGTAAATCACACATATAGATTCGATCTGTAAAAAATTAGCAAAAGGGGCCTATGTGCTTAAACAATTAAGACCACTCATCTCTAGTGATCATCTAAAGGAGGCTTATTACTCGTATGTACACTCAATCATATCTTATGGAATCGTACTATGGGGAAACTCAACTGACTTCGAACGTGTACTAAAAATGCAAAAACGAGCCATACGAATATTGGCTAACACAAATTATAGAGATAGTTGCAGAGAACATTTTAAAAATCTCGGTATATTAACATCAGTCTCGACATATATTCTGGAAATCGTAATGTCTATAAGAAAACATCCTGGTGATTTTGCCCGTGTGGGAGACGTCAGTAAACGTCCAACAAGATATCCGGATGATATACAGCAAAATCAGTGTAGACTAAACATGGCAAGAAAGTGTCCCAAGATAATGGCTCAAAAATTATATAATAAGCTGCCTAAAGCTATTAAAGCACAGACTAACACCAACACCTTCCGTCACAAAGTCAAAATGCTGCTCCTTAGTAAAACGGTATACAATATTAAGGAATACTTAAGTAACGAATACACTGAAAATATATTTATTTTACTGACTGATGATGATGAATGTTCTTAAACCTAAATACTTTTTGGAATTGTATTATACTTACCCATGTAAACATATGACAACACTTCATTAAACCTCCTAATTATTGATTGTATATTTGTGAACCTGGATTATAACTGACGATCTCAATATTGTGTGCATGTTTTTATTCTAAAGTATGAAAATTATGTATTACTAATTGAGAAATAAACTATCTGAATCTGAATCTGAATCCGCGTGCAGCCCGTGCGCCTTTTAGAACTGATTGATGGAAACTGTTCCCAAGCAAATCATTATCAAAAAATACTCAATAAGCACAAATTTCATCATCATCCTCCTAGCGTTATTCCCGGTTGTGCCCTCAACGAGCCCTTGGGTCCGCTTTGACACCTAATCCCAAGATTTGGCATAGGCACTAGTTTTACGAAAGCGACTGCCATCTGACCTTCCAACCCAGAGGGAAAACTAGACCTTATTGGGATTCGTTTCCTCACGATGTTTTCGTTCACCGAAAAGCTAACGGCAAATATTCCGTACATAAGTTCCGAAAACCTTATTGGTACGAGCCTGGATTCGAACACACGACCGCCGCCTGACAGCCGCATGCCTGAACCACTAGGCTACCGTATAGCTCATTCATTTCATTCATTTATTGTTTGCAAACCATGGTATTACAAGATATTACAAGGGTATAAAGTACAGCATGGACCCTGTTAGGGCAAAGCAAAACTTATAGTTAACTTAACCTATATAATAAAAATATCAAATACTAACATTTGCCATCGTAGCTTTTAATTTTTTCATGTTAACATAGGTATATGTATTTATTTGTTATTTCTAGGTTACATGGTTATATATGTGGACCCCGGAGGGTCCAGGTGAAAATAATTAAATACTTCTTGTAAAATCTTCTGCTTTATTTATCTGTATTTACCGTCTTGCTTCGTTCCGATCGTCTTACACACTCAATCATACGTCAAATCATTCACCTTTCTAAAACTATTCAAACCACGTTCGATCGTTCCTTATTCATCATCTAACAGCCAGCACCATACGAAGTCATCAAAAAGTATCAATCCCACATATATTCTTTGAAGGTGTAAAAAGCTTGTAACAACAGGTAATTTTTTAGTTTAGTAACAAATGAAGTGTACTTCTCTTCAGTTGATATGTGTCTCGGTAAGTTATTATATATTTTTATCGACATGGAATGTGGTCCCTGTGAGATCATTTGAAGTTTGGATATAGTTGTTTGGATCAGATTCTTTCTGGGTCGCAAATTATGGATTCCTTTAATCATATCCTTAGTGTGGGTGTAAAGGTTAGGGTGTTTCCGCACGAATTTGCACGTCTCAAGAATATAGCTCCTATTTAAATTGAAATAAATAAGCTCCAAATTTCATGAACATAAAATTATTTCGATTTTATCCTAATATTATAACGGCCTCCGTAGCCCAGTGGTTAGTGACTCTGCCTACGAAGCTGGAGGTCCCGGGTTCGAATCCCGGTCAGGGCATTTATTTGTGTGTTTATCACGGATATTTGTTCCTGAGTTATGGATGTTATATATGTATATAAGTATCTATATGTATTTATCTATAATATATCATCGCCTAGTACCCACAACACAAGCCTTACTGAGCTTACCGTGGGCCTAGGTTGATTTGTGTAAGATTGTCCCGTAATATTTATTATTATTTATTTATTATTTATTTATTGTAGGTATAGTTCGTTATCAGATAACATATTATGCAACACAAACGGCCGTAAATGACAAAAAGCTTGTGACTTAAAACAAACCTATATTTTACGAGCGCATACTGTAAAATTGGTAACCGCCCGGTTAACGCCCTTGTCACACGACAAAACGTCACAAGAACTCTATATGTATAGGCGGTTATCACCTTTTGAGATTTATGTTTGTATTTACGTTTGAATTTAGAATGTTTCGGATCACCCTTGACCTCCGTTTCGCCTGTGGACGATTCTGTAAAATAGAACTTTTTCGAATTGTGAACGGTCATTGACATTATGACTATAAAAGTATCTTTACGAGTTTTATATGATATAACTGTTTTTTTATTACATAGCAGAGGCAGACATACTGGCGGCCCACTTGAGTTGTAGTGATTTGGTATAAAAATTGTTAACCTATTTAAAGTTTCACATAATTTAAGTGTGGTATAAACTGTGGGCCGCCGAATAACCCGGCAGACTTTAATAGTGTATTTGCTGACTATAATTATTATGTGGATACTAAAATGTCATTAAAAGTAATCTTCTTTTAGTTTATTTTCCGAGACATAGGTAATTGATTTTTATATAATAATATAGATTATCATGTGATTTATAGATTATTATTAGATATCGTAACATTTTAATGACTGCAGTATGAAGTACCTACATATACCAAGTCTATGTCGAAAATTTAAAAAGTTAGAAAGGAATATTTGTTACTTTCTCGAAATCGAAGTGAAAAGCAGAATGTTTAACTCGGGAATAAATGAGCCTTTTTACCTCTCGACCTAATTACCCACCCTTGCCAGTTGTTCGAGTGAATATATTATACGTCTCAGGTAAAACGGCTGCTCTTATGCACTTGTTGTGCAATCCACTATTTCGATTGTGACTTCAACATAGTTTCTGATACAATATCAAATTCGACATATAATTATCACTCACAAATCTCCACATTATCAACTAAAAAAACTTTGATACTTCGTTTTAAGTGACGTTTTCATGAGAAGTGTTCATGTTTTATGCTTCATGTTTTAGAAACATAACCATTGGACTCAAAAATAATGCTGAATAAGACCTACTCAGTTTAATGAAACTTTTTTTACTTGATAATAACCTCAGAAAAGTTTAAAATCTGTCGAGTTAGTGGCCCACGGTGAATAACGCAGTTGTGTTATACTCATATAATATTTAACATGTTTTGTTTCTGACGTTTTTATTTGTTCTAAGTTTGCTCTACGAGTACGTCGTAACCATAAATAGACAATCCCTGATAGATAGTATAAACAAACTGTATCGAACGAATCATAAATGTGAATAAAGGTGTAAAACCTATAAAGAGCGTAGCCGTGTTTTCATGGAAAATCGGCCCTTCGACCAAATGTATACTGTATTTTTTTATTAAAAGCCCTCATGGCAAATATTATTTTCTGTGAATTTCAGCTTCCTATCTTTGTTATTTTCTGAGATATGATTTTTTAAAACTTTTTACTAAAACAAAAAAAAACCCACACTGGCTAATGCGATTTACGTAAATTTTTGGTACAGTATTTTATATATAGAGACTCACATATTCTTTAAATAATATTTTATTTTTACAAAAAAAATCTTGGATAAATGTAAGAAATAAAACTAAAGTATTTTTTTTCTGGCTTTCTAGAAAAGCGACACCAACAGTTCTTCGTTAGGTAATTGCTTATATAAAGATCTGCAATGTATATTTTTTTCAAAATAATCCAGTTGGTACTTCATATTAGAAAATGGAAAATTAAAGGATAAGGAATACCCATACCAGATATTTTAGTCACAAAAGAGATTATGCACATTGCAACCTCTTTATTGTTAACGTTATAGCTACTGGCAGATTGCATTTTTAAGGGTATTTCGAGCAATCATTACAGTTTGACATTGACATACGTAATAAATACCCTTATGAATGCAATCTGCCAGTACCTATAACGTTAACAATAAAGAGGTTGCAATGTGCATAACAATAAATATCTGGTATGGGTATACCTTATCCTTTAATTTTCCATTTTCTAGTATGAAGTACCAACTGGATTATTTTGAAAAAAATACACATTGTAGATCTTTATATAAGCAATTACCTAACGAAGAACTGTTGGTGTCGCATTTCTAGAAAGCCAGAAAAAAAAATACTTTAGTTTTATTTCCTACATTTATCCAAGATTTTTTTTGAAAAAATAAAATAATTATGATTTAAAGAACACGTGAGTCTCTATATATAGATTACTGTATCAAACGTTTACGTAAATCGCATTAGCCAGTGTGGGTTTTTTTTTGTTTTCGTAAAAAGTTAAAAAAAACCATATCTCAGAAAAATAACAAAGGTAGGAAGCTGAAACTCACACTTGCCATGAGGGCTCTTAATAAAAAAAATACAGTAAACATTTGGTGGAAGGGCCGATTTTCCATGAAAACACGGCTACGCTCTTATAAGAAAAAACGTGCGCAATTTAAGAGCAGGTTAGCTTTCTTTTTTAATTGAAATTCAATTACCTATGTTTAAGGTGCATCAGATACCTGAACATAAAATATTTGTATTTAATTAAAATTGTTATAATGCTCAAACGGGTCAGAATCAAATTAGATTTTTGACCTCGCTACCGATTTCATCAGGTTGCTCAGACAGACAAAGAAACCGCCCAGTAGCCAAATAAACCAAATCGAATAATCGATAATAAAATTTCGATATCAGAATCGAAACCTTTGATAAATGAATCGAATACAAAAGACTGGCCAGTTGCTAGCAACGTAAAAAAAGTAAAAAATAAAAATAACTCGCTACCGGTAGAATCGGCTATTAATCAAACTCTTTACGAAATTTCCAATTTAACAAGACTACTCACGAGAGTTCTAAGACCATGGACATAGAGCTGCTTTTCGAATGTGTTAAAATTGTTTTATATTTGTAAATCGCTTCCTTCCCATTGATAAATTTGGTATTGTTCGGTAGTGATTCTTCGATGGATCAATGAAGGTTACTGATGAAGGTTGACTGTTAGATATTTTTGGGGATTGAGACCTGTTTTTTAAGGGTCAGTATGGAATTCTTGTGTGACTAGTGCGTGCTGGCACGTATTAAAACTTGTCTGGGGTACATTGGACGAGGATTTGACTCGTCAGTGTGTGTTGTTTTTAGAAGTGTTTTGTTTGGCAAGACAGCTTTAACGGCCATTAGGCTGTATTCAATTTGACTGCTAGCGTTTTTCCGGCTGTCCTGGGGTCCGCTTTGGCATCTAATCGCAAGATTAGATGTATGCACTAGTCATAGTATAAAGATTGCGAAGTATATTATCTTTATACAAACGCACCGCGCGCGGCTTGTATGTGTGCGCCATAGTAGGTATCTATGCGTCACCGCACGCACACTCAAACAAAATCTCGACTCGATAGCCAGTCGGGGCTAACACCGCATAAGGTTCGCGCGTCACGGCTTTTCGACACCGCAAAATGAATGAAAAATGTGTGATAATCGCAGGAAAACTTATTGCTGTGTGTTTGGGTGTCAAAATAATTCTTCGATTCCAGAGTTGTCTCTGTTCAGAATATATTTCTGTATTTGTTAGGAAAACCATTGTTGAATCACTGAACTAGTTATTATACACAGAGATGTGTTATCTTTGGCAAGGGCCGGGCTTAAAACTAATGAATTGATTGATAGTACTATCAGTAAACTACCGTAGGTACTCGTGTTCATCACCGCCCCGCGTCGCCCGTCTGCTGGCCCCACAACCACATAGGAGCGACAGCTCTTTCTTTCATCGTGAAAGATTTCATCATCATTTAGGTAAAACCAACCTCAAAAACCCTTAACCCAGAGAACACAAGTAAAAAATACAACTTCCCGGCCCTTGCCAATTTCTAGGCACTGAATTAAAATTTAGCTAAAAGTGACAACCTTGAGACAGGCAAGTACGGTAGGCATAATATAATTATCGCGGCTTGGGCCGGCGATAGCCTACTGCCCACTCTTTATACTGTGCACTAGTTTTAAGAAAGCGACTGCCACCTGACCTTCCAACCTAGAGAGAAAACTAGAACTTGTTTGGTTATCACACCGGTTTCCTCACGATGTTTTCCTTCTCCAAAATGCTATTGTTAAAATCAAATTATATTTCGTCCATAAGGATTTTTTAGAAAAATCCAGTGATAGATACCTACCTACCAGTCAGGTTTCGAACCTACTACTTCCAGGTTGAAAGTCGTGTGCATAACCGCTCTGCTACAGCGGTTTTTCCTTGGCAGCAATATCTCCGTTAATTCCTACGATTCCGCTATAAATGAAAACGTCATTTTGCGTACGCTTTGCGTCATTAATCCAATGACTAATGTCAAACTGCGAGAAACATATCGCTTCGGCGTTGTGAACTCGCAATTAATACGACAGTTCATCCATCAATTGATTTACCGCGGCGGCGATTTATTATCGCTAAATATTATTTATAGTTTGTTAGTCACGCGTAGGTATTTGAAATCACGATAATGCGCGGTAGGTTTTGTTTGAAAAAAGGTCAGGTCAAGAGTAGGTATTATTGACTAAAGAGAGGTAGGGCACAGTGGAAAGACATTTCTCAAAGTAATATTTGGCTTTTACTTTGAAAGTACCTCCTCCACCACAAGTGAAATCAAAAGATATTTCAAAAACCCAACTGCTTTTTTCAAGGTTATGTCACTCCCACGACTATGAGGATTCCAACGACACATGCTAAACCATCAAGCCGTTTAGACTGTAGCCTGTGATATTGAATTTTCTTGTCCACATGCATATAAACCATACATACTCGAAAAGAAACTCATTCTGGGGCAGTCGGGTAAATATCACTAGCACTCCCTTTACAAAAATAAACCACTAATTCTCATATTAGCTGATGATTCGTAATATAATAAGTGCCGTATGTACTTTTCCAGCACTCACACTATGTCCATACTACATAATAATTAATAACAACCTAGAAAACTTGAAAAACTCCCGACATTTTTGTTGTTCAAAACGTAGCTGAAAACCATCTCGCTCAAGTCAGCATTTGAACAACAAAAACGGCTGAGCCAATTTTGTTGTTCAAAACGTAGCTGAAAACCATCTCGCTCAAGTCAGCATTTGAACAACAAAAACGGCTGAGCCAATTTTGTTGTTCAAAACGTAGCTGAAAACCATCTCGCTCAAGTCAGCATTTGAACAACAAAATCGGCTGAGCCAATTTTGTTGTTCAAAACGTAGCTGAAAACCATCTCGCTCAAGTCAGCATTTGAACAACAAAATCGGCTGAGCCAATTTTGTTGTTCAAAACGTAGCTGAAAACCATCTCGCTCAAGTCAGCATTTGGACAAAAAAATCGGATAAAAATCGGTTCATTCGTTTAGGAGCTACAATACCACAGACAGACAGAGAGAAACACAGTTACAGAGACACGTCAAACTTATAACACCCCTCTTTTTGCGTCGGGGGTTAAATATTGACGCAAATAAAAGTTACAGACGGACAGAACTACCTTTCGGCAGATACTAACATTCTGCCGAAAGGTAGTTCTGTCTGTCTGTACAACAAAGACATCGGCATCAATAGCCAAGATTTCAGTTTCTCTCCCTTTCAAAATCTGCACCCATATCCTTCTTAAAATTTTATCAAAAACCAATGAATTATCGACTCTCCGGTTCAACAAAAGGTGTCATTCGATCAAGAAACATTAATATAAATTTATCGACACTAAATCCGGCCCTGGCTCCATGAATCTCCGACATCCGGCCAGGACCGTACCCAATTACTCATTTGTGTCAAAATAATGTAAACCGCTTAAAATAATCGGATATATTGGATACTGAGATTGCAGGTGACGTCAACAAGTATTTACTTACTTATACAAACATAATTTATATTTAACTCCACAATGTTTTTTGTCAATTTGCGGCATCGCCAATCATGTGATATGGCCGCTTTAATATCACGGAATTTGACATACAGGGTGTAAACACATTGACATGCTGAGAAAGAAGCCTTTTGTAGCACTACTACTACTAGCTACTACTGATTTTTTCCATGTTCTGCTGTTGTCACGAATACATATTATTTGAAAAAAGATCTTGTTAGGTGTAAATTGGTAACGCATGTGCCTAGAAATTAGTAGGCAAACATTTTATTTCACACAAAAAAACTGTTTTCTTTTAGTCTCCGCAAATGTGATATGTTAATGTCGAATGTCGAGCATGTTTGTGGCACCTCGCATGGATAGCTTTCAGACCATAATAAGAAAAAATATAGTCTCATTACTAAGTCGTGTGAGGCATAGTCCCAACAGCATTCTAAAGGAAATTAATGACAGGTTTGATTGTCCGATATTAAAACATTGGTCCGACCAAATTAAAAGCATAGCGCAACTTCAAATATAGATAATACCCTGCGTATGTAAGTATATTGCGAATTAGCTGTATATTCCAATTGCTTATGTATAAATACTAACACTAGATTAAGATATAAGTTATGTTTACTAACACTCTATGGATACTTTGTATATCCGAAATAAATAAATTGAATTGAATAATGTTATTTATGCACTATCTTCGCCTTTTCCCCGAAGTTGGTCTTATCTCCTCTGACCTTACCTATTTACATGTAAAATATTATGATTGTTGTCAGAAAAAACACTGCGCAACTGCTGGCCAGTGAGAACATTCAAATAGAATCCTCGATTTAGACGACAAAAATAAAATAATCGATGAAATCAATATCGGCATCGACTAATCAAATGGCTATAAATCGAGTGGACGTGTCACAACAGCTACCGCCCACGGTCGCGAAACTTGTGACCCCTTGTATTATTGAATAAGCCTGCAATGGAACATTAAAATGGCGCTTTTTTTATGAATAACCAGCTGCTCCACTCGCGTACCGGGCAAACCTGTCCTGCGGGATAGAATTTACTTTAAAAACAAAGTTTTAAGCTGACTTCAAATCAGTAGCCAAATTGCTTCAAGTTTGCCTATAAAATTTGAAGAGTTCCCTCGATTTCTCCTGGATCCCATCATCAGATCTGGATTTTGGTGACAACTGGACCAATCTGGAAGTATATTATGCTTTAAAACAAAGAAACAAATTTTCAAATCGGGTCATAAATGACTGAGTTAATGCGTAATAAACACACAAAAAAAACGGACGAATTGAGAACCTCCTCCTTTTTTTGAATTCGGTTAAAAATATAGCCCATGTCCATCCCAGAAAGTCCAACCAATACAATACACAGATAAAAGTATTTAGGCGACTTCTTTACTTGTCAGTGGATAGGTATAGGTCGATATGTTCTGTCAGTACCTATTTTATTTGCGGAGTATTATAGATACTCGTATATAAAATATGGCATCCGATCGGCTTACAGAGGGTTACTTATTCAACGAGCATTTGGACTACTCATTTGTAATTTTTCTACACAAAAAATGTCATTAAGATCTACCTGACGTACTTACGTAACGTTACGCAATCGACCAGCAAGAAACACTCATTAAGTAATCTTTACTGACTTGATACTGTCAGCTTACCGATACCGCACCGACTCTGCAACGCAAAATGGCTTTAGTATGATACGAAGAAGATTCACTTGACTGTCCACTTCAACAAAAAGCGTCATTTTACTAAAACCGTCACTAATAACAAATGACGCTTTATGCAAACGATCGAGTCATAGGTCGGGCCAATCGGCAGCCGAACCCGCCCGAACTTGCGGTGCTAATTATGATTTATCCGCGCGCGCAGCGAGATATATGCAAGCTTTTTGTTGGGTAGTTAGGTGTTTCGGAGAGTTTTGTGCAAAACTGTAACGGACTTTAAAAACATTTTTATTACAATGTTGACAAGCTGGTGCTTCGTACGTGCGTGAGGTAGATGTAAATGACATTTATTGTATGGGGAAATTTCAGTTAATTTGTCCTTACGTATTTCACCAACTAAACAGTTGGCACACAACTACTTTTTCTTTATATACCTACCTACACTGCTGAGTAGAGAAGTAAAGGTGTCTGGACAGTATTGTTAGGTACTGATCGACCAATCTATGACTAATCGATGAGGCTAATGCAGATTCTTCAGTCGAAACTCAAGGCATCTTACTCTTTACTCTCATTAGTCATTACCAGGAACACACCAATATACCCACGTCGTTGTACTTAATGCCATTTTTTTTGCGTACATTCTCAAAGATTCGTTCCCTGAAAATCCTCATTAAATAATCCTCTTTTGAAACTAGTCAAATTATAATATTGCTTAATGATCGCACTTTTGCGCGCGAATGTCTGCGTGGGCGCATGTCGATGGCGACGCTCTTGATTTCTGTAAACGTATTGCGAAATGTGGGTAGTTTAGTGAACATTACTGATTCGATAGTTCTTATTCTCTGTCAGCTCATATTAATAGTAATTACTAATTAATTTTAAAAGCTTTTTTATTAAGTTGCAATGTTGGTATTATACGTATTTCAGCCGCTCGCCGTTAATATCGAAATTACCTTAAATTTAGGATACTTTTGTAAGTTTGGTGACAATGCTACATTACTCGTATATATGACACCATGGAGCTGATGGACAAAACACAAAACAGTCAATCATAAAAGCTTGTAGCTTCGTAAATTACACACATGCAGTGCCGCATTAATACCGCCCCGCATCCGCGCATTCATCCCAATCAGGGAACAATCATTTAAATGTTAGGCGCAGTTAAGAATCTGTACTTTCTTGACTGACAGGCTACTGATACCGCACCGAGTCCGCACCGAAAAATGCAGAAGTGAGCTAATAATCCGGAGACCGAAGATGAAGAGGAAAAGCTGAACATAATAAAATTAGTGAATTAACACTGATGAACTGTGCTATAAAATCACTGTTCGTGCATGAATGCACCGCGCAAGTATTTGGATGGCTCCCAAAAACTCGCAATAAATCTATGACTCACTTGCAACAATATACGAAAGATTCGGAAATTTATTCATTCACGTACAACCAGTCAACTGTGTTCTTTACAGGGACTAGTACAACTAAAGCAGCGACTTCGCGATAGTGAGTGTCCGTAGAGGGTTGCAAGAGCTCTGCTTTGAATGCTTTGGGCCTTTCATTCCTACGAAAAGCTCGGCCTTCGGCCTCGGTGCCTCGCCGCTCATCTTCGGGATTTTGGCCCTCACGTTTAACTTGCAAGACACCCAGAGATAGTGAGTATCCGCGCGCCTCTTTCTAATCTCCGGAGTGCGAGTAAGACAGGATTCGCTGAATCCCGCATGATGCGACTTGGAAGCAAGTTAACAGAATAGTTTTAATTTAATCGCATGTAATGTTGTTATGGTAAAGCTAAATGTTGACTGGTAAGTAGGTAACTATGTATATCATCACAAAAACTTTAAACAAATTGTACGCGCTACGAAAAATGTATAGTTGACGACATTTTTTAGGGTTCCGTAGCCAAATGGCAAAAAACGGAACCCGGTTAGATTCGTCATGTCTGTCTGTATGTCTGTCTGTCTGTCTGTCTGTCCGTCCGTATGTCACATCCACGTTTTTCCGAAACTATAAGAGCTATACTGTAGAATCTTGGTAAGTAGATGTATTCTGTGAACCACATTAAGATTTTCACACAAAAATAGTAAAAAAACATTAAGTTTTGGGGGTTCCCCATACTCAGGACTGAAACTCAATTTTTTTTTATCAAACCCATACGTGTGGGGTATCTATGGATAGGTCTTCAAAAATGATATTGAAGTTTTTAATATATTTTTTTTCTAAACTGATTAGATTGCGCGAGAGACAATTCCAGAACTGTAACTTCTAAAATAAGAGAATGATAAAACTAAAAAAAATATATGATGTACATTACTATGCAAACTTCCACTGAAAATTGGTTTGAACGAGATCTAGTAAGTAGTTTTTTTAATACGTCATTAATCGTAAACCATAATTTATTTTACGGAACCCTTCATGTGCGAGTCCGACTCGCACTTGGCCGCTTTTATTATTTGAAATTTCCGAATCAGCTAAAACGATGCAGGTATACTTGAGATTAATTAAACTGACCGAATTGCATCAAATTAGTCCATTCAGAAAGCAACTCTACCATCCAAGGTAAAAGGTTTCAATTCCGATGACAGTTTTATAAAAAGTCTGACACATTAAATAATCTCAACAATACTTAAACTGTGGACTGATGACCTGGTAAAGGTCGCAGGAGTCCGCTGGATGCGGGTGGCGCAGGACCGGTCACTTTGGCACTCTTTGGGGGAGGCCTATGTCCAGCAGTGGACGTCTTTCGGCTGATATGATGATGATGATAGGTACTTGAACTTATGTTGGCACTATTACTATAGAGTATGATTATATAGAATTTGGTATATGTATTTTCCATTTATTTCGAATAAAGAACTACCAGCTATGTGCTTTGTCCAATTTAAAAGTCATTCATTAAAGCCAAAAGTCATATGAATGTGTCATAATTTCCTTTTGTATAATAATTTAAAATTATAATAAGCACTTGGGTGGTGCGATCAAAGAGACGAGGCCATTATCACCATAAACAACGGATATTATAATAAAATTAACAAAATCGTCAGTGAATAGGCGGGATATAGGCGACCTAATATAGGAGCGGTACTAAGGTTTCTCGTACTGTAACTTTACTGAAAAGTGCGTAGAATGAGATTTGCTGCACATCTTACTAATGTTTAAAAGAATTGCAGCAATAAGTTCTTTTAAATAATGCGTGACAGTTGTTGAAAACGTTAGAAAATATGCGACTACTGTATGTTGTCATGAGGTTTATTACGTCCTTTTGAATTTTATATTGATTATATCTACCAAATAGCTCAATGTAAAAACAGAATTATTTTTACTCGTGTTAACTATTTATTCGATAATATTAGGTCCTTACCTATGAAATTGGCGGTGTGTATGGAGAATTTTATGAAAACTGTGATTTTCATACATTGAATTTTGCGGATTATTCAGCAATGTCAAATTCAAAGCAAACTAAATTTTGGTAGGAATATAGAAAACTTTTAAGCTACTTTACACATATATTCATTCCTTAAAAATAGTTCGCATCATAAAACTATACGTAATTGAAACACTTTAACCGGCAGCACATGAAAAGGGCGGTTTTCAAGCTTTAATTTGAAACACTAAATAAAAAATTCAAACCTATTTTTTGTATTTAAAACCTTTGTTACATAGTCTTATAATGAAATTAAAAAATAATTTGGAAGTTGCAATAGAAATGAATAAATTACGTACAAAATAATATCTGTGAAAAAACCGCCAATTTCATAGGTAAGGACCTAATATGATAAACATTAGATAGGTACCAGAAAAAAATACAGATTTTAAGGGATGGCAGTGCATGGTGCGCACTGCCATCCCTTAAAATTTGTATTTCTTTCTGTAAAGTACGTATCTAATGTTTATCATATGATCGAATAAATAGTTAACACAAATAAAAATAATTTTGGCTGTTAGACGATGGATAGAGAACGATCAAATGAAGTTTCAATTGTTTTGGATTGGTGATTGATTTGACGTAAGATTCATTGTGAGACAACCTGAACTAAGGAAACATCTATTCGTAAAATACAACACTGTAAATAAAATTTATAGTATCCCTTTTAACCCCCAAAACTGCCCCCTTGATGGGGGTTTACTCTTTATTGAGTACATTTCTATATTCTATACCAAATTTCAGCTTCCTATATCATACGGTCTTAGAGAAAACTGGATGTGCTGTGACAGAAGGACATAATCCGAGTGATCGCATCGCATAAGTGTAAGGCCTGAGTGAACGCTCGGAGCGGAGCGTTCGGCGGGGCGTGCAGCGGGGCGGGTGAGCATGCATTCACTTTGTGCAGCGTCTACTCAGGACACCAGTATGAGTTTCATTTGTTTAACATGCACGCTGCACGCCCCGCTCCTACGCACGCCCGACTAGAGCGTCCACTCAGGCCTTACACTAAGTGTACCGTTGGACCAATTTTGGTACAGACAACTAAACAGAGAGGAGTCGGGTCAGCAAGAATCGGGACAATCATGGCGCGATCCTCAGCATCGAGGGAACGACTGAAGATGAAAAAAAATGGGGAACTTGCATTGGACATCAATTTCGAATAAATTGCACTCAATTGATGCGGATATACGTAGAAATATCATACAGAAGAAATAAAAACGATTGTGTTAGTTTTATCTCACGTTAAAAGGACGAAAAAAAATCATTATTTTTTCGATAAAATAACATAACAGTTACACAGAATATTGAATTAGAAATGATATTTTGAATGACAAGTATAGACTTAAACGCAAATGTTGTGCAGATACTAGCACATGAATGACTTACTCCATAGTAAGCGCGCCGAGATTATATGTTGTGACGTCATAGCATAAGCCAGTTTAATAAAGAGCATTTTCGGGGGGTGCCGGCGCATGTAGATTTCAAATGCATATAACATCAGAAAAATAAATCATATGAAAGTTTTAGTGCTACAGTTGTTTTAATGCTGGATTATACTTTTGATTTTCGTAATAAAATAAAAAGATGCAAGTTCCCTATTACCATTATTTTTCTGCGCTGCCTTTACATATCTATATACCTAATTGGTTTTTATATTGAACATTTAATTCCTTGTTTATCGCAACTTTTGTAACAAGCAACCTGAATATTGTGATCTCGATTAGAACTAACTCACGATTTATAAGAGTGAGAACCAAAAGTTTCACTCCTGGACTCGGTCCAATACATGTGAACAATTTTCTCAAACGCACTTCTATTTATAATTATTAAATTGAGACTTAAACTCTAATTAAGGGTACAGGCGACCACAAATACGTTAACACGATCTGGAAATTATGGGGGCTTAAAATGTTATTGGTTAACTTAAATACACACATACATTTACACATAATAGTAATTTACAATAGTGATATATAAATATGTGGCATTGTAATATGTGTACAATATATTATAAGAAAATGAATATAAGTATGATATTTTTTTGCATGACAGAAATTCAATTTATGTTGAATATTAAAATATTCTTTTATATAGGTACTTGAGGCACTTTATTAACTACTAAGCGCTCTCTTTTAAATAAAAAACCGGGTAAAAGATTTATGTCCTAACCTAACTTATCACAAACAAATGAAATTGAAAGTGACTAGATAAATAATTTTCGAATTGACGATAGGTACTGAAAAGAATAAAAATAAGTTTCCTTTGTTTAGGAACAACGTCCTTACAGCTCTAAAAATAAAGTATATTTTTAAACGAACTGTTCGGTCATATATATTACAGGTGACTGTACTTACTCATAGTGCTATAACATTAACTAAACATGTCATAATTTTCGTTGTCATAACTAGTGCGTAGTCCTGTCTCGATTAACGCCCGTTTCTCCGAGGCGATCATAAATCTGCGCCTCTTGTTGTCTAATGAGTTAGTGGAAATAAAACCTATGTCCAATTAGTGTTAACTCGTGTTAAGTCAATGAAAAGTAGCTGGTTTAGTACTTAGTTGAAATCAAAATAGTGTAGGGTTATCAATTTGGATTTGGTACATTGAACTAACATGAATTGATTTGTGGGTACCATATTTCCCGCGTCTTATGTCGCCAGCGACGTCGGGTAAAGGGGCGCAATTCAAATTCAAAATACAGAGTACAACAACATTTACCACTGAATGACACTGGTGGGAGAATGCAGCCCCGCGCAGTGTAGCATAATCGCACAGTCAGGCTTGTCCGCAATCATTCTCGGAATGGTATTGGGACTGCTCCGCACCCAGCGCACCAGGGATGCGGCGCGGCAGCGCATACTAGCATATTTAAGAGTGCTCTTCAAAAAAGCGCTCGCTCAGAATTCGGTATTTTGACACGCGTAGTGCGTTTGTGTGTGTAAATACTACTACCACCCACACAAACGTACCTAACCCCCACATGCACAGCGAGATCGCACCAGCCGCGGGTGCCGTCCCTTTCTAGCTATATGTAAGTGCGATCGGGATAGAACTAACCGCGGAGCTTGCCGATGCAAATAGCTGTATAGCGCACCGTTGGAATTCACTCCGTGACCGATATTGATACTTGCACTAAAAAGTGGTAAGTATTACTTCGCTAACATGATGTTCTAGAACATCATGTTAGCGAAGTTAGATAACTTGAATAAAGTAAGTATTTGATTTTTGAGCACAAGTTTTGTATTTGTATTAAAATACTATGATATGACAAAGTATATTTAGTTTCGTTTTTTTAGTATAAAATAAACTAACGAGTTTTAAAGTTGTCAGTAATAAGAATAATAATTTGTTTTACGGATATTAATAGTTTGCATGTTATCTGAGTCTTATTTAAATATAGTAATGTAATGAAATTATACAAGTAGACCCACTACTAGGAAATTACTGGGTACTTACGTATTCATTTCTTGAAGAATTTTTTTTTTGTTATGGACAGTAAAAAAAAACGGCCCTTCATAGAAATTGCTATGTCCGTTTCTTACCAAAGGAACTGAAAATTATAAATTATACAAACACAGCTTTTTATCTAGAATGCAATTAATTAATGCGTGATTTTATTCAAAAGCCTAAAACCTCAGATGATAAAAAGGAATAGATATGAAACGGGGGCTTGGCGCGTGTCGGTGCGACATGGCCAAATGGGCATGTCACTGCCCACCGCATGTTAGTCGCAATTTGCCGTGAATCTGAAATGTTATTCCACGTTTACTCAAAATGCCGAATTGTAGCGTGGTTACATGCAAAAATAGGAATGAAACTAAAACCTACATGAATAGTCACGCACCACATGTGAGTATTAGTATTTTCACTTAAGTCAGTAAAAACTAATATTTTAATAAATAAACGCAACGCCGCATCATTTCTCGGGATCGAACTAACATATCGAACGAAAAAGCATATTTTTGTTCTATGCGTTGTACATTGATCGTTCAATACAGTAAACCACGGCGCAATGTATTAAACCACTATGGATATGGACGATGCTTGAATTTTTTAGTGGTACGGCCGCTGCTTGGCGTCGCAAACTAGAGTGGTGCCAAAGTGCAGTTACAATTTACGCGTAATCGATAAAATAGAAGTACGATATCATACTAGTTATTTTATTTCGACTACTTTCGCTGTTTTATTTTATTTAATTACTTGTTTTGGTTGGGTGCCTATCTTAAAGGTAACTAATAAGATTAAAAGGCACAAAATGTTTACGGTACCTACTAATAAGATTTTCACTAAGTTGCAGTATAAACGGTAAATAGACATATTAAAATTGTATATACAAGTATATAATTTAGTTGCAAATGGCTTCAGAACAACTTAAAATGTGATATTATTACCAATTTTTTTTTTAAATGAGTATTTTTTACTTTCATTTCAAATGTGATAATTGAAGAAGAAATCTCGGTTTCTTATTACAGTTTTCCAAAGAATCCGATTAGGTTCTAAAAAAATGGATAGATGCTACTGGCAGAGGTCCTAACTGGTTTCCTGTACAGAGAAGAGTTAATGTGTTCGTAACATTTTCAAGAAAAATGTTTCCAACCACTTAATAAGAGCCGTACAATTTTCGAATATTTGACACCTCGCTTGCTTGAAATCTAGGTGTAAAATGTATGGTAACACATCTTCGCACATCTTTGGTGGATACTCGCCCTTAGCCTTAAATCTCGTAATATGAGTAATGGACATATTATTTCGCGCCAAAATGCGAGTCGGATCGGCCTGGTACCTACAGGTCAAAAATATCGATGTGACCAGAGTTTTAAATGTATGTGAACACGAACTTATAAAAAGCCGTTTATGTTACTCTGTAGGTATTCGTCAATATTTTTTACTTTTGCGATTTATGGTAAGTTAACAACACGTGTTATTTAAACTTGTAGCTAGAAGTTTAAATACCACCACATAAACTTACCATGTTGTTGAAGTTGTTACCCATCAATATCATAACATAATATTAATTTTAATATCAATGTCGATAAAACATAATTTTAACGTTTGTCGCCCCCCTAGTGTAGTGCGTTTAAGCCAATCACAGCCCTTGTTTGCATGTTGCCGTAGACTCACTGGCAACGCCCGAGTCTTTGTTTTTACACGGTTCAATGTGTGTGCCTGTGGGCGCTGCGGTGGGAGAAAACTGGGGACATCGGTTTTGGTTGAAATTAAGCAGTACGGCACTTCTCCCTTTTTTTATGTTCTGAGCCTAAAACCTATGTCACTTATTAGGATTCCGTACTCAAAGAGTAAAACGGGACCCTATTACTAAGACTCCGCTGTCCGTCTGTCTGTCTGAATGTCTGTCTGTCCTTCTGTCACCAGGCTGTATCTCATGAACCGTGATAGATAGAGATTTTCATAGATGATGTATTTCTGTTGTCGCTATTTATAACAAAAAATACTAAAAAACAATACATCTTTTTTATTTTTATTTTAGTTTTTATTTGTTTCTTTTTCTTTTACAATCTTACACAAATCGACCTTGCCCCAAACTAAGCAAAGCTTGTACTATGGATACTAGACGACGATAAACATACTTATATAGATAAATAAATACTTAAATACATAGAAAACATCCATGACTCAGGAACAAATATTTGTGGTCATCACACAAATAAATGCCCTTACCGGGATTCGAACCCGGGACCTCCAGCTTCGTAGGCAGAGTCACTTCCAAGTTACTAACTAGGCTACAGGGGGCTCCTATACAACAAACGTGATTTTAGATATAGATATTTTGCCGTTTTTAGATATAGATAATGGTACGGAACCCTTCGTGCGCGAGTCCGACTCGCACTTGGCCGGTTTTTTTAACATTTATTTCGAAATAAAGAGTGATACTCGGAAATGTCGAAGGGAAGGTCAATCGTCGAATCCGACTCGGCTGGGCAGCATTCGGGAAGCTACGGCACATCTTTTCGTCCAATATTCCGCAGTGTCTCAAGACGAGAGTCTTTGACCAGTGTGTGTTGCCAGTGATGACATATGGCACGGAAACGTGGTCGCTTATTATAGGCCTCATAAGAAGGCTCAAAGTCACTCAAAGGGCAATGGAGAGGGCTATGCTGGGAGTTTCTCTGCGCGATCGCATCAGAAATGAGGCTATCCGCAGCAGAACCAAGGTAACCGATATATCCCTCCGAATTGTTAAACTTAAGTGGCAGTGGGCGGGGCACATTGCACGTAGAACCGATGGCCGTTGGGGTGGAAAGGTTCTTGAGGGCAACCACGTACCGGAAGGCGCAGCGTGGGTAGGCCCCCCGCAAGGTGGGCTGATGACCTGGTAAAGGTCGCGGGAGTCCGCTGGATGCGGGTGGCGCAGGAACGGCCATTGTGGCACTCTTTGGGGGAGGCCTATGTCCAGCAGTGGACGTCTTTCGGCTGATATGATGATGATGATGATGATGATGACTCGGAAATGTAATAAAACCACGTAAAAATCTCCCTTTTCAGTGTAAACCCCCGGTGTGTGTTATTATTATATATAAACAAAAATAATAACTAAATGTAAGGTAGGATCGTGCTGTACTTAACAAACGCCATATAAGCTTGTTTTTTAAAAAGTTTTTTATTCATCTTGTTATTTTCAATAACCCTGCATATTATGTCGCTGGTTCGTGGGTACTTGTACAGACAAATCACACAAACCCAAACAAGATAGGTCTATCTATTTTTGTTTAGGAGTTCCCATGACCACCTTCCATCATCAGATCCTGGAAATCATCCATCACCAAAGTGTTTACCAAGACAAAACAGATGAGCCCAAACTAGATGGGTTTATCTAGTTTAGTTTAGGAGTTCCATGACCACCTTCCAGCTCCATCATCAGACTCTGGAAATCATCCAGCATCCAAGTCTTGCCGTGCCATGACCAAATAAATGAGCCAAAATTCGATGGCTTTATTTTGTTGAGTTTAGGAGTTGCTATGGCCACCTTCCGACTCCATCATCAGACCAGCTCTATGATATTATGGCATTGTCACCGAAGATACTTAATATAAGAAGATAATTGTACCTAATTTGAAGATTTCGCCCAAACTAACATACATACATACATACTAACTAATCATAATGGCCGTTGGGGCGGGGAGGTTCTCGAGAGGCGACTACGTACCGGAAACTGCAGCGGACCCTCCACAAGGTGGACTGATAGTAACAAGTAAATAAATTAAATCTATCAAGTATCACGATCACTCGTACAATAATAATTGACTATAGAACGCGTAGTTTAGACAAAAGGATCCAACCCACAAGACATCACCATTGAAATGTATGACTTTTGTTTTAGGTAGAAGGTTCAATTTTAAATGTTACGTATACTGTGGGTTTGAGCCTTTTCGCTACACTACGTCTTATCTGGCAGCTATGCAATTCATAACTTGTCTCGATTAGCCTCACGAATGTATCCCCAGTATAGTTTGACCCCGAGGTTGGTAACAACTATGCCTAGTCGGAGATCAAAATAATATTATTTTATCTGAAGAGTCGCCGGTTAGCTTCGTGAATAGCCACAAATAAACACAGTACACGTCTGTCTCGGAGGGCTATTCAGCCGGTACTGAGATATATTCCCGCGCGACGGTAAATTTATACTAGTTTTGAATAATTATTTATAAATATAAATTCTGACTAAAGTTATATTTTTTGGACTGGATCTTGTTGGTACAAGCATGAACTTTAATGTTGTGTAAGATTCAATACACAAATAATTCAACAATAATGAGAAAATCCTTGAGTTTTCAGTAAGATTTTGCTGACAAATATGGTGTAATTGAGAACAGTTTACATATATATACGTGCAGAATAAGGAAAATTCGAGGCGGCTAGGAGCAATGGCAACATATTACGCTAGTGAAAATAGAATAAAACAAGTAGGTTCTCATATAACATCATGGAGTATTAGGGGCTCAAACTTATGACTCTGCGCTTTCTTCAGAAAACTACTGTCGGTAATCGGGTATTTTCGGTTAAAGTATTCAGTAATTCGTAAATTGGAGGCGGCTAGGACCAATGTGAGGAGTTTACCTATGCAAATAAGTAATCAGGATCTAGAAAAAGCTCTCCGTTTCTTAGAATTACAACGTCAAAAATCCGTCATTCTCGCTTATTCCTGACCAAAAAACGAGCGCCCTCTTAAACACAATCAACCTGCCTCCGCAAACATCCCTGATGCGCTACAGAAACGAGGCAGCAATGTTGCTGGGTTTCGCTCAACATATCGCGCGATATGTTTGTCCTATGGGGAAGCGTTCATAGCTTAGCGGAGCGTGCGACTCGGAAACGATAACGCAGGTTAAGCAAAGATGACAGCGGTCAGTCTTTGGATGGGTGACCGCCTGTTTATGTGATTACTATAAATGAGCGCTTCCGTGCTTTGGAAGGCACGCTAAGCAGTGCAATTTCTTTATGTTTTCAAAGTCACGTCACGTCAGCATAGCGGCTGACGTCATTGCCGATCAGCCTGTGGCAGCCAACCGGAGAGACGCACCTTCAACAGTGCTTGAAGACGGGGTTCCTCCAAAAGAGAAGCTCCCTCGCACCGATATGGAGAAGGAGGGTTTTCACATCGGTTTCAAGAAAGCGTAAGCCAGGAAAGTGTCAGAGTGGTACAGCAGAGCCGGTCGGTTGGGGCCGTTGGGGGTTTGCCGCACCGAATAAGGCGCTGTACGTGTCGCGCCTGCATTACTCCGCCATGGCTGATGACATGGTGGAGTATATTTACCAGAAGACTGGCTACTCGCTGAGGGTTTTACAGCTGCATTCGCGCCCTTCTCCACTACGTGCATTTCAGCTCGTTTGTAGTGCGCGTGCCGTGGCTGCTGAAGGAAAACATGTGTGCTGATTTCTGCCCGAAGGGTGTGTTTGTGCCGTGCGAAAAGTGAATCTGTTAATTTGGATAACTAAGTTGTTGAGATCACCTAGTTTTTATGAAAATCATTTTTAACTCATGGTGTCCTCTCCTCACAAAGCTACGTAAGATTATGTTTTTTTTTGGAAAAAATTAAGCTTAATCATTATTTCCTCTGTAAATAAATGTTACAACGGAAATAATTATTAAATAGGTAATAATTATTATATTAAATCAATATAATATTATCGATAAGCTATCGCGTTTCCGCTTTTCCGACTGAAATAATGGCAAATACTTAGGCTTACCTATATAATAATATAAGTAAGAGGTAAGTAGTTAGGTACGCAACATTTGAATACTTACAAATTTAAATTTAAAAATAAGCCGTTAATCAATGCGTTAATGCTAATTTTATCCCACAATCGATATAAGATTTTTGTCCCCGACCTATGAGACATCAATAATACCAAAACAACACTGTTCAATAAAATTTGCATACCGACTTCACGGAACAATCGCCTGAATCACAGCCAAATACTATACTTTAAGGGTCAAACTAGCATGGCGTCTGAACAAGTATGAAAATCATAAACAAATTGTCTCAGCATGGTGCATTCCTATCTCATGTCTTAATTTGTACCGAAGGAGTTGAATAAATAATTTAAAAACAATGAACGACGTACCACACTGCCATATTGTGTACCTGGATTAGTGTTAAGAATGGTCAGAGTCGATAAACCGTGGATGAGTCGATCGCTCAATCACCAATTCTGGCGTCAGTTCAGTCCATCAGTATTATGAGAGATTGATAGTGTAACCGTTGTGAATGACAGAGACTTACGACAGAATTAGCGTGTAACCGAAGCCTTAAGG
Organism: Epinotia brunnichana; assembly: GCA_963854355.1. Taxonomy (NCBI): domain Eukaryota; kingdom Metazoa; phylum Arthropoda; class Insecta; order Lepidoptera; family Tortricidae; genus Epinotia; species Epinotia brunnichana. The sequence continues at coordinate 13,729,292 of OY977954.1, forward strand.
GCATGAATCGTGATGTGCGTGTGCTTCGAAAATGTTCGCGGAGGCACGCACTGATGGTTTTCACGCCATCTTGCGCAAGCGCGCGGCATCTCTAATGCATCGTGCAAGAAGCAGCTCCAACAACATTCTGAATGTATTAGCTGATAGATATGACTGTGGTGGCATATGCAGGCATTGGGTCAAGCCGACTGGGAAGCAGAGGGCCTACCGCGAAAGGCATTCGAAGTTTCCCCTCTCTGTCATACTTACGAGTTCGTACATAAGTGCGACAGAGAGGGAAAACTTCGAATGCCGTTCGCGGTAGGCCCTCTGATCACTGATTATGAACTTTATTTTATTTTATTTACTAACATATTTTATTTGATTGTGTGTAGGTAGGTACTAACAAATTTTATGGATTTATATCTGAAATAAATGATTTACAATAATAATTGGAAAAATATGTTTTTTTCAACGGCTACTACGACTGAATTAGAAAACAAAATGTATGATTTCTTGGATATAAACGTATATTTACTAATTTCGTCAAAAGGGTATATAACCAGGATAGCCAGAAAAAGGGTATTTTTTTCCTCTTTTACGGTCAACACAAACAATAATTTAATAAAATAAGGGCTTTTCGTTTTTACCATAATCTAAAATCACATAGAAGCAAATATGAGTAAAACTTCGCAAATTTAGATATGTGTTATTCAAATCCTACAGAACCGAACTACTCGTACGAATAGTTAAGTAACATAAATTGACTACACACGTCAGGTTATATGAAAATAGTGTCGTGATCGTGCGCATATTCTCATACTCCAGCGCAGCGCCGTCAACGATTTTGACAAAAGGCGCTCGAATGCGACAATAAGCGCTACGAGCGCTGAACCGCCAAACCGTGACAGGGAAACTGTTCGCCTTTTTTTTCTTTTTTTTCCCGTTGGGGGAATGCGTTGATGCACCTTCCGCCCGGTCGGAGGGGGACTGGACGGGTGTGTGGGCCTCCAGGGCAGAAGGCCCAGACTACCCACTAAACCCCCAAAGATTGTCCAGCCATTTCGCTTCCAAGGAGGGTAATAGGTTCGCTTACGCATGCTACTTAGACCCTCGCGACTAGCCCGCTTTACAAGCCTGGCCAGGGAGAGCGCCCCGAGACAATTTCAAGGCTCTTTAATCACATGGGCTTTAGGTTAGCTAACCTGATCGCCTGACGTAGGTATGCCTTCGAAGAAAAAACAAAGACAATTCTATACGTTTCTCAACCCTCTCCGCGTCGCTTTGACAGTAACAGTGGAATCTAAAATCGTAAAGCACGCGCCGTATCGGATGGCTACAACCTTCTTCGCGCAAAAGGACATCTTGTAATGGAAATAAATCGGCACTTAAGACCTTCTTGCAGAGCAGCGCAATATGACTGTTGCATGCTAATACTGAACTTCTTTGAAGCGAATCTTTTTAGATTTGTGTTTGTCTATGCTGAATAATAATTGTTTTGATTTTTCACTTTGATAATAGACAGGGATAAGAGTAATGGAAAGTTAGATCAGCGTCGTCGTTTTACTAAGGTAAGTCGGTAATTTACAAAATTCTGTAAACGACACTATAGGTAGGTACTAAATTAACCAGGAATCGATCGAGATTATTTCAAGATTATTTGTACTCTCAAGCTGTAATTATAGGTCATCATTTCATCAATATCCAATATACCTATGGCACTAGTTTAGATTCAGATAAATAATTGAACATCAAGCGTTGCGAGGGATTCAAATTTAATTAGTTTACAATAATGTCGTCATGAAAAATTTATTTCGAAATTATATCCCTTTGTTGTATAATTAAATTTCCGTATTCATAGATGGTCTCTTCTATAGTACTGGTGAACGAATTTTTGTAATCGGATAAGTAGTTCCTGAGATAACCCTCTACAAACTTACAAAGAGTGGCGACCACGTACCGGAAGGCGCGGCGTGGGTAGGCCACAAGGTGGACTGATGACCTGGTAAAGGTCGCGGGAGTCCGCTGGATGCGGGTGGCGCAGGACCGGCCATTGTGACACTCTTTGGGGGAGGCCTATGTCCAGCAGTGGATGTCTTTCGGCTGATATGATGATGATGACGAAACTTACAAAGCTACAATCTCCGAAACTTTTCCTCTACTTAATATTAGTACCTGGTGATTAATAGTAGATTATACACCAAGGGGATAAAGCACTGTTTTATGTCACGGGAGCGAATTGAATCCCGAACGTAACGAAGGACTCATAATTTAACTCCTGAGCGTAGCGAGGGAGTTATAAGTTAATTCCTGAGCGAAGCGAGGGAATTAAGACTGAGTCCTGAGTGCAGTGAGGGGTTCAACCGCCCAAGACTAAAACAGTCTTATCCCCGAGGTGTATACTCTACTTTTCACACCTTATGCGAGACAAAAAAACAGGCTCAGTAGATAAATAATGTTTATTTAGCAAATTAAAAGTACATAGTAACATTAGACACGTTAGTCCAATTATTGAAAGATAAGGTAATGTTTTTATTTGGTACGTTTATTGAGGTTGAGTTGGAGTTTATTATGCCTATGGCATCTAATTTGATAAACTCAGGAGTCAAAACACTTTCATCACTCGACATTTTCAATATTATTTTTGAAATTAAATTTTCTATAGGCACCTACAAGAACTCGATTTGTTCGTCACGCGTGAACAAATGAAGGCGCGCGGCGTTCCAAATTCGAAAGCACAAGCCGTGGTCCTAGATTCGAAATTCGAATTTCGAGCACCGCGCTCCTCCGGACCGGGGTTCACACGGAGGCAAACTTCATTTATTTCCAGCGAAGACTTACTTTAATAGAGGGAAAGAAAATCAATTGCAACCCAGATTAAAATCTGACCAATATCCAGGCCAATGACATTTTAATACCTTCCCACTACCGAGAGAGATTAATAGCTGCCCACCTCACTATATTATGACAGCTTGAACATACAAAGTGCCGACATTGATATTTAATATTTCGCGAGATATGGCAGAGATCAGAGATAACCGTGTCAAGCGACAGATTCTTGTGAATCCATTTTTGTGATTTACTCTTTATTATAATATCACTTACTGCATCATTAAGTAATGTTGAGCAATGCGATGCAAAGTTCAATACGTTGATACACCGTTTTGTTATCAATGTGTTTCGCGGGTTCATTTCTACGCGCGCCTAACTTCTTCTTCACCTTTTCTGTCGTTTCGCTGTTCGCAGAGCGAACGTGATCACGTCGAGGCATCCACGTCGGTAGTAGAGGCGGACACAGCTCTCAGCACGATCTCCCGCCATCTTCTCCTGTTGGCGGAATGTCTGGCGCAATGTCTTGGTCAGGCCAGCGCCTAACTAACATCCCGTGATATAAAATTTAAAGCCAATTTTCTTCGGTCAGGCCCGCATCCCGCCTGCGCGGGATCTTACCAATTCGCATGCCCTAAATGCTCCCCGCATTCGGGGTGCTTGAGGTTTCCAAAAGCATGTCTTAGCACCCGCATGCGGAGAGCCGTTTAAATTCTCTCTCTAGTCGTTTTGCCTCATGCGCGGAATATCTGTATGCGGTAAAACGACAGTAGGTTAGTATTTAGGTACCTACACTACCTACTGTCGTCCTCTCTCGGTTTTCGTGAGTGTTTTCGCGCTCCGCTGTTCGTTAGTACGACTGATGACTTTCAGCTGTTGTTATCGGCTATATCGTCTCCACGGAGCACCCGCATGCTGTATTTAACGACTAAGTCTATCTCTGAGCCTTGTAGCACCCACTAATGTATGGCATTACCGTCCACCGTTCGGGGCTTCAATTGTGGACAAGAGTGGCGTTGGGTGGCGCGGTGCATGCAGACACTACACGTGAAAACACTAATATAGAAGCATCTATATACGACTGTGCAAGATTGCACAACTTTTTATAGTATTTTTACCTTTTTGTATATAGTTATTGTCTTTGATTTTTATATACTTTTTATTGTCATATTTGACATCATTATACTTTTGTTTTCTTCAACCAAAACCAGTGCCTTTTTATTTCGTCTAGAATATTGGTTCTTCTACCGGTAGAAATTATGCATACTCGTTCTAAAGGTGAAATAAGTGCTCCTTGCACGGGAGACGGTGTGACAGCGGGTGCAAAAGAAATAACCCCGTCCGCGCAGGCAAGCCCGGATCAATCCCATCAACCAGAGCTGCCGGCACCTTCCCGCGCGTCGAGCGCCGCCACCTCGCGCTCCTCCGCCACCATCGTGGCCCAGCAGCTGGACGCACAGGCGCAGCATGCGCGCCGTCTAGCTGACTTAGAGCGCCACGCTGCGGAGCAGGCTGTGGAGCGAGAGCGGCGCGCTGCGGAGCAGGCTGTGGAGCGAGAGCGGCACGTTGCCGAACATCAACTAAGAGCCGAACTCGCGGCTATTGATGCGGGCGCGAGCCTGCGTGGCGGCAGCCGCGGCACGCGCAGTCACGCAAGTGTACAGGAATGGGTAAATAATGTGATTCCTAATCCGAACGACCAACAATTATTAAGTGCCAACCCACCTTTCAGATACGACAACAATGCGGCCCAGTGCGAGGCACAGGGATCGAGAGCGCCGCACGGCCAGGGTGCCGCGGAGTATAGGCGCTCTCCCGAGCAGAATTGTCCTGAAGACGGAGGAGTGAAGCATTTAGTCAATTCGTTGGAGAAGTTAATAAATAAAGTTAATCCTCATCCACACGTTACGAAGACTGAGTTGCCAATTTTCGATGGCAAGTCATATCTAGATTGGTTAGCTTTGAAACGTGTTTACGAAAATACAGCCGAGAGTTTCTCGGCCACCGACAATTTAGCCCGGCTGTCGTGCGCTGTACGCGGAGCGGCGCGTGATGCCGTGGCGGGACTGCTGGCGGCGGCCCGCGCGCCCGGCGCGGTGCTGGCCGCGCTCGATGCGCGCTTCGGCCGTCCCGAGCTCGTCGTTATGCACGAAGTGGCGGCGGTGCGCGCGCTACCTAAGGTAAGCTACGACGGCAAAGATTTAGTAATTTTCGCAAGCCGGGTACGCAATTGTGTAGAAGTAATCCGTTTGTTAAATCAACCGGACTACTTACGATCACCCGAGCTTTTTCAAGCATTGTGGAGCAAGCTGCCTCCACTGCTGCGTCCGCGGTGGTTGGATTATGCCCATTCATGCGATGGTTTTGATTCTAAAATAGAAATGTTCGCCAATTTCCTGTCTCGTGAGGTAGATTTGCAGTGTAGGTTTGGTGGCGTATTTGATTACACGCCGTTCACTGCGGCTCGGCCGAGCGCGAGCGCATACAGGGAAGGGGTTAATATTGTAGCTGAGAGTAATCATACGAATAATAGCATTCCAACGCCAAACAATATGCAAAATAATATTGACAATATTTGTTTGTTGTGTAAACAAAGTCATGAGTTATTTCGCTGTGACAGATTTATCAAAATGACGGTTAATGATAGATGGCAACTCATCAAAAAGAAGAAAATCTGTCACAGATGCCTGAAAATAGGTTTTCATAAGAATAAAGCTTCTTGCATGAAAAAAGTCTGTAGTGTAGAAGGTTGTAGCATGCGTCATCACGTTTTGTTGCATGAGTCGAAACTTGAGCGTGCTGTCACCGCACACGTCGACGTGGACGACGGTGACAACGAGCCCGCGCCCTCGACGTCCGGCGAGGCCGCGCCCGTGGCCAGCAGTGCGTCCGCAACGGTGTCACCGTCTGACGAATCGGAACACGAAATAATGACGCATGCAACTTCATCCTCACCCAAAGAGCCTTCTGCTCGTCCGCTATTGAAGATCGTTGCTGTCACCGTGTCAGGGCCCGCTGGTAGTGTTGACACTTACGCTTTACTCGATGACGGTGCTACAGGGACATTTTTAGACTCTGAGATCTCGGCTCAAATTGGTGCCACGGGACCCAAAAAACAAATTCATTTAGATTGTGTAGGTGGTTTAGGCAAGGATGTTGACGTGCAGTACGTCAATTTTCTTTTACAGGGCCGACACTCCACTGAAATTCACCGCGTCGAAAAAGCTAGACCAATTAGTGATTTAGGTGCTGCACGCCAGTTTGCGCATCATGATAGCGTGTGCAAATATCCGTACCTAGCAGACATAGCTCATGAATTTTGTTACGAGGACGTAAAACCTATGGTGATCATAGGAATTGACAACTGGCATTTATCCATTGCTAAAGCTACACGCAAAGGAACCAAGACACAACCCGTAGCTATTTTGACTGCGTTGGGATGGGTTTTGTTTGGTTTCGGTTGCAGCAAAACTAAACGGGTTGATGTTGTCAACCATATAACAATAAACAATCCTGAAGTAGAAAGCGATCGGTTCATTGTAGAACGCCTTATTAGAGAATAATTTAAAATCGATTCAATAGGAATATCGAAAAATGAAGCCCGCAGTACTGACGACGAGCGCGCCATACAAGTTGTCGAGCGCACAGCGCAGCGTGTTGAGGGAGGCCGCTTTGAGGTAGGCTTGTTGTGGAAGTCCGATAATTTAGATTTTCCTGATAGTTACAAGTTAGCTTTGTCTAGATTTCTCAGTTTAGAAAAAAAGATGCTGAAAGATCCTTGCTATGCCGAACGCTATCGCCGTAATATACATGACATGTTGTCAAAGGGATACGCCGAACCATGCTTGACACGTCCCGATTCGAGGTGTCCTCTTTGGTACTTGCCGCATTTTGGCGTTACTAACCCGAACAAGCCCAATAAATTACGGACGGTACACGACGCAGCCGCCGTATCTCACGGCGTATCTTTAAACTCTTTGTTATTGACAGGCCCAGATCTTTTGCAACCTTTACTGGGTATTCTGATGCGGTTCCGGGAGGGAAAGGTCGCCTTAAATGCAGATATTCGTGAAATGTTTCCTCAAATAAAAATTATAGGGAAAGACAGGGACGCGCAAAGATTTTTATGGCGCGATTCCCCAAACGAACCGATCAAAACATACCGCATGTCGTCCATGATCTTCGGTGCTGCCTCTAGCCCGTTTACTGCCATTCATATAAAAAATAGAAACGCTTCGGAATGGCAGGAAACTTACCCGGACGCAGCACGAGCAATCATCGCTGATCATTATATGGACGATTGCATAACTAGCTTAGATAGTATCACCGAAGCCGCCAAGCTGGCATCAGATATATATACCGTTCACTCTCATGCTGGTTTTGAGATGCGTGCCTGGATATCGAACAATCCTTTGGCGCTCTCGTTGTTGCCTAAGGATTCACTACTTGAGGCACCAACTCACAATGATATTGACATAGATTTGGGCCGTCTGGCCACGCCCGTCCGTACGCTTGGTCTCATCTGGCAACCCGCCCCAGATGTGATAGGTTTTAACACGGGGGTAAAAAAGGAGGCCGTGTTGCCAGATAAGCTGACAAAGCGACAGGTGCTAGTACACGTGATGCGAATTTATGATCCACTTGGAATCCTTGCCCCAATCGTTGTTCGTGGTCGCATCATGTTTCAAGACGTTTGGCGCAAGGGTGTGGACTGGGACCAAGAGCTCCCTCAAAGTGACTGCGCTGCGTGGAAGTTATGGTATCAGGATCTTATATCGGTATCTACTCTGCGAATTCCACGGCGCTATAACTTAAGCGATGCTAAGGTAGTGGGTTGCGAACTTCATTTGTTTTCAGATGCGAGTGAGTCTGCTTTTGCAACGGTCGCGTTCTGGCGATTTCTTTACGATAATGGTGACGTTGGGCTCTCTCTCATCTGTAGCAAAGTCAGGGTATCCCCACTTAAACCTGTCTCGATTCCTCGCTTAGAGCTTCAGGGCGCTCTGATGGCTGCACGTCTTGCGACGTCTATATGCGAAGCCCACTGATTGAGGCCTTCGAGACGTATTTTCTGGTGTGACTCGATGACTGCTCTGGGCTGGCTTCGCAGTGACGCTCGCACGCTCAAGCCTTTTGTGTCTCATCGAGTTGGTGAGATGCTGGAGCTCACAAATGCTGCTGAGTGGCGTTGGGTCCCGAGTGACCTAAACGTGGCAGATGATGCCACACGTGTGAAGCGTACTGTGCTATCTCCAGAATTTCGCTGGATATCGGGACCCAAATTTCTTCTTTCTTCGGACTGGCCCGCCGAGCCTAAGATTGATATCAGCGGACTAGGCCGTGAAGAGTACAAGCATAATACTCTTATTCATCTCATCACCGAAACCGATCTGCCCGCACCAGTCTCTGCAAACCCAAGCCGTTTCAGTTCATGGTTGAGAATGGTGCGAGCAACAGCAAAAGCGCATCAATTCATTTCATTATTGCGTACGCGTAGTCTGCGGAGACGAGATCCTAATTTTAACATGCCTCGTCTCGAAGGGTATTTGTGTACCTTCCAACCTACTTGCACATCCTCTCCTAGTATCCCTAATACTTCCAGTACATCGGCAAGAATATCTGCGAGTGATATACGCCTAGCTGAGGTCCACATCGTACGGCAGAGTCAGCTGGATTCTTTTAAAGAGGACTTCTTGCGCATCAAGAATCGAGAGCCGTTGCCTCGAAGCAGCCGCCTGTTCAGACTGTCGCCCTTCATTGATGACAGCGATCAGCTTAGGATGTCCAGTCGCATAGTCGCAGCAACGGCCATCACTGATGAAGTTAAGCGCCCACTCATATTGGATGGCAAACATCCATCTGTACGCCTCTTGATAGCCAAATACCACCAGAAGGCTGCTCACGCATACCACGCACTGGTTTTAAACGAGTTGCATCAGAGATTCTGGATTATAGGTCTCAGAAATGCAGTCCGGTTTGTAGCCCATAACTGCCAGCTGTGCAAACTTCGGCGCTCCAGAACCTTCCAACCACCGATGGGAAACCTGCCAGAGGCTCGCTTGGCTCACCACCAGAGGCCATTTTCCTTCGTCGGCCTTGACTACTTCGGACCTGTTCACGTCACTGTTGGTCGGCGACAAGAGAAACGCTACGTGGCTCTTTTCACGTGCCTAGTTGTTCGCGCCATACACATAGAAGTAGTCCACAGCCTTTCAACTGACGCGGCAATAATGTGCCTTCGCCGCTTTATCGCTCGACGTGGGACTCCTGTCGAGATTTGGTCTGACAACGGAACTGCTTTTGTGGGGGCCAGTAGAGAACTACAAGCGCTCTATAGCGAGTCAGTTGAAGATTATGCTGCTAACGAGTCCATCAAATGGTGTTTTATCCCCCCTGCGGCGCCTTTTATGGGTGGAGCGTGGGAGCGGCTAGTCCGTAGCGTTAAGGATGCACTTAAAGTGACGCTTAGAGACAGAACTCCTTCTGACGAGGTCTTGACTACCCTTTTGGCGGAAGCTGAGGCATTGGTGAACACGCGACCTCTTACACACGTCTCGCTGGACTCCGACGCCGACGAAGCGCTAACGCCAACGCATTTTCTTCTTGGATCATCGTCCGGGCGCCCTGTCCCAGCTGCCCTTGATGAGTCGGACCATCTCAACCGAAGCAAATGGCGAAGAGCGCTCAGGCTAGCCGACCATTTTTGGCAGCGTTGGGTGCATGAATATCTGCCCTCCTTATCACCCAGAACAGGAGGCGGAACTCCCCCAAGTATCGCCGAGGGCGACGTCGTGATCATATGCGACTCCAACCTGCCACGCGGTTCGTGGCCCAAGGGACGCATTGCACGGCTGTTCCCAGGGCGAGACGGTGTGGTTCGAGTGGCGGATGTCGCTACCGCTGCAGGCACCTTTCGGAGGCCTCTAAAAAAGCTGGCGAAAGTCCTTGTCACTTAAAAAAGGGGAGAATGTGCAAGATTGCACAACTTTTTATAGTATTTTTACCTTTTTGTATATAGTTATTGTCTTTGATTTTTATATACTTTTTATTGTCATATTTGACATCATTATACTTTTGTTTTCTTCAACCAAAACCAGTGCCTTTTTATTTCGTCTAGAATAACGACTGTACGAGTTTTTATCTATTATCTGTGGCAATGGCAGATAGACGGACTGGCAGGTTATTCCACAATTTGATTCTATTATTCCCTGAAAACGTTAATAGGTACAGTCAAAGAATTTAATTTCCTACCCATTTAGGACTATTTCAAAGTGACACTGTAAATAAAATCATAAGAAATCTCTTACGTTTTGATTGATTACGTCACTTTGACAAAGTCCAAAGTGGGTAGGAAATTAAATTCTTTGACTGTACCTACTGCCTATACTAATCAGTAATCTTCATCGTCGTCGTATACTCATGGCTGAGGGACGTGATGGCTGTGGCTCTTCACCGTTATTCTCCAGGCTTCTCGGTCATGGGCTAGCCTGTAGCGTGGCTATCATCGCAGATAGGCATCCATCCTCTACTCGCCTAACGCACCCTGCGGCCAGTGAGCTTTTCCAGGCTTTCTAGTCCAAAGCTGACCAAATGGCTAAAGAAGCTGAGGACACCTTGGGTTGGGCGCAAATGGTAATCAGTAAACATGACAGCAAATCACGAGGTGCTCCTTTTCACCTTTGGTACGAAACACTAAAAAGGAAAGCAGAAATGAGAGCTTTGGTCACGTGAAAAGATCACGCGTTTTCGTAGTCAAACAGCGTAACTATCAATAAGTAGGTTTTATTTCACGCAAAACAGTCGTAACTTGCGCTGTACTGCGCTCGCGCATACATTACTATGCATGCGAGCGATTGTATCTGCAGATGAAAGGTGGCCGTTGATTCGGAGCTAATGTTGTGAATTTTAACTAGGGCCGAGGTGTTGGGTTTCATTTCGAGAATCTAGGATGGAAAGTAGCCTTACTTTGTTTATGGTGCGTTTACATTGACCCGATTGTCGGGCAGCACCAATCTGCAACAGATTCGATGTTAGTGCCCATTGGGGTCATTTTCGTTGGAAGACAGATCAGTGTAAACTGATTATTTGAAACATTCGGATACAAGTAAATGGACTGAATCGACAAGCGGAATTTGTTTACAGGTATGTAGATAACTCTAAGGCTAGCTATTCTATCACGTAACGCATTGTACGCGCGTCAGACGTAGTACTATTACTTATTCTGTGGCGTCAGGTAAATAGATCTAAATTGTCCTAACGTTCGTTTGAAACGTTACGTGTTTACCCCTCACTTAAAATAATCGTATAAATGAAGAAGGTAAAAATATCGCGTACTTAACTACTAAAAAGCCTATAACTTAATTACGGAATAACCGTTCGGAACTTTACCTACATTAATACATGTTGAATAAATATGTATGTAAATTTAGTGAACAAAGTACATATTTTTTTTTATATTGTATTGGCTATTGTTTATTATTGTTAACATTGGCTCTCTAATAGAAGTTTCTGCAACGATGCTGATAATTTCACATTATCTTCCACCTGGCAATAACCTGGGATTCATAATATTTTCTGGCATTAACATTCAATGCAACTAAAACGGTAAGCATAACTCATTTGAAAGTGAACACCCTATCCGACCTCACACAATTCAATTTTACTTAATTCCAATAAAACAAAAATACAAGTACCTAAGTGTTACCGAGCAATATTTCAACGCGTCTGTGTCTCCAAAGAAGCTCGTAACTCCTATATTTATGTCTTACTTTAATACTACCCGGCAAAAAAAGACGTAAGTGCCACTTACGCTTTTGTTACATACAACTTTTCTCGCTTAATATTTTTGAGCACGCAATCTTTAACGGATTGGAAGAAAGGTTTAAGTATGTTATGGACGTAAGTGGATATAAGACTTTTTTGTTATCAAAGGGTAGAGTGAAGCTCCTGGGTAGGGATTAAGTTACATAAAGTGATTGTTTATGTGTATGTTTGATCGGGTTCTGTTTTTACCGTGGTAAGAAGGTATTACTTACAGGTACCTAGTTTATATATTTTTCTATATAATACAGGTACACCGCGAGCCTTTTTAATCCGGCCCGCGGAAAGGTCCATAAGATCTAAATCCTGACCCGCATGAATTCATAATGTACCGGTCCCGGACCTTTGGAAGGCATGGCATGCGTGACTCGTGAGGCCCAAGCCAACAACGCAGAGGCCCTATGAGACACCAATAATGTAAAGCGAGGTAGGTATACACCTATTATTATTAAAAACATGATAGTTATGAGAAAAATCCTGAAGATGGATTTCTTCATACAAATACCTAACCGTTGATATTTATCGAGGTTGATGTGAATTTATTAGACGACCGTTAAGCCAGCAACGCTGCTTTCGAAGCTGAAGGTCCTAGATTCGAATACCGGCACGGGCAAATATCTACGTAATGAATATGAATATTTGTTTCTGAGTCTTGGATGTTTTCTATGTATTTACATCTATTAAAAATATCGTCGTCTATAGTACTAAATAGTATCCATAACAAAAGCCTTACTTAGCTTACCTTGAGGCTATTTCGATTTGTGTAAAAGTGTCTCCTAATATTTATTTATTTTTATTTGTTCCTTTTTGTTCATTAATTCTTTACCTACTCCTTTAACTCAATTCCCTTTGGCATGACCACAGGACAGGACTATGACCATGACTTAGCTGTCCTCAAGGAAGTGATTTCATAGTAGACGATCGGCTACAAAAGCCTACTAGACACGCTGTCTGTATCGTATCAACTGTATGAATATTAAAAATCTCAACGAACTGCGTCACTTAAGTTATACCATAAATTATTCTTAAAATAAAACGAACATTATATCATTCATATCATCTCAAAAAGTTTATACACCACATAATATAATGTTACAAAGGTCCGTCACGATCTCGTTATTCAAAGAAAACTAAAGCTACCTAATAATATTACTCCAAATGACCACAACTTCTATGAAAAGATAACCTTTCAATTATGGACTCCCGTTTCCAAAAATCTCACATGTAAACTTTTATCTGTCATCAAAGTGCTTTATTTGACGTGTTTCGGGGTATCAATGTGATCTACAAAGTAACCTTTTCTGGCGAATAAAGACTTAAGTGATCTTAAGACCGCGGAACAAAGTCGATTTTGGAATATTTATTCTGTGATAGCATTTGTTATATTGTGGCTTTTTGTAAGATAGTTGGTCACGAATGAAATGGCCAGCCGTTGGCTGTTTACAAGATGATTTTATAGCGTTACAAAGCTAATTTTGCGGGTGGTCAAAAGAGCAACTAAAACCCAGATGAACTAAAACCCAGTTCTTAGTAAGACGAGAGTGACATCCTTGGTGGTTAGGTTAAGTTGGTAGTGGCTTTGAAGTCGCCACGCCATTTTGATTTTGATGGTTTGTTGGAGTCATATATTTCGGATAAAGATAATTACATTTTTATTACGGCACAACGAGAATATATGTTGTTATTAGACTTACTGGGCCGTAGAAGTCAGTAACGCTTCACTGACTTCACACTGTTAATAATAAATAATTTATTAGTAACATATTATATTTATAATTGTAAGTCTTTTTTCTTAAAACTATTAGTTTTTCTAGAAAATTTTGCAATATTTGTGTAAGTAGGTACTCGTAAATCATACCGTACAAAAAGCGCCTTAATGAATTCGAGCGAGTACATATATTCGTTATCTTTATATTTGTAACAAAAATGTATCCATTATTTTTTTAACCGAATACTGACTTCAAAATACGCAATACGCTTCAATGAAATTTCGAAAGCGAGAAGTACGAATTATAAAAATATCCTTTTCCTCGATCAAAGGAAAAATTATAAAATATTTAAAAACAAACAAATAAAAAAACTCGCGCATACTTCTTCCATTCGGGCAGAATTCTCTGGAACACGGCAACCCTTTTTGTTTAAGGGGAAAGAATAGCCGAAACAATACATATAATTTTTTTGATGCCCTCATTAGACCGGGAGTGATGATAGAAAATGGACACCAATTTTTAAAGTGACAGTAAAATAGTTACATTTTTGTCGCATTTATATACCTACGTCGAGTATTGAATTACCTTCGTTGTGAAATGATGCACGAATACTGTGGACGGATGGATCTTCGATCTGTTTATCTTTGTCATTATTATTTCAAATGTATTATCACAGATAACAGTCAGAAAAATATGATGCAACAATGGTAAGTTATTTGCGAGTTTTATATTATGTTAGTATATCCGTTCCGCTTCGTCTATGCACTGATATTTAACTCAATATGCGAAGTAAAACCATTTTACGGGGTGCCGTAAAAAGTGTGCATCATCAAATTAATGAACATTGTATATAATCTTGTTGTTAACTCACGCAAATACGTTTAATTTACCCAGTTTTTTTTCCGAAATATGGGTAGGTACCTGTCTCGCAGGTTTACACCGCGACAAAAAAGTTAGGACTAGGCTACAGACCTCCAATCCTGGAAGCGTATGTACTGGCATCACATCATGTATGGTTGAAATTATTGAATGTGTCCGACTATTTAAGAGTTGCTTTTTGAATGGTCCACTTCAAATGGCCAACTCAAATAATCTCAAGTAGGTATACATCCCCACAGTCAAATGTGGGGCAACGTTTAATTTTAATGTAAAAAAATTATACTCAATAAAAAAATTAAAAATGGAGCAGCTCTTGACTGCGTCATACCTACGTAAGGACATTTTGATTGGTCACAATCATCTGTCATGAGGGAACGATAAGAAATAAAATCTGAGTAACCTACTGCCGTTCATAGATCGCCAAATAGAATATAAAAAAAAACCATTTAAGTTAAATATTTTTTTTTGTTTCGTTTTCTTTTCTGTGGCAAACCCAGTGTGTCCATCGTGAAATCACTCGACGGTTCCCTCGGAAATTCAGCACCGGCAACAATGCCAGCAATCAATCGGTTACCTCTCTGAATCACAATAAAAAACCAACTGTATCGTTTGTTCTAATTTTAATTTGTCCTAACAGCCGTTATTCTCTGAAGCCATGACATTTTCAGGATTATTTTAAAACAAATCTAACCTAAAGGGTTCCACACGATAAGTATTTAAAAAAATCAAAAAATAATGAAAAAAATGGGGTCTTTGTGAAAATTGGCAAATGAAAATTTGGACAAACGATACAGTTGGGAAATGAAATTTAGTTATTGCGATATGATACCGTTGTTACGTTTTTGTCTCGATTAAACGAGTCTTATGTAGGAACCTAAAAATAAAGTACGTACAAGAATTCACTGGTTCACTCCCCACCAGTGGCGGAGCGCGCATACAAGCCGATTCCCACCAGCTTGCCAAAGATTTCTTTTAGAAAAGCCTATAGTTATATACTCTCTACACACATTCATAACTCATAACTTTCTGTGTTTCGGGTTGCCCATCAAAAATTTTCACGCGCCGCAACTGCTCCCCACACTTAAAATAATAGTGGAAATAGTGTCGAAAATGTCTCCCCACTCCCGCCCTCCACCGTCGTGTGTTAATTGTTTGTTCTTCATTATTTTCGCCTTCAATTGCCTCTTTGTCTCTATTCTTTCGTTTCGCATTATTTTGAGTCCACAAACCGATTCCGTTGCCGTGAATGGCGAGTTTCCTTCCCACAGTATGAAGGTATACAGAAGGTGAAAACTTCGAGAAAAATTGTGATCGTCGATTTGTAGAGTCAAATAAACTACTTTAAAACCCAAGTTTGAACCGACTTCAA
Source organism: Epinotia brunnichana (assembly GCA_963854355.1). Taxonomy (NCBI): domain Eukaryota; kingdom Metazoa; phylum Arthropoda; class Insecta; order Lepidoptera; family Tortricidae; genus Epinotia; species Epinotia brunnichana. The sequence continues at coordinate 13,744,877 of OY977954.1, forward strand.
TTCAGTACTTCGCCAAGCCACATACATGAACATTTCCACAATTTCTTACCACTTTACCAAATGAATAAATAAATGAATGAATATAATTATGTTTATATATATATATATATATATTTTTATATTACGACGGTGGCAAACAAGCTTACGGCCTGCCTGATGTTAAGCTGGTACCGTCGCCTATGGACACTTGTGACTCCAGCAGAATCACAAGAGAAAGAGAAAGAGTAAAGGGTACATCCATGTAACAATTTTTGGCTATGTTAGAAACGTGACTCATTTCTCATAACGTCATAACCATATACCTAATGAACTGCTTTCCGAAAGCAAATGCACGAGCTACTTTAAAAAATAATATCTACCCAAATCGCTTGAAGTGAACCTATAAAATTATAAGAGTTTCCTGGATTTCTCCAGGATCGGTCCAGGCGTATACGAGCAATTAAAAAAAATATTATAATAATATTCATCTGCGTTACCGGAAAATGGCGTTCGCAATTTCGAAATTTCGGAATAACTATGGACACACTCTTCGGAATTTTTCAGTGTTCCCATCTCTTGATCATTATAGCCAATTGATCTCCTTCTGGGCCCTCATATTTTGTGTATCATCATTAACTTGCTCTTTTATTTCTCGATTTTCGGGTCTTTGTTGGCGCGAATTTGGCTCGGATACGGGGAAAAGGGTCACAATTGGAAGCATTTTTGACGAAGGAAATCAAAGTAAGGCAGGAAATTTACGAACAATATGAGACGTTATGAATGTTACGATTGAAAGAAAGAAAATTATTATGACTTCCTTTTTTAATTAAACATTCGTGAGTCATGTGTAAATAATTAACACTAATCATTTCTGTATTTTTACCTGTGTGTACAATAAAGATATTTACATACACATTAGTCGGGATGCCCTGAAAACCAGCGCCTTTAGCATATATGGCTACTGGCATATGCTAAGATCAGTAGCACATGTACCTATAATTTCTATTTCACAACCTATAAATAATAATAATATATTTTTGTCTTTCTTTCATGACGTTAAATTCAAGTATGACGATGTCACTACGAGTGACATTATTTGAACTCTGCAGGAATTCTTCATCAGGATTTCAGTAGGAGTTGAGGTATAGCCGTAACGCAATAGGCGTAAAGTCATCCTAAAGAAGAACCCCCGAAACGTATGAAACGAGTGGCCCATATTAACACTAATAACATCAAAAAATATTTACATATATTTATTTAATTTTTATTAATGTTTACTAAGAAGGTGTCAAAAGTTTAACCATATAATTAGTACCTAACCATACATTGCACGTAGAACCGATGGCCGTTGGGGCGGAAAGGTTCTCGAGTGGCGACCACGTACTGCAAGGCGCGGCGTGGGTAGGCCCCCCATGATGACCTGGTAAAGGTCGCGGGAGTCCGCTGGAAGCGGATGGCGCAGGACCGGTTATTGTGGCACTCTTTGGGGGAGGTCAATGTCCAGCAGTGGACGTCTTTCGGCTGATATGATGATGATGATGATGATATGATTAGTGGTAATAGGTACTTAAACATGGCTCAGGATTTTTTTATGCACATTTATAATATTGTTGTTATAAGTGCACGGTCAACCCTTTCAATGGCGCGAGGGCGCGTTAAGGCTCGACAGTCAACAGGGGCAGCGTTTTCGAGTTTTTTAAAACAATTTCAGACGTATAAAATAGGGTTTAAAAATCTAAAAAAAAGATACGTATTATTTAAGGATCTAATCTAGTCAAAGTCGCATTCAGTTACGCGATCTAATGAACTTCACTCTATAGAAAAAAATCCCAAAGTTACCTCTTTTTGTAAAGTTTATTCAATATTATGACTAAACTATAGATATTTTAAATTAAATTTTTGTACTCAAATAAAGTTATTAAATATTTATAGACAAATTCGCAGAGTTTGAATGGATAAAATGACTATCTTAATTACTATGTTTAAATACCTACAAAATGCGCGAGCGCGGAGGCTGGGCAGGCCCGATCAGTCGCGCGCTGGCCCATACGGACGACGACTCAAGGACGTTAGCGGGTGTATAAGCCTTAAAACGAATTTTCATTACCAATAGTTTTCAGCATGCTACACGTTTCTGCATACTGTTTTAAATTACTGAGAGAACTGGAACGGCGTGAATATCCTACTACCTCCCTATATTTTTATGAAGAAAAAAAACTAAGGGATATAATATACCAAAATCATAGATTGAAAACTGCCTGAATTATAGCAAAATTGAAAGTAACATTATTGGTCTAATGAATATTATGCCATTTTACTTTTTTCTATTGAGGCGTATTATTTATTATTATTCTGGTAGTGGCTTTCGGGCTGTCAAAGCCCTTATATCACTGCGACCATCGCTGATCTATTGTGATCGCCACTTACTACAATTCTTGGTCAAGTCCTGCAAACTCGAATAATTGCAGGATTTTGTTGAACTCAAGAAATTTGATCTCCTGTGGGCACATGATGTGTTTGCCCAGGAAGGAGTTACGACTGCGCATGAGGCAAGGGCAATCGGTTAGGATGTGTGTAGGCGTCTCCTCTGCTTCAAAGCAGAATCTGCACTGCCTCGTGTCACACAGTCCTATCGTTTGCATGTGCTTGATTGAGGCGTAAGGAACTTTTTAAAATATTTAATTACATTTAGACATTTATTATCTCCTTACACATCCATAAAATTCTTCAAAAAAGGAGGAGGTTCTCAATTCGTCTTTTTTTTTTAATTGTTTGTTACGCGATAACTCCGTAATTTATGAACCGATTTGAAAAATTCTTTGTTCGTTTGAAAGCATATACTTCCAGATTGGTCCCGTTGTCACCAGAATCCAGTTCTCATAATGGGATCCTGGAGAAATCGAGGGAACTCTTCAGATTTTATAGGCAAACCTGAAGCAATTTGCCTCCTGATTTGAAGTCCGTTAAATCTTTGTTTTTAAAGTAAATAATAAAACAATTTTTTTTCTTTTTATCGTACACATCGTACAAAATCGGCATAAATACACTAAGCATCACCTAATAAGAAATAAAAAAAACCGATTGACCAAATCTTTAGTTATCAGTCTACAAATGATTTGCAGTAACTGATGTTATAATGAAATTAAACAATGTTTAAAAAAATTCCTTAAAAACTGGCGAAAGTAAAAAAGGTGCTGCAGGTACCTACTTATACTCGTATATGCGTTACTTTTTAGGGTTCCGTAGCCAAATGGCAAAAAACGGAACCCTTATAGATTCGTCATGTCTGTCTGTCTGTCTGTCCGTCCGTATGTCACAGCCACTTTTTTTCCTATTCAAACTATAAGAGCTATACTGATGAAACTTGGTAAGTAGGTGTATTCTGTAAACCGCATTAAGATTTTCACACAAAAATAGAAAAAAAAACAATAAATTTTGGGGTTCCCCATACTAAGAACTGATACTGAAAAAGTATTTTCAAACAAACCCATACGTATGGGGTATGTATGGATAGGTCTTCAAAAATGATATTGAAGTTTCTAACATTATTTTCTTCTAAACTGAATAGTTTGCGCGAGAGACACTTCCAAAGTGGTAAAATGTGTGTGTCCCCCCCCCCCCCCTGTAACTTCTAAAATAAGAGAATGATAAAACTTAAAAAAATATATGATGTACATTACCATGCAAACTACCAACGAAAATTGGTTTGAACGAGATCTAGTAAGTAGTTTTTTTTTAATACGTCATAAATCGTAAAAAGCTATTTATTTAACGGAACCCTTCATGTGCGAGTCCGACTCGCACTTGGCCGCTTTTTTTCTATTTCCTTCGGTTAATGGTTTGTCCAAAACCAAATAAAATAAAAAACAATGTCTTCATTCAAAAATCCACTCAACGATTATTCTGGCGGGCAGCTATAAAAAAGTAAATCTTAATGGTTTTCTCGTGCTAATACTAATTACTAAAAATGTACGACAAGTAGGTATTGGTTCTGATTACAGGAGTGTCGGCAAAACTGGCCTATTTGTTTCAATGCATTTAGTCTATTTTTGACATCAAGGCAAATATTTATTTTAATAAAATATTATTATAATTATGTAGGTTTTGGAAGCCGCTGGATGCGGGTGGCGCAGGACCGGTCATTGTGGCACTCTTTGGGGGAGTCCTATGTCCAGCAGTGGACGTCATTCAGCTGATACGATGATGAAGATGATTATAATTTGTTCTAACAAATTTGACGATAAAAAAACTAGTAGGGTGGCACGATTGAAAACCTTTTTACGCAAACTAGGTACTGCCGAAGAAGTAAGGCAAACATTTTCGGTTATTATATACATTTCGTGGGACTGTTCGTACAGTAATTTTTAATCATAGAAGTGACAGTAGGTATCCATATTTTAGAAATATTTTTAGATTTTAACCTTTAAAGTAATTGCTTCCTAGATAATTATTAGGCACCTATTTCAAATTCGGACAATTTCTAAATACAATCATAGTAACGGGTGTCTCAATAAAAGTGCACCCGAATAATTGCCTAGCAATGGGATGACCTGTAAGTATGTATTACCGGACACGTCTAGAATAATGCATGAATCTAAAGTGAAATAAGTGATGTGACGTAATAATGGACTAAGGATCAAAAAGTAATATGATAACATAATATTTAATAATAATAATACACTCAAGAGCAAAAGTTTCGGGTCACCCTAAATTAAATAACCGCAATAGGTTTTTTTAAGTATTTTCACTAGTCTTATTTACATAACATACTAGTCTTCGTAATACCCAAATGTATTAGCAATTTCCGGGATCCTATCTATAAACTATAAAGATATCAACATCGAAAAATGACGATTTTTGCGATATCTCGCTCCGTTAACGTTGTTTTTTTCATGGGTTTTTACGAGTCCGATTTAAACCTGGTAACGTGTTTCTTTTGAATTATGAACATTTATCTATATCTACAGAAAGATTAAAATAATAATAAGTAATAAATAATAATACCTACGAGCAGTAATAATAGGTACCTAATTTTGTTTTTTTTGTTTTTTTACGTTTCTTAGTTTGTCGACAAAAAAAATAAGATGCTTTCGTATGTAATTTATTTTTGTCGATAAATAAATAATCCCCCATTTAAGGGTTATTCTTAATCGAAATAGTAAACTCTTATTGACACCCCTTATAAAAAAAGAAACAAAATGTTGTAAATTTCACGTTTAATTCACGTTTATGCTGACGCTTCTAATTTAGATTAGCCCTCCTTCCATTTTGTTTTTACAATTTTTCCAAATGCCGAATACTCCCAGGGGGGCTCAACGTGTCGCACAATAAAGGTAATGCCGTCTAATCGCTTCCCCTCGATTTTACTATTAAAACAATTCTCAAAAGGTGACTTCGCTAAAATTAACAGCTTTGCTTTTTAATGTTGAAGCTCTGCCTTTACAGGCAAATGTGAATAAAAAATTAAGACCATTAAGATTTTGGGTTTTTCTGTTCGTTTTTAAAAAAAATTGTCGAAAATGATTTAGCTGCTAAGTAGGAAAATATGGCAAATGACAGACGATTCGTAACAATTATTTACTTAAGGCTTTAAGTGTCAAAACGGAAAAAATAAAACCGGCCAAGTGCGAGTCGGACTCGGACACGAAGGGTTCCGTACCATTTATCTATAAAAACGACAAAAAAAACACGTTTTTTGTATCGGAGCCCCCTTAAATATTTATTTTATTCTGTTTTTAGTATTAGTTGTTGTTACCTGAAATACATCATCTGTGAAAATTTCAACTGTCTAACTATCACGGTTCATGAGATACAGCTTGGTGACAGACGGACAGCGGAGTCTTAGTAATAGGGTCCCGTTTTACCTTTTGGGTACGGAACCCTAAAAACCTATATTTATACCAAATTTCAGTTTCCTATGTCAAACAGTCTTTGATAAAACTGACTGTGGCTGTATGTGACAGACGGACAGACACCAATTCATCGCAGACACTGGAAACATAATAATGTATCGCACACTCGTTTTGATAGGTGTCATCCTATCATCATATCAGCCTAAAGAGGTTAGGTGCTGGACAAAGGCCTCCCCCAAAGAGTGCCAAAGTGATTGGTCCTGCGCCACCCGCATCCAGCGGACTCCCGCGTCCTTTACCAGGTCATCAGTCCACTTTGTCGGGTCTGCCTACGCTGCGCTTATCGGTACGTGGTCGCCTCTCGAGAACCTTTCTGCCCCAACGGCCATCGGTTCTGCGTGCAATGTTACCATTGCCACTTAAATTTAGCGATTCAGAGGGATATATCGGTTAGCCCTCTCCATTGCCCTTTGGGTGACTTTAAGCCTTCTTATGAGGCCCATAGTAAGCGACCAGATTTCAGTGCCACGCCACCTGGAAGATAGAAGAAAGAAATAGATCTGACATTTTGTTCATCTAAAATTGCAATTCCATAAAATCCAACAACACAAACTAACATCAATCGGCGCGGAACAATCGGCCCTCGAACAAGGGTTCAGTCAAGAGCCCTCAGTAAAGGGTTGTTACTGTCTGCGGATCTCGAAAATTTTACAAACAGATGATTTGTTGGATTTTGCTATTGGCACTCGAGGCTGCCTTATTTCGTGTCATGGCAATTGTTGATAGCAATCAGAGTAGTCACGAATAAATAGTATTTTTTATAGTGCATTTTTTTCTTATAATTGTGATAGCGGACACTATAGTCAGTACTGAACAAACCTGCACCACCCTATAGCAACCTTCAAAATATTCAGAACTAAGTTAATTATAACGATACCCACCGCAGATACTTACTTACTGACTTGATATGGCTTTTTTTTGTGGCCCGAAAAGAAAGTCTCCACTTATTATGTTGATGTATCGGGTCTTGTTATGGAGATTCTATGCAGCATTTTCCGCAAATTACTAGCAATCTGGACCTGAAGACGTAAAACTATGAAGTAATTGAAAGTTTAGTAAAGGGCCTTGATAGTTCAGATGCGTGAGCTGGACAACACAGACAAGTACAAATCTTTTACGAAAAATAGCGATTTTATATGTTTATTTTCCTTCAATTTTAATAAAAAAAGAGTTTAAGGCGAATGCCAATTTAATGAATACAAGCAAGCGATTTACAAAGAAAAAGTAGAAAGAAAGAAAGAAGACATTTATATACTACACAAAAGACACACAGAGACAAAGGGAGTAGACATACATTATGTGTCTTCGCGACTGTGAATCGGTCGCTGCCTCAGCATTAGGTATGCCGACGTGTCAGACAGACACCTACAGCGCTGATCTTCAGACAGCATCGTACGTGACCCATCATACGACACATAATAAGTTTGTAAAGTAATAACATTTTATTTTCAAACAAACTGTTTTTTTCCAGATTTTTCATATCCTACACCATTTTGAGCCCTTGGCTACACTAAGCGGTAAAAAGAATAACATGCAGTTCAAAAAACTGCAACCCGACCGAAACTCTACCGTAGTCGGGCAAAAAATCCAGCTCATCAATCAACCTCATCATCATCATCATCATATCAGCCGAAAGAGTGCCAAAATGACCGGTCCTGCGCCCCCCTGACGATGAATATTTCTATAGTATGAGCAATCTCCATGACACGTAATCGCCCGTCCGATACTGTCGTTTGTTTTTCACTTGTCATTTTCCGACAAATTTTGCCGAAGGGCCCCTTGAACTCGATGGAGTCGAGAGGTTCTCAAACTTTGCTTTGGTGCAGTCTTCATTAGAGTGACATCTCGAGTGTGCAGATTTGAGACAGACCCTGTGTTTAGGACATGACAATCTGTAATTATTTGTACTCGCATGTGAGAGGACCGATTGCTGTGAACAAAATTTATGAATAAAGCTGTATAATTAAGAAAATATTATGTATGAAAAATCAGGTCAGGAAAACTACACAACTGATTTGGCCAATTTTAGTTAGATTGCTAGTGTAATATTACTAGTTTTTGATTTCCGTATATTTGAACTCCCGTATCAACATCAACACTCAATTTATAGAAACAAAAATGTTCTATGTTTCAAGGTTTTCTAGATTCCAAAATTAGTTCTAAGTCAAATTTCATGTAAATCCATTCAGCCATTTTTGCGTGATGGAGTAATAAACAGCCAAACATTTATAATTAAAATATTAGTAGATTTGACAAAATGTGGGTTGAATGAATCCATGCCATCTGAAGCCGTCACTAGTTTAGTAACCTTTTGTCATTCTTACTCATCATCCTCGTAGCGTTATTCCCGGTTGTGCCCTAAAGGAGCTCGGGGTCCGCTTTGACACCTAATCCCAAGATTTGACATAGACACTAGTTTTTACGAAAGCGTCTGCCGTCTGACCTTCCAACTCAGAGGGAAAACTAGACCTTATTGGGATGAGACCGGATTCCTCACGATGTTTTCCTTCACCGAAAAGCTATCGGTAAATATTCCGTACATAACTTACGTAAAACTCATTCGTACGAGCTGGGATGCCCGGGATTCGAACCCATGACCGCTGCTTGACAGCCGCATGCGTGAACCACTAGACTATCGTTGCGTTTTTCTAGGCTACCGTTGTTTTATCGTTCTTACTAATTAACGGCCTCCGTAGCCCAGTGGGTAGTGACTCTGCCTACGAAGCTGGAGGTCCCGGGTTCGAATCCCGGTCAGGGCATTTATTCGTGTGTTTATCACGAATATTTGTTCCTGAGTTATGGATGTTATATATGTATATAAGTATCTATATGTATTTAATTTTTGGTTCAAGTTTTTATTGCCGACTGTACTTTTCTGTATACTTACCGTCATCAACAGAGACAATTCTAACGAGCCCAAACTCAACGGGGTTACGTCGGTTAAGTGCTGAATTCCCATGGCCACCTTCTGTCTCCATCATCAGATCAGCTCTATGGTACGATATCATTGAATTGTCATCCAAACTATACCTTTGCCCAAAATGTCATCTCTATCGGTTGAAGATAACTGTTTCAAAATTGAGTTGCAAGATTCCACCCAAAAAAACAAACATTGCTTAGTAAGCAAGCTGCTGGTAAGCTAGGTCATAGAAAGCTTGTAAAAACACTCTATTCAAGAGTTTTGCCAGCCACATGGACCCTGTGACCATGGCGGCATTTCCCCTTCGGACTGAAAGCGCGAAGAACTATTATCACATTCAAATATTTAGGAAAGTTAAGTTAGTGTGCTTTTTTCTCAGGTATATTTTGCATAAGTATGCATAAAATCTTAAAGTATTGTAATTCGAAACGAAAACTGGGACATGAAAATTCTTATTATAGGTAGTGTGGACTAAAATAATTTCAAGATGACTATTTCATCGAAAATATCCTGGTTGTGTCAAAACCTTTGTTTTTGCCAAAGTTTCATAACAGCATTGAATTCTAGTATTCCAAGAAGATCTAAATACCATAAGGATTCTAAACGTCATACAACGTTTTACAACTGCAGTTCTGTATTAAAGACGCCTACTAACATATAAACAAACGCATAAAAGACAAAATCAGGGCCAATTTCGCGTCGTTTCGATCGGCCGCTGCCAAAATCAATTAAGTCTTGTAATCAGACAGACAAACATATAATTAACACTGAACAAATCATATCTTCACGAATTTCGTCCTTAACATTAGGTCCTCAAGAGTCTTCTCCTATAGATGTAAAAGCAAAAATAATTCTGTTTTTAGTAATCGTAGGATGCAATTGAAAAACTTTTGGGATTACCCGAAATTGCACCGCGAAGAAATACCAAGTGACAGCGGTTTTTCTTAGTTTTCGATATAAAAAAAGATGTAAAATATCTTATGCGGAGCGGCGGTCAGATCAAAAGCGATTCGCGAGATCTCTTATCTCACACATCTTTGAGGAATTCCTTGCGAGGAAGGGAGATGGGAGATTGGCGCAAAAAGAGGAGTCTTTATTGCGTCGGAGGTTCTACAGGTTTCAAGTATATCAAACACTTAAGTGTCATGTCAACGATGTGGGTAAGAAAGGTTATGTTAAACAAATATAACTTTGATTTTAAACGAGCTTGGATGGGTTTAGGGCCATTTCGTTGTGCAATTAACACAATCATTATACTCCTGTATTGGTCTTTCTGTCTGTGGTGTATTTGAGGGGGTATAACTCTACGAAAGATAGAAGAATTCAACTGTCTGTGTGTGTAACTTACGTACGAAATGTTAAGCAATCGTAGATAGAGGATTTACTAGATGGAGTCCTAGTGAATGCCCAAGGCCCAAGGATGGAAGTAAATTAACCTTACTCATTTGAGAAGGTTCAGAATATATCATTGGCATCTCATGTATGTATGACTTAAGATCCTTTGTCTCCTAGATGGGGCAGAGGGTGTCCATAGTGACTATCCATGCAGATCGGTCTTGAGCTTCTCGCTTCATTACGCTCCAAGACTTCCCGATCTTCTTTGCCTCGTATGCCACAGTACGCCGCCAGGTTTGTTTGGGACAGCCACACTTTCGCTTTCCTTGTCTATATACTGACAAACAAAAAAAACATATACGCGCTAAGGGACAGGCGATATGACATTGTATCTCGTTCCCACTTGTGGTATTCTATGCTTATCTTTGTCACACATGTGTGTATCTATGTATGAGTCCCTCTATTCTATCCTTTCTCTATATACGCAATCGACCAGCAGATAACCTATAATAAGTAATAGTATACCAATGCTAACAAGTGTTCTACTAATGAAACGAATAAAGCATCAATGACAAAGTAAAGGAAAAGGCTTAGCCCTTTGAGCATAAAAAGGTTTTACAGGCAAACTTTTAATCAGGGGCCATCTACGCGGTACTATGGATTTTCGACGTGCACTCGATTCATATACGGCGTTATTATTTTAACTCTGTTATGCAAAATAATTAAAATGATATGACATCAAAAGTGAAGGAAGATTGTGGAGGTAGGATATTTTTTTCGAAAACTCTTATAAAGTGTTTGTACGAGTATGTATGTATTTGTGTCCAAATTCCAACGTCTTTTGGTCTTTATTTCCATGCCAATATTGCATTGGGTTGTGCTTATCTATACAGAGGTGAAAGTTTTTTTATTTCGGATATGTGGTTAAGAGAGATTACCCATACAAGTTTACAAAGTTTAAATCTCACAGACTTTTCCTCTTTATAATATTAGTATAGATTTATATTGTTAATGGTGGTCCCACAAAGAGGTTATAAAATGACATACTGTCACAAAGATAACGCTATGTAACACAATTTTAGTTCTACTAGCGAAATTCGAAGTGAAAAATTGAAAAAAAATTCGCCTCGAGCGGGATTTGAACTCGTGACCCTGGAATCCGTACATTGCTCTAAACCAACTGAGCTACCGTGGGCTCAACTCGTGGTGACGAATCTTTCAATCCCTTCAATCTTCTAAATTACACCTTCTACCGCAACTCTACCGCGAAGTTATTACAACCTCTGAAACAGCACCAACGTCTCAAATTAGTAATAAATTTTCAACTTTTCGTTTCGATCTAAATTAAACACAAATATGTTGAAGAAAATTTGATGCTTTTTTCTGGAATTATGGCATACCATAAAATCCTTTCGACTTTTAGTCCCGCGAATGTTTCCAGCACTTTCCACTAGTAACACCGCACGAAGTTAAAAATGAAAGCGTAAATCACGATCTTCGGCCCTAATTAATTCCTTCGTTAAGGGAAAGTTCCAACCCGCGCGCCTTTATCTTGCCGTTCACCTGTGCTGTGTTTACGGCGTTTGCTTCGGGGGTTTTTTGTCACATTGGGGGTGATAGGGGGCTGTGACCAAAGGACATAGATTGTGTTTTATCTTAAGCCCTATACGGTTTAAGTCTGGCCTATCTTATCCTTAAAATTTATCTTTAAATTCATACTGTGATTCATACTAACAAAGCCATTTGGAAAGTCTACTCTTCCGTAGAACAATTATTAAGGTATACAAGAGGTAGTAAGACTAGTAAGAGGCTACAATTATCTATCCATACATTATACATACTTACCTAATTGTATAATCGATTATCCTGATTGACTGACTCATTAACGCCCAGCCGAAACCACTTGTATTGACGATACGAAGGTGAAAACTAAAGTTTTTTTTTTTTTGATTGGCTAATTTCGAGCCGGGCCACTACAGGGCCCTTTTGCTCGGCATGAAAATTGAAGAGTAGGTTATTTTAATATAGACAAGCAAAAATAGAGAGAGCGAGGAGAAAGAGAGAGAGAGAGAGATAAAAAGATGTTGAAAGTCCGTTTGCGGAACTTATTTGAACTTAGGGAAGTCGAACTTTGTTAAAAGATAGAAAAACCCGATTTCGGCGTCAGCAAATTTGACTCGTCTTCCTATGATCAAACAGAATTCAAATGTAGTTTTTTTTTGCATAATGTATCTACATTGAAACTCAAAGTCTCATAAAGTCAATCAGTTAGCCCTGCAACCTCATCGTGTGAATCACAGAATTACCTTCTTAATTCAATAGTACTCGAACTCATCTAATTTTGACAAATCGAATAGGGATCATCGCACTCCACAAAAAGTTAATCTAACTCAACAAAACGACTGAAGCTTCGATGGGAACCATTCGATACAAAAACTTCATTCGGACTTTTTACTATAGAATTGCAGTAAAAACTCATGTTCAATGCAATGTTTGAAACAAGTTTAATAAACGCATTCCAAACTCAAATCCGTTCAAATTTAGACTTTATTACTTTGAGATACAAACTGCGCCTAATTTTGAAAAACGCTGATTCGTTTTTGTCGTCCGCACTTCGTCAATAGCCGAATATTTGAAATTAAGTCTTGGCTAAAAGAAATGAAGGTTGAAAATCGCTCGCCAGATTGGACTTTGTGTTTTGGAGATAGAAATGATATTGACAACAATGATGATAAAGCATCGATGAGCATCTTTGAGATTGATTTCAATCAGATGGACAGTAGGTGGCCACCGAATTACGATATCGAAATTGTCGTAAGACAAGTAACTCTACTCGTAGTTCTCTTAGGCCTGTTTTATAAATATTCGTTAGACCAAATCTCAGATCAAATTAGTTAGGTACTAAAATATAACGAACGTTGATAAAAACGGGGTTTATTGTTATTTCGTTTGTTTTCTCAGAGAGCAGCTTGAAGTGAAGAGTATAACGTTGACGACCGCTTTGGCCTAGTTAGTAGCAATATCTTTGTTAGTAGTGACCCTGCCTACGAAGCCAGAGGTCCTGTTTTTGAATCCCGGTAAGGGCATTTATTGTGTGATGAGCACGAATATTTGTTCCTGAGTCATGGATGTTTTCTATGTATATCAATATTTATTATATAAGTACCTATATATATCGTCGCCTAGTAGGTACCAACAGTACAAGCTTTGCTTAGTTTGGGCCTGGGTCGATTTGTGTAAGATTGTCTCCAAATATTTATAGTAATTATTATTATAACGACAATTTTCTAGAATTTGTTGATCTTTTTTTAAACAATGGAAGCAAACTCAATCAGTGGTTAATACTAGCGTAAATAACAGCAAAATCAATTTTTATAATTAAAGTCTGGCCAGCGAGTCATAAGTACCTAATTTTTTACCTATAATATTTAGGTATAAGTTAGATGTGTGGTGTCGGCTTAGAATAGCACCACCCCTTCCTTCCTGTGGGTGTCGCAAAAGTCGTAGGTACTATACCTTGGACGTACGGGTGAAGTGTGTTGTGCGAGATGGGCTAGCAACCTATCACTGCGATATCACATTTTGTCGATCTTTTATACCCACATTTATGCTAAAAGTGGCACTGGAACATAAGTTTCAAGTGCTCTGCCTACCCCTTTTGGGAATAAAGGCGAATTGTATTAGAACTACTTTTTTACGCTCCTATAATGCATTTCGTGTTACCATTATTTGCTTCTTTCAGCCGTATTTTATTTGTGACACGCACGACTCGTTGGATTTCATCAACCTTATCCGTAAATTATTCGGAGAAACAAATAATAATGTAAATATGTCCTTAATCATATGATAATTTAAATTTTCCTTATTTGATTTTGTTTAAAAACGGACAATCACATTACTTATTGACTCCTAAAAATGTACAATGTGTAATTTTAAGTGCAGTTGTATATTGTGAAACAAATGAGTCTATCCATCTATGAATCTATCTAATTTCTGGTGTTTGCCCTTCAATTCAAAGTAGATTACAGATAGCCGAGTAAAAAATATAGAGCCTATCAGAAGTCAAACCTCACCTAACAAATTAAAATCGATTTTAATCCAAATGGAATCAATCAACAATCAAATTGTCATTTCAGTTTTTCGATCAGTAACGGTATTAATCGGTGTCTCTGCCCAACAGCGTCGACAAAAACCTGCACGTTTACCATTGTACTTCTCTTGTCTGTCTGTGTCACGGCAGTTTTCCTTGTCGGCGTCTACAAACTAGGAAAAGTAAATAGTTTAGTGTCTTACAGATGTAAGCACAGCAGATTCTCAAACCAATATAAAGGATCGGCAATGGGCGGCTAGATTCACTGAAGTTGAAGGTGGACATTACGGACATAGGCTAGGGTGGCTAGGGTTATAGGTAGGATGGGCCGTAAGCATGTTTGCTATTACTTCCATCGACAAATATAATTAAAAATATATATATTATTCTTCATTTTATTAAAAGAGTAAGTAATTTTCATACCAAATCCACCACCACACAGAGGCACATTTGTGAACCTTGTGCTCTTTAATTCAAATTTTTTGCCACGGTCTAGCATTAAAAAGCGGCCAAATGCGAGTCGCCCATGACGGGTTCCGTTTACGATTTATGACGTATTAAAAAAAACTACTTTCTAGATCTCGTTCAAACCAATTTTCGGTGGAAGTTTGCATTACATTAATGTCCTACATCACATATTTTTTTTTAGTTTTATCATTCTCTTATTTTAGAAGTTACAGGGGGGGTTTAGAAAAAAACGATATTAGAAACCTTAATAATATATCATTTTTGAAGACATAGACGGCTATGTCTTCAAAAATGATATCTCATAGTTACCCCATGCCATAGACATAGCCATGGACATAGCCACGTACGGGTTTGATGAAAAAAGAAATTGAGTTTCAGTTCTAAGTATGGGGAAAATTTATTGTTTTTTTTTTTCTATTTTTGTGTGAAAATCTTAATGCGGTTCACAGAATACATCTACTTACCAAGTTTAAACAGTATAGCTCAGACCAAGAAAAAAAGACAGACGCAGCATGACGAACAACCTTGTGAAGCCGGTTTTCAACCAAGCCAAATAAGTTTAGCACACGCTCACGCACACATAAACAAAATTAAAAGCACAAAACACGAAATAGGTGATCTTGGCAGCATTGGGATACGTGCTGAAGAGTTTTGTGCAATTTCGTTTGTATATGTGTGCGTGAGCGTGTGCCAAACGTATTTGGCTTGGTTGAAAACCGGCTTCACTACGTCGTTCGTCATGCTCTGTCTATCTTTTTTAGAGTTCCGTACTCAAAGAGTAAAACGGGACCCTATTACTAAGACTTCGCTGTCCGTCCGTCTGTCTGTCACCAGGCTTTATCTCAAGAACCGTGATAGGTAGATAGTTGAAATTTTCACAGATTATGTATTTCTGTTGCCGCTATAACAACAAAAACTAAAAACAAAATAAAATATTTTTGTAAGGGGGGCTCCTATACAACAAACGTGATTTTTTTGCCGTTTTTATACATAATGGTACGGAAACCTTCGTCCGCGAGTCCAACTCGCACTTGGCCGGTGTTTTTTTCTTGGTCTGAGCAGTATAGCTCCGTTTTTTCCATTTGGCTACGGAACCCTAAAAACCCGCGAAAGGGTTCTTTTTACCCCGGAAGGCTGTAAAAGAGGACGTATCCGTTTCTATCGATAATGAATATTCTTCTGCCCGCGACTTCGTACGCGTATAAATTATAGCTTAAATACATGTTATTTTTACGTATCAAGTCATAGGTACTACTACGTCGTAGCATAAAAAACCCCGCGAAAGGGTATTTTTTACCCCGGAAGGCTGTAAAAGAGGATGAATATTCGTTTAGTTGTCACATTGCCTTTGCAACGTCTTGTTGTTATTAAATATTACCTTTAAAAAAACGTGTTTTCATCATCTCACATCCTTTATACAGTCCACTCTCATCCACTAGTTATCATTTTGTTGAGTGAATTTAATGGCAGACATGTTCAATCTAATAGTAAAACGACGAGCGATTCTACGTAGACAAAGTCACGGGCAAAATTTAGTAGTCAGTAATTCCGATCTTCAATCGGTTTGCTATAATTACACTTACCGAATGTTTTTTTTTATATAGTCAAAGATATCTCAATCGTTTTCCCCGCAAACCTCTTAATGAACATTAATTATGGTATAAATATTAGCAGTAAATATCGTTTTTACAATTGTCATTACCCGTATATGTTTCGTCAGCTGCTGGCATTCCATTCCACACAAAAACATTATAACGAAATGCTCGTGCGCAGGGTTCTGTAATCCAAAGACATAATTTCGACGTAGTTTATTATAGAAAAAGATAAAAGGAAAATTTATATTAATCTTTAAAGAGTAATTTGGGATATGAAAAATTACTTTTTGTACTCGACGATTAAAATATGTGTATTAAGATTTCATAGAGAATACTGCAACGTCACTCTTTTCATCGTTGAATAGTCGGTTACTTCCGAAACAACCGAAATAACTGTTTCGATACGCTCTAGACAACCGATTTTTTTTTTAAATAGAACTAAAATAAATTCGACCAATCACGTGGCTGCTTTACCGATCTGAAATGAATTGGACCAATAGAATCGCTTTGATTATTGAGTTTACTCGTGGATGTCGTACGCTCGTTGATGTCTTTTAAGATATCAACGAGCGTACGAGCGATAGGCTCAGATAGTTCAGTTGAATCGTAGAAAATTAATTTTAATGAACTCGTACAAAAAGTATCGTTCACAATAGTGTTATAATCAAGCTTTTTAATCTCGTACCTTACTTAGGCCACTCAGCAAGCTTCGTGGTACTCGACTAAAAAGCTCTCTATTATAACACAATTGTGAAAAATACTATTTCAACCGACGAAAATTACGAAGGATATGACCACGCATAACTTTTAACAGAGTAGTTCGATTTTGATAAGGGTATACCCCGAAGTTGGTCCCATATACATTTGGGAAAAAAAACCTACCTTAAGGTGGTTCGATTGCCATACAAAACGTTATTTGACATTCGCACGCTAACGGCGTGATATTTTAAGAAACTTATGTAACAAACTTTCATAAATTGTCTTCTCATTTGCGCCAAATTCCCCCTTTCCTAGATTAAACCTGTATAAACTAGATTAATTTGAGAAATTGGTTTGGGACGTGATATTTTGGTAAAACTATTTTTCTCAAATTAATCTAGTTTATACAACTATATTCTAGGAAAGGGGGAATTTGGCGCAAATGGGAAGCCAATTCATGAAAGTTTGTTACATAAGTTTCTTAAAATATCACGACGTTAGCCTGCGAATGTCAAATAACGCTTTGTGTGGCAATCGAACCACCTTAAGGGTAGGAAAATAGGGGATAATTGATTTTTATAGGCAAACTTGAAGCAATTTGGCTACCGATTTGAAGTCGGTTAAAACTTGGTTTTTAAAGTAAATTATCACGTTGCTATTCAGAACAATGAGTCATTGTTACCCTTAAATGAGGGATTTAAATTTTCCTCATAGAAGGTGCGAAAAGCAATATGTGCTACCCGGTACCAAAATTATTGCTGTCTTGGGTAAACACTTGAATCTCGCATTACGCTCAAGATTCTATTTTAGAGTAGCTCGCTACGATCGGGATTCTATTTTAGAATTTTTTGTTTCACTCTGGACTGGATTCAATATACCGCCCTCGCCGTAAATATATAATTTTTCCCAATTTATTTATTTTGGGAAATGTTGTTGGCTCATTATTATCAAAATACCGTTATCGGGGTATTTTTTAACACATTGTTGCAATCAAACTAATATTATATATGGACCATGTCCGAAATAAACACATTTTATATTTTATTATTTTTGTATATTCGTATATTTTTATTGAATGTTCGTGACGATCACAATAGGGATTCTTGTAAATTGACATGTAATTTATAATGTAATCTGATATTGTCAACAAAATGAATCTGAATCTGATACGTTTAAAGAGTTATCTAAAATAATAAGTTTCTGCCAAAAATTACATTTTTGGTACAAGCTTTTATTCCTGACTGTACTTTTCTGTATACCGTCATCAACTACTCATTGAGACGATTCTAACGAGCCCAAACTCGATGGGGTTGTGTCGTTTTATTGCAAAATTCCTATGGCCACCTTCCAGCTACAGCATCAGATCAGCTCCATGTCATCATAGTATTGCATTGTCATGCGATATTCATATGCATGCAAAGATTTCAGCTCAATCGGATAACGGGAAGTGGGTCAAATCTAACTTGCAAGATTTGATTACAGACAGACAGACAGACAGACAACGGAACAGGTGAAAGTAAATAAAAGCTTGTAAAAAGCGATACGAGTACCAACCGTCAACCGTCTTAAACGGATCGCCACAACTTTTGTTACAACCTGTAGTAATCAGAATCACTGATCGAGCTGTGGCAAACTTATGTAAATTCGGTGACAAGGCAATATTTTGGCAACAGCGAGCTGATCTGATGATACCAATCATCGTAGGAAACGGGTCACCTCCACTTTTGTTACACCCTGTAGTGATCACTGATCGAGTACTTCTTGAGTCTGTTTCCAACGATTCTCCAGAATCCTTTTCCGCATTCCGAGCTGTTTAAAGCTCAGCTGAGCCAAATATTTAATTACCTGATTGTAATTACTGCGATTGGTATGAGCTTTCGACTCTTGAGGATATCCTAAAGCGTGGAAAGTTTTTGTGGATACGCACTTTAATATTTTGTTTTTATTTATCGTCCTCCGAATCGCTAAACTTAAGTAGCAGTAGGTGGGGCACATTGCACATAGAACTGATGGCCGTTGGGCCGGAAAGGTTCTCGAGTGCCGACCACGTACCGAAAGGCGCGGCGTTGGTAGACCTCCCACAAGGTGGACTGATGACCTGGTAAAGGTCGCAGGAGTCCGCTGGATGCGGGTGGCGCAGGACCGGTCACTTTGGAAATCCATTCACGTTTTGTATATCACGTATTAGCAGATGTTTTGGTACCTCGTGTTTGGTGGTTGTTATGATTTTTAAATGAATACTACGAAACTGTAAAATGTTTCTTAAGATTTACAAATCGAATTAAAAGTGTCGCCTGGTTTTCTGGTGTCATTTAAGGTATTGAATCATTAATAAAGTCAGTATTAAAGAGTTGTTCAGAATTGTAAAGCGATCCATTCATTTTAAATATTGGAAACTATGCACATAGATCATAGATCAGAAGAAGGTATCTACGCCGAGAGAGTGCTGAAGACCCTTAGCTGTGTGTGCTATCGATATTCGAAAAAGGTTTTTGATGAAAAGAAAAACCACAAAAGAACCAACGGGAAAAAACCTAAGTGATTAAAAAAGACGTATCCACACTGCGCTGCGCTCGCCGCGTCAGCGCATACGCTTAGCCGCACTTAAAGACAGGTGATCGGAAACATTCGGTGGCCCAAGCACGCGACTTGCCAATCGCTAATTGTGACGTTGCCTAAGGAAGGTTAAGATAGGTCCAAATGATCATTTGACCTTCCAATTCCGGTGTCATTGAAAAATGAATACGCATGCTAATAGTAGGTGAAATGGAATGCGACGGAACTATGAGAATTCACAAGGAGGACTCGTGGAAAATTTTTTTTTTACAAGAAACCCTTTTAACCCCGTTTCGAAATCCCTCTTGTTGTAATTGGGTCATTCTCAGATTTAGGTTCGCGTCTCTTCGGTGGACATTGGCAAAGTTAAGGGCTATAAAGCCTAATTTTTGGCTAAACTCTGAATCCGCATAAATGGCGTTGCCCCTTCTATAATTATATGTGATAAAAACATATTATATGTAAACGTAAGCCCTTAACTATTGACCACCGGAAACTGTGACTGACAATGACCCAATCACGATATTTCCACATGTCCTCTTTAACTTTCTATATTTTTTTACGTGCTTTTGTTTAACTAGCACTGTTTGTATGTTCATGTAACGCTGAAGACCGTAACAAGTCTAGGCATATCGCGAGGGCATGCAGAGCGCATGCTTAATCCGCAGTAAGACATCAATCATAATCATGAAACTACGACCACTCACGTCACATGGTATGTAAGTTGTCCTCAAATTTGCGAAACATTTTTTAGGCACTTACCGATATCTGATTGAGCTGAAACTTTGCATAGGTACTTTCTGTAAATTGGGTGACCACCTAATATTAAGGCACCAACGAGCACCCGGTCTGATGATGGCGACAGAAGGTATAATAGTTTTTTTTTTTATTTTTTTTTATCGTATGGCGGTTACACACTGGTACATATATATATTCGTATTGATGTCGCTGATAGAGTTCCAGTGTGCGCTGCGAGGTTCAGAAGGAACAGTGCAGCTGCTGAGTTTGTTGTTCTTTTAGCACAACCCGGAGGTCACGTGTAGGGTTTCTAGGGTTATTCCTACGGACGTAGAACAACAACGACCTCGCGGTATAATAGTAGAATAGCAATTCTCAAACTACACAAGATGAACCCATCGTGTTTAGGCTCATTGGAAGTTGGAACCCCTCTCTAAGTCAGTCATTGAGGACTGTCCACAAATAATAAGATTTTTGACAGAAGCTTATTTTACTTCGACAGCAAATCTGTCAGTTCTTTTATTAAAATAAGTTTCTGTCAAAAAAATAATTTTTGGTACAAGCTTTTACTGCCGACTGTATTTTTCTGCATACCATCATCAAGTACTCATTGAGACGATTCTAACGAGCCCAAACTCGATGGGGTTGTGTCGTTTTATTGCGGAGTTCCTATGGCCACCTTTCAGCTCCAGCATCAGATCAGCTCCAAGTCATCATAATATTGCATTGTCATGCGATACACATATGCATGCAAAATTTCAGCTCAATTGGAAGTGACTGAAAAATCGATTGCAAATTTTGACGGACAACTTACATACTTACATATTTACATACTTACATACAAACAGTGCAAGTTAACATAAAGCTTGTTAAAAGGGTAGTTTACATGTCTTCTAGCCAGCGTCCAGTTGTTACAAACAGCATGCAAATATGTACATCTATACCATAACACTTTTGTAACTATCTATGGTGGCCCTTAATTAAATTCAATATCACGAGCTGTTATTACAACCCCCCATAGACAACTTTAAAATGAATTTGACCTTTACATATGTTTCAACAGAACCGATGGCCGATGGTTCGTGGAACCGATGGCCGTTGGGATTGAAAGGTTCTCGAGTGGCGACCACGTACCGGAAGGCGCGGCGTGGGTACGTCCCCCACAAGGTGGACTGATGACCTGGTAAAGGTCGCGGGAGTTCGCTGGATGTGGGTGGCGCAGGTACGGTCATTTTGGCACTCTTTGGGGGAGGCCTATGTCCAGCAGTGGCCGTCTTTCGGCTGCTATGATGATATGTTTCAAGGTAGCAATGTTTCCAGCGACAGTTTTATACTACGACGATAGCGAACAACCACGATCTCTCTTCTGGTAAGTAAACTCCTTAGCCTACGGACGCTTGCATCTACAGAATAATCACAAGCGCGTTGCCGACCATCACGGAGGTCACACGTTTTATTTTTCTGAATACTAAAAATCCTGTCTATTTGTTCCAAACTCTGCACGATCGCCATTCCTAATTGACGCCCCAATTAACTAGTCACAAAAAATATCGTCAATGTCCCATTTCCCGGATGTCGGTGTGGGTCGGAATACCGCCGTTTTCGCCGATCGCGTTGACGTATGGGCTTGACCTATATTGGGGTTCCGTGGAAAATGCGTTATAGTGACCACTTCGAGAGCTTGAAGATGGCACTCTGTAACTTATTTTAAACCCACCTCAACGCTCACCCACAAATATATATTGACGCCGCAATTCGTAGTAGTAGTAACTAAGCGTAGTTAGAGTTCTAGTTTCGTTAGGCGTGAAGGGTGGGGTGAGGCCACAGATGTATGAATATAAGGAGATCGGACATGGCGGCCGATTTGTATAGAGTGAGCCTGTCGCAAGTATATTAACCCACACAACGCCCAAGTAATTGATAAGACAAAGCACGCACACATCTAAAACACACACACTTGTATACCTACACGCTTATTTGACAATAAACGCGCATCATATCAGGCATTTTGGGAAAAAACGTAATATTCTCTGCGATCAGCACGCGTGCACAGTATGGCAGTGTATGCCCATTGAGCATACAGCTGCGACACGGCCGCCGGCGGCTTGTCCTCTCTCTAGTATTCTATGTTCTGAGGGTGAGGCTCATGAGCGCGTAAAGAATAACAGCCAAAGAGATGGAGCTGGCTAGGACAGCTTAAAGTTGAGATTAATCTGCTCTTAAGAGCCACGACATGTGATGATGGCAGGACAATTTGAAAGATTTGTTCATCTACCCGGCTAGTGAAGGTTTTATGTCATTCTTGTCGGCTATATATTCTTTACGGACTCCCTTAAGTTACCGAAAAAGTTTCACCGGATGCATTGTTTCGCTGAATTTTCATTTCATCGAGTTTTTTTTCTCGTTGTATTTTTAGGTATGCTAAAAGGTTCTTCTTCTTGGTCGATACGTTCTTGCCAGAACGGTCGTGGTACGAGTTCGAGTTACTTCCAGCATGTTGTAGTTACGGTGGTCTACAATCTGTATCTTGGTCTGACTTCGATTAATCTTCAGTCCGAACCCCAGACTGATACGTTCCATCCTCACCAGCAGCTCTTCCATTCTGTCTGAACTGGTTGCAAATAAAGTGGTGTCATCTGCGTAACGCACGTTGGCTATCCTATAGCCACCAATCAGAACGCCGTCCATCCAGTCTTCGAGAGTGATGCGCATAATTAGTTCATATTGAATAGGAGCGGCGATATTATGCACCCTTGACGGACACCTGCGCTTGCGTGGAAGTTTCTGGACATCACATCTTCCGTTCGCACTGATGCTGATCCTTCTTCATTAAGAGTTCTCAGCAAGGGTATAAGATGTTTTGGTGTTCCCATCTGTATGAGGTCTGGGGTTAGGTTTGTTTTATAACAATTCTAAAAGTTTACTGTTTCTGAAAACATATACTCGATGACATGAATGACATGAAACATGAAACGAGGATAAACCCTTTTTTATCTACATTGATCTTAAATCGATTTTTTACGCATCATCATCAACATCATCCTCAGCCCGTAGTCGTCCATTGCTGGACATAGGCCTTTCCCAGTTCACGCCACCATACCTGGTCCTCAGCACTCCGCATCCAACCGCATTGCGTATAGAATCCAGATAATATTACTTAATGGCAAGGGAAAAAATCTAAGTCACACATTAGTAAATACTTAGGCTCCCAAAGCACCGAGCTTCTTACAACGACGACAATTAGAAACTGTATTAGCACAACTCCTGCGCGACTCGGCAACTAAGTACTATCTCATTCGCACCATGCAAATTAGAAAGAGGAAGATTTTCTCGTCTCGCGTCTTGTCGCGCTTCCGACGCTTGTCAGTTGTTCTAACCCAACTGAGTTGTGTTGGGGGTTTACTAGGAACATTGCCTACCACCCAAACAGACACAGGGCAATGAAAATTCAAATCGAAAGGACGATCTTAGCAAGACAACCTCCGTTCCCTACGACATTTATCAATGAAAGTGCATGCAATAATGATATTGCGCGCGCGCATAGGTAATTGCATCGATTGAGCTTGGATAGCCTTGATTTACAACCGAGCATTAAATCATCTTTGTATGGAAGCTGAGAAAACTATTACCTATTATGTTTCGTATCGCTTTGTGTAAGATTATATTATATTCTACGATTTTTACGGGTACTATATTAGCTCTCGGAATTGCATTTGATTTGTGAAAAGATCTTAGGATTCCGCGTATTATTGGAATCTAATGTGTGCCTGTCTTAGTTGAGTTGTGAGATTGTTCAGGGCCACCCATAAATTACATAGGATTCCTAGATTCATTTCGTTATTATTCAGGACATCAGTCCTTCCTTTTCCTAGTCGGTTTTAGGTAGAGTGAATGATCCTGCAATAGTAGTATATATTAATTTGATACATAACGGAAATACGATACATTCAAATGAGACGCTATAAAAAAATCTGAATTTTACAGGGAACTATTATTTCAAACCCATTCAAACTGTCATAGTAATTACGCAATTTTAATCTCTACTTAATAAAATTACAATAATTAATATAATATGTATTTATAAGTATATAGAAGTAGATAATTTACATTACCTACTTAATTAAATAAACACTAAGTTAAATCTAAAAAAAGGCCCTCGAGTTATTGTACCGAGGATGCTGGCGGCATTTCCTCGCTGAATTGCAATAAATAAAATAAAATATCTTTATTTCAGATCATTGGTTCGATCCATATGATGTTAGTAACAGTGGTGACTTATGAACTATGTTAATGACAATAATGATAATAACTTTATGCTACTTAAATGACAAATTACATACAACATTATACCAAACCATACATGGTGACAGACAGACAGCGGGAAGCGACTTTGTTTTATACTATGTAGTTCAGAATAACTGGTTCAGGCTTATTTGGCTCTCCCGATAGCCACCTGAACCCAGTATCTTGAGAGTGGACAGTCGAGGCGCTCCGCCAACACCCTCAGAAGACTATTAGCCTCTCAGCCGTCTCAGTAGCGACGCTACTCGTTTTCGCCTGATGGCATAATACCCGAGGCGCTGCAATGCCTTGGCAGCCTCAATAGCATTCTGAAAATGTTGTTATACTGCACCCGAATAGCGGCAAAGGCTCTCTGCGTAAAACTAACCCACAGACTGCAAGTGTAAAACGCCTGACAGTAAGCTTTAAAAAGCGTCAACTTAACTTGCTTGTTACAACGTGAAAATCTGCGGGCAAGCATATTGCCCCTTACCGCCATTGCCCTCCTCTCCCTCTCAAGATCCATGTCATCCTTCATATCCTCGGTGAGCATATGCCCTAGGTATTTAAACTTACTTACCACTCTAAGAGGGACGCCTCCCAGCATGATTGTAGGTACTGATGTTGGGTTATATTTCCGTGCCTTAAAAATGATAAGCTCACTTTTGGTTGCGTTGTACCTAAAGACCATGCCGCGCGGCGTAATCCTCGCATATCCTGATAAGCCTACGTATAGAGCCCTCTGATGGACCCAGCAGCACCATGTCGTCCGCGTAACTTATATTATTGAAAGGTGTCCCCCAAATATGACATCCGACACGTGCGCTGCTGAGCCCCTCAATCAGCTCGTTAACATTAAACAGGATAGGCGACGATAGGCCCCCCTGTCTAACACCACATTGGAGCCTATACTCATCCGAGTATTCCCCAGCCCATCTCACCTGATTGACCTGGTTGTTATACCAGTATTTTAACAAGGCTGTGCACTCGGGTGGTAGCCCCATTTTAGCTACTTTGTCCCATAATACATCGTACACAACCAGGTCAAAGGCTTTGGACAAGTCCAGGAAACACCCATATATGGGTGTATTCCTGTCCTTGTAATACCTGACAGCAAGGCTGATGCGTTGCGCGAGAAAGCCGACAGTTCTTCGGTCACCAGCACGGCTATCACGAGACGGCCGCGACATACTCTCGAGCTCTCTCGCACTATCCGTCTCTTTCTAAGTGGTCTAATAAGGATAGTGCGAGAGAGCTCGAGAGTATGTCGCGGCCGTCTTGTGATAGCCGTGCAGTTACATCAACCAGACGTTTCGCGATATCCGCAAATAACTTATGCGCACTGCGACCCCACGGACCGAGGGTCTTGACGCCAAATGGTACGAAGTTGTACTCTCTGCCGAGGCCTCTATATTTGCTACGTAATACAATAATTTACATCATATTTATGTCACCCGAGTGTTGTGTGCACATCAATAATAAATATTAAATAGATCAGTGCTTTGTATGAATGTCCATCCCAAATAAATAATACAAAACCAAACAATTCAGAACAACAATACTTGTTCTAATTAATCAAAAAACTACATCTGTTAGACTCGCTACCCGCATTTTCAAACTAAATTCAACATTGAATTTAAAGCTTAGGGTTCAATTCAGGTTGGACTGTGTCCGGTTTGTATAAAATTGATTCAATTATTATTATTTAAGGCGAACTGTACAATGCATGAATGGATGTCGTGTTATTTGTTACTGTGCTTTTACTTATTCTCCGATGTCGCGCGGTTTGTGAGCGTGGATGTGGCTTTTCCATTTATAATTTATTTGGTTAGGAATCGCATACAAAATGTTCATAAAATAACCTTTAAGTTATTTAAGTAGGTATTAGTGTGCGCCCTCTGCATATAAAATAAATGTACAATGTTGTCAAATAGATATCAGTGTCTATGATTGAAACAAAAAACGAAATAGATTACGGCGGAAATAGTCATCGATGTTTAAGACGCGCTTTTAGCGACTTTTGAGTCCTATTCCTAACTAATTTCTTTACCCTCATAACAGAACAGTGGGATTTCTGAAAGTATATTTTGATTTTTGCAGCATACTATTGTATAAGAAAAAATTGGAAGTAATATAAAATAAGCTCTAATCATCTGACTTTACCCTGCAATATTTGGTTTAACTTTACAGGTTTTTATAACACATAAGGTTGGGACCTCCTAGTAAGTAAGCATTTACCTGTATCAGGAGGACCCTCTCCAGCTCTTCCAGAATATACTTATTTACTTATCAATTTATTCAACCGAAATATTTATTAGAATGTTTATTGTTTTTTTAATTTTTTTTTTACGGGTAAATAAATTTATTTGTTAAAACAATTAAAATTTTAAAACGGACATTAATAACAAACTAAAAACTACCTATAAATAAAAAATATCTCCCAAATCTGTGCCGATGGGTAGTGTGCTCAGAAGGCTGGCCGCATTGCCACGATGTATGGTGATACTGACACGTTGTGCAAAGTATTGGCCAGCCCTCTGGTCACCAGTGGTTTCTTTTAGGAGCGCCGCTAAATCTTTATAAATGCGGCGTGCGCTTGGTCCCCACGGCCCCAAAGTCTCGACCCCAAACGCCTCAAACATGTAACCGCTACCGAGGGTGCTGTATTTGCAGCGTTTCAGGTTTTCTGCTGTAGAAGCAGCATTGGCGGCATTTTTGCTGGTACCTGGAAGATGGGACGGTGCGAGGGTGTCTACACATGTAGCATCCCAGACCAGGGGCCGTCCCATCCTCCAAGGCACCAGCGTCATGCCGTCGGGCCTCTTGCCGTCGTCCCTTGCCAAACCAACGGGTTCCAGGAT
The DNA here is from genome assembly GCA_963854355.1 of Epinotia brunnichana. NCBI lineage: Eukaryota > Metazoa > Arthropoda > Insecta > Lepidoptera > Tortricidae > Epinotia > Epinotia brunnichana. The sequence goes on from OY977954.1 coordinate 13,772,311, forward strand.
GGCTGGAACTTTGACGCTGACAAGGGCCCTTCGGATGACATTATTTATACCAGCGTGACGGGGTATGCGCCCAGTGCTTCTACTACAGGAGAGACCGTGGTGACCCAGGCTGTCCACCATCGCCCCGTATTGGCACCGATGTGGGGCGTTTGTTTTGGCCCCTATTCGCAAACTAGTCGCCAGTCTAAAAGTGGAGTTGTCTACGAGTGGGCCTATGGACGCTGAAGGCAAAGCCTGTAGCCACAGACCCGACTCCCACTCCGCCGTGGCAAGGAGACGAGCTCGATCTGCCAGACCAGTTGACGTGTTTACTATTAGATTGTTCCGTACTAGTTGGCAGAGCGGCTCGTCCCACTGCCTCTGGGAACGAGGATTGGCAGGCGGGTCAGCATTGGGACAGGTAACTGACCAAACATCCTTAGCCTCAGTGCAATGAGCAGCCTCCATGGCCCCGAGAGAAGGGGTTAGAATGTTTTCAATCAGTTTTTGGGCGCTATGCACCGAGGACAAAAAGGCAGTGAGTGATACACTGGAAATTTTGCGGATCCCCAGGCCACCGTGCCGAATTGGTAAAGTGGCCTGGGTCCAGGACCGTTCGTCAAAAAGTATGTTGAGGACTGATGATAAAGTTTTTCGAATCAGGGAATCTAGTTTTAGGAGCAGGGTCGGGTGCTTCCATATAGACGGTCGGAAACAGATTTAAAATTTTGAATTTTATTGTTGATGTAACTCTCAAAAGATTGGTCCAAAATGGGGCAGCCAAGGAGGTGAAGCTGGTTTTCCGTGACTATTTTTATCCCGGGGGCTATATTATCTAAACTTTGTATTATTCGGTCCTTATCTGTAGATGAACCGGAAACAAAGAGTTCGCATTTGGAAAAATTTAATGGTAACCCGATGGAGTTAAGTCCTGATGATAGTGTTTGTAGGTCGTTCAAGACTGTACCTGCATCACCCTCTAGTGTACCGTCGTCTAGGTACCAAACATTTAATTTAGCATTTAGTGATTTTCGTCGTTGAAGTTCGTTTGACAAAATTTACTCTGGGACTTCTGAATAGACTTTTTTTACACATTCCATCATAACGCCTTGTGTACATAAATCAATAAATTTTTTTTTGTTTTATTTTTTTTTGCTTCTGGTGTCGCAAGCGTCCATAGGCGAAGGCATCAGCTTACGTCGTAGTATAAAATAAAAAAAAATGATTCCTTGAATTTAAAGCCGTCTCCATACCAGCCGACTCAGACAGCCGGCCGGGCGGGCCGATCTAGCGGCCGATCGCTACTGTGGGCGAGCATTTACAGCGGCTTAAATCATGCGCGGACGCACGTAATGAATGCCATTACGACACGATCGATTATTATCCCGATTCTGTGTACGGACATCGATTACTTACTAACTGTTGTTTAGTTACACTGACTAGTTTGTGCCTTTCAACATTGATGGTATTCAACTTCGGGGTTTTTCATATATTGTAGGTGCCTATTGTAACAATATATTATTAGGTGCACAAATGCTGCCTACGAAGCTGAAGGTCCTGGGTTCGAATCCCGGTAAGGGCTAAGGAATATGGGCATGAACATTTGTTTCTGAGTCGTGTACCTATGTTTTATATAGCTATTAAATATATCGTCGTTTAGTATCCATAACACAAGCCATATTGAGCTTACTAATCATATGGGGCTAGTTCGATTTGTGTAAGGTATTATGACGACGTGACATTGGCGAAATCATCTAATTAACATGAACTAAATTTAATGAAAACTACGTAAAATCTAAAAAAGGCCCTAGAGGCATTGTACCGAGGATGCTGGCGGCATTTCCTCGTTGAATTGCAATGCTGATGTGTTGCGCGAGAAAGCTGCCAGCTCTTCGGTCACCAGTTACATCAACCTGACGTTTCGCGATTTCCGCAAATAACTTATGCGCACTGGGACCCCACGGATTGAGGGTCTCGACGCCAAAGGGTACAAAGTTGTACTCTCTGCCGAGGGCTCAGATGGAAGCCATTTTTTAAAAGAAGAAGATGAAAAGAGCACGTGCTCTGCGTGAGTGGGATGGCATGATGTGAGTGTTATAGCTGTCAAAAATCAGTTTTGTCATATACAGAGAACCTTACGTAAGTACTATTATTTGTGGTTATGCAAAAACGTGAACATGGTCACGTCACAAAGCTAACTTGATAAGCGGTTGATTCACTAACGACGATGTAGGATGTCTAGGTATTCGGGTAATCCGCTACTGACATCGAATTACTCCGGATTAAGTCTAAATTATTGCGTCTGGTCGTTCCGCAGAACAGTCGTTGAAGATGGCTCACTACCTATACGGTCGTGTTAAATTTATTTGGCCGATTTTTATTCATTAATTAAAGTAGCTTTTGCCCGTGACTTCGTCTGCGTGGAAGTCGTTTATATCGTACTTACATATATTCGGACGTCCAAGGTACCGCTGGAGCGACATGGTCCAGGCGGATCTGCTCGAACTCCAAATCTGCAATTGACAAGAGTTAGACACTCTCGTGTCGGAGGCCAAGATTAATTTTGGGTCGCTGAGCCAACGGAATAAGTAAGTTAGTAAGTACATATATATTCCGCCCCTAATATTATCCCCATGAATTCCAGGAGAATGACTACAACTTAGAGAGTTGAAAAACCCCCGACATTGTCATTTCAAAGTTCAATATCTGAAAAACGGCTGAACCGATTTTGTTAAAACGTAGGTAGGTAAGAACCATTTCGATCAGGTCAGCTTTCGGATAAAAAAAATCCGCGTTCAAATCGTTTGATTCGTTTAGGAGCTACGATGCCACTGACAGACACACACACACACACACACACACAGAAGACAGACACACAAACACGTCAAACTTATAACACCCGTATTTTTCCGCCGGGGGTTAAAAAGCATCCTAACTATGTCCTTACCCGGAATTAAGCCCTCTTTAACAAATTTAAGTTTAAGCAAAAAAGGTAACAAAACAGACATGGTTATCAAATACTTTAAATATTTATTTGCTGGTATTTAAAGGCACATCAAAAAAGATACCTAATAACCTAAAACATACGTATTTGCACAGCTAAAATACTAATCGATCATCAAAATTCGGTTTTCATGTGCAAGTTATTATTTTGTGGTGCGCAGTCAGTATTTTTTTGGAAAGCGATAATAAAAATCCCTTTCTTTATGAAGCCAGTGCATGACATGATTACATAGGTAGTATGTAGTTCTATTAAATGTAATAATAGGCTGAATCTGGGCTGCTATTCGGAATGCGCTAATGCGCCTCACCTCACCCGTCACGCATATCGAATCTAGACCTCTACCTACGCTAAGTTACTACGAATCACGGCGTCAAGATATATTTGCAGGTGAACGATGAGGTGAGTTTAAAATAAGTTAGCGGGGCTGAATTGCAAGTCGATATCAATTTTGATATCAGGCGACCGTCACCTAAGAGGATTTTCAACGGAAATCCGTTTCAAAAGTTACGTAATTAATCTGTTCAAGTGATCCCTCTGTACACTCTGTTGAATGAGTCACGCACAATGTGACACCAGACATTGTTTCCTCTATCAATTCATATCATCACTCATTTACGAGCTGTTTTGGAGGTTACCTAGCTAGTGCGGTTGGGGACAAAGCTATTAATACACCTAGTTAACTGGGTGAATCGACTTTTTTCTCTTGTTACAAGCTTTATATTAACTTGCACTGTTCGTATGTAAGTATGTAAATATTTTTTCAACACATTTGCTCGTAACGTGCCCCTTATTGTGCCGCTTTTGGGCTCATAATCCTGGGTATTAAACACGCGTGTTTAATAACATTACGACACTCGTGTAGTTATGTTTATATCCCGATTAAGACACGTTGGCACCTTGCAGCAAGGTGTATGTATGGACTCGGCGCATTCTTAAATTGACCGGGTTATAAAGGTTTGTTTTTAATTCTCGGCAAATAGATTCTTACTCGAATAAACAAATTAAATCCTTCTTGTGGATTAATTGATTATTTCTTGTTGGATATGATATAGAAACGTTTCATTTAGTAAAACTATTTACTTTTGATAACATTTTACATGAATTTATATTGAATTAGATAATATTTATTTTATTTTGTATTAGCTGTTTAGAGATTTCATCTAAGCCTCGCTGCGGGCGCACTGCGCGAACTTCACGAAAAAAAATAGTTGCGCGCCATTATAGGTAATTTCACAAATATTTGTAAACATTGATGATCGTGTTTGGTTATTGTTAAAAATGTTGATTCGTAGTGAATAGAAAAGTGATAAATAGTATTGACGCCACTGTACATTCTTGGAGATGTACAAATATGTGAGTAAAAACCTGTTGTCATCAATAACTAAAGGAAACAACTTAGGAGCCTGTAACATATTCATTTTATGAAAAGGATTTTTTCCTCGCAAATGTGTTGAAAAACGTCGTATGACACGCGTGAGCTTTGATAATTACATCCTCGGCTTTATTATCACGCTCACCTGCGGTTCGCGTGACAATTCCGCCTCTGATGTAATGATCAATATACCTCACTTGTATCATAATGTACTAAAGTATGTAAGTTGTCCGTCAAAATTTGTAATAAATTTTTCAGTCACTTCCCGTTATCCAAATGAGCTGAAATTTGGCATGCATATGTATATCGCATGCCAATGCAATATTATGATGACTTGGAGCTGATCTGACGCTGGAGCAGGAAGTTGGCCATAGGAACTCCGCAATAAAACGACACAACCCAACAAAGTTTGGACTCGTTAGAATCGTCTCAATGAGTAGTTGATGATGGTATGCAGAAATGTACAGTCGGCAATAAAAGCTTGTACCAAAAATGAAATTTTTGACAGAAACTTGTAAAGGTGTGTCTTTATGGGTTTAATAATGGACCACAACCACAGAATGGATATCACAAGTACCACAACTCCACATTTGGAACCACAGTATATGCCCATAATACAAATCAAATAGGTAGCATTTGACAGTCAATCAATTTTCGAACGAGCAAGGGAACGAACGACCTTATATGCTTCAGCTTGGGCTGAAAATCGTTTGTCTGTCAGGCTGCCGACTGTCCCTCTGTTCTCCTCTACAGGTCGCATTTCTCAACCGATTCTCATGAAATTTTGTAAGCAGGTTCGTTAAATGAAATGAAATGAAATGAAAGTTTAAGTGAAATTAATTAATTAGTTAATTATATAGTTTTTTTTTATAGTAACTTTTTCGAAAACAAAAATCAGTTAAAAAAAAGGCTCGCGAGTTCTTCAGCTCACAGAACCACTAGTAATAAATAACTATAACTTAGAAAAGTTGAAAAACCGCCGACATTTTCATTTCAAAGTTCAATATCTGAAAAATGGCTGAACCGATTTTTTTGAAAGAAACTAAAACCATCTCGATCACGTCATCTTTCGAACAATAAAAACCGCATTCAAATCAGTCCATTAGTTTAGGAGCTACGATGCCACTGACAGACACACAGACAGACAGACACACAGACACGTCAAACTTATAACACCCCTCTTTTTCCGTTGGGGGTTAAAATATAGTAAAAGCCGAAGTCAAGCAACTCACTCGGACAAGCACGTTGAGAAAGCTTGCTAACAAAATATTGTTCCTAAAATATGAGGCTTCGATAATAAGCGGGTGTTAGAGTTATTATAACCATACAAAGAATGACGATAACTGACACGGTCGTGCATGTAGCTTCTCTGATATTTACTGGTGGACAGTCGGGCTTTAATGGCGTCAAAAGCGACCAACTTCACTACGATAGTAAAGATATTTGGCGAAATATGAGTATGGTCCATATTATGCACCTAGTCCATACTTAGGGATGTCCCTCTATACTATCCATATAGAGTTCTCCCTTGTTAGACCTAACAACTGTTTCATTAGACCTAATGTTTCACTAGACCTAATGCATTTTTTTCTAAAATAGTAAACTTTATAGGATTATTGCAAAACAAACCTAACCTATCCTAATGACTTCTATTAAATGATATTCAAAGAAAACCCAAAAAGTTTACCGTTTTGAAGGAAAATGCATTAGGTCTACGGAAACATTAGGTGTAATGAAATATTAGGGCTAAAGTTGTTAGGTCTATTAGACCCATCCATATAGTGACATCACAATAAATGTATAATTTACTTTGAAAACAAAGTTTTAACCGACGAAAAATCAATCATTCCCTATTTTCTTACCCTTAGGGTTGGTTTTTTTTTCCAAATTTACATGGGACCAACTTCGGGGTATACCCTTTCCAATAAAAAAAGAATTATCAAAATCGAACTACTCTGTAAAAAGAAATGCGTGGTCATACATAAAAAAAATATATATATACGCGTCGAATTGAGAACCTCCTCCGTTTTTTTCGTCGGTTGAAAACATGAGGAAACTACCTAACTACCTGTACCTAGTTATTAAGACCTGTACAAACTATTGTTGCAATAAATGCTATGACTATTACCAATTAGGAATAAAAGGATTCGGAACTTTTCAGTTTTATTTAACCGCGCGAAGCACACTACGAGTATATCTCGGCCTGCAGTGTACGGACATTCGTCCGAGCAGCGAATAGTCGGCAATAAAATTGATTGCGCGACCAGTACGAGTATGCGCGTGGGCACATCGAAATCAGCCGATCGAGGACGCTCAACCTATTACAGGACGGATATATGGATAAGGCGACGTTAGGCGACTTTTTGACTTGGCGGGGCGGTATCGGTATGCGGTATTTTGTACTTTCACGTGAGCTTAGAGATGCTGATGGTATCTATTTTAGTATTAAAACTGCCCCATACTGTGAAATATTCTTATGTTACTGTTTTCTACTTACCAAATATTTATTTCTTTCTAACTAGATAACAATGACAACCATTGCCAGCTCGTCCTAAGGCAACTTTTTACCGGACAAACAGAAATAAATATGTAGCTATGTACTTAAATAAAAGTTTTGGACCTGCGTAGATTAATCCATTTTTTTAGTCCTTACGATCTCATAAAAACGCTGATAAAACTATGTGGATATCCACATAGTTTTATCAGTTTTACTTGTACAGTCAGCATCAAAAGTATAGCTATTACGCAAACGATTCCGTCAAAACAAAAGTCTTTAATAAAAGTGAATAGGAACTTTTGACGTCTTCCATTGCGTAGTTACTTTTGATGCTGACTGTATATCAGTGACTTAAAGTATAAATCGCTTTTTTTATTTCAGTGACATGTTTTCATCTCTGTCCCTCACAAACAGCCATAAATAAAGAAGAGTTGTTTCACACACCAGATTCCAAATATTGACCGAATATGATCAGAGATCGGAAACCGGTGTGGTACTAATTAAAAATACCCACAATAAATTAGCAGCGGCGTTGTCAATGTGATTGATCGTAAACACCAGTTAGATTTATTTCGTTACCTTTAATGGCTTACGATTGGAGATAAGCCCTGGCAAAGATTGGGAGCGCAGAGGAGACAGTCCGTAGTACTCCGTAGCATGTTCAAACGTTAAGCCGATGAGGATCTGCCTGCTTTGCCCAATAGTTGACTGGTAGAGAATGCTTACGGCATTAAGTCCACCTTTGTATGATAAGTTCTTCTTTTGTGCAATAAATAAGCATTAAATAAATAAAAGATGCGCATTAGATCACTGCTGGATGATGGCTGATTTTGAATTTCTTGACGGTTTTTTTTATGGATTTGGATACAGTAGGTTACAAAACTTTAGAATAATAAGAGAGAATTGTGGAGTGAATAAGTATGTACAATACAATAGAATACAAATATAAGACATAAAAACACCACAAGGACATTACGCTATCTATACAATGGTAGACAATTGGCGATGTAGTGACAATGGCAATTTTTGAAAACTGGTCCTACTCGTATGTATACGTAATAATATTTACATACATACATACATACATACAATCACGCCTTTATCCCTAAAGGGGGTAGGCAGAGCACACGAAACTTGTGTTCCAGTGCCACTGTATTTAATCGGTCTGAAAGTAAACGAAATCACTATGAAATTCCTATTCACTTTGAAAGTTTTGATATTTTATTTTAACTATTGATTCAAATTTTAATGCCTATCTTGCGTACGCATCGAAGGATTATTATATATATATCGTCTTAAATTGCTTTATTATATTAATTATAAATAATTTTCATTTTCATTTAATTTTCATTGTAGCTAGCAGTGGCGGAGCGCCCATACAAGCCGATTCCCACCGGCTTGTCTAAAATGTCTTGCTATATATTAACAAACTCGTAAATCATCAAAAAACAGCCCTTTTTTATGTTCCGGGTTGTCCAGTGACAATTCTCACGCACCGCCACTGGTAGGTAGTTACCTATGTATTAAAAAAAATGTAGACCGTGTTACTCTCTAGGAATGCACGTTTTGATTTCCAAACTTGTCATTTTACTGGGTCCTACACAGGGAATCCTAGCTCAGTAGGTCAATCACGTAACGCATTGTACGCGCGTCTGACAGTAAAATCACAATCTTACTGTCATTTTTCCATATAAAATTGACATTTAGACCTTACAGACGCGCGTAAGAAAAGCTACGTGATCGATCGACCCACAGGACCCAACGACTTGTATATTATTATGTATTCAGATTCAGATTCAGAACTTTATTGATAAAATGTCATATTTTACAGGTCAATATCATGCATGTCAAATACATTTTAAAATTTCTTATTGTCTTAGATGTTATATAAATAAATAAATAAATAAAATGAATAAATATTTGGGGACAATCTTACACAAATCGACCTAGTCCCAAACTAAGCAAAGCTTGTACTATGGGTACTAGACGATGATATACATACTTATATAGATAAATATATACTTAAATACATAGAAAACATCCATGATTCAGGAACAAATATTCGTGCTAAACACACAAATAAATGCCCTTACCGGGATTCGAACCCGGGACCTCCAATTTCGTAGGCAGTGTCACTACCAACTAGGCTATAGAGGTCGTCACCTTTCATTATTGAATAATTTTGAAAGTGTTGTTGATTTATGAGTGGGTCAATGATATATTGGTCATAAAGTCGTCTATGCTGTAGCAAGCCATTTTTATGAGGAGTTGTTTGAGCTTGTTTTTAAATGCTGCATCAGTTACGGCGTTTTTAACGTCAGGCGGTAGGACGTTGTAGATTTGAGGGCCTAGCAGCACGCTGAGTGATTTCCGAGCCTTGGCTAGCCTTTGGTGCGGCACGAGCAGCAGGTGCTGGGCGCGCGTGGACATCATGCCGGGCGCGTGGCCTTGCGCGCGCGTCATGAACGAGCCCATATTACGTCTCACAAATGTGCAAGCCTCTAGAACGTACACACTTGGTAAGGTTAGTATTTTAAGTTCCCTAAAAAGATTCTGCGCAGGGTGATCGTAGGGCTTGTTTGCAATAATACGAACTGCCCGCTTTTGGATTTTTAAGATTTTGTCCCGATCTGCAGCGGTTGCCCGGGTCGACACCGTAAATTAAGATGGAATGGAAATATCCGTAGTAAGCCTTTTTTATGTTTTCTATCGATAGTGTAGGAGCTAGCCTTGATAGTGCATAACAAGCCGAGCTTAGCTTGTTACAGGCTGCCTCTATGTGATATGACCATGTGAGACTCGCATCAATCTTGAATCCTAGATAGTTTACCATGTCGACCTGCGGTACTATTACGTTGTTGGTTCTTATGTCCAGTTTATTGTCTGTAGTTTTACGTAGCTGGAAATGGATTAAATTTGTTTTATCAACATTAAGTAGCATACCGTTTGCCGCAAACCATGACGAAATGCTTTCAATAATTTGATTTAGGTTTTACGTTTTAAGTCCAATATATTATCTGCATTGACTATTAGACAAGTGTCGTCTGCGAACATGACATACTCTGGCCCAGAAAGAGCCGCAGTGATGTCATTTACGAGAATTAAAAAAAATTCCCCATTGTTGATCCCTGGGGAACCGCACAACCCGGTAGAAATTCGAGACTGGACTTGGAATTCTGGACGTAGGTACACTGTTTCCTGCTTTTTAGAAATGATTGCACTGTTTTAATGAAATTGCCATCAAATCCATAACGTGCCATCTTTTCTAATAGAAGCGAGTGGTCGACCATTTCGAACGCGCGCGACAAGTCGCAGAATATTGCTGCGACATGTCGCCCGCGCTCGAGGTGCGACAGGACTCGCGTGACGACATCCCGCGCGGCATGTAACATGTGTCAATAAATATTTCATCACCTACTTTTAAAACATAATTTAAAAATGCACACAACAATTCGTAACTTGCGTTGCGTCCCGTGTTTGCCCATTTTGTTCGCGTTAGTGCATCAAGTACCTTTCATACAGTATGATGTATATTTTTGTAAATAAACAAATACTGGGCCCCAGTACCTAACTCTAACTGGGGGCTAATCTTTCACAAATCTACTTACTCCCAAAACTAACCAAAGTAATTAGTATGGCTACTAAACGGCGATAAACATTCTTTTATTCAGAAATGAGGTTGAATGGTAGAGAATGCTTTATAGCGTTAAGTCCGCCTTTTGTACCATAAGTTATTGTACCATATATATTTGACATGAATAACTTTAATTATTTATCAATTTTAATATGTTGTATTCCCTTTAATAATGTGTTTGATATTGATGTTAAAATATTCTTTATATTATTTTAAATTATGAATTATTTTAAACTATGATTTTTTTTAAATTATGAATTATTTTAAATTATGTATTATTTTAAATTGTGAATTAGGTTTATTCTTTTAAGGCATGTATACCCAAATGGCATGTATATGAATAATCTAATTATCTGTTGTGACATTGCCATGCCCTACCGGGGCCCATATGAGACTCAATGTACCTAGTTATAAAGATCTGTACAAAACTATGGTTGCAATAAATGACTATGACTATTTTTTTACTATTTTTTTGTGCAATATAGATTAAATAAATATACCTTTCAGAATTCTGACCAGGCGATATAAATATTTAATTTTAGACAGGTTACTTATGGTTATGGGTATTGTACTTTCCGGAGTCATAACTGAAATCCCTCTGTACTGTCCCGTGTCCCAGTGTCCCCTCTGTCATTATTACTCTATGCACACATTTATAAGCAGGTGCATTCCTATCGCGCGATTATGTTAATACGATCGATTCAATCGATTCCGCGACGAGTCGACAACCACTCGATTATCGTTACAAGTTTTATTGCTTAATACACGCGTGTGGGATGTATAGTCGATTTATGGCTCTTTTATAAGGTTTTATTTGTATTGGTTGTACAAGATTAGGCAAATAGATTCATAGAATGCTTTCGTTCAATAATATTAAGACGGTGTAACATGTCGTATAAGTGCACCTTGGGTGGTGAGACAAATAATGTCTAACTACATACATCCTTAGATCGCAGGTATTTTATGCCCGAGTCGAAGTCAAGGGCGATAAATATGCGATCTGAGGCTTTCTATACTACCGCCCGTGGTTAGTACAAAATTGTACTAACCACGGGACGACTATGAAGTGGGAGTTTCCACACGCTTAGCGGGTGGTAAGTAATTGGCACATTAAAGTGTGACGTAAATGTACATATTATTTCACCAGTTACTTTTATTTACGTTTTAATAATCGAGTTAGAGCACTACTCGTAATTTTCCCTGATTCGCCATTTTCGTTAATTCGTCAGTTTACCTAATTCGTCAATGCCATCAAAATCTTTAATTCGTCAATTTCCCTAATTGGTCATTTTCTTCGACTCGTCATGTGTCATTGTCGGTATAATCATAAACATATTTTTTTTTGGAATTAAGACATGGGTATAATTGCCAAACCAATTCCAAAACCATTTCATGTACTCATCGATAATGTAGTGCACTAACCTCAGAGCATAGAATACTAGAGAGAGGACAAGCCGCCGGCGGCCGTGTCGCAGCTGTATGCTCAATGGGCATACACTGCCATACTGTGCACGCGTGCTCGCAGAGAATATTACGTTTTTTCCCAAAATGCCTGATATGATGCGCGTTTATTGTCAAATAAGCGTGTAGGCATACAAGAGTGTGTGTTTTAGATGTGTGCATGCTTTGTCTTGTCAATTACTTGGGCGTTGTGTGGGTTAATGTACTTGCGACAGGCTCACTCTATACAAATCGGCCGCCATGTCCGATCTCCTTATATTCATACATCTGTGGCACTAACTCTAATAATCAACCTGCTACTGTGTAAAATAAAGCGCGTACATACCGACACACTAAAATCTATCGCAAATGTAACGATGTAAGCTTGAAAATATAACCAAGGTATATAAGGTATATACTTTGTTAGCTACGGTAGCCTAGTGGTTCAGGCATGCGGCTGTCAAGCGGCGGTCGTGGGTTCGAATCCCGGCTCGTACCAATGAGTTTTTCGGAACTTATGTACGGAATATTTACCGTTAGCTTTTCGGTGAAGGAAAACATCGTGAGGAAACCGGTCTAATTCCAATAAGGTCTAGTTTTCCCTCTGGGTTGGAAGGTCAGATGGCAGTCGCTTTCGTAAAACTAGTGCCTATGCCAAATCTTGGGATTAGGTGTCAAAGCGGACCCCAGGCTCCTTTAGGGGCACAACCGGGAATAATAACGCTAGGAGGATGATATAAGGTATATACTTTAATATACTGTTACAGTGCGTGTGCATTGTTGATAATAATGATAATAAATCGCCACAAGCAGACATAACCGAAGGCGTGGCTAGTATCACTATTGTTAATTACGTTGGCGAGCGATAATTTATATTGAACACTGACATTAATCAGGCCGCTGATCGGACATTGATATTGTTACATTTAATTAATCCTTTATTATGGAAATGAACGAAGGAATAGGCGGTTGAAGAATCGTCAAATACATATTAACAGATCATCATCATCATCATATTAGCCAAAAGACGTCCACTGCTGGACATGAGCCTCCCCCAAAGAGTGCCACTATGCGGCACCCCCATCCAGTGGACTCCCGCGATCTGTGTACCGCTCCTGTAATCGCTCCACCTCGTGAGGGTCTACCCACGCTGCGTCTTCCGCTACGTGGTCGCCATTCGAGAACCTTTCCGTCCTAACGCCCGTATAAACAGTTGCCAAAGATTTATTTTACAAAAAGTTGATTCTCTATAAAGTTTGTTTACGTGATAAGAAAACATTGTGCAGTCATACAAACTTTGGACCCCCATTTCACCCCCTCAGAGGGTGAATTTTGAAAAATTCTTTCTTAGTGCACCCCTAGACCTTATAAGGAACCTACGTGCCAAATTTGGAATCTCTAGAACCAGCGGTTTGGGCTGTGCGTTGATATTTCGTGCATGCAGCCGGCGTTCATCGATTTATAAGACGTTATTACGTCAAAATAATGATAAAAATTGCACGCGCCCCTGTAACCACAGATTTTTGAATGAGCGAGCAAAGCGAACGAAGTTCTGCGTTACAGCTTGGAAAAAAAAACATAACTGTGTCCGGTGTCTGTCCAGCTGTTCTCCTCTACAGCTCAACATTTCTCAACCGATTCTCGTGAATTTTTGTAAGCAGGTTCAATAATTATTCAATTCAATTCAATTCAAAAATTTATTTCGGACATGTACATCCATATTTTTGGTTAGTAAGAAAAAAAAAAACTTAGGAAAAAGGACTAAAACATGCGCAGCCTAGATTGCCCGCATCCCATTCACATGCAGTTGCATCCAGTGGTGCTGGAACGGGCAATCCAGCCTGCCGGCCACAACGCGTAGGAGGCTGTTGGAGCTGGCGCGCACGCGTCGCATCAGGGATGCCGCACGTTTACGCTGTTATTAGTTTAAAATAAAAAATATGATAAGTATTTCAAATTCAAATGTTTTATTTCAGACCAAGTGATCCATATACTTACTGTTACTAACAAAATTAACTTAAAAACTATGCTAGCAATTATTACATTTTAAAACCGCGGTACTACTTGACATATGTCAAAGTAGTTCTGACCCCGCCAGTGCCACATTATGTTCCAGTTAAATCTACCAGCCAATACCTTCAGAATGCCGTTTTGACTTTATACATATACTTGCGAATTTTACAGCTCACTGAGCCACGAGTAAAATTGATTCTGTGTAACAACCACGACTGCCGCACAAATCAAACCTGCATGGTATAAACGCACCATAGAGGAATATAAATGAAGTGCTCTTTCTACGAACAGTTGCACACATAGTTGAAAACGTGTAGGTACTCTTTACCGTAAAATGGGGTGAGTTGAGTCAAAATAGACATATTACAAACCTCGATAAAAAAATATTTTTACATGTTACAGGCACGTTGGTTTATATACATAAAAATGTTCCGGCTATCTGAATTTTCGTTTTACTTTTAGAGCAACCTGAGTCAGAAAATCAAAGAAGCAACTGAAAATATTCGCATCCCTACTGCCCCCGCAATTCCTACTCACCCCATTTTACGGTAATTCACCCGATCGCACATCTCCACACAGTTACTTTAAATGCCTTCCAATACCTTAAATTCTCCCAAAACCGAAAACCTTAAGTTATCATGCCGACGGACATGACCCATTAATATCGTCCGAAAACGAGTGTGAAGTTATTCGGGGAATTGTATCTGTGATCAAGGCAAACCGTCAGAGTGGAGGTACATGGACGGTTGGACGGCTACCGTTTACGAAGCTTATCGAGATTTTATGTAAAATGGTAAAGCACAAAAGTACCGAAATCCCTGAACCTTCCCAAAAGTCTGGAACAGGCGCAGAAGCATCCTGAAAAAAGAACTGGCAGATCCGACTATCTACCCGATTTTGATGCACTGGGTTCAGCAAATTATAACAACAGACAAATATGTCAATTGATATAATTACTCCATTATTTCCTATCTGTAATCATTGTTACTAACACATCATATGGGTACATAGACCCGAGACAAGACAAGAAAGACATATCTTGAAAATCTTCTTGATCTAACAAGATGGGTACTAATTACTAGCTGAGCAGTTCCATGCTTTGAAAGGCACCAATACTACCATATTTACGACTGCAGTAATCAAGCCGAATTAGAAGGATTTGGGTGGTTTTAGAAGTCTAAACACTCAAGTTGCTCTAGCTCAGACAAGGTCTTGTCTTTCCTTTGGGTTGACAAGACTAATGGCGGTCGCTTCGCTTAATGTTGATCACATGGTGATGAGAAGGGGGAAGCTGGACTTAGGGTAAATGTGAAGGTTAAGAGAGGAAGTTCCGATCCCTTATTTAATGTTATAGAACAATGTGACAGGTTAGCGTAGAAATGCTGAAGACCTAACTCAGTGGCGTATGAATTTTATGACAACGGTAAGAATATCATGATATATTTACGTACCTCGGCATTGGCGACCTCGTTTGCCTTATTGCATCTCGTATTAGTCGTATAATGGCAATACATAAGTATATCATAAACGCCCGAGTAATTCAGTGTTTGACACTTAAACGAAATGATACCTTAAATTAAAGTTTATCTCGATGAAATGCCTAAAAATCGGTGCGAATCGGTATTTCTCGTGATAAAATCGTGCGAGAAAAAATCCACACCAGTTATTTCTCCGATTTGTAATTCCCACCTTTTTACGTGAAACAAATTTGACATAATGCTTCCATAATGTCCCCTGTCGTATGGCAACGACAAAGTTTGACCGAACGAGAATATTAAGAAAAATTTAGAAACATTCATTGCTTCTAGGACCCAGTGATCTTTGAGCTGATGACGGGGGCGGCAAGTCTACAATTTACACTGAATTTCATTGTTGTGCCTGTGATAGCGGAATTCAATGGCAAAACTTACAAGATCAGGTAAAAATACTCAACATTGAAGCTCAACCTCACTCCCGAGGCCATAACTCTCGCGTCGCGTCACTTAATATATCAGAATCGTATAAATTTATGCGTTGCATTCGCGCCTCGCAATCGGACAACATTTAGCTCTTTATCGACTGCTTGATATACTGCGCGCGCGCCGGCCAATCCCTCAACACGATATGCGCGTGACCGCGCGAGGATTCTGGGACCTTGTGACCATGTTTGGATGGAGTTGGCTTCGGAGGTTCGCACACCGACTTCGAAAGGGGAAAATGTACTTTTGGCCGTGTATGCATTTCAAAATTGTGTCGTCATCATCATGTCAGCCGAAAGCGTCCACTGCTGGTCATAGGCCACCCCCAAAATTGTGTCTGAGTAGGTATATTAGGATATGGTATTTATTTTCCGCGCTATAGACGCTGGACGGAAACCGGTGGAAGTTGATCATCCACTCCAAAGGCTGACCACAATCCTCAGACATGAAGGACCGACGAAGAGAGCATCATATTGCACCGAATCACGGGCTTTTCTAACCTACCTACTTTTATCCAATTCTGACGAAAAATAACAATCGACAAAACAGACAAATTGGCCCATCAATAATTGTTTCAGGTAGTCTAATATATTCATTGAAAAAATCGGGATGTAATTTGGCGTACGCTTCCTCAAGAACTGCAAGATATCTGGTGATAGTCTTGATCAAGCTAACTGGTGGGATTTGACATGGACAGCGAGGTGTCTCGTATTGACAGCACATGAGCACATATTTTCAATAAATGTATAGAGTCTAACAGACGATCGTTGAACCCCCCAGATTCAATCACGCGGCAACACTGTGGGTCAAAATGTTTGCGTATGACGTTTAGTATTGCCGCGTATTTGAATCTAGTATCTGTTATATCGTTTAATAATCATAAATAATAGTCCAAATTAGTCTAATTGCTCGACTATTAGCCGTTAGATATATTTTTTTGCTCGAAACTAGTTAGTGCCTAACTTGCAAACAAACGATATGACGACACTCACAGGATCCCCAGACAGCTTCGATCACTAGTGAATTATTTGTGATTTGATATGTGTTTCCAAACTGAAAACTGGAATGTTTATATATTTTTGAACTTATTTCCCTTACTTAATAACCAGAGACCACGATACCAACTCCACACCTCCCCAGAATTGCACGAACTCTCTAGAATACATCCCCGTTTCTACGTAGGAGTGCAGAAATGGTAAAATTATTGCTCGTATATTGGTGGATCGTGTCGCACGCTTCGTTTGTTTGCATGTCTGTCGCGTGTATTGGCAATTAATCTTCTACTATGTCGTACAAATAAGTTACGGAGATTATAGGAAGTGTTACTATCGGTGAGACATTGCTCAGAATATGCAGTGTATAGGAATATTTTTATGTTTGTATTATTGTTGCAATTGCACCGCTATCAAAGGTTGTCTGCAACATACTTTAGCAATAAGACCGCCTGTTGTTCACCGCTTTTGAATTGAATGTTCTAAATTAGTTTCAAATATTGATGTATGCATTGAAGAGTAAGTAATTGTATTAATGAACGATTTAGCCTGCATACGAAGCTGACTGGGTTCGAATCCCGGTAAGGGCAAATATTTGTGTGACCAGCAGGAATATTTGTTTCTGAATCTTGGATGTTTTCTGAGTATTTTTTATGAAATATATCGTCACCTAATAGTGCCCACAAAAGTCTTCTTTCTTCGCTTTGAGCTTACGGTGCATGGTGGTACAAAATGTATCCGTGTAAAATTGTCCCCTTATATTTATTTTAATGATTAATATAACTAAACTTCAAATTAAAGGAAAAATTGAAAAATTTTGGCTCCGAGCTGGATAAATATCGTTAGCAGCGTAACTACAAAAATTAATTAATATGACTTTTATGAAAAAGGCAAAAATCATGTCTTTTGAACTGATATCTCAATGCCAAATTAATTGATGTATTAAATATGAGGAAAAACATAAAGTTAATTATGTATTTATTCTGTAAGTAGGCCTCACTCAAGGGCTCTTTCACATGTCAGAGCGTACAAATACGATTAATTAACATTTAATGACTTGAATACATAACAATTATATTGACCAAAATAACTTCAATCGACGTCGTAAAGAAGGCGTACTATGCAAATGTGTATCCCATCCTTACCTATGGCATAATTTTTTGGGGAAATTCGGTTAACATTGAATCTAAATTTATATTTAAAGAAAAATGTATGCGAATTATGTTTAAGCTTAGAAATATGGAATCCTTAAGGGACGTTTTCAAAGAGAATGAAATACTAACTCTGACGTGTATCTATATACTACAAATCGGCTTATTTGTTAAAGAGCGAACTGACATTTTTATAAAAATAAGTGAATCTAAAAATAATATCCGTTCACAGTATAAATATGACATATGTACAGTTAGACCCTCGAGCTTTATACTTCGCAAGAGCGCATATGTCAATGGAATTAAAATTTTCAATCATCTACCTGGTAATATTAAGTCGCAAGATGGGATCCAATTTAAAAATAAGCTCAAGGAATGGCTATTAATGAAATGTTTTTATAATTTTAATGAATATTTTACATATTAAGATTGATAGTTATATAGATAATAAGAAAGTTAATTAATGTTGAAATGTGATAATTTAATATTGTACGCCCGAAATGGGCAAACTGTTGGACTTTTTATTTAAGGTGTGATCTATTTTTACACAGTTTTGAACAATAAATGAATCTTATCTTATCGTATTTTATCAAAGACAATAAATACATAGGCACACATTAGCTCTAGGCGCTAGTCTCCGGGTCCATTATATCACAATAATCTTATCTCCACTTATAATAAATCTCTAAATTAAAAAAAGAATCAGCCAGTTTGAAACTAAGCTTTGCGCGGTTCGAATGTTCTCAGCATCCCATGAACGGAAAAATATGAAACATTTTATATAGGTACATTATTATTCTAGCTGCAACTTAGGATAGTTTTTATCCGACTGCGACAGTTAATTAATTTTCCGAAATATACGACTTCATTTAATTTTTCATTTATTTTTATTGAAATCAAACGCTGCTCCAACTGTCAGCTATAAGAACCGTCAAATTTTCGTCAAAATGGCGGAATTGCTTTGCCTTTCACTTATTAATAATTTAAATCCCGTCTACGATAGACCTTTACGAGACAAATGCTAAAATATAAACCATAAAAAAATATTCGATTCTGATATGAGAACTTATATGCGCAAATGTCGTTTTATGTCGTAATTTCAATAAATAAAATCAACAAATTTGAACAATATAATTAACACGAATTTGTTTTTTTTGAATGACAATGGCACGCGCTCGGCGCATTCAGCCAAAGTACCTGCGGCGCTACCACGAAAACCGATACTCAATGTTCATATATTTGCATCCCTGTCACTCGAGCATGGTTAGTGCGATAGAGATAGAGATACCCGAATGTTTTCGAATTCCGAAGTTCGTGGTTATAGCTCAGGAATCGAAAATATGGTAAATAATCATAATGTATTTTCTCGAAAAAGAATTTAAAATAAATATAGTCAAATGGAGAAAAAAACAAAGCAAGAGGTTATATAGGTAATGATTAAGTTATAAGAGTCCAAAGTTTTAAGAGGGGGTATGTTCTGTCCCTTTTCCGCAAAACGCACCTTCATATGAAACGATTGTTTTTTACTATGACGCTCGAGTATATTGACGTCACAGTCCCTCATCGTTTTCTCACTCTAACAAGCGACATTAAAACGGATGTAGCTTCATAATTTTTTGAGATATTTGAATGGGAGTTTCATTATCTTCTATCTATTTATACATAATAAATGCCTATGTCCTGACTGACTTATTCACTCACTCACTCACTCACTCACTCATCAACGCACAGCCGAAACTACTAATCTTAGAGAGTTGATTTTTGCACAGTATGTTGCTTTTATAACGTGGGCTAGGGAAAAAAAGGGATTTTTGAAAATTCTACCCCTAAGGGGGTAAAATGGGGGTGCAAAGTTTGTATGGGAGAACCTTTTTTTTTTGAGCTATAGACTTAAACTTTGTAGAAAAATTAGTTATTAGAATACAAATGAAACACTTTCAGCGTTTTGGAAAATTCCACCCCTACGGGGGTAAAATAGGGGTGCAAGGTTTGTATGGGGGAAACATTTTTTTTTTAAATAGAGACTTAAAACTTTGTAGAAAGATTAGTCATCAGAATACAAACTAAGTACTTTCAGCGTTTTAGAAAATTCTACCCCTAAAAATAGGGGGCTAAAATAGGGGTGCAAAGTTTGTATGTGGGAAACTATTTTTTTTAGCTAGAGTCCTAAAACTTTGTAGAAAGATTATTTAAATACAAAGAAAGTACTTTCAGCGTTTTGGAAAATTTCACCCCTAAGGGGGTAAAATAGGGTGCAAAGTTTGTATGGGAAAAACATTTTTTTTTTTAATAGAGACTTAAAATTTTGACGAAAAATTACTTATTAGAACATGAAAAATACTACATTCGGCGTTTTACAAAAATCATTCCCTAAGGGGGTTAAAAAAGGGTGCAAGGTTTGTATGGGGAACACTTTTTCTGAGCTAGACACTTAAAACTTTGTAGAAAGATTACTTATAAAAATACAAAAAAAAAGACTTTCAGCGTTTTGAAAAAATCTATCCCTAAGGGGGATAAAAAGGGGTGCAAAGTTTTTATCAGGGAAAGTTTATGTTTTTGAGTTAGAGACTTGAAACTTTGTAGAAAGATTACTTATTAAAATACATTTCAGCGTTTTAGAAAACTCCATCCCTAAGGGGATCCTTAAGATCCTTAAGAAGGGTAGCCAGTGTTGTGTGGGAAAAACTTTTTTTTTTACTAGACTTAAAACTATTCAAAATGTTACTTATTAAAATTAATAATAAAGTACTTTCAGAGTTTTAGAAAATTCCACCCCTATGGGGGTTAAGAAAGCTTTGTATGGGCAACACTTTTTTTGAGCTAGAGACTTAAAAGTTTACGAAAAAAGTTCTTTCAGCGATTAGAAAAATTCAACCTCTAAGGGGGTTTAAAAGGGGGTTCAAATTTTAAATGGCAAGCAATAAAATTTTAAAGTGTGAGTAAGAGATTTTTAACTTCGGTCTTATTCTGTACGTTAAAAGACTACAAAACTGATTTCAGAGTTTTTCCAAATTCATCCCCTAAGAGTGTTAAAATTGGTTCAAAGTTTGAGTATTTCAAGGCATTTTTAAAGTATGAGATTTTTAACTTTGGTTTTAGACTGTTTGTTCACAAACTAGAAAATGAACATCAACTTTTTTTTTAATTATCCCCTAAAAGAGGGTTCAAATTTTGTATTGAGAGAAATCATTTTCTAAGACGATAAAAAGTTCTATGCGGACGAAGTCGCGGGCAACAGCTAGTTCTATAATAAAATGTCAAAATGAAACAATAGTACATTACTTACCTAGGGTGGTTAAACAAAGAATGTCTCAGATCGCAGGTATTTGACGCCCGAGCCGAAGGCAAGGGCGATAAATATGCGCTCTGAGGCTTTCTTTATTACCGCCCGTGGTGAGTACAAAATTTTACGTCTCTATCTAGCCAGGAAGTGGGGTTTTCCGCACGCATAGCGTGCGGTAATGCCTACTTTATGGCCAGGTATGACGTAAAAATAATAATATTGGAGATGTAAAGTCTCCAGCGTCAGATAAATTAAATGAACGGAGATGTAAAGAGTCCCTGGTCAAATAATCTAATATTACAGAACTTGAATGTTAAGAAAAGTAATTTACTAAAACTACCAGGATGTAAGTAAATACTAACTTTAACTCATACAAAATCCGGTCAAACACACGTCACTCCAATAAAAACTGAACAGGGATAAATGGAGGAAGTAACAGACCAAAGCACTATAAATCTACTAGTATCAGACATATTTTAATCGCTCCTCTCGATTTTAACCCCATAAATAACAGATTTTTAAATTCCGAACAAAAAACAAAAACATTTAATACTCCGTATCGGAAATAAATCACCCGCAAGTGGCATATTCTTCTTTGGTGGTATGTTATTCTTTGTATTACCCACTCAAAAACATACCCTAACCCTTGACATTAAATCTCAAATTTCAATAAAAGCCTCCTTAACAAAACCTTCCCAAGCTGCGCGCTGAAATTTAAACTCTTTTTTGTTCATATTAAAGTTGATATTACAATGTGTTGTTATGTAGGTTTCTCATATAAATCAATGAGGATGGTTTCCTGATTTTTGATAGCAGTATCGATGCAGCGGAGGTGTATGGAACGTCCGTCACGGCGTGTTAGCGGTGAATTAGTGGAACGAAAAAACGTTTTGTAAGTTAACAAGGAGAATTCGAATGTCTTTGGATGCTTATTTAGCTTTGAACTTAGTTATTTATTTTTACAAGACTAATGTCATTAGTTGGCTGATTAACTGCCAGTGTTAAAACTCACTATTTTAAGCTAGGTTAAGTTATGTTTAATGAGTTGATAATGTTAAGTTATCTCAACAAGACAGTTATGCCTTTTCCAATCTACCTGACTACCTAGTTAAGTCCTTTCATTTAGGTCATAACAAGCCTTACGTTTACGGGTGTAAAAAAAGTAATAGACAGAAGTATAATAAACTCCAATTAAAACAAGCAAGTTACTTTATCAGATAACTTATACAAAACTAACATACTCGTACCTACGTTTATAGTCCTCGATCAATGATCAGGATAACATCGCATTGGGGTTATGGATTGATTGGTTTAAAATACTAGGTCAATAAGGATGTCCTTATATTAGGCTAATATCGCTGGACGTCCATTGATTGACGATCAAGTATCGTCTCTAACAAAAAACCAAGTATAGAGCTTATTCCAAGATGTGTCAAAAAATTACTGGAGTTTAATCTAAGTTAAGTCCGTGTTCCATTTAGGTCGAAAAAGCCACGGGTGTAAACAAAGGCAATTAGACATAAGCATAATAAAGCCCAATTAAAACAAGCAAGTAACCATAAAGACGAGCATGATCAATTTAAATTGTCGAAGGGACATCGACTCATACGGCTAATGCCGCATTGATATTAATTAAAAATAATTATGATTACGACCATATTCAATGACTCTGGTGTTACAGCTATTAACACGGTAGTGATGCGCAAGAGGGGACCGAGTCGATAAAATATCAATATTTTAAAACGCAACAGCAAAATAAGAAAAATATAATACTGAAAATATGAAACAAAATTAAAATTTGATATCAGCTGATCTCTAACGATGAATATAAAGCTTACCTTAACTTTAAGTATGGGTAGATCTATAGGTATAGGTCTCATACAGGTGGACAAGTGCATAAAAATATTGGCTGTAGGTCCATTTTATCTCCTCCACGGAAGGACGCCTGATTACAGGAGTAAATAGGCAAAGTAAGTTTATGTATAGGTATGTATAGACTGATGAAAACACATTAAATAGATTTTTTGGCGGTTATTGGATAACGATTCATTCAACCAACGTTTACAACAATTAATAAAACTTTAGTCAATTCAGTTGATATATTCGAAATGAGCTGGAACATTGAACACAAGCTGAAAGTCACGATTGGGTTTATGTCGTTTATCTCGTCAATAAAATAATAATTTAAAAAACCCCCCCACCACATGAAATATTGCTAAGATCACAGGCAAGACTTTCTACTCGAAAAATCGGTTCATTCGTTTTAAGATGGACACACAAATTCACCAGACACACAGTCTAACATGTTAAACTTATAACACGCCTCGTTTCCGTCAGGGCTTAAAAAAAGGCTTCACTTTCGCGCTTTTAATACTTGTCAGAATACGGCGCTCGTCTTACCTATAAAAATCATTTACATCTAGTATAAGGTCCCTGCTCTAGGCTTTGTATCGCAAGAGACAAAAAATGCGACCATCATTCACTAAGCTTCCAGTTATGTCACATCCGCTTACCTAACATTTCATCGATATCGATACTTAATAATCGCATCCCTCGGGTTCTAATTAAGGCATCGACTGGCCGAATGCGCGTTTAATCAGGCCTGTGCTGTTTGCGTCCTTGATTGTATACAAGGGTGTAATTTCATTCAAAATATACGGCGGTTATGACTCTTTAGAATGGAAGTGTATGCGCCGGCACTTGTTTGCTTTGTAGTTGCGCGCGACAGTTGTTTTCTATATTTAAACGATGCAATAGCCGTTTCCTGCCTAGCTAACATGATCGAGTTTATGTTGGTCGCATATGAAGTATTTGTCTCTTTCTAGCGAGAATGTTAGTGCAAGAGGGACGCATGCTCTATGCCCGACATAAACGCGATCATGCTAGCAAGGCGGCTCAGCTAATGTAGAAACGCACTTCTACCTTTAAGGCGCTATACGTTCAGCGAAGTGAAGCGAACATAGTTTTTGAAACAATATAATGCGTCTGTTTATAATAATATGGTTTCAAAAAAATACACATAGTAATCTTGAGGCTTTTCTGCAGGGAAATCAGTGATTCGAAACACGATTTAGCAATTTTCGCTCGATAGAAAATTATGCACAATAGCTGAACATATTAACATTGGTTCTAAAAATCGGAAAATATCATGTTTGAGGGAACTTAGTGATTACATTTTTATTTATTTTTAAGTTATAATTAAGAAAATTACGCACAAAAAATTAAAAATAAAAAACATGATATCCGCGCTTCCAAACACGCACTTCCATCTCGCTCACGCTTATGCTCAGCGAGAGGGAGAGAAGACCATGATACTATAGCGCCTTAACACTGAATTGATAAAAAAACTTTTTCAACACGAAAGTCTTTGACCAGTGTGTGTTGCCAGTGATGACATATGGCACTGAAACGTGGTCGCATACAATGGGCCTCATAAGAAGGCTCAAAGTCATCCAAAGGGCAATGGAGAAGGCCCAACCAAGTTTCTCTGCGTGATCGCATCAGAAATGCGGCTATCCGCAGCAGAACCAAGGTAACCGTTATATAGCCCTCCGAATCGCTAAACTTAAGTGGCAGTGGGTTGCAACATTGCACGTAGAACCGATGGCCGTTGAGGCGGAAAGGTTCTCGAGTGGCGACCACGTACCGGAAGGCGCGGCGTGGGTAGGCCAAGACAAGGTGGACTGATGACCTGGTAAAGGTCGCGGGAGTCCGCTGGATGCGGGTGGCGCAGGACCGGTCACTTTGGCACTCTTTGGGGGAGACATATGTCCAGCAATAGACGTCTTTCGGCTGATATGATGATGATGATGATGAATATATTATAAACAAATTAAAAAAAAAATCTGTTATGAATGCGGCAAGACTTCTCGAGCAATTTACCAGATTTGTTTGGACACAGCCTAATAAATAATAAGTACATATATGTATTATTTACTACCTATTAATATTATTACATCTATAGATGTAATAATATTACAGGATACAGTTAACGAACTTCCAGTGCGTATACTATTATTCTATATATAGAATAATAGTATACGCACTGGAAGTTCGTTAACTGTTTTAGAATATTTAGAGGTGATGTTTTACAAGGTGTACCAATAAATAAAATGTAAAATTTTGCCTCATTCTAATTATTTTACTAGTCGTATTACCTCATTAGTGCAGTTACCAAAATTGGTTCAACGGAACATGTACAGTATGCGATCACTCGGTGTCTGTCCTCTGTTGGTGTGTTCCAAAATACGGAAGCACTAGGTTATCCAAAAACTGACAGAAGTCGACTGCTTAATGCCTGCCTTGCAACCCGTTGCCGGTCTACCACAAGCGTTTTTTTTTAATACTGTTTTTTTCCTGTAGGTCAATCACGTAACGCATTGTACGCGCGTCTGACAGTAAAATCACAATCTAACTGTCATTTTTCCATATAAAATTGACATTTAGACCTTACAGACGCGCGTAAGAAAAGTTACGTGATCGACCCACTGGTCTAACGCGATATTTATTTACCTTTATTTCTGACGTTTCGACACGGGTTGCACCGGTCATGGTCGCATGTGTACAAAGCGCGAGAGTTTAATAGTAGTTTATGCAATCGTTATGTAATGGATGTTTTTTAAGTCGAGTACCACGTTTAGGCCACGAAGCTTGCTGAGTGGCCTAATTAAGGTACGAGACTTAAAAAGCTAATTATATAACTATTGTATACAATACTTTTTCTACGAGTCAACGGAAATAATAATTTATTAAACAAACTTGGTATCTATTGAAAATCGCCCTGCTGAAATGAAGCGCAGCAGCTTAGTAATTTTGCGCGTTGATGTCTTCACAGTTATCTTATACAGCTCCTGGATTCATAAGATGACTGCTGGCGGTTATCTTATGAAACTATACGAGCTCCGTGACGAGCTCGTGGAGCTCCAGGATTAAAAAGCATGTGATCTTAGTTTCGTGTACGAAATCTTAATTCAAAGATTAAAGTCGACGAGTAGAAAAAGTGTTATAAGCGCTGTTTAGCTACGAACGTTTCATATGTAATATGTAGTACCTACATATTATATTACATCTTCATATGAACGTTTAATATGTAGGTATCATCTACTTAGAACTACTATAGGTAGGTATATTCATATGAATATGGCGTCAAAACGGCGTGGAAAGAAACTCGCCGGAGAGTGTCATCTGCTGGGGATTTTTAGTGGCGCATCACTATTAAATGTGAAATATTATATCGGAAGTGTGGCTAGTGATGGTAGAGGCGGGTATCGATAAATTTAGTTTATTTATTTTTGTTACCAAAAGTTGCAAAGACTGGTTCGATGTAATCGTGAAAAAATTGAAACTAACTTATTGTGATGTATCCCTATTGTACAAAATAGCGAAGTACAAAGTAGGTTCTTACTCCAGTGTCCATAGTGTAAAAAATAGAAATAGTTCTGTACAAAAAAACTCTTTTCTGTAAAAATTAAGTGTGTTGTTAACGAATTTTGTGAAGAACTGCGAATGGTAAGAAAGGCTTTTGTGCAATCCCTATAGAATAATCCTTTTTATTGGGTAATATCTCTCAATAGCATGTTAATTTAATATGCTTCTTTAGGTAGGTACAACTGTTGAGGTTTAATGCACACTAGCTTCGTCCGCGCATTGATGTATTCTGTTGCTATCGATTCATGTAGATAGTATGGTAGTTCAAGCCAGATGATAATAAATGTAGCTATATCGACATCGATAAGTTCAACGTTGGTAGTGCTGGGCGTGAGATCGAGTGCGGCGTGTATCGGGCCATATACTGATACACAGAGAGCACAAACTCTTGAACTACAAATGACCAAAATTTCGACAAAAGTTTTCAACTTCTACTTAAATTTAAAACTCATTGGAGCATCGATTGCCACCTATTAGCGAATTACGCGACCGTCAAGTCTGACATCTTCGTGAAATATACATTTTATGACAAGCATTTACCAGAGCGTTTGGCAAAATGTTCGTGAAAATGTTCATATCGATGTTTGGCTCTAATTGGCTCGTTCGTTGTTCAGTTTAACAAATTTAAAATATATTCTATCAGCACCTATGTCACTTGAAATTAAATATGGTTCATAGATGTGTAGTTTTAGTGAGCAGCAGCGTGTCACAAGTAATTGATTGAATCAGGCTTTTTAAGTTACGACACAGAATAAGTAATAGTACAAGTTACGAGAGCAATTGCATCTGATTATGAGGCTCTTTTATAAAGGACGCATATCTGTCTATGAGTAATAGTAGTAATAGTGTCAGATGCGTCCTTTTTGCTTACGATGGCAGAATATTCCTTTCCATTTCCGCTCAAAAACGTGCTGATGATGAGATATATCTAGTATTTTTACATGCGGTTAATGCAAAGAATAATGAATAAATAAATAATTAATAAATAAATGGTAGAATGCGGAATAGCAAAGGAATATTGTTCACCAAACATCGAAGCAGCCTCTCGCTCTCACATATTGCACCGCTGCCGCTGCCACCGCCGCTGAATGGTTGAGATTATTAAAGGTAACCGACTTTTTAAAAAACTGTCATTGGAATTGTCAATGGACGGAAGGGTCGCTTTTTGGATGGACTGTTTCATGCAATTCAGCCAACTCAGATAATCTCAAGTATAAGTCGTGGCCGAGCCCTAAGTGAGTATCCAACAAATCAGTGCGAGGAGCGGTGTGCGAGGAAAAATCCACCAACAGAATTGCTATAGCCACGCTCGCGCGCCTCTTCCTATTGGTGGATTTCTCCTCGCACACCGCTCCACTGCCTCGCACATAATCTCAAGTACCTATAAGTCTTGGCCAAGCCCTAAGTAAATGTGAGTATCCACCAAATCAGTGCGAGGAGCGGTGTGCGAGGAAAATTCACCAACAGCATTGCTAGCCTCGCTCGCGCGGCTCTTCCTATTGGTGGATTTTTCCTCGCACACCGCTCCACTGCCTCGCACATAATCTCAAGTACGTATAAGTCTTGGCCAAGCCCTAAGTAAATGTGAGTTTCCACCAAATCAGTGCGAAGAGCGGTGTGCGAGGAAAAATCCACCAACAGCATTGCTAGCCTCGCTCGCGCGGCTCTTCCTATTGCTGGATTTTCCTTACACACCGCTCCACTGCCTCGCACATAATCTCAAGTTTAAGTCTTGGGCGAGCTCTAAGTAAAGGTGAGTTTCCACCAAATCAGTGCTAGGAGCGGTGTGCGAGGACACATCCACCAACAGCATTGCTAGCCTCGCTCGCGCGCCTGTTCTTATTGGGGGATTTATTCCTCGCACCGCACACCGCTCCACTGCCTCGCACAGCTCTAGTGGATCAGCCTAAAGTGTCTGCTAGATGGTCGCCAACACGCCCCTCCGACCGAGCGACCTTGGTCCGCACCGACCGTATAGACAGTTGTTTGCAGCAAAATTTCATACTACAGCGGTCGGTGCCGACCAAGGTCGCTCGGTCGGAGGGGCGTGTTGGCGACCGTCTAGCAGACACTTGAGCGACATCATATTGCACCATTTGCACCCGATGTGCCCCGCGCCCGTTCGCCGGCCGGCGAATAGTGAATATCTAGTGCCGTGATACTCGATCCACGCTGCGCGCCTCATAGGCGAGTGTTCGTAAGTGAAATTTCACAGCGTCAATGTGGTCGAGATTCCGTTCGCCTTGACAGAATGCGACATCCCTAGGATAACGCTTTTATTTTATTTCGCTGTTGTTTCGTGTGCGTGGCTTTTCGGTGAAGGATAAAACATCTTAAGGAATTCGGTCTCATCCCAATAAGATCTAGTTTTCCCTCTGGGTTGGAAGGTCAGATGGCAGTCGTAATCGTAAAACTAGTGCCTATGGCCAAATCTTAGGATTAGGTGCCAAAGCGGACCCCGGGCCCCTTTAGGGCACAACCGGGAATAACGCTAGGAGGATGATGATGTTGTTTCGTGAACTGTAAAACCTTTGAATCATGGTTTCTTAAAGTGGGGTCCATGGACCCCTTAGGGGTCCGTGACATGATTGCTAGGGGTCCACGGCCACTTCGTTCACTATTAACATTTTTATTAGAAACATGCAGTAATTCGCGCATAAATTGTTATTCTGGTTACTTTGTTATTGCCGAGCGGTATAGACACATGACACGAGTAAAATAACTAATAAACGTAATTCTTTAGTTTTTTTCAACATTTTCGTCGAAAGGGGTCCGCGGTAGTTTTGAAATTCTGAAAGTGGTCCATGCCTAACAAAAGTTTAAAAATCACTGCTTTAAATCACATTGCCTCACTCTTAAAATTATCTATAGAGTATAGAGTAATGTATTTGGCCTAAAACTTCTAATTCCCCAAGTACCTATCCAAAAGTACAATCAGCAGCAGATAAACTTAACTTCCTGACTACAAAGTCTTCGTTGAGGTTCCCGTTGCTGCGTAAAAAGAGGAAGGCTATACAAATAAACCATCATGATGACACATATTTATCATTTATAGCTATGATAAGTAGAGCAGCTGTAAGAATAGATAAAACTAGTACCTAAGCTAATTTTTGTGATTAAGTACCTACCTTGCAAGTGCATGGACCCAGGCTTTCATACTTACGCCTATGCTGTACTTGGACTACTTGGAACACATTGCCTTTCTAAATAATTAACGTTAAAAATTTCAGCAGCAACCTTCTTCACGTGAATGCGAAGCGACGTAGGAAAAATATTTTTCCATTTTAAATAAGTAGGTACACGGAAAAGCGCATATATCCACGTTATCTAGTTCGTTAAATATTAGTAGTGAATACGTACGGATTGCGAACTTTTTTATTAATAACGGGTAATGAGTTCGCTTCATTCAGCCGGTTTTAATGGATAGCACTGGCCGCTGGGAATCTATGGCTATGGGAGTTTAAAAAGTTAATGTGCAGTGGAACTCGGTTTTTTCAGATTCGAAATTGGATTCCTCTTTTTTTGGGATTGTTTTCGTGGATAATACGGAGTCTGTGAAATGCTCTTGTCATGCGAGTTATTTATGTATTGGCATAGGTTCGATCAGGTGTGTGTATATGTGTGTATACACATATAGATACCTACTTGCACCACTTTATAGACCTAATATTAAGGTAGGTAGGTAGTTATTAATCCACAAAGAGACCCCAATAAATTACGTAGGTACTTACCAAGGTATAACAATTTATGTTAAGTAAGTAAGTATGTAAAATGAACTGTGAAAATTTGAAAGCTGTACCTAATCTCTTTTAAATATTGAAACTGACAGTAATTAAAACAAATATTACTTAAAACAAAAAACCAAGTTTGTCGAAACCTACGATATACCTATGTAAGTTACTTGCTTAGAATAATAAGGCCTAGAAGGATAGTTTCATACGGCCGACGCTCCAAGCGTGAGGCATAAAATGGATTCATGTAGTTGTGATCAACTCGTATTCACACGCGCCAATACGCACACAAACGCACCAATTCTGTTCCACCGATCGGCGTACTGGGCCATTTGTGTCCTACTTTTGGTGGCCTCACCGTTGCGCGTGAACTGCGTTTCTATGCGTTATTATTCTAAGGTTACTTGTCTAGGCCTCACAAGGGGCTTAACACGTTTGTACCGTGTCACACTAAACGTCATGTTAAACTGCCATATGAAGTTGTCAAATGAGTGAAATGACAAGATACTCGTAGGTACTTAGGTGTTCAGCAACTGCTACAGGCCGACTGCTACTGCGTTGGAAAATCATAAAATTAACCCCATCGATATTTGCAACTAATATTACATTACCTACACTATCTAAACCCATACATAGACGACTACATAATAAGCACGTAAACGCATATGCGAAAAAACAGCAAACTACGTCACGTACACGTATCCAATAGCCAATGGTGGATCGAAACCTTTGCCTTTTATCACCCACTGTTAAAAGGTCTCCCTCGCCCCTCCGATCAAGTAAAAAACGCACCACGGAAGAACCAAACCAAACCGCAGCACAGCTCAACGTTAACCGGTCGTTCAGCAACTCTACGAAGAGCTGCCTCGTCCCCCCGATTAGGTTGAAAGTGCATCACCAAAGAGGCGACGCGAGCGTATCGGGAGGTCTACCTAAAACGGTCGGTTAGTATTGAGAAGGAATGGAGCCCTGTGATTGGTTGATCGGTTCTGCGCCATTGGGCAGTTCGACGTTCGAATTTAGAACGCCTCCGTATCGATAGGTATTTTATTGAGACGCGATTGACGTATACGTTGTTGGAGTTAAATGAGCGTATGATCGTTGGACGATGTGTGTACTTCAGTTGTTTTATAAACAACGAAAATTGATAGATACCTATTGATGAAAGCAAATAAAGATAGAACAGGTCAACAGTATCTAACACGTTCACAAAGGTTGGACACAGGTTTGAATCCGGGTTTCTAAGCTAAATTAAAATAATATTGGCATGTTACATTTTACTTACTTACCTACTACGGGACTGAAGATAACTGTGTAGTTAGAATATAAAGGTTTAAAATATCTCGAAGCCCTACCTAATAAGCACTAGTTACTTAAGATCACCTAATGTTAGATAGACACATCTCTATCTTAATAGTCTTCTCAAAACTAGTATTAACCAGTTATAACATCAACCCTAAAAGCCCTAAAATCACAACCAAAGTAACGTACCTAAGCTAGAACCAACTTTTCCATTCTGAAAATTTTCAATATTCCCGACTAACTGCAAGTTATTCCCACCTTGTTTTAAATAAAATCAAAGCCCCGTTCTTTATGTTCCCGTAAAGCCGCCGAGACGTATGTACCTACCAACTTTATGTATAAGTTAACTCTATAAACTGTGTAAATTTGGAACTTAGCTTCAGGGCACAAGGTTCATGATCGAATACAATTTTTAGATATGACCGGACCTATAGTTGTGTAGGAAGTTTATAGTGAACATTTACTTGCTACTGTGGGAATGTGATTTTGGAACTATTTGGCCGTCCTTGTCTTTCTAGCATGAGACGGGAGTATACCTATGTCGTGTTATGTCGTAGAAAGCAGTAAAATCAAATATGGCAATCTACGATAACATAATAATATGATAGTGTGACTAGTGTGAGAGTGACAGATGATTTAACCCATATCAATCGTAAGTTCTTTATCTCTCTGAGGAGTAATCATGCCATACCTAAAAATATATAAGTATCTGGAGACCATTTGACACAAATGGACCTAGTCCTCAAGATAGACTTGCAGAATAGACTCACTTAGGTACTATGCACAGGAATGAACATTGCCATCCTATACCCGGATTTGTAGGTACCCTTTCGATGAGAAAGGCAACATATTCTACCATTGTTTATTCAATCATGTAGGTATTAAATATTTATGGAAAAGGTAGGTAGGTACCTAGACAATACACATTATTTTCTAAAAGTTAAGTTAAGGGCTAATACGCGAAAGTTTTCATCGCAAAAATATAAAGAAAAGGAGACCAGTTTAAGCGGCTCAACAGTCAACCAAAAATTATTATGCTGTATCGCCCTTAAGGCACTGACCAGGAAAGATGCGAACCTAAACCTCAGTAAACCCCACCACCAATAAAGAATCTACCTATAGCTCCGTCTTGTCTAAAGTTTGAGATAAATATACCTACTAGAATCCGTTCGGATATTTTCTAGAAGGTTCCCCGCTCGGCGTAAGTTCCACCATTTTTATACGTCGCCGGGGCAAAGGATGGTCATAGTTAAAGATTATATAACCAGTTGAAGAATACTCTATTGGAGTAATATTTTCTAACTGAGGGTATTTTAATATTCCCAACGAGTACAGAACTTTGTAGATTTAAAAACCAGAACAGTGTTAGCTTGTGGTGAACCAATTGGAACAGAACTGAACCAATTTGAATTAGTTATAGGTACGAGTATTGTAATTAAACATTAGACTTCAAAAGTATCTCGAATCCAAAAACAGTAAATACCTACCTACCTATGTTTATGTTATGTAAAGCGAAATTTATACAAATCCACCAAGCATACAACCTTTAATTACGTATACAACGAATCATGCATGTATGTAATTACAACGCATAAGTAAGTACAAGTATTTTAAACAAAACCTATCCAGATTCGTATTTATAAACAAACATCCAACAGCACTTCAAAAAAATATAACTCGTGAAAATTAAATACTCTTTTAAACTAGAATTCTATTCAACGCTTAATAAATATATCCTTGAAATCGCTTAACACGTAGCGTCGGTACTTGATACCCCTCCCCCGTTGGGTGGAGGGAGGCTGCCCAGGTGCACTGTATTGGTGCAATTTTCTCTATACAATGTAGGTTTTTATATATACCTGGTTCCTGGGAATCTGATATTAGAGATTGGATTCATAAAGTAGTGAGATTCTTGAGTTAATATGAGACCGTCTTCCGACAGTAGTGGAAGCTGTAGGGATATCATTTCCACTGTTATTTTTATATATTTTGTTGTAAAAAGTGTCAATAATCTCACGCTTGCATATTCTGTATTTCTGATACCTACGTCATGGTTATTTGAAGAAATTACTGTAGATATTTACTGATTTTATGAACCTATTTCTGATGCACCAGACTTCATTTCTTAACTTTATAGTTCTGATGTAAGTTTAAGTTACAATTTTATTCACCTACCAAGCCACTGAGGCATTCAGGCTTTAGAATCTACGATTTGTGACGGCGATCTGAGTGCTTTCTGCCTACCTTAAATACATTTATACATAGATACTATCTATAATAAAATGTGTGAGTAGATACTATCTATTAGATAAAACACTTGTAGTAGATGTAAATAAGCAACTCGAAACTCGTTATCGGTACCCAAAACACCCGACACCTCACAAAGGTAAGGAAAATCTGCTAAATAACCTCCTTTGATAGCGAAAGAGTTGCCCAGAATACGTTGCATTTTAACAAGTTTAAAATACTTTATGCATAGACATTACTTCGGGTTCTCTCGGAATCCCGATGTAGCCAGCCAGCCAATAGCGACAGCCAATTTGAATATAGAATGCCGGAGAAAATTTATAACGGACGCACGGAGCTTAAATGTTCCGTTTCGTTCGAAATTTTTGAGTTGAAATTTCACGCTTCGAATTGTGAATTTCGGAATTTTGAACATCTGCGGTTTTAGAGGATTTGTTCTGTAGTTGGGGGTATGGTAATGTGCTTGCATGTGGAATCTATACAGACATTTCTGCGTTTATATCATCTCAGATCTTACTCAGGGTAATGTTTGATGTAGGTAGGTACTCTGATAGATAAAAAGCGGAGAATTTTGTTGAATGTCTGCACTTTTTGTTGTAAAGTTTTCACTTTTGTTCTGATGGACATTTTTGATAGAAGGATAGGTAATATTTTTGGTATTTATACTGATTTGCATGATAAGTTTTTAATGTCAGTTTTTTTTTATAATTTTGTTATTACTTACATTTGTTTTCTCTAACTATACGCCTCAAGTTAGTTTTAAATGGCTGTATTGGGCTGATTGGAAGATGATAAGTGAAAACAAAAACAACGATCCAAGGTACCTACCTACTTTTTTAATAAAACCTATTGGAAAGAAATCAGACAAATAACAGACAATGTAGTATGTGATAAAGACGTAATTCCTAATCTAGTTTCCCTCCCTTACTTAGATAACCCATATTTCCAAGGTGCCAATGTAGGAACTTTTCAAAACTACAAACCGTACGAAACGGCACGTGATGAAAATTCAAATTACTATTCGTATTTAGAGACAAACATTGTTCGGGGAAGTCGAGGCAGCGCGATCGTAAGGCATTTTTCCGAACACACACGGGAGGCCCCCACCTCCCGTACGATCTGGGCGCCCGATGCCACAGAGTACGCAAGGGATGACCCTGTTGAACGTGCCTGTAAATTCAATACGTTTCACTTCTCATGCTCGCAAAGTTTGCCTTTGTGCTGAATGTTTCTTCTTTAAATTTAAGAGCTATCCTCTTGTCGGTGGAGTATTTTCCACTTCTCTCTGTCGTACGCCACCTCCTTGACTCTCTGATACGACACGACACCAGCTTTTTCTTTTATTTGGTCCATGTAACTGCACCGTGGTCTTCCCCTGCCTCTCCTTCCTTCTACTTATCTTTCCTTCCATTATGGTTTTAAAGAAGTTGTCGTGCCGTATCAAATGACCAATCATTTCCCCCCTTCTAGCGCTGATGGTGTTCAAGATCGCTCTCTTCTTTTTTACCCTTCTTAACGCGTCCTCATTTGTTACTCTCTCAGTCCAGCTTATTCCTTCCATCCGTCTCCAACACCACATTTCAAACACTTCCAGTCTTTCTCGATCCCTTTGTGTCCACGTTTCGCTGCCATACAGGGCAATACTCCAAATGAACACTTTAATTTAGCTGCACATAATGATACTTTTATGCTCCAGTGCACAAAGTAAAATTGTTTTAAAGACTTAAGTTAATAGGGCCTAACAGCCACACACACAATAAAACTTCGTAGAATACACTTGTCATTTGATTTGATTTGCTTTAATAAATTTCACATCCGTGTTTTCAGTATGAAGTGCCTAAGTCTAATATCACGTGTCGAAAATTAAACAAAAACTTTAAAAAGTTAAGTGACAGGAATTTATTTTATTTTGCTATTATTTGTTATTTTCTCGCAATCGAAGTAATTGTATAACTCGGACATAAATTAGCCATTTAACCCCTCGACTCCACTCGCCGGTGGCTCGGGTGGATATAAACGTCTCAGGTTAAATGGCTTGTTGTACAATCTACTATTTCTTAACACATTCACTGCCAAGAATCGCTACGCGCTACGCTCGTAGCTGATCCCGCGGTTTTCCTCGTATGTAGCGGAATGTGACTTCGGCGTAGGCGCCCGCTAGGCAGTGAAAGTGTTTTTCTTTTTAACCGACTTCAAAAAAAGGAGGAGGTTCTCAATTCGTCTGTATTTTTTTATGTGTGTTTGTTACCTACGCGATAACTCGGTAATTTATGAACCGATTTGAAAAAAAAATTCTTTGATTGAAAGCATATACTTCCAGATTGGTCCCGTTGTCATCAAAATCCAGTTCTGATGATCCTGGAGAATTCGAGGGAACTCTTCAAATTTTATAGGCAAACTTGAAGCGAATTGGCTACCTACTGATTTGAAACTGGTTAAAACTTTGTTTTGGAAAGTATATTATTGTGGTACGAGAAAGAAGAAAAAAACTTGATTTTGAGCCTTCTTGCTGGCCCAGTGCGGGTTGACGTGAAGTCATACCTTTGAATTAATTCGCTAATGTATGCGTATGATGGTAAATATCAAATGAAAAAACTTATGTGACCTATATAATTTGATATTTAACAGTAGCTTTCGGTGAAGGAAAACGCTGTGAGGAAACCAGTCTAATTCCAAGATGGTCTAGTTTTGCCTCTGATGGGTTGTCAGGAGGCAGTCGCTTTCTTAATACCAACGCCAAATCTTTGGATTAGGCGCCAAAGCAGACTCCGGGCTTCTTTAGGATTAAACCGAGACAATGTTAAGAGGATGATGACTCCGCACGGGCCGTTTTCTAAGAAAAATGACGGCGTTTTCACGCGGTCGAGCCATACCCAAGCCCGGCCAAGCCACGGTCGGGCCGTGCCGACATCGAGCCGCTTTCGAGCCTCAGCCGTGGCTCGGCCGGGCTTAGGTATACCTCGGCCGCGTAAAAACGCCGTCGTTTTTCTTAGTAAACGGCCCGTGCCGGACACGGCCCGTTCTAGCGTTAGTCATCCTTTTAAGGTTGTAGAATAACTTGGGATGAGATCGATATCAGACAGTCCAATAATGTTGAGGTATATCGTGAAATTTTTTTTTTTTAAACCAAAGAAGTGTAGGACTGGGAAATCCGAGCTACTACTTAGAATGAGGCCTGAAGCCGGCGAAAGGATGAACGCTGAGGCCACCAGGGGGACGTACTATCGGCCTAAGCCAGAGTCGACCACCTTAAAGGCGCATTTTGGTTGCAGCCGTATGCGTTGCAAGCGATTCTGTTTTGAATCTGGTCGACTCTGGCTTTGGCCGATGGTACATGGATTGAAGAGGACCATGATGGAAGGAGTTCTTAGATACGGTCATAATAACCTATATTTAAATATTCCTATCACTACTCTAAATGTTATGCGACCGTTAGTGGTAAACCTGGTGTCCTAAATAAACTAGTAGACTAAATAAAACCACCTATTTGGAAAATTAAAGATAGCTTCATCAAACTCTCTAGTACTTCAATTAACGTTATTAACTGTTACAACGCATTAAATAATGGTGCAGGCAACAAGTTACCTATTGATACTCGGATTTCAGCTCAAGATCCTACCACAGAATAAGTAATAGTACTACGTACAGAAGGTTCTCTGTTAACAAATTCCCTGTTTCCTAAATGTGGCCATCCCGTTCTATCGCATGCAACGCGCTGCGACCCGTGCGAGCGTCCTGTACCAACACGCGGCAGCTACTGCACGGCTATCACAAGACGGCCGCGACATACTCTCGAGCTCTCTCGCACTATCCGTCTCTCTCTTATTAGACCACTTTGAACGAGACGGATAGTGCGAGAGAGCTCGAGAGTATGTCGCGGCCGTCTTGTGATAGCCGTGCTGAATAGAGCCCTTCCGAAGGGGCGACCGGCATGTACTTGTAGCGATAAACACAAATCGCGAGTGAGCCGCGCCTGATCATACTTAAATATAGTACTTACTCGTACTACGATAATTCTGTAAATTTTACTTCACTAATGAAAAGTTTAATAGTAGACAAAAGTCTACATAAAATAAGCCATATTAACACGAGATGGTTATTTCCCCGTACGAAGTGAGAGGAAATTTTTCGAGTGGTGGTATGGCTTTTAGATCGGAGTTATACACTCTACTTTTCACTTCGACTGCGTAAAAATAGTAAAAAAAAAGATTATTCATCAATCTTAAAGATTATTCTTCTTCAAAATTGTACGTAATGTTCAGCAAATAAATGAATTTCAATGATAAATTCCACGGCTACAAGATTGTCCAATTTGGCGGCATGATTTTTTTAATAAACTGCTTTGACACAGCTACAAAATATTGACACCAAGAATAAACACCTCTGGCCGTTTATAGGCGCGTCCAAACAGCATGATTGTGAGTTAGGGAATAAAAAACGCCTGATGTTTGAAATTAATTCTGTTTCGATAGCAAATACAAATGTTATTTTTAAAGAGTTGTGATTGGTGGATTTAATACGTTGAAGTGTTTTGATTGGTCAAATTAAAATGTTTTCAAATCTTCCCTAGGGGTTAAATGTAAGTACTACTTTAGCCCCGCTTGCTAAGTCTAATATGACACACTTTTCGAGCATGAGAAGTGAAAAAGGTGTAACTTGATGAGCGAGTGATATCTGATTGACCTGTATCCGTTCCATACTCTGCGCCCACTCTTTGCTTCTTCGTCTCGCCGATAGCCGGCGATGTGTGCGCTTCGGAACGCTGAAAGACGCCTGTGACGCTACAGCCTTCCTGAAAATGTATGCCCCACCCCGTGTGAGCACCCACACAGACCCAAGAAAAAACCCCACAAGTACCGCCTGCGCCTGTGTGCGTGCCGTGAAAGATTACTCCTATATAGACGCAATACATATTTCTCTCGAAAGATTTCACTTGAAAGTGTGCGTGGAACGTGCATTGCCCCAGTGTGCGTGGAACGCTGTTTTGTATTTTTCATCGGGCATATGTGTGCGTTATTG
This sequence comes from Epinotia brunnichana, assembly GCA_963854355.1. Taxonomy (NCBI): domain Eukaryota; kingdom Metazoa; phylum Arthropoda; class Insecta; order Lepidoptera; family Tortricidae; genus Epinotia; species Epinotia brunnichana. The sequence goes on from OY977954.1 coordinate 13,811,360, forward strand.
ACATTTTTCTACATGAATTTTATGTGGTTGATTTATATTTGTATATAAGTGTGTGTGGGTTCGTTTGTGTGTTATTTGCGGTGGCTTCGATGTCGGAATACTGAATCGGTGTAATTAATTCGTTTCAGATGGTGTTCTGTTTGAGGTGTCTTGTTCTGTGGATGGTCCCTGGTGAATTCAAGATGCGATTGACTTTTAAAATACAATTGGATGTACAGTTGCATCGTATTTTAGAAATCCATGCTGTGGCGCCATAAACATAGGTACACTCAGTGTCAAATACTTTGTAGCAACCAAAGTAGTCAAATTGTTTGGTACACCATATATTTAGTATGGTGTACCGAACTATTTGGCCACTTTGACTGCTACATAGTATTTGATGCTGAGTGTACCTACAGGTACGAGTATAGTGAGAAAAGTTTTTCCCTGTCAAAGTCTTCACGACATTGACATAAGATCAAGTAAGTAGGTAGGTGAAATGTCGTTCCATTTTAGGTTTATTGTTGAGGATGCGGTCATCGGTGGACGCCTTGCTTCTTGAGCGGAGCTCGTTATTGACGGCTGACCAAACTACTGAACAACGTCGCGTCGCTTTAAGTATAATTAAACTTAAAGAACAAAACAACGTCGCTTTATAAGCAAACTTGACATTGGTGAAATCATCTTAAATTAGATGGGAGCCATTTTTTTAAAGAAGATAAGATAAGTTAGTCAGCAGCAGTTTTCTTCAATCATCAAAAATCATCATTATTCAGCCTATATGTATAGGTACCTCCCACAACTAGGCCTCATTTCATGGATGATAGAGAATGGGCAGTCCCCACGCTAGCCGTGCGCGTTGGGGACTTCACATATACTTACTTACATGTATTTTTCATATATCTTTGCAGGTTTTTTCACGATGTTTTCCTTCACCAAAAAGCGAGTGGTAGTTATTCCATACATAAGTTCCGAAAAATCCGGGATTCGCTTATAGGTATAAGGCCCTAGAACCACCAAAAGTGTATACATGTTTATGACGCTGACTGCACGAGCCAGGGTTCGAACCCACGACCACAGCAGGTCAATCACGTAAAGCATTGTACGCGCGTCAGGTATCTCTGAATGTCATTTTTTGTGTAGGAAAATGACAGTTGAGGTGGTTCTGACGTGCGTTCGAATAGTTACGTGATCAACCCTCATATTGAGAGCCGCATGCCTTGCCTCTCGGCTACAGTGGCTTCGTCTTTTTTAGGGTTTCGTACTCAAAGAGTTAAACGGGACCCTATATTACTAATACTTAGTATCCTCAAATCAAACGGACGACTGAGCCAATACGAGCCAATACGAGCCAATACGATCCCAGTCGTCTATTTGGTTTGAGGATAGATAAAGACTCCGCTGTCCGTCTGTCCGTCTGTCTGTCTGTCTGTCTGTCTGTCTGTCTGTCTATCTCTATGTCTGTCTGTATGTTTGTCTGTCTGTCTGTATGTCTGTCTGTCCGTCTGGCTGTCTGGCTGTCTGGATGTCTGGCCGTGTGCCACCAGGCTGTATCTCATGAACCGTGATATTTAAATAGTTTAAATTTTCATAGATGATGTATTTCTGCAGGTCGATTACGTGACGCATTGTACGCGCGTCAGGTAGATCTAAATTTCATTTTTTAGGTATATGGAAAAATTACAGTTAGATTGTCCTTACGCGCGTCAAGAACGTTACGTGATTACCCCTCTGTTGCCACTATAACAACAAATACTAAAAAACAGAATAAAATAAATATGTAAGGGGGCTCCGATACAACAAACGTGATTTATTTTTTCGTTGTTGGTGGATATTGATAGCGGCAACAGGTAGACGCTTGAAATATTCACAGAATATTTAGTTATAAATTCACTTTATAAATAAATAATTAAATTAAAATAAAACAAATATTTAAGGTGGGCTCCGATACAACAAACGTGATTTTTTTGCCGTTTTTCTAGATAATGGTACGGATCCCTTCGTCCGCGAGTCCGACTCGCAGTTGGCCGGTTTTTTGATATTAGTAAAGATAACAATTACCTACGATTGTTTTCATTACTAACCCACCCGCCGGCTAAGCGGGATAAAGCTTCGTTTCTTCAATCTATCAATCTTGGTTAGGTATACGCGAAAAGTAACCATTCTATCCAACTCGTCTCGTAGTAACAGTGTAAATATATAAGTATTATATAAAATAGGAGCCTTTTCGTCGGTCCGTGTGTGATTAGCATAATTCGAAGCACACGTGGAGGCGACTTTAATTTATACCGTGATTTAAACCCTGAAAGAATCTGTAATATGACGCCATTTTGAACGGTCCTTGCTTTTTGTATTTATTTAAACTTTGTACAAGAGACTCGTAAAAATGAAGATTAAAGAGCATGCTTTTGGTGTCAACTAAACTAACTAAGAATAGAGTATTTTCAAGATTAGGTACTGAATAAAATTTTTAGGTTTAATCTCGGCTTTAAAACCGAGATTAAACCTAAAAATTTTAAACCAGATTAACCCGAGATTAAACCAGATTAATCTGGTTTGGTAAAATCAAACTACATATTAAAAACTGATATAACCATATTTTTTTTAACTCGACCCTTAACTAGTTAAGTGCGGTCAAAGAATTTAATTTCCTACCCACTTTGGACTTTGTCAAAGTGACGTAATCAATCAAAACGTAAGAGACTTCTTATGATTTTATTTACAGTGTCACTTTGAAATAGTCCTAAATGGGTAGGAAATTAAATTCTTTGACTGTACCTAAAGTTGATAAAAATATAAACTGCACCGATTCCTCGAGCGAATTGTACGGCGATTCGGTGCAAATTTTATTTCGTCAATCATACCTGTGTTTATTTACTGTTGGGTCTTCGATAATAAAAGCATTTGTATTTTCACATCAAAATTTAAGTGGCTAATTGAAACTTCATTGAAGGGGCCGAAGAGATCGCTACACATTGAAAAAAGCCGCCTTTATATGAAAAAAAATTTACTACAGAGCCAATATCTAGATTAGATAGAACACAGATTTAATTCCAATATACACACATACGAACAATGCACAATGAAGGCAATATTGACATTGAAATCAACATAATTTACTCATACAAATATATTAAATACCTAATCGTACTATTTCGAATCTTGTTGCCAAGAAAATAAGGGTTTTAACCAAGACTGAGGCCGCAGCTGTATTAGTTTCGTTGCAGATTTTAATTAAATATGCTTGGAAAGAAAATAAACAGTGTGGTATGCAAAGAAATCATAGTATGAAGATTCGTTGGGGTCGTTTTAAGCTTCGATAGTGCACCTGATTCAGAGTGAAGAAGTGATTGAACCGTCCTACCGAAAGATCGCAGGGTTTGAATCCTGAATATCTTGATCGAAGCGTGCAATAATTCCACTGGCAGCCCTGGCATGGCTACGGACCTAGGTTCAAATCCTACCTACTCCAAAATAGCCTGGGTAGGTACCTACACTTTTATAAGTGGTAAAAAAATATACCAGATGGTCGACTATCCGAAAGCAAGCCTTTGATAATAAGGATGAAATTCCTTTTTTCTCAAAGGCTGTAAAATAGGCTCAATAATCCCCAAGCCGATGAAAATTTATTTAAATAGATGCCAAACCCAGGCCTCTTATTTTAGCTTTCGATAATCTGCTCCCAATATACCTCAAAAACCATCCATACCTACCATATATTAGGTCAGCATCAGCAATATGGGTCGCCCCCACCCCCCCTCCCTAGGTTCAGTCGTATCGAGGGGATTTGCACCTCGAAGGGGGGGCATGATAAGGACTATAAGTAATGAAATGTCGTTCCACGGATATACTTGGTCGGCGGTATTTTGTTCGGGTTTTGTAAACTGTTAAATTAACACCCGATAGGGTACATTTCGCTTCACAATAATCTGTACTTAGTGTGTTTTGTGTTGATGTGTTAATTTTTTATGTGGTTTAATATCAGAATAGTCCAAATTCGTTCTTTTTAAACGAGCGAGCAAAGCGAACGAAGTAGGTACGGTACAGTCAGCATCAAAAGTAGCTAAGCAAAATAACACGCTCAAAATTACCTACACAGATCCTTATTCCTTTGACATTAGAGTGCATGTGTGTGTGAGATCATTTTGAGCACTAGGAACGCTTAGCAATTTCTGCTGCTGACTGTACCATGCTTCAGCTTGGACCGAAAATCGTTTGTCTGTCCGGTGTCCGGTGTCTGTCCGGCTGGTCTCCTCTACAGCTTGCATTTCTATGCAAGTTCGTTACTTATATAGATTTTTAATTTCGAGTCACATTTTCGAAACGAAAAAAAAATCTTGTTCGCGTGTTCTACTCGCAGACCCACTAGTATTATTACTTACCTTGATCGTTCGTTCGTTAGTATAGGTAGGTATCTGCGGGTCAAATCTTGCAAGTCAATCTTGATCAACTTTCCGAAGTCCAATCAAGTTGAAGTTTTGTACAATTATTTAATTAGGAAGACAACTGTGGTTTAATGGTACCACAGTTTTGGTCTGACGATAGAGACATAGATATCCTAATACCCAAGATAAACCCAATCTTACATACTTAAAGTATGCCTTTCAGCTCAATCGGATACCAGCAAACGATAACGCAGGTAAAGCAAAGATGGCAGCGGTCAGTCATTGGATGGGTGACCGCCTGTTTGAGTGGTTACTATAAATGAGCGCTTCCGTGCTTTGGAAGGCACGCTAAGCAGTTGATCCCGGATGCTGTCTATGACAGTAGTCGTTAAGCCGAGTTAGAAGCCTTCGGGCGGCTTAAGAACCTCTAACAGTCGAGTTGCCCACTCACTTGAAAAAGGGGGGACAACTGTCACTTGCGTCCGCAGGAGCTACCTACCACAACCCTGCACGTGTCCCCTGGGTGGTACTAAAAAGTGACAAACTCAAAGGCCAAATAATGTATGCCATACGATTAAATTAAATAAATTTCAGACTAAGTCCATATACAATTAATTGCTACAATTATTCATTTAAAATACAAAATACAAATAATCATCCTAAAAAAGTGACATACAAAACAAAGACACTACATACAGTAAATTGGTTTGTATTACCCATCCGATTCCAGAAATTCTTTAACCAGTGCATGTATAGCTAATTGCAACATGCTGAGCAGGGTCCATTTCGTGACAAAGTGTGTTTTATATTATTTCTTTTGTATGTGTTTTTTTGTTGTCACGAATAAATATTTGATTTTGAAATTTGAATATGCATAGAATGATCTTTTGGCATTGCCATAGACTATGTGAAGGAGAAATGAGTGCGGAAAGGAGAAAAGGGGCGGCGCTAGTGTCGCACTAGTAGAATGAGACGTACTAGAATCGACCTTTGACAGCAGAGTGATCTTGATTTATGATTATTTGATACTGAATTCTAGATTTTACCAAAACCTGTCCGATTTGCTTGAACACTATGTGTTCTTTGTAATCTACATGCAGAGCCGCGTGGGTAGGTAGTTTACTAAAGAAACATCGCAGCGTTGTTTGTATCGCACAAGTGGCAGATGACATCTCCTCCTGCAGCTCAATGGCCCTTCAGACAGACGCGAGACATTTTTATGTATATATATCGCTTCTGAAGGATATACTGTGTGAATATAATTTATATTTGTATTTGAAAGAAAATTTGTATCGTCTAGCCGCTCACTATACGATAAGTACAATGAGAATAGAACTTGATTTGTTGTAAAATCGAGCAAAACAAAATAAATGCAATCCGTGCCAGTTAGGAATGCTTTTATTAATGGTATGGACGGACGGACGGACAGCAAAGTCTTAGTAATAGGGTCCCATTTTACTCTTTAAGTACGGAACCCTAAAAAAGAATAAATTAATATTTATTTATATATTTTTTTTCTTTTACAATCTCATACAAATCGGCTTAGTCCCAAACTAAGCAAAGCTTGTACTATGGGTACTAGACGACGATAAACATACTTATATAGATTAATAAATACTTAAATACATAGAAAACATCCATGACTCAGTAACAATTGAACAAATATTTGTGCTCATCACACAAATAAATGCCCATACCAGGATTCGAACCCGGGACCCCCGGCTTCGTAGGCAGGGTCACTAGGCTACAGGAGGCTCCCATAATACAACCGTGATTTTTTTGCCGTTTTTATAGATAATGGTACGGAACCCTTCGTGCGCGAATCCGACTCGCACTTGGCCGGTTTTTTATATTTACATGACGTGACGGAAACGTTCACCACGCGAACACTGTAACGATACTATACAGCGTTTTTTTTTTGTTTATTACTACGACGGTGGCAAACAAGCTTACGGCCTGCCTGCAGGTCCCTCACTCCCAACACAGCGCATCCTAGGGAGCTGTTTGTAGCACTGCCAAAAGTCGCCGTGTGTAGCCGATCTAACGGACGTAAAGTTTGAAACTACCAGCTTTTGCTTACGTAACTGATATATGACTGAATGGAATTACTTTAAAAAGGCATTTGGGGGCCTAGATGTCCGTCCGTTTGTTGAAAATCGTATCTGTTGTATGAACTGATCGTACTGTTTACGTATTGCATAGGTTAATGGATGACTCACGCTAGAACGGGCCGAGTCCGGTCCTGGCCGTTTTCTAAGAAAATACACGGCGTTTTTGCGCGGCCGAGCCGTACCCAAGCCCAACCGAGCCACGGTTCGGTGTCGTGTCGGCACGGCCCCGCCGTGGCTCGGGCGGGCTTGGCTATGGCTCGGCCGCGCAAAAACGCCGTCGTTTTTCTTAGAAAACGGCCCGGGCCGGACCCGGCCCGTTCTAGCGTGAGTCATCCTTTAACCTACGCAATAGATAATCAGTTCTTACAAGTCTTTTGTGCGTGTGCGTCTTACCTCCCATTTTCAACAAACGGACGGACATCTATGCCTTCAAATGCCTTTTAAAATTTATTCCATATTAAAAGCATTCTTAATTGGAATACAGTTGCATAATTTACGAGTATTTTGTTTTATTCGATTTTACAACAAATTCCATTATATTTGTATTATTGTATAGTGGGCGGCTAGACGATGCAAATTTTCTTTCAAATATAAATATAAATTATATGCACACAGTATACCTTCAGAAGCGATACATATTCCTTCGACCTAACACTAGAGCTATTGGACACTCAACAACAAACAACGTCACCTCGTGTAAAATAACTAATCTTTCAACACACCTAGACAAAACCTAGGTTCTAACAAAACCAGCGCTCAAAGCTGCAGCCCTCGGAAGAACAAGTGCATCTCAAAGAAATGCAGATTTTACACGTCGCTACTCGAGTCGTGTGTTGGAGCGACAGCAGAAACACGCCTTTGTATTGCGATGACTATTATTCAGGGTTCCGTCTCATATTTAAAAAAACCGGCCAAGTGCGAGTCGGACTCGCGCACGACGGGTTCCGTGCCATTATCTATAAAAACTGCAAAAAAATCACGTTTGTTGTATGGGAGCCTCCTGTAGCCTAGTAGTTGGCAGCGACCCTGCCTACCAAGCCGGAGGTCCCGGGTTCGAATCCTGGTAAGGGCATTTATTTGTGTGATGAGCACAAACATTTGTTCCTGAGTCATGGATGTTTTCTTTTTATGTATATAAGTATTTATTTATCTAATTAAGTATGTTTATCGTCGTCTAGTACCCATAGTACAAGCTTTGCTTAGTTTGGGACTAAGCCGATTTGTGTAAGATTGTAAAAGAAAAAATACATAAAAAAATAAAAAATAAAATGTTTTTTTTGTATTTGTTGTTATAGCGGCAACAGAAATATACCATCTGTGAAAATTTCAACTGTCTAACTATAACTGTTGTTGAGATACAGCCTGGTGACAGACGGACAGACAGACAGACAGACAGACAGAAGGACAGCGGAGTCTTAGTAATAGGGTCCCGTTTTACTCTTTGAGTACGGAACCCTAAAAAGAGCACATTCGTTATTTAAGAGCTGATTTAAATCTTATTAACCGACTTCAAAAAAAAGGAGGAGGTTCTCAATGCGGATGTATTTTTTTTTTTTTTTTTTTTAATGTTTGTTACCTCAGAACTCCGTCATTTATGAACCGATTCGTACAATTCTTTTTTTAATTGAAAGTATATGCTTCCAGATTGGTCCCATTGTTTTCAAAATCCCAGTTAGATGATGGGAACCATGAGGAATTGAGGGAAATTCTCAAATATATTAGGCACGCGTGTAGTAATTTCGGTATTTTCTATTATATCTCGTGTATTTACACCCGGAAATCATAAATTTGGTGATGGTGGAAGTGATGATGAAGACCACAGATGGCTTGTGGAACTTCTCAATGATGTACTTCAAACTATATAAGTACGTCACAGATTCTGATATTTCTATTTCTCGGAAATCAGTTCATGTGGTAAATTGGAAAAAAAAATGTGGAAATGTTCATGGCTTGGCGGAGTACTGAATTGAAGTCGGTTAAAACTTTGTTTTGAAAGTAAATTATTTATATTGCCAACTTCGATTTTTCTTTGAAAAAGTCTTGACGACCTTGATCCCTCAGGCTGATCCTTGGCAAATCTGACGCTTGGCAAATTTCGGTTTCCATATTTTAAAACGATTATTATAATTTTGATTTTATAAGGACTGATGTTGACTTGTCAACTTTATTCCTAGTTTTAAGTAATAATGCCCTTGATCCCTCTGCTGATCAATCACTAATAAGTACCTACAGATTTTATACGTCGCTACTCGAGTCGTGTGTCAAGAGCGACACGACAATAGAAACACGCCTTTGTGTTGCGATGACTGTTATTCAGGGTTCCATATTTAAAAAAAAACTGCACTGCCACACTAAGGGTCGCCAGGACACAAGACTCTCCATTCAAACGTGGTTTGGTTCTCATTTTAAAACGACATACTGGAATAACATGAAGCTTGTGTAAGTTGATAATTAACTACTTACTTATATTAAACTAAAACTAAGCTAAATCTAAATAAGTTTCTGTCAAAAATGACATTTTTGGTACAAGCTTTTATTGCCGACTGTACTTTTCTGCATACCATCATCAACTACTCATTGAGACAATTCTAACGAGCTCAAACTCGATGGGGTTGTGTCGTTTTATTGCGGAGTTCCTATGTCCACCTTCCAGCTCCAGCATCAAATCAGCTCCAAGTCATCGTAATATTGCATTGTCATGCGATATACATATGCTTGCAAAATTTCAGCTTAATTGGATAACGGAAAGTGACTGAAAAATGGATTGCAAATTTTGACGGACAACTTACATACTTACATATTTACATACATACGAACACTGCAAGTTAAAATAAAGCATGTAAAAAAGGTCCTCGAGGCATTGTATCGAGGATGCTGACGGCATTTCCAGGCTGAATTGCAATGCTGATGCGTTCCGCGAAAAAGCCGCCAGCTCTTCGGTCACCAGTTACATCAACCAGACGCCAGACGTTTCGCGATTTCAGCAAATAACTGGTACAACCCCACGAACCGAGGGTCTCAAAGCCAAAGGGTACAAAGACAATGCGTATTTAAATCGTTCTTCGTATGTTTTGCAGACTGTACACAACAAACATGACACTCATTACGCGAAAAGGAAGGATTTCTCTAAAATATGTCAAACGCTGAGACACGTCTCACCAATTCTCTTTAACACCCTTTTGTTAAATAATGTAAATGCACTGATAATTTGGAAGTACTTCCATGTCTCTATACATGTATTTAGTAGGCGCGGCGTGGGTAGCCGGTAGGGAGGCCTATGTCCAGCAGTGGACGTCTTTCAGCTGATATGACGATAGATACATGTATTTTGTTACAGGTCGTTGACCTCTGCAGGTCTAAAAAAAATCCTTGAAACCGTTTCACAAGTCAATATGAATCATTAACGAGTAAAGTAATGCAAATAATAGTTGCTGGAACGAATCTTGCACAACAATTCAAGTGTACTTCGACGCAGTTGTCAGAAAATATAATTTTCCAGTGTACAGACGCTTTGCGATCTCCGTCCCTTATGTTGTTTTCGTAACCATTTTACGAACTTGTAACTGCCTAGTAAAACTTAATCAAACATGATTAAAAAAACAGGATTATCTATTCAAAATTTTGCTTATACTTAAACTAGATCACACCGTACCTACATTTATAAAGTTTCCTCATGAAAGTGAAAACAATAAATTGGAAATAACAATGATCGTAACCTATTAAACAATTATCGGTCTCAATATTCGTTAGGGGAGAACTTGGAGCGTTCGCCATGTAATGTAAAACGATTAAAATGAAAGTTTTTCAGAAGGGGTATGGCTGTATCGCTGCCCTGAAAGTTTGCAGAGTGGATATTACCTGATTTTCAGTATAATACCGTCTTATAATGTCCTTTTTAGGGTTCCGTAGCCAAATGGCAAAAAACGGAACCCTTATAGATTCGTCATGTCTGTCTGTCTGTCTGTCCGTCCGTATGGCACAGCCGCTTTTTTCTGAAACTATAAGAGCTATACTGTTGAAACTTGGTAAGTAGATGTATTCTGTGAACCGCATTAAGATGTTCACACAAAAATAGAAAAAAAAACATTAAGTTTTGGGGGTCCCCATACTCAGAACTGAAACTCAAAAAATTTTTTTTCATCAAACCCATACGTGTGGGGTTATCTATGGATAGGTCTTCAAAAATGATATTGAGGTTTTGTTATATCATTTTTTTCTAAACTGAATAGTTTGCGCGAGAGACACTTCCAAAGTGGTAAAATGTGTGCCCCCCCCCCCCTGTAACTTCTAAAATAAGAGAATGATAAAACTAAAAAAAATATATGACGTAAGTACATTACCATGCAAACTTCCACCGAGAATTGGTTTGAACGAGATCTAGTAGGTAGTTTTTTTTTTAATACGTCATAAATCGTAAACTGCAATTTATTTTACGGAACCCTTCATGTGCGAGTCCGACTCGCACTTGGCCGCTTTTTTTTTGATAATTGGCGCAGTTGGTAAGATTGTTAATCATCAGAACTGTAAAACTGAATGAAGATCACGTACACAAATCAGCGCAGCGTTTGTGTTCAAGACCTCTTATAGTTACGCTAAACACATTTTAACGTTTGCAATTATATCTAACAGACAACCGTTTTAAACACTTCTTAGCTTTAATGGCTACAATCCAAAAAATAGCTAGATACTATTTTGACCTTCACTGTTGTTACCTATACCTAACCTGTGTTGACTGCAAGCTACCAACTTGAATTGACGGAGAGAAGTTTGTGGAGTTAAAATATGAAATGAGGTTTGTTCCCGATTATTACAGCTAACTAACTAACTTAAGTAAGAGCACTGGGCGTCTTTCCTCCGATCCGATCCAACAATACAAGATCCGATCATTTAAGTCATAAGTCGACAAAGTACTTTGCAGATCTGTATGACAAAAGTAAGTTAGTAAAAACCTAAGCTTTAAAAAACTTTGAATGTGAACAGGGGGGTAAACACGTAACGTTCCGAACGCGCGTCGGTACGTTTTAACTGTCAAATCTCCATATAAAAAGTGACATTTAGACCTACCCGACGCGCGTACAATGCGTTACGTGATCGACCTACAGGAAAGAATGAACACTAACACGTACTCAAAATGTGTTTTTGACCCATGCATGCTTTCTCACACAAAGTAGGTATCGCTAGTCACATTTCACAACTCCAATTCGTAAAAAAATTGACGTTCAGTGTATCTACCAAGTCCAAAACCATTTTAATAAGGTCTGTCACTCCAATGTAACCAATAGTCACACCTAGCAACTCCTCTTACGTACACAATTAGACGATCGGCGCATCGGTGGACCGTCAGCCATTAGGAGTTTAATTGAAAATAGCGTAAAGGCTGTAAATTGTTGGAGTGCAGTCTGTACTATTGTACATTAATGTACCTACAGTCCTTTGTACACTGTCTATAGTAGATAATAGGTACAGGCTTTACCGTAATGTTGTACAGTTGTAGCAGACCTTTATGGAACGTTGAGTTGAGCACTGATACCGGTGTAAATTTTAAGAAAAGGCATTTTAAGAAGGGGGGGTGTTTTTTTCCGTAGTTTTTTTTTATTAACCCATTCAGTGCCCATGACGACACATATGCGTCAGAGCGCTACGAGCGCTTTTCGCTACATACGAGGTTTAACCTGCTACGGACTACGGCGTAGCGCTACGAGATTATCGTGGCCGTGAATGTGTCAAGGGTCTTTCATGGATCTGAGATATTTAATACAGAGATTTAGGTTGGCATCATTCCAGTGGACTTCTATTAATATTTATTTATTTATGTATTTAAACTTTATATATTAACAACGGACGAAATTAATGCCAGAAGGCATTATCTATTAGTCAACCGTACGGCCAAATAGACAGGTTAGATTGGTATGCTGATGATGATATGAAGGCCAAACAGAAACTTGCCAAGGTACGTGTGATGAGAAAAAAATCATGAAGATCATAATCATCTACTAATATCAGCAAGAATATACCAACAAGAATATTCATATAAGATTTTTTTTTTGTATTTCAAACTTAGTATTTATTTTATAAAGTAAATAAAAGATGATAATGAACATTAATTTAATTTAATTAAAACTAAGTTAAATATAAAAAAGGCCCTCGTGGTATTGTACCGAGGATGCTGGCGGCATTTCCTCGCTGAATTGCAATGCTCATGCGTTGCGCGAGAAAGCCGCCAGCTCTTCGGTCACCAGTTACATCAAACAAACGTTTCGCGATTAACATTGCCAAAGTTAAGGGCTAAAAAGCCTAATTTTTGGTTGGACTCCGCGTTAGCGGCGTATCCTGTATATAGTTTTATACGAAAAAAATTATATAACGCACGTAAGCCCAACGATAACGAAATAACGATAGCTTTTGTTTGACTCTATGTGACTCTTGAAAAGATTTAACAGTGATGTAACGGTGTCATAAACTCATGACGTTGCCGCAATATCTCCTGGCCAAATTAACGTAAAAACAAAAATGACGTAAATACACAAAAAAGACTTGAAAGTCGACACGTTTTTGCACAGTTACGCACAGGAAAGCTTCATATAACTTGACTTAACCCTCTTTTTCCATGTCAGTAAAGTGTAAATAACAGTGCCAGTTACCGCGCATGATCGATACGGCGGTCATATCGGCGCACGTTAAAAGAAATTATGTATATTAAATTCCCAACTGACTTTCTTATCGCCATCAAAATGTATCGGCTGGGCGGTGACGGGGCAGTCTTGATACTTTGTAAAAGCACTGTTTACTAGTACTGTAGCACAGTGAACGATCGGAGCTACTAAGGCCAGTTAGAACTACTGGTAAAAGCAATGGAAATGGGAACATTTCGTTTAATAATGCACACTTAGGAAGGTATCAGAATAGGTGATGAGTGCTATAAAAATTGGTTTCATTCCCCGTACCAAGTCCCTGTCCAAGGCAGACTGTATATTCGCGAAAATCATAACAAAATTTAAGATTTAATTTATTTTATGAAGGAGATCAAGATCAGTCAATCATCAACGTTTTTATTCCATAAACTTATTTTATCACGTATAGCGCAGAAATTGCCGCCGCCTCTTGAACTTGTGGCCTAGTCCTAACGGTCAACATCAATCAATCACATACAAAATAGCGTTGACATATTCCAAAAATAGGTATTAAAGCGCCGTAGGTTCAGCGAAGTTGAGCGAACATAGTTTTTGAAACAATATAATGCGTCTGTTTTTAATAATATGGTTTCAAAAAAATACGAATAGTAATCCTGAGGCTTCTCTGCAGAGAAATCAGTGATTCGAAACACGATTAAGCAATTTTCGCTCGATAGAAAAAAAATCACGGCCATAGGTCTAAAACATATTAAAATTCACTTAAAACATTTGTAGCAAATTATGCACAATAGCTAAACATATTAAAATTGGTTCTAAAAATCGGCAATATCATGTTTGAGGGAACTTAGTGATTATTTTTTTATTTATTTAAACGCACAAAAAATTAAAATTAAAAAACATAATATCCGCGCTTTCAAACACGCACTTCCATCTCGCTCACGCTTATGCTCAGCGAGAGGGTGAGAAGACCATGAACCTACGGCGCCTTAACCTCGAGCTGACTCAAGCTTGAATCACACTCTAGCGCTGCCTAGTCCTGCCCACTCTGGCGCTCAATAGTAATTATGACAATAACTGTCAAATCTACTATAGATACCCTAAACTAAACGGACCAACTGATCTAATTATTTCCGAGACAGCCGTCAAATATCAAACCCATTCAAACGCACTACATGACACATTGGTATCGCATGCGACTAACAATCTAATTACAGCCCCCGGGAATCGAACCCCGATCGCAGCGATAGCGATTGCCGATTGACCCTCACCTGAGTACTTAGCTCTGCATACAAAAAAGCTTAACAGCCACGGATAATCACTTAAGATATGACTTTTAGGTGAAGATCTTAATTTTGATGTTTGGACGCTAGTTTCGTTTGGAGGTAATTAATGCTACAGTCAAATGCTGGTCATAGTGCCTTGTCATTTTCGTAATTTAACCTTTCGGTTACTTTGACACTTACAGTACTGAACGATTTTAAATGTTTCTCTTTGTTTCGATAGCACTGATCAGTGTTGAGTCATACGAAGTGTTGATTAATATATCAGTGCCGTGGCTAAGCGAATAAGCGAGCCAAGAGGCACCAGCATGCCCAGCATAACACCTGTTCGTCGCGACCAAGTTTAACTAGCCAGACTTGCTGCCGTGCATGCCGCTCCCGTATCGGCTTGTTTAGTCATAAGAGACGCTGTTTTTATGGTCTGTAATAGACTGAAAGGCCTTTGATGATATGGCTTCACCATATCCGTAGGCAAGCATACAAGCCAGGGCGAATATGGCTTAGATTTTTGACCCATTATCATAAAAATTGGCAAGCCGGTGGGAATCAAGTCTTATGGATGTGCCGCCGCTGTGTTATACCAAATGCTGTAATATTGGCATAACTGTGGCTACGGATCGAAGATAAGACAAATATATTGTTATGGTAGAATCAGTGTCTGATATGTAAAAACTTATTATCCTCATGCTGTGATACACAAACGAATATTGTCTCTGGGGTATTTTTTTTATCAGTTTACGGCGTTCGAAGGTATCCCAAAATCTAAACCATTTCTTTCGAGATCCTATTACACAGAAGATTTTAGGACTAACACTCTCCGTGTTAGTCCTACTTAAGGCAAAAAAATACATAACGACATAAAACACGACAATGTTGCGAAATTTTACAGTAATACTTATGTTGATGCTCCCATACTAGCGAGACGTACCTAATAAATAATACCGTGTTCGTGACGTTATTGCATCGAAAGCAAATTGCCCACAAAACAACAACGAATCTGTGCCCTAATTAGCTCCCATGCCCCCATTTTTTCAATGGGCCTACCAGAACCAAGGGCTTGGTTTGTCGTTTTGACTGACAACTGGATTTAAATTCGAAAGATTTTCACAAAGTCTTATTTGTTGACACTGGTATTTTATCCAACGTTACATCATCCGATAAAGTGTGTTGATATAGAGCTATGTAGCTCTATAACAACAAACTTTATCGGATGATGTAGATGTATGTAGATGGATGTAGAGAGCTAACGTATCAAAACCTCGAATTTTGTTTTCTCCGAATGAGTAATTTGCCAAAGTTTAATTTGTCCGAAAGCATTTTTTGTGGAGCCATTTACTAAGTATTTCAAGCTTTAGAAAATAATAACTATAGAACCCAATTAGGTTTGGTTTGTTTTATAAAAATACTGAAAAATGTACGGTTTCAATCCGGACGGATGAAACTTTGGCAAGTTCACACAAACAATTTTTTGAGGTTGTGATATAACCTCGGGTTTGGATGAACTCTAGAGCGAAAAGTGAGTAAGCGAGGGTACAGTACCAACAGCCCCGAAGATTCTATCAAGGGCTCACGGATTGTACTACACAAAGGTAACCAGATGTTAGAACATTCTAAATCCATCGACTGACAGTACATTTTCGAGCAAGCTGCTTCTCATTACATCACTGCACCAATCCAAAATGTCTCTCAATACAATCATGTCTTTGGATCATACGACTTTATGAAATTGTAGTGATATTCGATAAGATCTTCGATAGCTCGTGACGCGCCGGTGGTTCCCCCTATGGCTCTATCAATTAAGTGAGACGTAATTTATTTCACTTAGATTACGGTGCCCTAATGAATAAACTTACTGTCAATATTGTGGGTAAGGGTGTTGGTGGCGGGTTAGTCATATCATAACTATTCAAGAAGTCCTGGGCTTAAGTTGAATTAAAGTTTGAAGAAATAACCAAATTAAATGGGAAAATAATCCCTATCCCTCCTAATTTATATGGACACAAATTCTTAAAAATAATTGAGTAAATGTTTGAGATTATGTTACACCTATAGCAACGTCTTCACCTATCGCAATTTTACGATGAGTTCATTTGTAATAACAAAATACGTGTAGTTTTAGAAGACATTTTGCTTAGGATTAAATTTTTTGCAAACTTCGGCGGGCTGTTCTTAAATAATTAAGTACCTATGTCAAATAATTCCAATAATTTACGTGTACATATCAAAAACATAAAGGTTAAAGAACTGAATGAAAAGAAACACTCTGGATACAAACAACTAATTATTTAGTTCCGAAGCCTAACCTAAGTCCTAAAACAAAACAAGCAATTCGATTCCCATTCGAATGCAGGACACCGTGACTTCAAAAGACTTCCTTAACGTAGTACCTAACCGCAAACTTTCTTCAACACAAAAGTGGTCATAACCAGGGGTTTCTAGTTCTTACAACCAGTAAGAAAGTTAGAACTCTGGTTTTTACAGGGCCTACACATGTGTAACCTCTAATTACATTCATATTGGTGGGTGACCACCTTCGCAGGTGCACGGCCAAGCATAACGGACATCAGTGAGGCGTAACTCCACAAGGAAATATACTCTGACGCTATCAGAATACGATTGGGAATCGAATGAGGAAATTCCAAGGATCCAGACACAATCTTCGATCGATGAATGGGTTTTATTGACCAGGTTTTAAGGTTGATAATCGCTTGCGTTTTGGACATTTTGGTAGAACAATGATGGTTTGTTTCCCTATTCCAAAGGTCAATAGCATGGGCGAATTTGGTTTCGTTAATTACGAAAACGGCCGATGATGACCGAATGGTTTTTTAATGCGGTTCTTGTGTTTAGTTTTAATAGAGGATATTGTTAATTAAAGAACTGATAACATGACCCTCTTTGAAATGGTTTTGGGTTAGATTGTTGGGCACCTGTCAAAAATAATTGTATGATTAGTGTTTCTTTAGAATTTTCTTGTTCAGCTTAGCATATGAGTTCCATCTATTATACATGTAGTCTATTCGATTATAAAATGAATCGAGAATCCTAGACAAACTACCCTGTCTAAAAATTCTGTGCACGCCACTGAGACAAAGCAATCAAAAGAACTATAAGTACTAAGTAATTTGGGGTTGCACGTCATACACACGCTAATTCGCACGGTCTTATCTCACGTAGGGTACTAATGAATTTATATATAGGTCATATAATTCGTAACTAGGTATTTCTTATCTCGTCTGTTGTTGAACATTGTCTATTTTTAAAACTTCGTAGTGACATCGTTGTCTTAACTTCTTCTATTTTACTATATTTTAAAATTATAGGAAACTTTCTTCTTTTTCTTCTACATTCTGTGAGTTTTAGGGGTCCATCAGGCTCTCATAAATTTTTTTGTCCAATTTTTCATCATACCAAGGATTTGTATTCATAAGATAATCATCACTCTTCATAATTTTTTTCATCATACCTTTTTTTATCATAAATTTCTATTACTATCATCGGAACTCATAATGGACAGTTTTCATAAAATTTTGTTCATCATTTCATTAGTAAGAACGGGCTTGAACTCATAATTTTGTTACTCATAACAGTCTCCTTCATAACGGACAAACATCATAATTTTGTTAGTTTTTTTTTCCCTGCCATTATTTCCTAAGTAGGGCCCCAAAGGGGCCCTCAACAATTTTTTGTCAATAATTTTGTTAGTAACTATAAGAACATACTTTAACTCAAATCTTGGATAGGTACGCTTACACACACGGCATAAAGTCTGTGAAAATATGCTGGATCATTAAAATTATGAAGTTATGAATTTAAGTAAAACGGACAAATGACCGTTATAATGAAAAAAAAAATTAAATATTAGTATATGAGAAATGTATGATTGTTGACATTATGAATTCGAATCGTTCTGAGTTACGATCGTTATGAATAAGAACTATTATGAATAGTGATTGTTACTGTGTAAAACTCTATGAGAAATATTTTCGGAGTTCCTTTAATAGGACTTAAAAAAATATGTGAACTAAAGCGCACCCGCCGTTCCCATCTCGACTGATCTAAACTTCCGACAGAGAACCAGCACTATTGACATGGTACACAGAATTATCAAGCTGGCATAGTTGGCTAGCTAGTCTGTCTTAGCACCGTTTACCACTGTTAGGAAAAACAAGTTCTAAAAGCTTACAACTAAAATTTGCTTTCCAACTTTGAACTAGGAAGCTGCCAGCTCTGCAGTCTCCGGTGGTGTCTGTTAACCTTCTAGAGACTTCTTTGAAGAGCTCGTGGGTGCTAAAACCTCACGGGCCGAGAGTCTACGCCGAACGGTCGAACGGCCGAATTTGCGTTTGCAAAAGTTCGCTGGCACATACGAAGTTGCCAGAATATACGTGAAGGCTCGACAAGCTGAAGACAGTTTAAAATATTGAACTTTGAATGAGTTTTTTTCTATAATGGTTTATGGACACTATTGTGAATTACCATTCACCTGTGTAATATTCAATAAAAAGTTTCCGTAAAACCGTTAACCTATCACTATTACTTATTGAGCAATAATGGACACCTCTTGGTGCAAATGGTGCGCGACCAAGACAATGATCAGATATGCTGGCTGGCTACCGTTTTTATTCATAGTAAATTCGATAAGGAAATAACGGCTCAATTAGACACTTCGTTAACATGGTCAGGCATGTTCCTCGTGGCATAGCTCGAAAAACTGGTTTTGGTCGGTAAAGTCCAGGGAAAGCGTCGACGTGGCAAGGCAGATCGCCCGCCTGCTGGGCCGATCAAATAAAAACTCTCACGGAGCTTGTTGCTACTGCCATGCGGGCAGCTGAAGACAGAACCGAATGGAAGTCCATAATCAGGAAGATAGCGGAAACCTCTCAAGACGGACATGACTTCCAGCAATGAAGAAAAACAACTAAGAAGATTAAAAGATGTTCCTCTGGCCGCTTCGGTTAAACTCGACTCTCGCACATTTTCGAAGTGACGACACCTGAAAGCGCTAGGAACGAAAATATGTGCCCAAGAACGGGATGCCATGATTCCATTTTTCTAGCAGTACATAATCAAACATCGGTCAGTCAGCAAGGGCTAGTGCTGGGACATTCACGGAGCACTTTTTCGCACGATCGCTCGAGCGCTCGTGCGCCTTACATTTCAAATGTCGGACTCGGTCAAGGTATGTACCAAAGGTACTGTTGATAAGACCAGGAGCTAAGAGAGCTGCTCTGTAGGTACAACACAACCATAAGCAGACACCGTAGCCTACGAACTCTTGTGACTCCAGAGACATCGTAGCCTACGGACTCTTGTGACTCCAGAGACATCGTAGCCTACGTACGAACTCATATTCATATTCATATTCATTTATTCATAATTGTCAATATTACATGTCAGGAATTTATATAAAAAAAAACAATAATAACAAAGTAAACAAAATCACTTACCTTATTGATATTGCCGTCCCCAACACCCACAACCTACAGAAAACAATAACAGCAAAAATACACAAATATACCGATCTTAAAGATGAAGTCACCAGGATCTGGAACCAGGAAAAAGTATACATCGTTCCCATTGTTCTATCGACCACTGGCGTTATTCCTAAATACCTCCACCACAGTCTGAAGCTCATTGATCTTAAACGAAATACTTACATGCAGATGCAGAAAGCCGCAATACTGAACACATGCCGAATCGTGCGAAAGTTTTTGCAAGTTGACGATGACCGAACGGACTTAAACTAAAACTAACACTTGAATGAACGTAGTCAAATGCCATCTACTTGGCTTCAGCCCGTAGATGACATTAATTACCAGCAGCTCATGCTGAGAAATAAAAACCCAACGAAAAATAATAATATTAGCTTTACACAAAAAGTGTACTTACAAATAATACCTATTAGCCATGATTGCAATAATATTTAAAAATATTCAAACAATGTTTATAAATTCGTCGAAGCTATAGAATGTGTGTTCGAGAAGCCATTTTTTTAGTTTTCGTTTGAAAATCAGTAGTGACGGAGCCGACGTGATTGTCTCTGGCAACTTGTTATACACGGCTGGCCCCATCACGTGCGTCGTCTTCTCGGATTTGGCCAGTCGTCGCTTTACTGGGAGGATTTTATTGGGGTATCGCAGCATCCGGGATGAATCTGAGCGCTTTTTGTACTCGTCTAAGTGTGCGTAGGTATACGATGCGATTTGGAACACTACGATTGATGGCAGTGTCAATATGCCAAGTTCCTTGAAAAAAGGCCTCGCAGATGTTTCTTGGCTTACCTGCACCACAGATCGCACGGCCCTCTTTTGACATCTGAAGATACGTTGCCAGTCGGCGGCGCGCCCCCACATCTCCGCACCGTACTGTAGCAGTGCGTGAATAGTCGCGAAATAGCTCGCCCTTACAACGTGCCGCGGTACGACTCGCGCAAGACGGCGCAGTGCGAAACACGCACTACCCAGTCTAGCGCACAGCTTGTCAACGTGGGTTTCCCAGGTTAGTTTTTGGTCAATACCAAATCCCAAGAAGATGGTAGCTTCCTTTTGTTCTACGCAGATGCCATCAGCCTGTACTCTGAGTGGCCTCGGCTTGCGGCCCCCCACATGGAAATGTATAAAATGGGTTTTGGTGACATTGAGCGCTAGTCCATTTAAGCTAAACCACCGAGACAGCTGGCTCGCGGCAGCGTTAAGGCGGGTCTCTAGGGTATCTACATTAGGGGCCGATACTATGCCAGCCACATCGTCCGCATACATTAAAATATCAGCCGCTGTAATTGACTCGGGCAGGTCGTTAAGTAATAGGGAGAACAGAACGTTCGAGACCGAAGATCCCTGGGCAACACCCATTGTTGTCGTCAGCGGATCTGATTTGGCCCGCCCTGCGTCACCAACTACAACTTGTGACCGGTAGTGAAGGATGTCTGTGAAGAGGCTGTGCGCATTACCATGTATGCCGTAATGCTGAAGTTTGGCAGCTATGACTCTGTGGTCAGCAACGTCGAAAGCTTTGGAGAGATCACAGCAAAGCATTGCTACTTGCTGCTTGTCCTCCAGAGCCTCAACCACTTTGCGCACAGCCTTTCGCACCATGTCGGTGGTACTACGGCCGGATCTGTAAGCGTATTGGCGGTCGGACAAAGCATCTGTCGCGCTCAGGAACGATATTAATCGGTTACATAACCCGTTCTCGAGCACCTTAGCAACGCACGGTATTATTGAGACAGGCCTGTAGTTATCCATGTTCTCTCGTTTCCCTTTACCCTTGAAAATAGGAGAGATTTTGCTCATTTTCAATGGTATAGGGTACGATCCTTCTTTAAGGCACGCGTTGTACAGGTGAGCGAGTACGGGCGATAAAGTGTAAGAGACAGTATTCAATAAGTCCATAGACACACCGTATATGTCTTTTGTGGTTTTAGGTGGAATTTGGGTTTTAATAATAGTGTAGACTTCGTTGGGAGTGAACACTGCAAGCTTCATAGAGCGGTCCGCGGGCACGCGTGCAGCGCACAGCTGGGCGCGCACAAGGTCAAGGTCAGCGCGCGGTGCCCCGCACGCCGCCGCAGCGCCTACGAACCTAGCGTTCATGGCATTAACTGCATCTTTCTTAGTGTTGTACTTCGAGCCGTTCGGAGCCGAACTCTTGTGACTCCAGAGACATCGTAGACTACGAACTCTTGTGACTCCAGAGACATCGTAGCCTACGGACTCTTGTGACTCCAGAGACATCGTAGCCTACGTACGAACTCTTGTGACTCCAGAGACATCGTAGCCTACAAACTCTTGTGACTCCAGAGACATCGTAGCCTACGAACTCTTGTGACTCCAGAGACATCGTAGCCTACGAACTCTTGTGACTCCAGAGCTCACTCAAGCCCGTTGTCGATCCTTTATTGATTTGGGGATTCATTGTTTTGACAGCAAGATACCAATGCAGATCCCATACTCTCAACACAGCGCATCCTCTGGGCTCTGGCGACCTTACTCACCACCAGGAACACAACACCATAAACATTAAATTCCTTTTGCTTCATTTCCACTTCGTACCTACTGCCGTAATTGAGAATGGATGATAGAAGTGCCTGATCATTTTTTTGGTGATAGGAATAACCTTCACTATCACCAGAAAACAGTTGCAGACTTTTCACTTGCGTCAATTATTTTTGAAAAATATAAACAGTTTCCTCACTTACGTTTTCGGTTTAGGACGGCAAATGAGACACTTTCCTTGATCCGTCTCAATAATAGTTTCAATATCTCACCCTGGCAATGACAAATATAGCTGCTGCAGCTTTCAATATCATTGCGAGTGTCAGTTTACCACGGATTTTAAAAATATGTTTTTGTAATATGAGACGGATCAAGCAAAGTGTCTTATTCGATCACAATAGATCAGCGATGGTCGCAGTGATATAAGGGCTTTGACAGCCCGAAAGCCACTACCAGAATAATAAAGTGTCTTATTCGCCGTCCTAAACCCAAAACAAGTAAGGAAACTGTTTACATTTTTCAAAAATAATTGACGCAGCTGATAAGTCTGCAACTTTTGTCTAGTGCTAAGGAAGTTTATTCCTATCACCCAACAAAGTATCAGGCTCTTCTAAAATTTTCATCCATTCCCAATTCAATTACTCCTGTGGTCACTTATACTGAAATAAATTATCTTATATTCTATTAATACATACATAGTACTTACTGATGTTATTATTGGTGCGATCTTCTTCAAGAAGCTGATTATTATTAGTATTATTCAACCGCGTTGGGTTGGATATTGGAATAGCTATCAGTTCAAACAAACTTTTACTTATTTATATGGCAAAACAGTCACCTACAATCCCTAATCGGGGTTTGATAATACCCACTGTAGAGTCAAGTTCTCCAAGAAGTATACTGTCAACTTTTCCAAAATCTCTATACAGAGTATTTATTGTTAATGACAGGACGCATGTCTTTACTGTTACTGACAGAAGAGACGGGCTTAGCCAGGGGTGGGGGGGGGGGGGGGGGTTTCGGGGTCCCCCCCAATTGTTTAACATATTACATTAACATAAATATCAGTGTCACTTTATGCATATTCTTGTTGTTTTATTTTCCGGAAGGCTACGCCCGTAAGACGAATGTCTTTATTGTTACTGACATAACGCTGCCCCATATTATAGGGTTCTATGTTGCACTTTTATCAACTTGAAATTTGAAGTTGGTCAGAGTGACACTAGGTCTAAATTGAAGTACCCCGACAATGTAACATAGAACCCTATAATATTGGGGCAGCGATAAGACGAATGTCTTTATTGTTACTGACATAAGACGCATATCTATGTATATTGAGACTGACATAAAACGCATGTGTAGATATTTTTGAAAGGTTGCCTGTATAGATATTGGAGAACTCTGTACAATATAAAGCATTACAATTTAGCATTAACGCATTCACTGCCACCTCCTTTTCCTGGGCATTCGCCAGGTGCCACACTTTTTAAAATGTACTTTATGTAATGCACTTTACGTAATTACGAACGCGTCTGTGCGTCGATGGCACACGGTGAAAGTCACTGGAACGCACATACGCGTCGGTGGCAGTGAATGCGTTAAGCAATAATGGTTTCCGCAAATGACACGTGACGAAGACAATGGCTAAGTGAAGGCGATGGATTGGTGCCGTTTTTCTAATTGCCGACTATTGATTAATTTACTTCATTTAAATTCTCGGTTAAATCTATGGAGCGTGACTGGGGAATTGTATTGCTACTTAATTTAGAAAGTTTAGGAACTGTTTCCACAATTTCTATTAGCAGGACCAATCTAGGCACAAAAGACACGAATCCTCAAATCAATAAAGGGACGGCAACGCATCCATGAGCGATGGTGTCTGTTTTCCTTTATGCAGATTATAAAAATGGAATTCAGGGTCTTGAAAAAAAAAATTAAATTGGTAGGTACCTTTTATGTTAAACTTACTTAGACTATCTCTAATAACTAATAGGTCTACGTTCCAATTTCTGAAACCTTAAGTCAAATAATTGACACTTTTTGTGTGCGTGTGTAAAGTGGTGTTTTGCTATGCATTTAGACAAGATGTCAATTATTTGGCCACCACTACTGGGACGACTACTGGGACGTTTACGATACTGAATATTGAATAAAAATCTATGCTTAGTTAGAATATGGCCAGGAAAAGATTACCCTTTTTTTTGTATGGCAACATTAATAAATCATTGTCAATTGTGTCAAACTTGATACTTGATATCATAGATAAAGAGTGTGTAGGTATACCCTTGATATGGTAACTTAGAAAGTAACTGTTCCATAAAAAATTGGAATGTTTTTGCTTTTTAGGAGAATTAAAGGGTGGCTTACTACTAATACGAGTAATTCACATTGAAGAATATAATTCAAAAATCAATAATTATTATGTCTCGTCAAAATTGTGGAGAGTGGTTTTAGGATTCCGTACTCAAAAAGTAAAACGGGACCCTATTACTAAGATTCCGCTGTCCGTCTGTCTGTATGTCTGTCACCAGGCTGTATCTCAACAACCGTGATACCATTCCAGTTGAAATTTTCACAGATGGTGTATTTCTGTTGCCGCTATAACAACAAATACTAAAAAAGTGAGTTAATAAATACTTTTTTATCCTTTTTTTTTTCTTCTTTTTCAATCTTACACGAATCGGCTTAAACCCAAACTAAGCAAAGCTGGTACTATGGATACTAGACGACCATAAACATACTTATATAGATAAATACATACCTACTTACTTAAATACATAGAAAACATGCATGACTCAGGATTTGAACCCGGGACCTCCGGCTTCGTAGGCAGGGTCACCACCAACTAGGCTACAGGAGGCTCCCATACAACAAACGTGATTTTTTTTGCCGTTTTTATAGATAATGGTACGGAACCCTTCGTGCGCGTATAACTTTACGTCCTTCTGCTTGATCAATTGCATTGTGAGAATTGAATAAAAATAATAAATTGTTCAAGTACCGTAAACCCGGGTTACTTTGGCCCTGGGGGGTAACATTGCCCATCCTTAAAACTCTTATTATTTTAATGACTGTTGTCTTAACTATTTATGATACGTTAAAACAAACGTTGCTTTAGCGTGTGGTATTGTCTGTAAGAATATTGGATTAATAAAAAGTGTTTATTCATGGGTGGGCAATGTTGCCCTCCAGGGCCAAAGTAACCCGGGTTTACGGTATCATTATTATTTTATCGCGTTATACCTACAGTGTTTCACCACGCTGTTTTTTTTATATTCTAGGCTTGTCTTTCCCTGGCCAGACTCTAGATATAAACGTAGGTAGTTAAAATAAAGTTATTTGTCATTAAAACTAAATAAAACCGTTTAATTAAATTACACCGTTATTTTAAATTAAAATATTGAAATACTTATTGTAAATGTGGTAACCTTACCGAATCGATTATTCCAGTAATAAATTCGTCAGAAACCGTTACGACCACAATTAAAAAGCTATAAACCGACCTCCTTACATCGATACATCGAAACCGCAATCGATAACAATCGATTCGTTAAAAAACCGACGTTCATAATTAACAGAACCCCACATGTCATTCTAAACAAAAGTTATACATGAGTAACTAATTACTACGTGCGAGGGGGACGCAACATACATAAAATGCTTTTGAATGATAGAGACAAGAAAAGCAAGATCGGAAGCAGATTGGCACGCACCACTGCCTACTGGCCAAATATGTTTTTTTTTGTAATTAAAAATGCAGGCGGTAGTAACAGTTACTTTCATAATCGTATATCTAATTATTTTTTTGACTTGAGATTTGGATCTTATCATACTGGGCATTCGGTCGTTATTCTATTGTTTTAGAATAATATGGTGCGAGGTCTGAAGAATTGAGTAGCCATTGTTAATTGCTTCAAAAAGCTCTTACAACTGTCTGCTGCTTTATTTGAAATTGAACTTTATTATTTGTTTGTTAACGGTAGATTTTCAAATGAAATATTGTCATCCCGATAAGTCAGTTTTCAGTGAATATTGCATCTCGGTTGATAGTTTATTTCTGTTTGGAGGTCAAATGCGTGGGCGCATGTGTCGTGACGTCATCGTGATTATTAGTTTAAATTTTTTTGATAAATTAACATGTCAATTCAGAAGGATTTATAACATATTTTTTATTTTCTTACAGTAGCATCGTTTAGGCTGTTTTTATTTTCAAAACTATTTTACCTATATGCAGTAGCCAACTAGCCACTGCCACCACCGGACAAATTAACTAACCAAAAGTAGAAAATTCAGGTAAGTATTGCATTATTGCCACAAGCAGAGAATATGTATCCACTATGCAGTCCTGGCAGCTATAATTAACCTTAAAATATACATAATAAATTACTAATACTAGCTACCCGCGCGGCTCCGCCGCGTGTACAAAGAATCTAGGCGGAGCGAAGATATAAAATATAGCACATACTTAATCCTGTAGGGCCATTCTACATATCCCTTATATTCCCCCCGAGATCCCTTATAGGGATAAGTTCGCCTTTGTTTTGTACCTACTTTAATCTTACATATCATTTTTATGTATTAACCTGTTTTGTGTACAATAAAGTGCTTACATACATACATACATATAACCTACCTACTTACTGAACAAAGGGTTTTTAGAATAGGATGGGTATAGTTTCTAAGATTACCCCCAACATACAAACTTACATTTCACAGACATTACACCTGTTTATTATTAGTATCGGCACAGGCAATTTATAGGTAGGTACCGCTAAATAGTTTAATATCTACTAATTTATGTTTTCCAGTATTAAGTCATATCGTTTTGACAAATTACAATTTAGTCCCTGGGCGAAAAATAAGGAGGAAACGATTTTTCCCGGACATGAGACCTATCTAGATCGATATCTAGGTTGATTTGTGTAAGATTGTCCCGTAATATTTATTTATTTATTTATATCTCGCCCCCGTAAACCCCTGTATTCCAAATTTAATCGAAATCGTTAGAGCCGTTTCCGAGAACGTGATTACAAATATATATATGTACAAATATTGCTCGTTTAATTACAAAATTTATATAACCAACCTCCTACCTTTAATCAAAATATAATTATCTGAACCTGAAATAATTTGGATGGTATTCAAGTCAGGTCAACAAAGTCGCCAATAGGAGTCCCCGGCCATCCGAAAAGAAAATTTTGTAATCATAATCAAGTTTCGTTTTCTACATCTTTCTTTATACTTACTAGAAATTAGGCAGAGCCTATCAGCGCCTACTTCATTGTACTAAGTAAGGTTAAAAAAGCCGTCTATGGGGTCCACGACAATTAATGGATGTAATTAAACCTCATTCTTCTCCCAACATCTCGAATATGGAAAAATAAGTTTGTATATAAACTTTACTGAAGTAAAAAAGAACATGGCAAGTAATACTGATGTCTCTGTCGATAAAAAAACCACATTTGACACAATACGTCTGTCAGTTTATGTAAATAAACAATATTTACAAAAGGCCGTTTTTACTTTCTATTTTTCTTACTTTTCTTAGTGTTGTATCCATATGTGGCCGACTCAACATTTATAATTTCTCATGCTGAAGAACTTAGTACAGGTTTGAGTTTAATTCTTGTTTATAATTTTACATTGTCATCTCGAGTCGAAACAGAAGTTACGCCACGTGACGTCACGCAGCCAAAGCCACGTGGTCAACGCACAGTAGTTTCTTTAAATTTATATTTTAGTAACTTACCGATAAAAAATGAAAAAACGAAGACCTTGTTGCAAATTTGCAGCATGAGACGAATCCAGTGACATATCATTTATCAAAATCGGACCATAACTGTAGATCTGATGACATGTACAAAAATCGGGCTCGCGTAATAATAATATAGACTACACAAAAGTATGATTCAAACAGATTTTAACTATCAAGAAAAATAAGCAATTAACTTAAATTATTAACTGCCAGGTACTGGTGAGTCCTGAGTGAGAGGGAACACATTTATATAGTAAATGTTTATTTGTCATTCGCAGATCAAAGTAACCATAGAGTTAAGCGTTGCCTCTACACTAGGTAACTTTAAAAATACTGTAAAGCAGAAAAATCTAGACTGTGCTTGGATAATTAATTAATACAAGTTACAACCCCAAATCCGTTCGAACCGTGTGAAAGCCGCACTTAAAATTCGATGCGTCCAATCCAAATACAATAAACATTTATCCATAAACCGTAAAATCCAAAACAAATCCAAATATAACCACTAAATCACAATCATGCAAATAACCCTTCAAATGTCACAGGAATTCAAATGGGACCCATAAAATCGGTCTACGCACAATATCTTAAATGTATTTCGCAATACAATAGCACAAAACCTATGGCACTCTACTGACTTGGCCATAATGAGCTATTGAAAAATGATACGAAAAATAATTCGAAATACGAAAATTTGCATAACACATTTGAGGGTTATCTGTCACAATAATCATCTCACAAACAAAACTAGACCTTATATCTTAAAAACTTAAACTCACTTTCGATTCAAAGCGTTACTGTTCGAAATTCAAAAGAGCATTCCGAAATTGGAAGCATCTTTTCTCCGCCTATCCATTCCAATCAAATGCAAACCTTACCTACCTGCAATAAGGTCTAATATCCTACGTTTTAAATTGGAAAGTAATCATATGATAATTTTTTAACCCCTTAAATGGCGTATGCAAATGTGGCCGTCAATAATACGCGTGCAAGGATTTAGGAGATGGCTAAGGGTGGATTGAATATGCGATGACAGATGCGGAGTTCCAAACATGGTATCGGGTTGCCTAGGTCGGACAGGCGGAAACCATTATTAATAGATTTTTCCCACCTTTAAATATAGCCGGGAGATGAAAAAGCCAAATTCATCCAGCGAAATATCGACAAGGCTCTCCGTGCAACACATTTATTTATTTCAATATTTTTACACAGCAATTCTGATTTACTTAAGTCTAATACACTGTGGAACGAAACATCAATTTAAAGGAACAAAACAATAATAATCAATTGCAAACACTAGAAAGCCTATCATCCTTCATCTCAAAAAACTTCAGACACTCCCTACACACAGCCGTCCATCGCCACGCAAGCCGCTGGTCGATCACGTAACGCATTGTACGCGCGTCAGGTCTATATCATCATCATATCAGCCGAAAGACGTCCACTGCTGGACATAGGCCTCCACCAAAGAGTGCCAAAATGACCGGTCCTGCGCCACCCGCATCCAGCGTCTATATGCCACTTTTTATTTTTTATATGGAAACTTGACAGTTAAATTGTCCTAACGCGCGGTCGAAAAGTTACGTGATTACCCCTCAGGTCACACCAACACAACAGGTCACAACAGGTTGACACCAACGGGGTATATACTCAGCAGCGTCAGGGCACTGAGGTGCGGCGAGTTCCTGTGCGACACAGTGCGAGCTGGAGGCACTGCCAAAAGCGGGCGCGTACGAGGCCTAAGGGCCTGGCCACATGTCTGCGTTGCGGTGCGAGATTTCTGGTGCAATCAGTCAACGTAAAGCAGCTTGTGGCAGGCTGTTAGGGAATAGCGGCCCTACGTACCTGAGTGCTCCTGGGGGTGTCCTGTGGTCCAACTGAGCCGATTGGGTGGATGGTTGGACAGGCTCTGGCTTGCCTTAACTAGCTGTCCAGAGTGGAGTCAAAGACTAGGTACAATATACATAGGTACTGAGATAGACAGGCAACTCGACCAAATTGAGAACGCATTTAATGCTTGCGTACAGCAGGCGCCATCTCTTCTGCGATATTAAAACTTTTCTGTTAAAACATACAAAAAGTGCGTCGGTCGCAGGGATTGAACCTCGGCTCATCGTCTCCCAATACCGCCGCCTTTACCCCTAGGCTATGAATGTATAATGTCAACACGGCGAATTTCGAAATACCTTGACATCTTCAAAGAGTTCGCAACCTATCAAGAAGGTGGCACTGTTTTTAATAAGAAACTGGATTTGCATTAAGTTCTAAGTTCGCATAGCATGAGTGGAGTCGCAAGAGCTGCTGCTCGAGGGTAGATGTGGATACTTAAATGGCGAGTTGGCTATATGTTTAAAGTCCAGTGCCACCTCTCTACCCCCCAGCCTCTCTGACTGGTGTTGCATTTAGGCCATTTTTCAATGTCGCTATTAATAGGGCCACCTAGCAGTTGGCGAGTCACCGTCTGCCAGAGATAAAAATGAGACAGTTTATTAGGCAGGTGTCCGATGTTTCACCCAATAACCCGTTTTCTTTAGATTCCATCAACCAGCAATAGTCCCTATACACCCCAGCGGGTGCTGCCTCTGTGTGCGTCCCATGACACGGGCAGGGACAGGCGGACAGCATCCGCTCGGTGTACTCCTTGCATTTCATTAAATTGTCAAAAGGGCCTCTACGTGTTGGCACACGCCTCCCAAAGGTCCGGGACATCATTGTCCCGTGAGCGGGAAAGACATAAATAATACAAATATTAAAACCATTTATTTCAGGCATCTAAGGCCCACAGTAAGAACACAAATACACACAATACAATTATAAAATTAAAAACTAATTATTCAGGCGACACAGCGTGGCTCTGTTTGTGTCGTCAAGTCCTGTGTAGTATTCGGTAGGTTGCCTATAGGCAATCTAACACACATGGATAATAATGATGTCCTCTCAGACGTCTCCGTCAACACAAGGAATCCTCAAATCGATAAAGGGTCGGCAGCGCGCTTGTGATTCTTCAGGGCGTGTGCTTGTTTGCCACCTCCGTAAACAAAACAAGTTGCCGTAGACGGATACGTATTAAAATTCAAAGTAGTTCGATAAATATCGTGCATTGTCAGAGGGGTAATCAACTAATCACGTAACGTTCCGAACGCGCGTCGGTATACAATTTAACTGTCAATTGCGTTACGTGATCGACCTACTGGACTCCGTGAGCAGCAGGTCGATCACGTAACGCATTGTACGAACGTCAGGTAGGTCTAAACTCTAAATATCACTTTTTATATGAAAAATTTACAGTTAAATTGTACCGACGCGCGTTCGAAACGTTACGTGATTACCCCTCTGGTCGATCACGTAACGCATTGTACGCACGTTAGGTGAAATGTCAAAGAAATGTCAAATTTTATATGGACAAATGACAGTTGGATTGTCCTAACGCCGTACATACCTAACCAGTACATACCGGCCTACCGGACCAAGAGGGTAGCGCTGCTACGGCACGCACGCGCTCTATCGCAGCGCCTCGCATGCGATAGAAAGGGATAAACAGGGGATTTCTTAAGGCGCTGTCAACACCAAAAACGCGCACACTGTCTATTTGTATCGGAGTAAACGAGAGCGAGTGTTACTTAGGCGGCCAGGTTTAAGAAGAAAATAATGAATATTGATTTAAAAAAAGAGTGGATTATTTGTCAAATATGGCTCGTTAGCGGTTCAGGTATGAACATGTGGACTTCATGTTTTTAATTGCAGACCCATACGTCAAAAAATAAGGACATAGAACCGTTGAAGATGATTTGAAGACCAATCTTTGCAATTATTTTCTATCGAGCCGATTTCGTCCAATTATGTTTCGAGTCCTTCTACGGTCTTGGAAATATGATGAATATTAACTTATATTCTTTTTGATGTGCTAGAACAAATAGTTTTTTTTTTAATTGCTTAAATAATATCAATTTCAACAAATTAGGTCTTGTCAGCCAGAGAACCTTCTGTACATACGAGTAGTAGGTAATATTATTTATTATGTGGCATTGTTTTGGACGAGTAAGTATACACACTTAAAATATTAAAATACTGTCCATGTAAATACCCCGCGGGCCGAAGGGCTGGAGCGATCGGAACGATCGACTGCTTAATGATCGGGTGTGATGTAATTGTTAACGGACTACTTTCTTTGCCTACGTACGACTAGTGTGGAGACGGCTTTTGGATGTTCTGCTAATTGAAGGACATTTTAAGTGATATGAACTGTATTTTCAGTGCGTTCAGTATGAGATATGAGGTACGTATAGTGCATGAGCAATCTATCGCAAAACAAATAAATAGGCTTTATATTGTAGCAATGTATTTTTATTATACTGTGATACTGAAATTATAATATTGTAATCGGTTTTAAAAAAAATACCTCGCCGAGTTTTTTACGCCGCTTCTTCTCGAGGCAGAGGCTTTCTTTCCGAACCGGTTGTTTTTTATCGACATTCTTGGGATCATGGGTGCATGTAGAATATGTTAGTATTTTTATTCATAGGAACTCGTTATTCTTCAATTTTATAAAATAAATACAATATGATAATTAACATTACCTAATTTAAATTAAAACTAAGTGAAATCTAAATAAGGCCCTCGAGGCATTGTACCGAGGATGCTGGCAGCATTTCCTCGCTGAATTGCAATGCTCATGCGTTGCGCAAGAAAGCCGCAAGCTGTGGTCGCCATTTACATCAACCAGACGTTTCGCGATTTCCGCAAATAACTTATGCGCACTGGGACCCCACGGACCGAGGGTCTCAACGCCAAAGGGTACAAAGTTGCATTGTTGTTGTTGAATATGTTAATAAGTAATATGTTCATGCAAGATGCCTGGAGGATAGATAACTTTGACTTTGAGATCCTGGAGTCTTCCGCATGAGAGTGCAGATAGCGGCCGCCGCGCCGTGGAGTTTTTAGTGGATAGAAATACCACAAAACCCAGTAATTTCCCAATAACTTGTTACCTGGTTCGTAGGTTTTCCCCACAAAATAAAAATATAGTAGACATAAACTCTATACTTATCGCGGCAAATCTTATAGCCTATAATTTTATTTATAACGTAAACTTGTACTGACAGCTGTCATAGGGTACTTTTCCTCAAACGAGCGCAAGCAAGTGAAGTGTAATTTTTTTAACAAAGAATGTACTAGTTTTTTTCCTACAGTATTTATTTACTACGATAAAACTACCGTCACTTTCATTGTCAAAACCTAATAACGCAAACAATTACATTAAATAAAAAATAAAAAAACTTATCGTCGAAAAGCTCTCTCCACACCAGCGCGGCTATCGGCGAAGATCGCGCAGGTGCCGTTCCTATCCATCGGGCCCATTGTCCGCCACATGTCTCCGGTGTGGTCGGGCCCTAACTGTTACACTAATACAGGGCAATTACAATACGTCGGTATTTTGTATGCGTACCTCTTTCCAGTGGCCGTTGGAAGAACGATGTGTCAAACAATTAAGATTTATTTATTTCAAGACAAAAATATAATTTGAATTTGCATACATGACAAAATTATAAGAATTCCTATCATGGTCGTCAATAACAAGAAATAAAAAAATTATTCATGGTTTACATGTCAAAACAATAAGTACAGAAAGTGTCCCCGAAAACAGATTGCCATTAATCACAAATAAACAATTATTAAACAAAAATAAATAATGTCAATTTACATATTATTTGCAGACTAATAAACGACAAACTCCATTTAACATAAAAATACTGCAAACAAAAACCCTACATGTTTGTATGTAGGTACATTGGTATCAAAGGTAGTCAGGAAGAGATCGCTCTGTAACGATAAGATCGCCTGTTGTTTGCCTCTGCTTTTATAGTCGCTGTTTTCGGTACTAAATACTACTGTTTTTTTATTACTACTGAAATGCGCAATACTCAAAGATAATATTCGTAGTACTTTAT
Organism: Epinotia brunnichana; assembly: GCA_963854355.1. Lineage (NCBI taxonomy): Eukaryota > Metazoa > Arthropoda > Insecta > Lepidoptera > Tortricidae > Epinotia > Epinotia brunnichana. The sequence goes on from OY977954.1 coordinate 13,845,447, forward strand.
TGCATCTACGAAGACAGATTTTTAACGTATCGTATCAGTGTGTCAGTCTGTAGCACCGTAGCTCCTAAACGATGAACCGAATTGAGTGAGCTTTTTTAAATCGAAAGTTTTGTCGGTCGAGATAGTACTTTAGCAATGTCTAACGCGATATTTATTTACCTTTATTTCTGACGTTTCGACACGGGTTGTACCGGGTCAAATATGTGTACAAAGCGCGAGAGTTTAAAGTGTTATACTTTAGCAATGCTTATTGTGGTAACTTCATTAAAAAAAATCATGGTTTGATGCTCAGATATTTCTATATATTAGGTACAGTCAGGGGTATTAATATAGGTACGTACATAAATAACGTCATAAATATCTGTACAGGCCCCGTATCACGCGATAAGTGATAGGATAAGCGCGTCGTCTCGTTCTATCGAACGGTGTACGTATATACGTACTTATGACTGGGTTTTGTGGTATTTCTATCCACTAAAAACTCCACGGCGGCCGCCATTTGCACTCTCATGCGGAAGACTCCAGGATCTCAAAGTCAAAGTTATCTATTCTCCAGGCATATTGCATGAACATATTACTTTATTCAACAACAACAATACAACTTTGTACCCTTTGGCGTTGAGACCCTCGGTCTGTGGGGTCCCAGTGCGCATAATTTATTTGCGGAAATCGCGAAACGTCTGGTTGATGTGAATGGCGACCGAAGAGCTGGCGGCTTTCTTGCGCAACGCATGAGCATTGCAATTCAGCGAGGAAATGCCGCCAGCATCCTCGGTACAATGCCTCGAGGGCCTTTTTTAGATTTAACTTAGTTTTAATTTAATTTAGTTAATATTAATTATCATCTTGTATTTAATTTATATTAAAAAGTATTAATACCCCTGACTGTGTAGGTACGGTTTGAGTACGGTGAAGGGGATGGTAGAGGAAGACACGTTAGAATATTAACACATTTATTGGAGAACTTTGCGAGAGGTAATATGAGTTTCGACGAGTTCGACCTCTAAAATACCCATTAAAGTTCTCCAAAACGGCTCTAGGGTTGTTTTCAAAAAAAGTGTACCCTAGTTAAGGTAAAATTAAGAAACGTTAACTTTTACAGGTGAGTCACGAAAATTTGCCATACATTTATACAGCTAATTTTCGTGACTCACCTGACAAAGTTAATGTTTCTTAATTTTACCTTAACTAGGGTACACTTTTTTTGAAAACAACCCTCTAACGATTACGATACTAACGATTTGCAATATGAAAGGTCTCATAGCTGGAAAAATCCGTTTTCCCTGTTTCCACCCGAGCAGAGCTCGGTCCTCCAGGTACTTACTATTCGCGAGCTACTTTTAAAATGAGTGGTTTGATTGAGTCATTCGGAAATATATTAATTTGCTGGAGATTTAAGTTTGATTAATACGCCCAGGGTGTCAAAATTCGTCACAATTCAAAAATCGAATCGAATTCTTAACCGTCACCAACACAATACAAATCGAACTAACTCTTCCGATTTAAATTCTGTAATATTGTATTTTTTCTGTAATAATAACCTTTGCAAAGTCCGTATTATCGAATTATGTAGTTTGAATTACAACTTTAACGCTTCGCCATAAGGTAGACTATTGAAGAAGCGTTAATAGAATAGCGTTTCAAATCTCCTTGTAATTATTTTTTTTCGCCCGCTAATGATGTTGCCAGCATTGCGAAACAAATCGATCGAATCATCAATACGAATTATATGGTACAGTTGGCATTATTTTATGCATGTTAGAGGTGTAAGATACGGAAGTTTAACCAGCTGCACGGCTATCACAGAACGGCCCACGAACGCTTAGATAGAGACGGATAGTCTCTATCTAAGCGTCCTAATTAGAAAGAGACGGATAGTCTGTCTCGCTGCGACATAGCTCGCGGACCGTCCCGTGGTGGTCGATTGCGTAACGTTTAAAAGTAAAAAAAAGTAAAAAGTAAAAAATATTTATTGACCAAAAAAGAGTAAACACTATTGTACAATTTATCGGCAACACCAATAGGCTAGGCCTGTATCGTGGGAGTTAGAAACATGCGCAATAGGCTTGTTGCGTGGTGTTAAAATTGATACTGTCGTGTTGCTAAATGGATAGTAAATCATCAAAAGATTGTAATAAAGTATAAATTACAAAATATAATTCAAATCACAAAAAGATATGAACCTTGAAAGTTTAGAAAAAAGAGTTTTTTTATTTATTATCCAAGAGTAAATTTAAAGGTACCAATAGAATCCTTACGCTTTTATAGAAACAAATTTGTATGACAACTATGGACCTAAACGCAGTATTTCGCGACCGAAACAGCAATTTACTTCATTTTCCATGCAAGGGTTAGTACAAATTGCACGCTGTGACGTCATACTTTAAAGCCAATCAGTATGAAGCTTTTCGGCTGCTGTCAGCGAGGTCCGTCTTTGCCTCGATTTTTTGGGTATTTATGTCCTTTAAATGTAGTTGCTTCCATACAAACATTTGTTCATCTACAAAAACTGGTTCGAATGGCATCGTAACCAAATTTAAGGTTACAAGCCCATTACCCATATTATACAGCAGCCATATTGAAAAATGATTAACATTAAGAAATTTAATTAAATATAATTACTGAGCCTACATGCATTATACAGAACAATTTAAATTTAAAGATTTTTATTTAATTTAACGTAGGTAATGGAAATAAGTTTTACTATTTTACTACTCGTAACTAAGTAATTCTAGAATCTAGTTTGTACGTACGTTAGTTAGATTTAAATGTAATTTTGGTATGAGAAAATGACAGTTGAGTTGTCCTAACGTACGTTCGAAAGGTTACTTCAATCACCCCTCTATGGTACCGTTGAGATGGAAGCTACTACTCAGAAATTATATGTGTGCCACTATGCCAAGTGACGTTATATCGGCGAACGGAACATTGTAAAGCTCACTAAGCGAGCGCGGGGAGGTAAAAGGGGAAGCGGGAGGGGCATCGCATTTCGGGGAGGTGAACAGATATTGTGATCGAGTATAGTATATTTCATTACCTATTTTTAAGAAAGTTACATAATATAAATATGAAATAAATTAAATATTAGTATGGTCTCAAATTGAACTAGCTTGCAATCTGTCGTTTAAATGTAAATTTACTCACATCAACATTTTGTTTGATATTTTGTTGCACCAATTTACATTCAAGTATAATAGTAATTTCAAGGGAGTTAAATGATATAGGTACTTACGGCGAGGTCAGTATATTGGATTCTGAGTGAAGCGAAAGGTTCTACAGTCAAGTCCTGAGCGTAGCGAGGGATTCTAAAGTAGAATCTTGAGCGTAACGAGGGATTCAAGAGTTTACGCGCAAGTCGGTAATAATTTTGCTACCGAGTAATTTTGCACAGACCTACTGTTTTCCTCATAGAACCGATGAAATTTAAATCCTTCATTTGAGAACAACACTGACTACTTTCTGAAAACAGGATTAGGGAAGAAAAGTACAACTTTGATTCCTCATTTCAGGGCAACAATGACTCTTTTCTGAATAGCAGGTGTGAAACTGTCATTTTCTACCCTACCAGTCAATGTGACCATTCATCAGTAAAATAGGACCGCCAAGAGTGCTTTTTTTTTTTACTTTTATTTATTCAAAATTATAAACTTATTCTACTACATTTATATACTCTTTCGTTCTTACTGAAGCCTCAGTTAGGCTTATTTGTAAGAAATATCTAAGTAATATTAGTTTATTAGTTTGCTATCTATCACATTTCATCCATACCTATTATTCCTCAGTGCTGGTGTTATGAGAGTCTATATAATGTTTATTTAGTTTTTTTTTTACATGATTTTGGATTCTCTGTTCCCTGTTTTTTGATTAAAATGTCTGATGGTATTTGGTTAAGTATATAAGGTAACATGGAATCTGAAGTACATTTTCCATATAGTATATTCTTATAGTCAGATAAAGTTTAAGGTGGTAAGTATGCCAGCTTTCTTAGTTTTTCACTACGTGTTCTCATTTTTAGGTTTTTAAGTTGGCTAAATTTATCATATATGATCTGAATATTTATTTTTTCATATATACGAGTACTTAGCACCGTACAGGTGCCAAATAAGTTGTTATACTTATTTTTAATTAGGAGTTTAATTTTAATAGGCACTATAGTTTTAAGAATGGATAGGTGTAGTGTATATATCTTATCTAGATATGTTTTATAAGTGCATCCATATGTGCTGATACTGCAGTTAAGTATAGAGTCAGCAAGAGATAAGTACATCATTCTCAAGGAATTTTAAATTTTAGATTTGACAACCTTGCTAGTATGGCTCTTAGTTTCTTACATATTCCATCAATGTGATATTTCCAGTTTAATCTATTGTCTATGATCATTCCAAGGTAGGTGTGTTCAGAAACTAGGTCAAGTTTTGAGCAGCCACAGGCCCCGTCATCATGGGGGACCATGCATGCAGACATGATCATGAGCTAACAGAAATGTGCTAATCGAATGATTCGGTTTGGATGAAAACAGCATTAGGCACTTGTTGACGAAGATTTAGGACCTTTGGGTACTCGGTCAACGATACGAGAAAATGTTTAAAAGGGTTAAGCACTAATCTTTGGGAAAGCTCCAAACCGGGTGGGTTCTATTCCTTTCTCCTTTTTTTACCGAACACACATCAAAACAAGTTTGTTACGCATTAGTTCATTCCTAAAATAAGAATATGTTACATATTTAAACCAACATAAAAATTTGCATAATCTAACGTTTGATACAGGTACATTTACACTTACTTATAGGGACATTTACCTTATCGACTTTTTCGTATGTTCACAAAACAAACTTAACCAATGCCACCGAAGAAGTAGGTATAGACAAATAAAACGTGTGGTTTCTGGATAAATCGCATTATATTTTTTTTTGTAGCCGATATTGTGTCCCACTGCTGGGCGACGGCCTCCCCTTTTTTCCGCCACTTGTCTCGGTCCAGTGCCAGTGTTCGCCAATATGTACAAAATGTGTCAAGGTCGTCCCGCCATCGCCTTTTCAGTCTGCCTCTACTTCGAAAGCCATCTTGTGGGGTCCATTTGGTGGCTAATTTGGCCCATCGTTCCGCGTGCATTCGGCAGACATGTCCAGTCCAGTCCCACTTAAGCTTCGCGGTCTTGGCACCCACATCTACGATGCCAGTTTTGGTACGCAGCTCCGTGTTCCTGATCCGATCGATCCTACGAACTCCGAGTATGCTGCGTTCCATTGCTCGCTGGCAAATCTTGAGTCGGGACTTTTGGGCTTCTGTTAGTGACCAAGTTTGGGCGCCTTATGTTAGGATATCGCATTATATCAAACTTTAAATTATGGCAAAAGTTATATCATGTCAAAAAAACGTATCCATCTAGTTTTTTTTTTTAATATCTGGCAAGAAATTCTGCGTATCTGCAGTTTGATCACATAACGGATGGTACGCGCATCAGGTAAATCTAAATGTCACTTTATTATGTAAAAATTAGAGTTGAGTTGTCCTAACGTTACGTTACGTGATCACCCCTCTGGTTGAGATATCGCTAACATGCACCAAAAGAAACATCCTAAACACTGAATACAATCTTCATAAGGAGTCGGTTATCGAAAAAAACTCACGATTAACCCGTTTACAGTCCAACGTACCCCTAAATCGTCCAAATACCCAATCAAGCTCTTTCGATGCCCGATGTCGCACGAAATCTCGTCGGCTGATGTCGCGCGACACTGATCGCCCTGCGTCGGGGGTCTACTACGAAAACCTTTCAATGGCAATTCAATTACCATCGAAAGGGGAGAAGTTGACCAGATATATACCTTTGTAAAAGCGTATGTGGACACTGGACGCTCTGAAAATCCCCTTTCATAAACCTAATCATTTGCACGAAACTTATTGAAAACTGTTCAGTTGAAATAGGTTTGTCTCTTTCTCATTGACATGTAAAGACGAACGAATATTAATGAAAATGTATCTCTAAGGCCTGAGTCACACTGGCGGTCCATAGTAAACTTGACAGTTGTTGTCAAATTTACTGTTGACCGCCACCGTAAGCCGCGCCAGTCTGTTACAAGCTTAACTTGCACAATTAATGGCTTGTGGATTTGGAACTCTTTGAGAGATGTGACTTGGACATTGTATAACCAATCAACCAGGGAAATGGGAGTATAAGAAACCAGTTGGCAGACTCCATTGCAGATGTGATGGAAAGAAGTCGTGTGTAATTTCCGTGGCATCTTTCGTTACGCTGCCACACGGTGCTGGAATAATATTCCACCACCAATAAGAAAATCTCCTTCCCTGTTTACATTTAAAACATGTTGAAACTGCACCAAGCAACAAATTTCTTTGGCCTACGTGATCTGCGTTTGCTTCTCAATACGTTTCTGTGCAAAAATGTATTTTGAGTAGGATATAGGTTTTGTTTTCCCTCTGGGTTGAAAGGTCAGATGGCAGTCGCTTTCGTAAAACTAGTGCATATGCGAAATCTTGGGATTAGGTGTCAAAGCGGACCCCGGGCTACTTTAGGGGCACAAACGATAATAACGCTAGGAGGATTATTATATAGTTTTTCTTTTGGTCTTCGCTGGACATAGAGTGGGCTGTAGGTACATTGCAAGTATCTTTGTATACCGCATCTCTTAGGTGAATAATGATAATATATGTTCATATATTTTACGCTTAGATTAAACCGTTTGTTTAAGTTAATCTGATCCACTGAAAATCAGCGTCGTTGCACTCTCTGTCTCGAGTCATGCTGAGTGGACTCATTTTTTGAAGCAACGCTCGATTCCTTTTCTAGAGTTAAACCTTATGTGTATATTCCTGTTGTTGTTAATAATAAGTTAAAGGAGGTCGAATATACCTAGATAAATAATACGAGATTGACAATTTATTTGACACGTGAAATAGCATTCAAACCATAAATTATTTATTTAAAAATATTCGAATACTCTCATACAACAATACGAATTCTCGAATCCATCAATTCGAGCACCCATCAATTAGAGTAACTCAATACGGTGTCACATTAAAATGACGAGCGCACTAATGGGTTCCAAATTTGAAATTCAAATAGATTCGAATGGATCGGAAGCATCGGACGGCTGATTGTGGCGGTGTTTGGACGGTTCCGATTTCGAAATTCGAATGTTTTATATTAAAATTGAAATAATGTTGCCAGTTGTCAATTTGGTATTGATTTTACACATTTTTGTTGTCGAAAAACGAATGGCGCTAAGACGTGTTTGAAAACTGTTGTGGTATTTTATTCATATTTAATTGTTTTCTCGCGCTTTTCTTCCTTGTTTTTGTTTCAAATTAATCTGTATATATTGCCGCAGTGTTTTTACATTCGCATGAAGCGGTCCCGACTGTCTTGGCCGGGATCCGAACGTAAATAATGTCCCATACTAGCGGCGGCGGCGGCGGCGACGGCGAAGCGAACGGCACGGACAACCTTTTCAATGATGAAGAAGATTTTGAACATACATCTGTGCGTAGCGATGCATCTAATTACAACGTCGTGGATATGGAGGTAAACGAATTATCTAATAAACGAAAAGGAGTCGAGATTTCTCCGGAAAATGATTGGCAAACAGTAAACCGGAATCGCAAAATACGTAGATATGGTCAACAAACTGATGTTGGAGTGAGTTCTATGGTATCTGTTATGTGCTCGAAGCCTTTGCCTAAACAATTTGAATTAGCCCGCCTTTTCAAAGATAATAATGTGAAAGGGGTAAGTCGAGTAAAGTACAGTCACCAACATAAAATACTTATTACATTCGACAGTGAGTTGAACGCGGATTTCTTTGTTCAATGTAAGACATTTTGCGACTTGAACTGGCAGTGTCAAAAGACATCGGAAGTTGGTATGTCTTATGGTGTTATTAATAACATTGAGATTGACCTTACGGATAAATATATATTAGATAATCTGCGTTGCGATGGTGTGGTGAAATTGGTGTCGGCAAGAAGGTTGAATAAGAGAGCTAGCGATGATGACCAATCTACTTCGGGTTGGGTGAAGAGCGAAAGCGTTCGTCTTGGATTTGAAGGTTCGTTCTTACCATCCTACGTGTACATCGATTATATGAGAGTAAAAGTGGAGCGTTTTATTTTTCCGGTGACCCAGTGCTCTCGCTGCTGGAAATTTGGACATACACGTTTGGTATGTCCATCCAAGAAAACAGTTTGCCCTAAATGCACTAAAAATCATGACAATTGTGAGACTTTGTCATTCCGTTGTGTCAACTGTACTGGAAATCATTTGGCCTTACAAAAAATATGCCCAGTATATAAAAAAGAGAGGAAAATTAGAGAGTTGATGGCCGAGTTCAACTGTACGTATAGGCGAGCTCTCACGTTGTACGTTCCACCTTCTCCAGTGCCTGCTAGAGATGTATCGCCGGCCCCGGTATTTAATAGTGCAAACAAGACGCCTATTTCGAAGCCCGTGGAAAGTTCCAAACCTGCAGAGCCTACCATCAATAATTTGTCCGCTAAAAGTAATCCCTTGTGGTCTCGGTTATTTACCTCGAGCTCAAAAGATCAAAAAACTCCAGACAAGTCTAAAAAACGTAAATCGCGTGAAGTACCTCGACCACGGTCATCAGCCCAGTCCGTTCCTGACTTTGACTGGTACGACGATGCAGCGCATTCGGAAGTTGTTGATAAGGAGATCCATACCGGTGATATCAGTGATACCGTTAAGGAAAAGCGGGGAGCTAGATCGAAGGGCTTGGGCTTTGTTCGTCTATTGATTAGACTTAAAAATATCGTATTTAGTGAGGTGTGTTTAGAGGTTAAAATTCAGCAGGCAGTGTCTATTTGTGCGGAGTGGTTAGTGTCTAAAGTAGTTAGCAGCTTTTCTATAGATTCATTGTTAAATCATTTAATTAATGGAGAGTAATAATAGTACCAATGTAGATGTTAATATTATTCAATGGAATTGTCAGAGCTTAAGGCCTAAAAGCGTATCTCTGGAAGCCTTATTGTCACAAGAAAAGATTCATTTTGCAGTTCTATGTGAAACTTGGTTTGAGCCGGAGAGTTATTTTCGAATGTATAGTTATAATACCTTTCGATTAGACAGGGCGGACGCTTATGGTGGAGTTTGTATATTAGTGCACAGTTCTATTAAGGCGGTTGTGTGTCCTACAACTTGTCCTAATGTAGGTATTGAACTATTACATGTTAAAGTTCTGAATTGTCGGCATATTGAGAACATTATTTCCATATATTGTCCTTCTACAGTTTATACGACTCAGAATGATTGGGATTATGTGTTTACTCTTGTAGGATCAAAATCGTTAATTTTAGGTGATTTTAATGCACATCATACTAATTGGTCATATAAGACCGATCGTAGAGGCGCCCTAATCTTTGATAGTATGTTAGATAATAATATAATATATTTAAACAATGGGGAACCCACTAGAGTTCGTTTTGTGAATGGTACGCTTCAACAGTCTGCTCCCGATATTTCATTTGTCTCGTCCGACTTAGCTACCCTTTTCTCTTGGAAAGTTACTAACGAAACTCTCGGTAGTGACCATCGTATTATTAAGTTATCTATAACAATAGACGTTCAGCATCAGTTCATGAACAATCGAAACTTTAAAAAAGGTGATTGGCAGTCTTACGCATCATTTATTCAAGACCGTTTTACTGACTTTATTATTCCTCCTGACCCTCAAGAATTCTATGACTCGTTTGAACTTACCTTACAGTTAGCTGCCAATATGTTTATTCCTTATACTAAAGTTCCTCAACATGTGTGTGATAAATTTAGTCCTAAACCATATTGGTCGGCTGAATTGTCTAAAGCTGTAGCTGAACGTCGACTTGCTTTAGCGAATTTGAGACGGTGTCCATCACCAATTAATTTGGATATTTTACAGGAGAAGACAGCCATTGCTCAACGAGTTATACGACAGGCTCGAAGTAAATCTTGGCAAGACTTTTGCTCGTCAATAGACGAAACTACTTCGTCGTCTGATATGTGGCGTAAGATGAGGTGGATAAAAGGGCATCGTTCGAATTTGACTAATCGCTGTGTTGACAAGGACAGAGCTGAAGAGCTTCTGAATAGTTTAACCCCTGATTTCGCTTGTCCCCCTCAACCTTCCTTTCATTCATTTAATGTTAAGTTAGAATCTGAAATTACTTTACAAGAATTGTTAAACTCGATTAAAAAAATTGATACTGCTCCAGGTTGTGACGCTATTTCTTTTTCAATGATTAAACATCTTCCGTTATCAGGTAAAAATCTATTGGTTAAGCTGTATAATATTTGTTTGTTTTCTGGCTTTGTTCCAACTCAATGGCGTGACGTGAAAATAATTCCAATACCAAAACCGGGTAGAGATCCTAACTCTTCGTCTGCTCTTCGTCCCATAGCCCTTATGTCATGTATTTGTAAAATTTTTCATTCGATTCTAAACAAGAGATTAGAGTGGTATCTTGAAAAACATTTATTGTTCTCGGACAAGATGGTGGGTTTTCGAAAATCTAAATCTTGTTATGATAACCTCGTTCGTTTGGTAAGTCAAATCCAAATAGGTTTCTCTAAAAATTTAGTTACTGTAGCATGTTTCATTGATATCGATAATGCATACAATAATGTGGATGTAACTTGCTTGTTACATATATTAGATCGACTAGGAGTCGGCTCTACACTTTGTACATATCTTTGGTCTTACTTAAAGCATAGAAAGCTCAATATATCATTCACGGGCTATAGAGGTACAAGAATAACGTGCCGAGGGTTAGCTCAGGGTGATCCTTTGTCACCTCTCCTTTTTAATGTCGCTACTATCGATATTTGTAAAGATATACAAAATGTAGAGATCTCTCAATATGCTGACGATTTTGTTTTATATGTATCGAAAGACAATACTACGGCTGCCGTATTAGAACTCGAACTTGCTTGTGACACTTTGAGTCATTTATTGAATAATTTAGGATTAGTTATTTCCCCGACTAAAAGCAAGTTTTGTGTGTTTAAAAAAGGCAGTTTCAGAGGTTTGTTAGATTTGAGTATTTGTAACGTATCGATGCCTATGGTTAGTCAAGTTAAGTATTTGGGATTGTGGCTGGATAGTTCTTTAAAATGGGGTAAACATATTAATGAAACAGTTCTAAAGGTGTCTAAATTTGTAAATCTTTTAAAAGTGCTAGCAGGTCCAGGATGGGGTGTCCATCAAAAGCATCTACGACGATTGTACATCTCTGTCATTCGTAGTAGAATCGATTATGCTAGTTTTCTGTATGATAATAGTTCTAAAACAAATTTATTGAAACTAGATAGATTTCAAAACCAGGCTTTGCGTGTCATAGGTGGTTACATTCGATCCACGCCAATTCACGTAATGGAGACTGAGTTATCTCTCCCTCCTCTCAGTTTTCGTAGGAAATTTTTGGCTGGCAAGTTCTGGTTGAAATGTAAATCTTTTTTAAATAATAGTACCATAGATATATTGCATGAACTGGCTTTGTCAAACAATTCACGGTTTTGGCATAACAAAAAGATGCCTTTACTTACTTCTATTCATATCGCTTTTAACTCCTTACCAATACATAGAAGCCCTCAGCTTGAAATGTATTCTCTAGAAATTTGGGTTAGTAATATAAATTTGCAGAACGTTATTTTCGATTCGATTCCGTCTATCGATCGTGCCAAACGTTTTTATCCCTGTGGTGAACTTAAATTTATCTGTTCCAACTTTATTGAACAGGAATACAAATCTTGGTACAAAATCTTTACTGATGGCTCGAAGGACAATTTACAGGGAGGTGCAGCGTTCTTAGATCCATATGTTAATTATTATACTAAGCTTAAGATTGACTCTGATATATCTATTATGCATATAGAATTAATTGCCATAGAAGAAGCTTTATCCTACATCAAATCCTTGAGTGTTGATAATATTGTTATTCTGACTGACTCCAAAAGTGCTTTACAACACCTAGCTCGATCTACCTCACATGTGAGAGGTTCACCGGTAGCATATCGCATTTTGGAGTTAATCTTCAAACTTCAAGCTTTTGATAAACAAATTAAACTTCAATGGATTCCCGGCCATGTCCAGATAAAACAGAATGAAGATGTAGATGCCCTTGCACGACAGGCTGTCGTGGACGGGGTTCCATTGACTGTTTTACCGTTGCACTCGGATTATGTCAAAATTGTAAAAAAACAATGTTTAGTAGAATGGCAAGAGTATTTTGATTTACGTTCTAGAGAGAGAGGTATTTGGTTTAAAACTATCCAGCCTCAAGTATCTTACTATCCATGGATTGACCAGGCCCCATATAACAGAAACCGATTAAAAACTGCGCTCAGGTTACGTTCTGGCCACATTCCATCAAATAAGTTTGCGTATTTGATGAGAAAAGTCCCCTCTCCAAATTGTAATGAGTGTGGAACGGTTGAAGATGTTGTACATATACTGCTTGAGTGTGTCCGGAGCGAGGCTGTGAGAGCAGCTTGGTTCGACACGAAACTGTTAGACACTGGATATATTAACAGTATTTTGTCTCTTCCTATATCGATTGAAGCCGAGATTTTGTATTATTTAACGGAAGTAGCGTTTAAATCTAGAACATAAGTTTCCTTTTTTTGTAGATATTTTGTTGCCCTTACGGGGCGGTATGTTCGCCTGGCGACAAGCCCTTTTTCATCAATAAATAAAAAAAAAAAAAAAAAAAAAAACATTTTTGTTGTCAAAGTTCAACGCTTGAAGATACTGTAAATGGCAATAAATAATTAGTTAGAAAGTACCTACCTACATAAAATCGTCTTCGGTAGCCGCAAATAGGTACCTATAACTCATCACGTAGACCACAATTCGGGATGTAGACAATGTAGGCCATAAAAATCGTTCAAATCGTTTTATTGAATTAAGTTCGGAAGCACTTTAATATCCAGGTAATATGTAGGTACGGTCAGCTGCAGAGAAAATGGACCTCCCCCTGCATACAAATTTTGTATGCAGGGGGGGGTTCTCTGCAGCTGACTGTACCTACACATATAAGATATATATAAAAAAAACGGTTAATTCAGACGACCACGGGTCCATACATGTTAAAATTATTATCTAGGTTTAGATACCTACTTAACTATATACAGATACCTACAAACAAACGCCATATTCATAAAAGTAAGGTACCGACATTTTAGCTAAAACAGGTTTGATGAACTTTCATGAATAATTTTTATCCTGCGGGTTAGCTGGCGTTCAGTATAGACCTGGGGCGTAATCACGTAACATTTCGAACGCGCGTTAGAACAATTTAACTGTCATTTTTCCATTTAAAAGTGACATTTAGATCTACCTCACGCGCGTGAAATGCGTTACGTGATCGGCCTGCTGGTGGTAAAAAGTGTATGGCCAAGAGCGGCCTTTGGGGGGTCGAGCAGTGCAAACGCCCGGGGTCTCGCTCTTGTACCCTCGTGCACTCGAGTCTTCTTCTTCTCTTACTTAAGAGCTAGGCTCTTGTCGCTGTAGCTCAAAGTAGGCCCTCCATCTACTCCGATCCCACGCAATCTCTTTGACCTCACGATATGACCCAACATCAACGCTCTTTTTGAGTTGCTCCATGTAGTCTATTCTAGGTCTTCCTCTTCCTCGCCTCCCCTCTATCTTTCCTTCAATTATGTTAAGTACGAAGTTGTCATGTCATAAGAGGTGCCCTATCATCTTCCCTCTTCTATTTTCTAAGTTCCTAACTAACTGCCTGGTTTGCCCCATTCTATTCAGCACTTCTTCATTGGTTACTCTATCTCTCCAGCTAATTTTCTCCATTCGCCTCCAACACCACATCTCAAACGCTTCTAATATCTCCGCATCTTTCTGGGTCAAGTATCAACTAAAAACTACCCTTGTATAATATTGGGTACAAGAGCCTCGCAAAGATCTACCCATACGGGACCTCACAAAAATCTACCAGCCCGGAGCCTCGCAATGGCTAAGCCGCTCCTGTGTATGGCCGCCAGCGTTCTTTTTACGAGCATTGATGTTTACTTGGCGGGCGAACCTGCGCGGGTAGCTAGTCCGGAATAAGTTAAGTCTAGACTCCGATGCAACGCCACGCTTTGATCAGCTCGCGTGACGGCCCGACACCTGTTCTCGCATCGGGCCCTAATTGCCTTACGTAATCACTGGTTATTAGTTCACTAGCCATTAGCGTAATGCGCGGTTTTTGCGCGGACAGCGATAGGGTTAAGATTTGTTCTACGAGGTTTGCATAAACATGTTGTTTACATAAATGTGTACAATTTGTCGTTTTTTTTATAGAAGCTAATGGTGGGTGATCAGATGTAATTTTATTCATTGATGTTATTTAAACAATTTTTAAATTTATTATTTGTTGATGGAACAAAATAAGGGCAATATACACGCACCGTTTAACCATCGATTCCTGACCGTTTAACCATAAGACCGATTATATAATATCATATTAATTCAAGTGTTGAAGTGTGTTGTGGGCGATGGGCTAGCAACATATCACTGCGACATCACATTTTGTCGTTCTTTTATACCCACATTTATGCTAAAAGTGGCACTGGAACACAAGTTTCGTGTGCTCTGCCTACCCCTTTTAGGGATAAAGGCGTGATTGTATGTATGTATGTATGTATATTAATTCAATTAATTTTAGTATTTCTGTGTAAACTCTGAAGTCGAGCTGAAGTATGACTATAAACGGCGAGTGACGTATGACAGTTGAATGGGTTCCATTATAGGGAGGCTTTACATACTTTTACAGGCAGAATTTTCTAAACTAAACTATCATCTCATAACTTGATTTATCTTACTATTAAGCTTGGGAATTGATGGCTACAGTTTGATATGATTTATTTAATTTCACTTAAAACTAACACTCAATCAATTTTAGGAATTTATATTGTGATCGTCAGTTTCAGTCAGTTTGTCGCGTCATTTATGCCCATGCCCACGGTGTATTATCTGTGTGCATTTTTTGTAATATGTGTATTTGACGTTATATCTAGTACAATCCAGTTCACATGCGCTACTGGTTTACTCTCATTACCATATTTCCCTTAACCCTAAACCCAAAAGCCCATGGTGTCAAAGTCAATCCTTTTCCATTAGAGGTGACAAATGATGCGCGAGCGCCGGTTGCTAATGATCGGCGCTAATCGGGTGTTATCGGCCATATATTTGCAAAAATTAAGTATGAAAAGAATTTGGACTACGATCTACTTATTTTAACTGTCAGTTATAAAAATGGCTCTGTGAGCTGTACAGTCGCCATCACATACATCGGAGCAAACAAGCACGTCACAAAGATCGGAACACACCTCTATTTTCAAGGCATTAGGGTGCATGTGCCGATATTTTTAGCACCTATAGTGTACCGATGTATGTGATGGCGACTGTACCTAGAACTCTTTTTAAACAGAAATTTTCTATACAACCTGCTCACAAAATGTCACGAGAATCGGTTGAGAAATGGGACCTGTAGAAGAGAACAGCTGGAGAGGGACAACAAAATAATTCTCGCTCAAGCTAAAACGGAAAAAACAAGAAAAAAACTATCTATCAAAAATAGGATATTCATTACCCCGCAGATCATCAATCAAAAGGAATAAAATTTACTCTTCATCTACATCATCATATCAGCCGAAAGACGTCCACTACTGGGCATATGCCTCCCCCAAAGAGTGTCTCAATGACCGGTCCTGCGCCACCCGCATCCAGCGGACTCCCGCGACCTTTCCCAGGACATCAGTCCACCCACCTACGCGGCGCCTTCCGGGATCACAAGATTTCGTACTACATAGATGAACATATACCTAATTAATAGATATAAATACTTATATAGATACATAGAAAACATCCAAGACTCAGAAACAAATATTCATGCTCAAAGTGCAAACAAATATGTGCCCTTACCGGGATTCGAACACAGGACCTTCAGGTTCGTAGGCAGCGTCACTACCCACTAGGCTAACCGTTCGTCAGGCTAACAAGTAGTAGGTACCTTTATTAATATGTTTAAAGAACAAAAAGCTTAAACTTACGTATAGAAAACGTTGATAAAATGTTACCATTCATAAACCTCAAAATCTATAAACTTCAACCGAATTAAAAAACAAATCTGTATCACCTGGTAATGATCTTGATGGCTGGAATGATTGCAGGGCGAGACAGCACTATGCGCGCGCGCAAGTGCAAGGGGGACACGACGTGTGATTTCTCACCGGAAACGCATAATATATGGTGCATTGTTAGTAACGAGTGTGCCTGTGTGTGGGTGGGTGCCCTTAAATAGGGCTCGCTTTAAAAATTAGTCTTTTTGCATATTGCAATGCGTGAATTATAAAGGTGGTCGAGTTTAGTTCGCTAAATTAAGGTTGTGTACAAACTTGAGCAAACATACCTACTTATTTTATGGCCGTACTCATAAAAGTTCAACAAACCTATTTTAGCTAAAATGCGATATAAAATTTGACGACCTCTGTAGCCTAGTTGGTAGTGAGCCTGCTTACAAAGCTGGAGGTCGCAGGTTCGAATCCCGGTAAGGGCATTTATTTGTGTGATGAGCACGAATATTTGTTCCTGAGTAATGGATGTTTCGATCGTCGTCTAGTACCCATAGTACAAGCTTTGCTTAGATTGGTACTAGACCCATTTGTGTAATATTGTCCCCAAATAAAATAAAAATAATAAATAAAAAATCTTTTATCTTTTCTGTCATCTTGACATTGGTATTCGTAAGAAAGCGACCACATCTCTATTTCTCAGAGGCATTTTAAGTTTTATGAAGTACTAGCGACCCGCCCCTGCTTCGCACGGGTTTATGTGTATAATACATGGATGTATGGTTTGTTTTATACATATAAACCTTCCTCTTGAATCACTCTATCTATTAAAAAAACCGCATCAAAATCCGTTGCGTAGTTTTAAAGATCTACGCATACATAGGGACAGACAGACAGGCAGACAGCGGGAAGCGACTTTGTTTTATACTATGTATTGATTAGCTTTTGCGCGCGACATCACCCGTGTGGAACTCGTATAAATAAAAATAAAAATGTTTAACTGTTTATTGCAATAAAAAATTATGGGTTATTACAATCTTAATCTTATATCGTAGCTCTATACAAATTAAACTCCCCATTTCACCCCTTAGGGAGTGATTTCCGGGATAAAAACTCCTTCCCGGGGACTCAAACTCAAATTTCATCTAAATCGGTTCAGCGGTTTAAGCGTGAAGAGGTAACAGACAGACAGACACACTTTCGCATTTATAATATTAGTATGGATCCATTCCAATAAGAGTTAAAAAGGAATTAAACAGTAACCCTCTTCATTTTTAACATTAATTAGAAATGGATGCTTAATAATAACTTGCACAATCTACATATGGTCATCTGTTTGAAAGTCTAGGAGATTTTATAATAACCAGTTAATGTGTACTATCATTGCAGCTGCGTCATTGAAAGGGTTATATACGTCCCACTTCTGGGCACACGCCTCCTCTTGTGCGTGAGAGGGCATGGGCAATAGTCCCCACGCTGGCCCAGTGCGCGTTAGGGACTTCACATACACCTTTGAATTTCCTCGCAGATATATGCAGGTTTCCACACGTTTTCCTTCACCGATAAGCTTCCGGTAAATATCAAATAATATTCCGTACATACGTTCCGAAAAACTCATTGGTACAGTCGACGCCAAAAATACGTTTACACTTTTGCAGCTTATTCCATTGTAATAAGGCGAAAACTGTAAACATATTTTTGGCGTCGACTGTACGAGCTGGGATTCGAACCCACGACCGCCGTTTGACAGGCACATGATTGAACCACTATGCTACCGTACCTTGCATATCACTGACTGGGCTTCGTACGAGCCGGGATTCGAACCCACGACCGAAGGAATGGTCAGCAGATTGAATCTAAGATTACCATCTTTTCTGTCAGAGTTCAGTTATGTGAGCGTCACAGTTCTAACCTAACCTAAACTCATTGGTACGAGCCGGAATTCGAACCCATAGCCGCCGTTTGACAGTGATATCACTGACAGGGCTTGGTACGAGCCGGGATTCGAACCCACGACCGCCGTTTGACCGCATGCTTGAACCACCAGGCTACGGTAGCTTGCATATCACTGACATGGTTATATGGTTTAAGTTATATTATTTCTTATCCTCGTAAAGTATTCCCCGCCCCATCGCAAATAGTGCTAGTTACAATAATTATTGAAGCGTGTGCCATAAAGTATAGGTTACTCAGTGTCAGAGAGTGTGCACTAAATGTCAATGCACAATATGCGTTTTACATCACGGAGTTAGTATGATTGCAAAAAAAATACTTATTTGTGTGATGACCACGAATATTTGTTCTTGAACCATGCATGTTTTCGATGTATTTAAGTATAAATATAATTATCTATATAAGTATATTATCGTCTAGTACCCATTGTACAAGGTTTGCTTAGTTTGGGACTAGGTCGAATTGTATTTATAAGATTGTCCTCAAATATTTATTTTATTTTTAAATAAAAAATAGACACTAATACTCAAATAGTTATTGATATAAATAATATCTAAAAAAAGCGCAGGTGTTTCGTAGCTAAAGAATTAGAATTCCATTTTATAGATCACCAAATAAAAGGTACAAGCATAAAAATGCTATTGACTTTGCCTCGCTGCCCCAATTTATAGAAAAAAACAACCATAGAGCATAAAACCAAACACTCAAACAATGAACCAAAAAGGTCCCGTTCATATGCAAAATAGTTATTTTTTGACATAACCATAAAAGATGGATCACATTCAAAAATGGAACATTCAAATATTTAAACAATGAACGTTCGTATTGGAACACGCGTTCGATTTTTGAATTTCGGTTCTTATAGAAAACGGTGTTTGCTTAGCTTGTCATAATAAATTTCGGTTATGAAAGACGCAAATGAAAACGGGGTTCCCGTGTTTATAAAATCTTTAGAAATACGCATATCATCACATCGTGTTAAAGTTAAGAAAAAAAAAAGTAAAGGCGGGAAGTAAAAATTTACAATATACCTAGCTATCGGAATCGATATCAAGGTAAGTGTCACAAAATCTTAGTGATACCAACCTATCGTCGCAAATAAAGTTAAAAAGCTTACTAGGTATCTTTGAACATGTAAATTATTTTTTTTATTTTTACGAAAATATACTCCCATCTAAACGAATTAACTGTACACGGAAAAAATGCCAATTGATGTACCTAATATACTACCTATCACTTTCGTTCACCTCAGGGGCAAGGTAAAATAAATTATATTAATAGTCGTCAGTAAATTAGAAGTATTCAATAGATATAATACACAATTATGCCAAACAATATTATGTGGAACCAGAAAAAAACCATAAAACCGAGAGCAAAATGATCCTCCAACCAATACCCGAGGTCAAGCGTACACCCAAACACCCATAATTAATAATAAAACTACTACACAATGATAGCTGAAACACGGGTACACCCAGTGACAAAGGCATCAGTCATTAGCGAATTTGAATAATAAAAAAAAACTATAACTCGAGGGGAGATAGCGCGCTGTTGCATAAGTAATTATAACAATTATTTTTTGATAGATAATAAATTATTTTTGACGGGGATTTGGGTTCAATCGGCCGGCATTATGTCGATTTGAATGGTAGGTACTTTGAGTTTCGCATGTAGAATAAAATTATGGAAATTTCATATGCCAGGCATATCGTTTTGTTTCTCATAAATGGAGCTCAATATCAATATTTTTCGTATTTTTCATTGATTATTTGAACAAGATTATCCTTCTAGAGACAAATTCAGAATACAGATGATTACCTACCTATTTTATTATAATTAACAGTTACCCCACTTACATTTTTTTTGATAGAAAGATTATGGTATATATATAATATATAATCAGAGTTTTTTCTCTTAAAAACTTGTATAAAAAAAGCTCAAACTTAACAATCATTTAGTTTTTACATTTATATCACCACCTTGATCACTCGTGAGCATTTATACCACACGTTTACATTATCAAAAATGATCAATCTTATAAAAAAAGGCCAGGAACAAATATTATCGTGCACACACTTTCGATTTCTCTAAAAAACTGAGTAAGAAATTCAAAATTCGAACTGCGCCGTTCAAACCAAATGGCGGAAGACCTTAGGGAAGTCTCGAGAGTTACGTCCTTTCGTGTTTATTCATAACAAGGTGCGCATACGCGTATGTTAATGCGATATTCGACGAGGGGCCTGCACTTTCATTTTTAACCCTTTTAATGCGTGTCAATGTGGCGTTGCATCATTTTTTAAGGGTTAACTAGAAAAAATGTGTGTTGTCTGTGAGTGAGACTACATATTTTGGTATGTTATTGAAATAAACTTGACCACCGCTGAAACTTGTGACTTTAGAACATAAGTAGTTACATGCAGTTTTTATTTTAACCCATTCGAGTTAAAATAAAAACTGCATGACCTGTCAAAAATAATAAAGTAGTTCAAGTAAAATATACATGACTTGTCTGGTCCTTTCGCATGTTCTGTAAAAATTGCGGGCTAGTTTGTATCTACTAGTATTACATACGGCTGATACGATTTTACTTCAAAAACGCATAAAAATAAATGGCGTTTGGCTAATGCCTAATATAAGGGAAAATTAGACGATTTTGTACCTATATTCTTGGCCATATTTTTGAATAGTATTGAAATTATTACACCAAACCAAAAAAAAAAACAGAACACATCACTGTCTTATAAATACTACAACCACGAAGGCACATTCATGATAATTTCAGTCCAAGACTTCTAACTGACAATAGATCTCTCTACGATTCCTCCACGGTAGGCTCCATCCTCAACAAACAATTTTACTCAAATTCAATCCATCTTCGAGCATCATGAGTGAGTCTTGCTCCTACACATGTGTTAGCAATCCAATCCATATTCGAATTCGATTCATCAGCGTTGCGAGAATAAAGTCGCAGTGACGTTACAAAAAATCTGTCATCTCACTTAAAGATCTGAGCTCCCGAGCAACAATGAAGTGTCACAAAAAACTTGATCTAAATATAATAACGTGATATTTGAATGTGAAAGACATCTGCCGAGGAAGTGAGACAATGCGATGATCAGTTTGAAATATGGTTGTTGAGCGGCAGTAGCTGTGAGGGTGATTGCGACGGTTAAGCAATGGTAATTCGGTCAGTTTGATGATAGTGGGTGACAGTAAATACTCCAGGCAAAATACGGTTTCGAAAAACATTGATTTAAAATAGCGTTTTTTTGTTTATTTCATTTTAAAACGTTATTCTAAGATGCTTTAGTCAATAATCCAACATTTTTCCATCCGGAAGTAACTACAGGGTGACTGGTAATTCGACCTATTCCTTGAAGAGGGTTATACTAGAGCTAATTTGCAACAATTTATGTCCAGTCAACCAGGGGTCGAAACTCGCTGGTTTCCGAGATATTCGAGTTTTTAGTTGGTATGAAAAACATTCTCCTTGCAGCCTTAAGCTGGTGATTGTGACAAAAGTACTTCCATTTGGATAGTAAAAAAACATTTTTGTCACAATCAGCACTTTAAGGCTGCAAGGCAATTTTTTTTCAAACAAACTAAAAACTCCAAATTTTAATAAAAAAATCGTGTTTTGACCCCTGGTTGACTGGACATAAATTGTTGCAAATTAGCTCTAGTATAACCCCTTTCAAGGAATAGGTCGAATTACCAGTCACCCTGTATATATTATTTAAATGAAGCATGAATTGTCTTCTTTGTATTATTTATCTTGAATATTATAGAGCAAATGTTAATGAACCAAAATAAAGATAAAACCATTTATTCATATTTTTTCTGACTTTTCAGAAGCTAGTTAAGTTATAATTTTTTTGATGTCTGAAAATTTGTTGGATTCTGTCGCTAGGTAACTATTTAATTGATATTTTGTCCATTAAATAGAAAAAATCTGCTATTATAAATTATTTCCATATTTGTAATTTTTTCCATAAAAGTTGTCAGTTCATTGCCTGGACTAAAATAGTATTTATTGTACTCGACGATTAAAATATGTGTATTAAGATTTCATATAAAATACTGCAACGTCACTCTTTTCATCGTTGAATAGTCTGTTACTTCCGAAACAACCGAAATAACTGTTTCGATACGCTCTAGACAACCGAAAAAAAATTGAAAATAGAACTAAAATAAATTCGACCAATCACGTGGCTGCTTTACCGAACTGTAATTAATTGGACCAATAGAATCGCTTTGATTATTGAGTTTACTCGTTGATGTCGTACGCTCGTTGATGTTTTTTAAGATATCAACGAGCGTACGAGCGATAGGCTGCACTTCGTTTCAACAGTATCGAGTTTGTTTAATTAGTTCAGTTGACTCGTAGAAAATTAATTTTAATGAACTCGTACAAAAAGTATTGTTCACAATAGTGTTATAATCAAGCTTTTTAATCTCGTACCTTACTTAGGCCACTCAGCAAGCTTCGTGGCCTAAACACGGTACTGGACTAAAAAGCTCTCTATTATAACACGATTGTGAAATAGTATTTTTCACAATCGTGTTATAATGAGAGCTTTTTAGTCCAGTACCGTGTTTAGGCCACGAAGCTTGCTGAGTGGCCTAACTAAGGTACGAGATTAAAAAGCTTGATTATGATGCTATTGTGAACAATACTTTTTGTACGAGTTCATTAAAATTAATAATTTAAGTCATTAATACGAGTAAGTATATAGTAAGAAAACTAAAAATCGGAAGTACTATATCACACCACCGGCGTCCGTAAGTAGTACTGTGCTGTGATTGGCATACTAGCCAATCACAAAGCTTAATATTTTTATTTTTTTTATGCCCTGGATACAGCAGCAAGTTCAACTAGATTTTTGACAGATGACGCTGCTACGTTCCGAAACGCCATAAATTGGCAATTTTGTATCGGATCGAGTCTCCTTAAACAAGGACACATATTATTGAAATACGAAGTTCCATTTTCAATTTTTTTTCGTTTGTCTAGAGCGTATTGAAACAGTTATTTCGGTTGTTTCGGAAGTAACAGACTATTCAACGATGAAAAGAGTGATGTTGCAGTATTCTCTATGAAATCTTAATACACAGATTTTAATCGACGAGTACAAAAAGGGTTAATCTTTGATGATTGCCAAATCGTTGAAATACTCAATCGAAACATTAATTCGGACTTTGTCACTCCATCGGTTTGGTTGCGATTATTTAATGTGGCCCAATTTATATAGAACTGTCTTTGGAAATTGAATATTCTACATTGGACAGTAGAGTTGCTTTTTGAATGGACTAATTTGATACAATTATCATTTGATTCATCATCCTCCTATCATTATTCCCGGTTGTGCCCCTAAAGGAGCCCAGGGTCCGCTTTGACACCTAATCCCAAGATTCGGCATAGGCAGCACTAGTTTTACGAAAGCGACTGCCGTCTGACCTTCCAACCCAGAGGGAAAACTAGACCTAATTGGGATTTGACCTGTTTCCTCACGATGTTTTCCTTCACCGAAAAGCTAACGGTAAATATTCCGATTTTCAGATTATCATTTGATTATTCTTTGATAAAAAAAAATATTTTTAGATTTAATTTCATTTCATTGACTAAACTGTATTTGCATGCATTTAACTATGTGTTACCGCAAATAAATGAATTGATTGATTAATTGACAATTTGGCCAACTCTAATAATCCCAAGTATAACTAGCACGCCGGCAGAAACACAAAAGGACAGAGAGTCAGGCTGTGGAGTCCACGATCCAAAGGATCGTTTAGTGCTTGTCGTGGGTCTTCGTTCTCGGTGGTGACCCTGCCTACAAAGCAAGAGGTCCTGGGTTCGAATCCCGGAAAGGGCATTGATTTGTGTGATGAGCACGAATATTTGTTCCTGAGTCGTGGATGTTATTTATCTATACGTATAAGTATGTTTACCATCGTCTAGTACCCATAGTACAAGCCTTGCTTAGTTTAGTACTAGGTCGATTTGTGTAAGATTGTCCACAAATATTTATTACTATTATTATAAAATACTTCACTTACTGAAACCAGTACCATCTTTTAGTATGTTGATAGGTATGTTTCCTGGGATCCAAAACTGCCGGGAGACTATCTCTAAGGAGTCGGTCTCTCCAATAATGACGTCATCAAAATTGCCGCTACTGCGTTTGGAAAACTGTCAATTACATAAAAGCTATGCAACGTACATACACGTTTGGGGTATCAAATGAAAGCTGAAATGTAACTATACTAAAAATCTTATGTAGGTAAATTATATTTAAATTCACATTGGGCTTAAGAACAATTAGCAAAAAGCAAAAAAAAGCAACGGATTCAGACTTAACGGTAAAACTAGAAAAGCTTCACCAAAAAGAGAAAGGTAGGTTACAATCCAGCTTTAAATTGCAATTTATTATTTTAAGATAAGGCAAATATTCGTGAGATGAGCAAGAATATTCGTTCCCGTAACATTGGTTTTTTTTACCCCTTATAAAAATTCAACATTTCCAAAACTTTCACCGTATTGCACCCATATTCTTAATCACTATCCAACTTCAACCACATAAAAGCATTGGAACCGAAATCAAACGACATTGTTTAAATCATATTCAGATCCATTGTTTCGTCTTGCAAGTTGCTGAGTGCATCGACACAGGGCCCGCATCATCACGCGTTAATTGTTGCATTCACGAATGTAGGTGTAGTAAAAGGATAGAACCGTCTTTTTACAAGCTTTATATTAACTTGCACTGTTCGTATGTATGTAAATATGTAAGTAAGTTGTCCGTCAAAATTTTCAATCCATTTTTCAGTCACTTCCCGCTATCCGATTGAGCTGAAATTTTGCATGCATATGCAGTGTTGCGCAACTAAGAACAAAAAAATTAATGACGTCCATTTGCCCAAATTCAGCATCAAATCTGACAAGTTCTGACAAGTGACAAGTTTTCTATCTGTGCTTTTGCTATGGCGGACTCATGCTATTTCCTACTTCCGTTCTTTCTCTTTCTGTCATTTTGTCATGGTGACTTTGGCCGGTTACCATGGATATTATAACTTCACGAGAAAACATGTGTCAAACAAACAATGCTTTTGACGAAATGTAATTATCTTAAAATAAAACACGTAAGTACCCACAACGAAATATCAAGCGCCAATATTGATTTAGGTACTTATGAAAAACAACGGTTAGTACTTGGATAAAACCTACAAGCGGGAGGTTTCTTAGTACGAGAAGAATTAATTGCGACCATAACACATATCTAAGGAAAAATATATGTGTACAGATTGGTGAATTTTAGTAAATATACAGGGTGGGCCATACATTTTTGCAAATGGCAACACTGAATATCTTGTATAATAATAAATTAAATAGTTTTTGAGAGGAGGGAAATTTGACATTACTTTATGCAGTTTTATTTGCAATAAAGCGTTTTACTGATCAACAACGAGCTTTTTGTGTCAAACAGTTTTATAAAAGCAACAATTTGTATGTAATTGTTCGCCGCCTATTTAGGAGGAAGCCCGGATCTCACTCCCGCCGATTTTTTCGTGCGGGGATATTTATAAAGTCGAGTTCTAAGTTAAAAACCCGAAGACAATATCCAAACTCAAGCAAAACATCCGCGATGAGATAGTTGAGATCCCTCGCAGCATGTGTCAGCAATTGACCCAAAATCTGCGTAGTCGTTTGCAGGAGTGCCAGCGACGAGATGGGGGTCATTTCAAAGATATTATTTTCAAAAAATAAATTGCATTAGATGTTAGTAACAAAAATGAAATGATCAGGAAATTAACTTTCATGGTTTTATTTTCATCAAAGTTTCAAAAGTGCAAGAATTTTTGGCCCACCTGTACTATATATGATTTTGAAATAATTGTGAAATAAACTGTATGAAATATGTGTTCTCCTTTTATTAGTTCATTAATCGGATTAGTGTCAGATTTTGTAAAGCAATTTTCTGTTCAAGCAGTGGACCCAACGACGTCCCTAATCATAATTTATCGATATCGATAACGTTGGGTTCTGTTATTATCGATATCGATAACGTTAAGTACTACAACCCTACTATCGTCCTCGTTCGTTAGGTTAGTAAGTCTACTTCCGCTTTAGGCGTTTATTTTTATTTGTATTGTGGTATTTCAAATTAGCTAAAGTATGAATGAGTTTTCATGTCAAAATCAAATGACAATGTCACTGTCATCCAAAACCTAGTTCGAAGTCCCGTCTCTTAGAGCGTAGTGGTTATATTCTCTTTGTGCATATGTATTATTGCATGACAATGCAATATTATGATGACTTGGAGCTGATCTGATGCTGGAGCTGGAAGGTGGCCATACGAACTCCACAATAAAACGACACAACCCCATTGAGTTTGGGCTCGTTAGAATCGTCTCAATCAGTAGTTGATGATGGTATGCAGAAAAGTACAGTCGGCAATAAAAGCTTTTACCAAAAATTAAATTTTTGACAGTAACTTATTAATGTTTAAATCATAAATAGAAGGTGCTCGGGAGGTATCCAAATATTTTTACCAGCATACTTAAAGTTAATTGGATATACTATACCTAGGCATCATCAGTTGTTTCAACTGCCTGCCTGATAAATAAATAAATATTCCAGATCATAATGTTATATAAAGTATCCTGGATTTTGTTGTATTTTTTTTGGTGTTAGAATAAATAAATAAATATTAGACCTGAGTTAATAAACGCTGGTTTAATCATTTTCATTCCTCCAGAGCATCTTGTATGTACCTACCTGTCTTTGTGGAAAAAATATCTTTTTTTTAATAAGTATATTAGTGCGCAAGAATTAACTGACGGTTACCATTTATTGAAAAAAATTTGGATTTTTTCTTTGATTTTGCTCTTGAGAGATGAGATAGGTACCTAGTGGTCAAATTTATGCGCAGGCACCTACCAGTTTTATTTGAAAAAAGATATTAGCCGCCTCTTTTCTTTCTTAGCTCCAAACTGTAATTTCACATTAAAACCAAGTTGAGGGCATTTTTTTGAAGAACTTAACGACGTTGATTAACTAATGACTAAAACAATGACTCAGCTATGAGGGCTGTATTTGATCACTTTTATTGGTTAGCCACATTTTTAATTCATTCATGTTTTAATAGATACCACGTCAGTGGAAAATATGCGCCTGGTGGTAAGCGATAACCAAAGCCTATGGACGCCTGTAACTCAAAGTTCTCGCATGCACGTTAACACACAAGTTCACCTCCCCTTTCAACCATCATCCATTACAACCTGCACCCATCATTCATACACAGAATCACTACTTAGTTCCATTGGAAAGCATTAACTTCGCAGTACCTAATGGCGGATTCAGTCTGCCGTATCCTTCGCGGGGACTGTTTTTCGGTTAAAACAAAGAGTTAAAAAAACACGTTGCTGATCCTTCATAAACCTGTACACTCCTTTCCAGAAAGTTATTGTGAAGAAAAACAGTAAATTCTTAATGACATCACCCTCAGTCATATACCACTAAGTACTCATTTGTTTTTATTTATGGCGACTTCAAGTATCGAAAGTTCTTACAAAGATTGAAATCGCTCCAATAACCAAGAGTTACTCCGTAATCCTCCCTTAAATCCATACAAACCCATACAATAGTACAAATGTACAAAAGTACAATTTCGGTAATGCAAATAGCTACGGCATCATAAATATCGAACGACAACTTTAACTGTACAGTTTGCTTTTCAAAATAGGACCGTAAGTCCGTGTTATAGGCGCGTTAGTGGCGGCAAATATAGCGTAGGCGGCTTAGAATGTTCAACCCTTACGAAACCACGATGTGCATTTCGATAATAGGTGACAGAGTAGAGAGACGCAGAGACAGCGGAGTGAAAGAAATCAACATTATGACTGTTCTCATATTTATTAATCTATGCATAAACTATGATGCCTCTTTATAGGCCTTGCGTTGCGTCTTGGAAGCAAGGTTGAAAATGTATCGTGGTGATTGACGCTTCTACTGGTCACCAATTTAGAATTTCGAAATAACAGCGTTCATAGCTCTGTGGCCAGCTGTAAGGACGGTACAGTTTGTAAGGAGGTTCGAGTCCCGCGTGTTGTACAATCTATTTTCTATTTTAAATGTTTGTAATTGATTAGCTTATACTACGATCAATTTAAAGTGGGTCTTGTGTCTGGACTCTGGACTTGCACACTGGCTGTGACAGCGAACGGTTAGGTATAAGATACCAGTGCTGTCTAATTTTCAGGGTGACAGAGAACCGGGCTCGAGGGCTTGCTGGAACTATGTTGCCAAACTGATTGAGCATCGAAACCAAAGTCGATGATAAAAGTTGTCGAATCCATCCAGCCCAGGACTGTTCTAGTTCGGAGCCATACGGATGGCACAAATTACCACATCTAGGCTGATGGTACCAGCCCCAATGGGTTCGATGAACTCACACTCACGTTCGACAACAGTGCAGTGATCAAAGCGTTAGCCATATTAATCTGAGTTTACGGTATTTATAACTATTTCACTAGACTAGCTTAGTGATATGTTACAGCTATAGCACTATATTGTGCTCGTGATATGCCTAGCTTTGAAGCATATGTTCCACTGGAATTACGAAATCATCATCATCATCATCAGCCGTAAGACATCCACTGCTAGACATAGGCCTCCCCAAAGAGTGCCACAATAACCGGTCCTGCGCCACCCGCATTCAGCGGATTTGCGCGGATTTATTACGAAATTGCTTTCATATAATTAATTATCTTCCAGCTTATAGCAATAGTATGCCTAGGAATATAACGATATCGCAGTTATAACAATTTCAGCGCGACATAAGTATGTAGTAGGAAATGATCATGAAATGACTTCTCTCTGTATCACTTCGCTACTCTGCACGATATCACGAATATCAAAGATTCAAGATGTTGCCCGCCATGGATTATTGAACCGCGCTCTTTCGTATTTTTAGGGTTCCGTAATAACCATCACAATGCGCAACACAGACAATCCACTAAAATGCCAATAGAATGGCATTTATACGATGCAATGCTATATGTAGGTATAATAAAATAAAATTTCATTTGCATCTCTCAATCCTAGAAACTTGCAGTTCAATGGGCTGATATTAAGAAGATCGCGTATCACTCCTGGAAAGACTTTTGCCACGTCTTTGAGCGGCGACAGCTGCGACGGCATGCCATACGTTTGAGCGAGAGATCAGATCGCAGCATCTCGCTCCCACCTACCGCTGCAGCTGCCACTGTAAAGCCTGAAACAGACTGGCGCGGCCTGCGGTGGCAGTCAATAGTAAACTTGACAATAATTGTGAAGTTTACCTGCTATTGACCGCCACCATGCCGCCACCGCATCCAGCCAGCCAGTCAGTTTTAGGCTTAAGTCCTGGCTGAGTTCTCAGGATCTGGAGGAGTGGCGTACTTGAAGGGAGGTCTATCTTATCTTATCTAGATGAGGGCCCTTTCGGATGCACTTCGACCCAGTCGGATCGTTTGTGCATTTGCTCTCTCCTTTATACCTGCTCTCAGGCTTGCTCCATCATTTCCACAAAACGGATGATGCAGTTCACAGGGAGCACCTTGAATTCCTTTGGTTGCGGGTAACCGTTACCAAAGTAGTTAATTCTTTGTCTGGCAAGGGCATGACATTCACACAATAAGTGCTCCATAGTCTATTAAGAGAGGTCTGCATTGAATGATGACAGACTGAAAATGATGAAGATGGACCCTAGACGTAAGGCAAACCTTGGCTAATCGGTGGTAGTTAGGTTTTTTGAGTATTTTTTTTGTTTTTTGTTTGCCTTAATTTTAACGGATGCGTTCGGATACTTGCTGCACGTAAGTAAGTTGAATGACAGTGCCGCCACGTATTACTGGAAATTATTACAATCCGTAAAGATATCCAGTAACTCCGCTATTAGACCTTAAAGTAACTATCACCGAATAACTTGATATCACAGATTAGCCAAGGTTTGCCCTACCTATACTTTCAGAATGCAAACTGAAGACTGAGGCCATAAAACATTTGAGACAAGCTTTATAAGCGCGAAGGAAGTGTGAAAAGGAAAGCATTAGAAAATTTAAAGATGACTCACGTTACACCGTGCCGTGGTTGATAGGACGAGTGTTGGCCGCACGTGGTAGTTGATAATGAAATGCCCCCGTACGATCGTGCTGACTCCGAGCGTCAGCTGGTAAACGAATTCTCCAGTAAGAATCGAGTAGAAGACACAATTTACGAAAAAGTACTCGCAATTTGCAAAATCTGACAGATACTGACTGTCACTTAGTTTACCGAATCAACTAGTCTTTGGCCGTGACTTGTAATCTTCGAAAAGTAAACTTTTACCAACACAATGGCTACTATTCGTCACCCTTTGAGACATAAAAAATATAAAGATGACAATAGTTTCCGAGACACGTGCGAACAGACAAACAATTACGTGGGGTGCGGAACGTGAATGTCCTCAAGTCAAAGGTCTCCTTTGACTGGAGGATTCGAGTTGTAAATTCATGTCAAATATTATAAGTACCTATCTATTAAGATTGTCTTTCAAGACATGTTTACATCAATCAATCATTGCATCCATAGTTGTACAGATCTTATAATAGGTACATGAGTTCCATATGGGCCCTGATAGGGCGTAGCAATTTATATTTAGTTTTATTTAATTACATGCCATTTATATGCTTAACATTCCTTAAAATATATTTTTTCCTTAGGCAGTTATTTTATTAATCATGAACATGCATTTCAATCTTCCTCTAATTACTAGCTAGGTCACATACTATACTCGTATCTAAACATAGCTACTTACATTTTTGCATCTTATTCCATAAGGCGAGAAATGTATACATATTTTTGAAGTCGTCTGTAGGTAGGTACATATTTGTAACTTAAGTACTTAATGTAAAACATGAAACAAGTTTCTCTACAATTAAGAGAAGAACCATTGTTTAAGCCTAGCTCGTACTAACTCTGTTCCTGTGAGTTGGTGTGAGTTGTCGGCCTCGGGTTCTATACTCGCCCTCAACCCAAAAGACGACTCTCTGTATTGCACGGAGCGGATTTATGGCCTCAGTCGTGTTTTGGGTTGAGGGCGAGTATAATCTCAGTAATGGCATAATTGGTGTGATGACATCATCATCATCATCCTCCTAGCGTTATTCCCGGTTGTGCCCTAAAGGAGTTCGGGGTCCGCTTTGACACCTAATCCCAAGATTTGGCATAGGCACTAGTTTTTACGAAAGCGACTGCCATCTGACCTTCCAACCCAGAGGGAAAACTGGACCTTATTGGGATTAGACCGGTTTCCTCACGATGTTTTTCCTTCACCGAAAAGCTAACGGTAAATATTCCGTACATAAGTTGCGAAAAACTCATTGGTACGAGCCGGGATTCGAACCCACGACCGCCGCTTGACAGCCGCATGCCTGAACCACTAGGCTACCGTAGCTTATAATTGGTGTGATGACGATGACTTATATTTTAAGTACCTACATTTTATTTATTTTACCATAGTAACTACTTTTTTTCAGTATAGGTAAGTGTTTGTACTACGACAAAACTACGTATTGGGCAAAAGAAAAGGGGGTCTCACTTAATTATTTCCATAGGCTGGGCTTCCTCATTCCACTTCCACATAACAATGCACCACTTTCATATATAATTTTCACATTTTTAAATCACAGCTTTTTGATACCGACGCGAGCCGGCCCGGCGTTTGTCAGTCGAATACCAAAGATTATGGCAGGTCGCAGTTGACAGAGAACATTCGTTTGAAAAGTTCGGTCACGAATGAGTTCGTGGGAGTTGTCTATAGATGCGCGCCAAGTTTGAGCGCACATTTTTAAGAGAGATTTGTTATCAAGCCCAATATCGTAAAATAAGTAATAAAAAACATTTCATAACATGCTTTTATTATTTATTTATCTTCATAATGTAAGTACCTAACTGTAGATGCACTGGTTGCAAAAAAATTACTTTACAAAACTTTACCCTGGCCTAAGCACCAAAAAAATCGTATATCCGTCGTATGCCCAGCTGTTCTCCTATAGGTACAGGCCCCTATTACCCCTATTTATCTAGGCCCACCGTTTTATATGATAGGAAATCTCATACAACAACAACAACAGTCTTAACTGACTATTACAAAGACAGCTAAAGCTACCTACTCAATTAGAAGTATTAGAACCAACTCAAAAAAATACAATATTTTTTAAATTCGTTTCTCTTAACGAATACCATTGAAAAAAAACCCTTCCAATGAATACGTTTAATTAACTTTTGAAATTTTTCATAAATCGCGAAAGGATTAATCAAACAATTAATAATGAATTGGCAACACTCGGCGTGTCGGATCGAATATAAATATTCGAGGAGGATTTGCATAAGGAACCATTTTTTTGAGTTTTTTTCAAGTCGCGCTCACTTTCCGATTTTTAAAGATGGCGTAGTATGGATATGACTTAAAAATGACAAGTCGAAACTGGCATTAAGCTCGCCATTTGTGATTGCTGTGTTTTGTGCAATAAAGTTTGAATAAATAAATAAGCATTGATGCGCTTCACCAATAACGACTGGCCTTTTGAACATTATGTTTTTGTCGAACGAGCGAGCGAACGAAGTTCTATGCTTCAGCTTGGGCTGAAAACTGTTCGTATGTCGTTCGCTGTCACGCTGTCCGCCTGTCACGCCGTCCAGATGTTCTCCTCTACAGGGGCTTGTCCATATATGACGTCATCGTTTGTTGGCGATTTTGACCGCCCCCCCCAATCCTGTTCATTCCTTGAATCCTCCTCCCCGCCTAATAAAATTACTGATTGTCATCCAATGGTCAGACCTGTAGCTTCTGCCACGAAGTATCGACTGTATTAGCTAGGCACCTACAAGAAAACGTTATCTACTGCTGTAATGTTACGAGTAAGGTACCTACTTAAACAATTAAACTTATTTTTTTTAGTTTTGTCAATTTTGACGTTCGGGGTCCGAAAATGCTTAACCGATTTTAAAATAATTGTGTTTGCGCTTTACTGATGAGCATTTCTACAACTTTTGTGTTATTTCTAAGATCGAGAACCATGACCTCTTTCCATCCCCACAGTAGAAAAAAGTGTCCCAAAAATTTTCATGCATATTTGAACTTTTCTATTGTACAGTCAGCAGCAGAAGTAGCTAAGCGGGCCGGGTGTTCAAAATGACCTGCACACGACTTTATTCTTAAGAAATTCAGAGCGTGTGTAGGTCATTTTGGACAACCGGCCCGCTTAGCTACTTCTGCTGCTGACTGTATTAACGCCATACAAAGTACCTACATGGGAAATGGTAACACATTAGGAAAAAATCTTTGGGTCATTTTTTGTCCTATTATAAGGATCGAAAGACCTCTTGATTCTCAGTGGAAATAACATAAAACTCCTATAAAATTATACAATTAATAACAGTGGAATTTTTTTTTTACTCACAGTCAGCAGCAGAAGTAGCTAAGCGGGCCGGGTGTTCAAAATGACCTGCACACGACTTTATTCTTAAGAAATTAAGAGCGTGTGTAGGTCATTTTGAACAACCGGCCCGCTTAGCTACTTCTGCTGCTGACTGTATTAATGCCATACAAAGTACCTACATGGGAAATGGTAACACATTAGGAAAAAAAATTTGGGTCATTTTTTGTCCTATTATAAGGATCGAAAGACCTCTTGATTCTCAGTGGAAATAACATAAAACTCCTGTAAAATTATACAATTAATAACAGTGGAATTTTTTTTTTACTCTCTGATAACGACTGTACATTGACCAGTGTTATCAGTGTGTTTGAAAATTGTAACATAGCTTCGTGAAATGGGCCACTGGTGAAAGATATTTTATCCCGCGGGATAAAAAAGTCACGGCTCATATACGTTCTTTGTGATAGGCGGGCGGAACCGCGTAGACAACTAGTCAAAAACAAAGGTGTATCCACACTATCCGTTCGTCAACCCTTCTATTGCGTGGGAGACACCGGAGGGGTTGGAACAGATGTTTTTAATATTCAAGAAAAAGACGCCCCTGCCAATGTTTACATTCGCCCGTTGTTTCCCGCCAGCCCTCGAAGATCCTGACTTTATGGCTGTGATTTTTAATACACAATTAAATAGCTTAGTGCAGGCGCGCATACTGCAGTACTTTGGACACGTCCCTTGCAGATCAGATGCAGGCAAGATAACGACTCCATCGAGCGGCTGGTCGTACAGGGAAAGGCAGGGTGCCAGATCGCACGGCAGGGCTGTTATTCGCTACGCGTTAATGCGGCTCACCCCGTCGGTCACCCGTTACGAAACTAGACCTCTACTTTCGCTTAATTACTACCCATCGCGGTGTCAAGGTATAATTGTGGGTGAGCGTTGAGGTGAGCTTAAAACAAGTTACAGAATAGGGGGGCTGGTCACCTATTATTATTTAATAGCCTTAAATGTCCCACTGCTGGGCAAAAGCCTCCCTCTTTTCCTTCCACGTATCCCTATCCTGGGCAGTCTCCCACCAGTCTTAGTCAAAGACGTCAAGCTCGTCTCGCCATCTCCGACGAGGTCTACCGCGACGCCGTGTTCGGTTGTGTGGGACCCACTTGGTGGTGATTTTATTTTAGCCCACAAGTCTTCCGGCATGCGGCAGATGTGCCCGGCCCAGTCCCACTTAAGTTTGGCGGCTGCGTGAGCTGCGTCAGCTACTTGCGTTTTGTAACGCAGTATTGTATTTCTAATGCGATTTGTTAGTTTCACTCCCAAAATACTGCGTTCCATGGCTCTCTGACAAACCTTGAGGGCAGATTTGGTCACCTATGCGCTGGAAAAACAAGTGAAACCCGCAGTGGAAACCGCGTTTTTGACTGTGGCAGACAGTCCAACAACAGGGAAATATGGTGGGATATCGTGCGGAGAGCTGTACCCGTCTCTACTATCACCGAAGTGAATGGCGCGACATGACCACGACTGATCTGCCAAGAGCGAAACGACAGAGAAGAAGAGCTATTATAAAAAAAACACCCTTGACACAACATCGTTAAGAACCATCTAGAAGGACAAGACTTTCGATTAAAAAAAACCGTTTCAATCAAAAATTGAACGGCCTCCGTAGCCCAGTGGGTAGTGACTCTGCCTACGAAGCTGGAGGTCCCGGGTTCGAATCCCGGTCAGGGCATTTATTTGTGTGTTTATCACGAATATTTGTTCCTGAGTTATGGATGTTATATATGTATATAAGTATCTATATGTATGTATCTATTATATATATCATCGCCTAGTACCCACAACACAAGCCTTATTGAGCTTACCGTGGGCCTAGGTTGATTTGTGTAAGATTGTCCCGTAATATTTATTAAAAAAAAAAAAAAAAAAAAATCGTTTCATTGTTCGGGAGCTAAGATGCCATAGGCATAAGCACACATATTAAACTACAACACCCCTTTTTTCGTCACGGTTAAAAAGCTCTTTCAAATACACGGAAGTGATTCAAGGAACACTGAGAAATACAATGAATTATTACCAAACTAATGTTTGTTTGAAAACCGGTTTATAAATTTTATAATGTAATGTATATTTTAGTCGTAGCTGGAAAAATATTAAATTGTTGTGAGCCGAAAGACGTCCACTTGCTGGACATAGACCTCCCCCAAAGAGTGCCAAAATGATCGGTCCTGCGCCACCCACATCCAGCGGACTCCCGCGACCTTTACCAGGTCATCAGTCCACCTTCCATTACGTGGTCGCCACTGGAGAACCTTTCTGCCCCAACGGCCTACGTACAATGTAGTATGCCCACTGCCACTTAAGTGTAGCGATTCGGAGGGCTATATCGGTTACCTTGGTTCTGCTGCGGATAGCCTCATTTCTGATGTGATCACGCAAAGAAACTCCCAACATAGCCCTCTCCATTGCCCTTTGGGTGACTTTGAGCCGTCTTATGAGGCACATTGTAAGCGACCACGTTTCAGGACCATCATGGTGTTAATGCGCCTAAATAAATATTTTACCATATCTGGATTATTCCAAAGAATGAAGGCAAAGCCACGTAATACACATAATAGGTATAGCATACCTCCAACCATAAAATTCATTCTATGATATCCTGAAGGAATTTTTGAAATGGGTTTAGTGGTTCCGCAAATTTTCCCCTACATGAAAACTTACTTTAAAGCTGAAGAACTGAATGCTACAATCGTAGACATTTTCTCTGGTAGTTTAGGTATACCCGACCCCGTGTCGTGTTAAAATAGCACCACCCTCTATCCTCCCGTGGGTGTCGTAAGAGCCAATTATGGGGATAAGGTTGATGTGCGTTGTGGACGATGGGCTAGCAAGTGTCAGAACATCCTTGTTCACGAGCAGACTGACACGACCAAGTCCTGTTTAGTTAAAATAATGTGTGATCGTGAAATATACTATTTAACTACAGCTCACGGCGACTCTGTCTCTGTTATATAATTACCGATTCGTTGTGAAACAAAAGAAAACTGCGATTATCTCGCCTTGCCCAAGCGCACGATTGCTATTCAAATATTAAAATTTGCCAACAGACTATAGGGCAATTACGAAGCGGCGTAAGTTAAGGGAACTTAACTCTTTCACAGTATTAGATAGACACTACTCCAGACACAATGGAAATAACAGGCTATATATGCTTTTTTGCCACCATCATAGTAGTAAGGCCGAGAGTAGAGGCTTTCGGGCGGGTTTCATACTTCTAACAAGCAAATAGCCCACTCACACTAGAATTGACACTTCGCACTTGACTTGTGAGTCGCTAATCCACAAATGGCTAATGCCGATAATGTCTAGTTTCCCCTCGAGGTTGAAAGGTTAGATCGCAGCCCCTTTCTCTACAACTAGTGCTTACGCCAATTCTTGGCATTATTGAGCGGAGACCGGATTCCTTTGGAGAAGAGAGGACAGCAAACGCTGGTGAAAACCAGTGCATAACAAAAAGGGCAAATTCAAAGGACATGACGAAACTAACTACAACGTTTCTGGTTTTACCGTTTTCGCTACGGCATTCTAAAATGCTTCAGACACAACTGCTTGGCAAACGTAGTGTTGGACACCCTCCGGCCCGGCCAGATGGACCGATGACTTGAGGAGGGTAGCTGGTAATAGTGACTGGATGGTGAAAACGGGAGACTGGGTCTTGTAGCGTAATGTATAGCGGAAACTCAGTACCCCTCACCTCACCAAAGTGAGGGTGTGGTACTGAATGAAAGTGATTGATATTGGCTTCTGCAAAATATTTATTAGCCTACAAATTTAACGGCGTCCAGTCGTGACGACCGCGATTTCAATAATGAAACTAAAATATTTGTTCCCGTCTGTGACAGAGACGTCATCAATTCGAAATTCAAATACTGTAACATGCCAGTTTGAGCTAGCACTAAGGCTGTAAATATATACAGGGGAAGGCCTAAGTCCAGCAGTGGACTGCAATAGGCTGATGTGATGTGTGATGTGACCCTAACATGGTTGCATTTAGGAGGAAGTCGAACGCCGGATCCCGAGTTCGCAATTTTTAAGGCCGGGGCGACCCATCTTCTCTTAAATCGCTGCCGCTTATGACTCGGGTTTGCAGGCTGGTGACGTCACGGCGTTGCGTGCGCAATAATAATTGCCGTGCTCTCGCACGATCGACTCCCGCGCACTAATAGCAACTTTCGCCATTTGTTTTGGGCCCAAATTATTGCGATTAAAGTTACTGTGCTACTGTAGTTATTCTGTTGTTCATAAACGCGCTGTGGGACTGTTTAGTTGTAATTAGTATTTAGATAATATAGTTTGATCAATACTACAAGAACTCGGAACTAAGCAGCGTCTATCGGATTTGGTCCAAGCTCGCATCGTCAAACTGTTCGGACACATTTCAAGACGCATCAATGACTCCATTAGAGCGTCTCGTCGTCCAAGGCAAAGTGGAGGGCACTAGATCGCGTGGACGATCGCCGATGCGATGGACTGATCAAATAAAGGCGATGACGGGCTTGCCTCTGCATGAATGCTCGAGGATTACCTCCAATAGAGAGATTTGGCGTGATGTCGTGAGGCGAGCAACA
Source organism: Epinotia brunnichana (assembly GCA_963854355.1). NCBI lineage: Eukaryota > Metazoa > Arthropoda > Insecta > Lepidoptera > Tortricidae > Epinotia > Epinotia brunnichana. The sequence goes on from OY977954.1 coordinate 13,883,570, forward strand.
CCGGCCGACCCAGCAAGCGACACTGTAACCCGCAAGAGTTAACTTGAGACTCGAGCGCGTACTAACGTAATACGAGCGAGGTCTCAAAGTCTCAAGTTAATTCTTGCGGGTTATACATGTTGAACACGACCACTTTGACAAGAGTCAGACTGAAAAGAAACCCACCCGATATTATACAACCTGCATCAATATAATATATAATTCGTGCCGTCGTAAAAAATAGGGTGTGAACGACGCGTGGCGTCGACGGGGTTGATGTGCGACAGGCCTAAGTTCGACCTTCGCGACACAGTCACCTGACAATGGGCGGTTCAACCGCGGCGGGTGAACCGCGGCGGTTGAACCGCTCAAGCGTGCTTTTAAAACGGCCGTAACGCGCTTTGATAGCGCAGGTGCTCTTGGGGAGCACTAATCCCGCACACTGAGCTGCACTGTGGAAGGACGGGGTGATGGTAAAATAATACTTTGTTGAAAATAAAGTGAAATGGTATAATATAAAAAGAGACACAAACTACTGGCTATTACTTTCCCTACTTCCTATCACAATTTCCCTCCTTAAGTTTTCCTCTGCTTCCTAGGAGCTCCCACTGGTGGGGCTGAACGAACACAAATTGGACTGGCGAATGTAGCCTGTTTTATACCCCTTAGGTCCTCTAAATTAATGGGATCTCTGTCCAGTAAAATTATACAATATTAGGCCAATGGGGCACTTTTAGGATTTTCGATTTACGAGGCCTCGCCCACTTTTACTATCAAAAAACTACTTTTCACGTTTTCCTGGTTTTCAGGGAAACCCTAAGGGTTTTCACATATTTTCCTTCAAAAGAACTATTTCTGGGCTATACATTGCAATATCTATTATTTTTCCCGCTTTTCTCATTTAAATTGGGAAAAATCGATAATTACGTAAAACTACGAAGTTTTGTAACATTAAAAAGCTTCGCCAGGTCCTAATGGCTTTAATTAACATTGGTACTAAAAAGTAATTGTGCATACGTAAGGGCATTTACCTTACCTTTCTAACGGTACCCTAATTGTCTTCGTACCTCATTTGGTTACGATACTATGGCCGGTAGAGACCGTCAATTTTCAAATTTTCATTAGCGCAAGTCTGACTTTTTGCTCCAATCTTTTTAGCCAATCAGAGAAATCAACTCGAACTTGGCAACTCTTGCGCAATATTACATCAGAACTTTGATACATTTCAATCTAGAATTTACTTTACTCATTTAGTAACTCTAGTCACCGATATCCCTTGTTCTCGGACTAGCTCGGGATATAGTCTCGAGTTGGTTTCTTTACAAAATACTTTGGCCATCTCTCCTTCGATTATCAGGGGCTCTCCCTCTATCGATTTTCATGAAATAATTACTGGAGGTACCTAGTATCTTTACTTTAAGCTATCAACTACGTCTGTACTCACAGTACGTGTATTAATATAAAATAGCGTACCACTCAATCTGGGTCGCATAGTTTAATTAGCCTACTATGGCGTTATTTCGTACAATTTTCAACCCCTATAGGTATAATTATGTGGTCAGAAGGACGCTGAGGCACCTGGCCTTACATTTTCACCTAAGGCTACGGTCTTGCGAGGTCTGTCGCTCACATAGGGTTTAATTTGCTCATCCGCGGACACACTGCTGACCAACCCGACTGTACAAACACAATAACTATTTTGAGTACATCGTCCTTGGCAATTTCCTAACACAACGTTTTCCTTGTAACCGGAATGAAATTCTGTATAAAGTTTAAATATGTCAATTCGCGTTTACTGTGTCTAACTTCTTGAGACTCATTCAAACCTACTGGTGAACGAGATGACGCGTCTGCCGCGTTTCTGTCGCTACGCATGTATTCAATGTCATAGTCGTAGCCCGCGAGGATCACGGCCCGGCGCTGCATCCTACTCGCTGCCATCACGGGTATACCCGATTTACCCCCAAAAATGGAGACCAAGGGCTTGTGATTTTCTTTATAATATTTCATCAATTTTCTTTATAATCTTTATCAATGACCTGGTTTCGTTTATGAGTAATTCTGTTGATGACACAAAACTGGTAGTATTCGCTGACGATACTAACGCAGTGGTATCAGCAGAGAATATGACACAGTTAAATGAAAGAGTGAACTTTGCTTTGGATGCTCTGAACACCTGGTTTAGTGCTAACAAACTACAACTTAACTGTACCAAGACTAATGCATTATTATTCAAAACCACCTCGAGAAGCAAAGACAGCCTGGAGATATCATCAAATGGAGTAAGAATTCAGCAAGTAACATCATTGAAATTTCTCGGCGTCTGGATTGATTCGAGTTTAAATTGGAAGGATGAACTGTCTTCACTGGTCAAGTCTATCAGCTCTGCTTGTTACGCGCTTAGAAGTCTAAGAGAGGAGGTAAAGCTGTCCCAACTAAAAATGGTATATTATGCTTTAGTGGAATCGAAATTAAGATACAGCATAAAATTTTGGGGCAACAGTTACCGTTATAATATTCAGTCCGCCTTTGTAGCCCAGAAAAGAGCCATCAGAACCATGGCCATAATATGTCAGACCACATCTTGTAAAACGTATTTTTCTGAGTTACAAATCCTCACTGTTCCTAGTCTATATATACTTGTACTTCTTAGTGATTTAATCAAGTACCTAAACTGTATTGAAACACTAGAAGACAGACAAAAGCGCCTGGCAACAAGAAGAATGGACTTACCTCGAATTTTTACCACCAAACTCAACGTTGTCAAGCACTCTTCGGGATACCAAGCAATTAACCTCTTTAATAAGCTACCCGTTGAATTAAAATGCATTACAAATTTAAACATATTTAAAAATAATCTAAAGGCTTTTTTGTTGAGGAAGTGTTTTTACTCGATTGATGAGTTTTTTACAGCATAGGGTCTAAGTGTGACAATTGTTTGACATGGCTATTTACATTATTGGAATTTGACATTGATTTTTATATTACGGACATATTATTTTCTAAATTGTATTTTTAAATGAATTAATATGTTTTGTCATGCATGTTGTATTGTACCTACTTATGATCTGGAGTGATGTGTAATTTAACTGTTTGTATTTATTATTATCTTTTTAGTTTTGTATATTATTGTTATTTTTAATGAAGTTAATTCAAACACAATTGATATTGTTAAATGAATAAATGACTATGACTATGACTATGATCGGTTCTTAGAGTAAATTTACTACCGTAAAGGTATTGACGAAATTTCTTAATGCCATATATTATCGCCAGCGCCTCACGCTCAATCTGGGACCTTTGCCTTTTCTGCCGAGTTCAATACCCGTGATGCGTAAGCGATGGGCCGCTCTCCTTCCGCCGTCCAGTGAGATATCACAGCCCCAAGACCAACACTACTTGCGTCCGTTGTCAATATTAACTGTAATTCTGGCGAGTATAGGGAGCTAATACTTAACTGGAAATCAACAAAAGCTTAATTTTTCCGTAACCTACAGTATTGACCCGTAATAGTGTCTGAAACGGAGAAATTGAAAACATATACTCAACCCTTTCTTTGGAGAGTTTGGATCCGTAATAGTGTTTGAAACGGAGAAACTGAAAACATACTCAACCCTTGTTTGGATCCGTAATAGTGTCTGAAACGGAGACACTGAAAACATACTCAGTTTAACATAATTTATATCAGACAGTATGGAATATCGTAAGTAGCACCCTGTACTGTGTTACCGTCTCTCGCCTCACCACACAAAATGACTATACTGCATTACCATTTCAAACATATCCTTTATTCAAGAGTGATTATTCCGAACATAGATGCTCTATTTTTAACCGACTTCAAAAAAAAGGAGGGGGTTCTCAATTCGGATGTATTTTTTTTTTATTTTTAATGTTTGTTACCTCAGAACTCCGTCATTTATGAACCGATTCGTACAATTCTTTTTTTTAACTGAAAGTATATGCTTCCAGATTGGTCCCATTGTTTCCAAAACCCCAGTAATTTTTGTGACTCACCGTTAAAGTTAACGTTTCTTAATTTTCACCTTAACTAGGGTACACTTTATTTGAAAATGCTCAGCTAAGATAAAGTTAAATATTTCTCAAAGATTTCCTCCAATTAGTCACGATTTCAGATTTCAAAATGTGGGGACATATTAGTTTATGGTAATCAAAAAGTAGAATTATCTATCTTCAAAACTATTGTATCAGCTGCGTAATTTAGTACACCATCCTTATAAACGTACTATGGTAATTGCACCGGTTACGCGACCAGCTTCAGTTAACGACCACCTAAAGGAGAAGGTTTCTTTAATTAAAGATGATAGTTGTGTGTAAAAAAGGTAAGTAGGTACCTATTTCTACAGATATGTCGCATTGTATGATTTTTTAGTACTAAATAAACGACAAAAATATCCTTTCAGTTCACGAAATAATCTAAGTGGTAGCAAACAGGCACTCAAAAATGTAGGTGGCCGCTAATAGGCACAGTGATCCGATATCACTTCTATATCATTGTATTAAAAATGATCGGTTGATTTAAGAATATTTTTAAAGTTAAATGAATAGGTACCTATACTAAACAAAAAAAAAGTTTATATTTTATAAGTAGTTAGTAATTTTTTTTTCCTACTTAAAATGATACAAAAGTTAACAATAAAGTAGGTACACGCTTTCAATGAAAAACTTATGACAATATTCTCAAACGCATCACTATTTATGTAACGCAACACAATAGTTATTGTAGGTTTTAGTTCTAATACAGGGTTGAACTTTATTTATCGCTCCAGTTAATAACCTTAAAACAAACTATAAAATAGACTTGTCGGTGACTGTCTATATTGTCTGCCCCCAATTCTCCTGTAAAAATGGTTACCCTATCATACTGGACTCGCTACTCTACACAGCGCTCAGAAACACACCCCACACTTCTACTCAAACCCGAGTAGCGGCACCGGCCGCTGGAAAACGGGGGGAAAACCGTGGAAAGTGACGCCTAGCGCCATCTCTTGCGGAGTGGCGCGCAACTGAGCATTGAGGGAAGTTTTTTTAAGAACGCGGTTAAAGACAGCAAGTTTGAACCATTTATGCTATGGTTAAATCTAGGTAGACTGGATGTTATGACCTTATGACTAACAATTAAACGTACAAACTTACTGTCGTAGTTTTTCACTAAGAATTAAAAAAAGAAAATGTGGTTAAGTGAGTTGCAGGAAAAAAAATATTCATTAAAATGTTTTTTTTAACTTTTTACGTCGATATCCGTTTGTCCTATATTTTAAATAGTTGCAACGTATTTCTTCTAACATGCACCTGCAAGGCAGAAGAATCGTCTACTTGACGTCGACTCTAGGTACCTACTCGTAGGTAGTTACCTAGAGTCGACGTCAAATAGATGTAGGTACCTACCTACACATTTTTCGTCTTATCACAGGCACGAATACGCTACTAAAAGTATAATAATAATATCTTACCTACCTATTCACTCAAGATGTACCATGTGAAAATGTCAAGAACGGAGAAAAATGCAACTTAGTTCCTTAATAATTATATGTAAATTAAAGCAGGAAACCAACCACTTTACTGTTATAAATCCCCAACATGTTATACCTACACCCCACCGTCACCTGATTGTCAGACACAGAAAAGAAAGCGATATCCTAGGGATATCTTCTTCTGTCAGTAAAGACAAATGGAATCGGGTCACAGGGATATGTGTAAGGTTTCATTCCTAGACTACGCCATGATCGAATCTGAAAACATGATCATTGTCATGTTAACGCAGACCAAGAGACAAAAGTCCTGTATACCTTCTAGACGAAAAGAAGCATTTATATTTTTTTTACAACAACTACCTACCTACTTATGTGAAGTACACGCGAGTATTTTATTTAAATATATACGTACCTAATCGAAGAATTCGATGATAAAATATTTTACAAATATTTTATTATCGAATTCAAAAACTGCGTGGCGTCGTAAAAATTTCAAGAGTTTCTTATCATTGAGATAAGACACTCGATAACGGGCCCTAGCCAGAGATCACTCGCGAACCCTAGTAACCGAATTTCGGCATCGGCGCGAGCGAAACAAAAACTGACCTACATCGCTCCCTCCGTTCAGCCACCCTACGCTCCCGTCTTACCCCTGCATTTTCCTTCCTTTCAAGGTGAATATTGATGCATTTTTGCTATGCAATCGATGCAATTGACACAATGCGTTCGAATAAAATAATTGCACCAGCCTACATTTTTAATGTAAACATTCTAACGACACATTTTTAGGTTAGGAAAATTTATTCAATACATTTGTTGAGTTAGCTGTTTTTATAGCATAAAAAGTAAGTGGTTCGCGTTTCCAACGTCCCATTTACGAGCTAAGTGGATGTAAACATCCCGATACAATGTAAATAGTGGCCGTCCAAGGAGTCGATCGCGCCGCAAAAAAAGCGCATCCTATTATCGACTACAACAAAAGGACTTGCAGCGATACCTAAGTACACATCTCGATTCATCGTCTCGACTCGAATCGGCGAACCGATGCCATTGGCGCGCCCCACTGTCGCCGCGCGGGAACGGGATGGTCATACCGTTTTCGCTGAAGAGGGACAAGGAGGTTGATAGTCATCTTAGCTGCCGAGTGGCGTCCCACTGGGCGGGGCCGCGTCAAGGAGTGAGCCTCAGATGCGCACAGTTGTTGGAGGGGCTTCGCTCGGCCGAAGGATCGCACTGCAGTCGTGCCCCGCGCCGACCACGAGCGCACGTTCACCGCCGCGCTCACGACTTACGTAACAACTAATCGGATCGAACCTTCCGATAAATCAATCGTGATCGTCAACTGTCAATAATTGTGCACCAATATTTTTTTTCATTATTTCTGTCGCGCTGAAACAAGTGAACTCGATTGTGTACTTTGTGTTGTTTTTGTTTTCACGCTTTATTTTTGGGCGTATCAGAACAGTGTTTTGAATTTGATGCTGACGGACTAAGTGTGGGAACAACTGTTTTTTGGACTTGATACTGTCCTGTGATTTTACTGACATAAAAAATGGTGATATGTGGACACATGGTGTTATTTTCTAAGTGACAACAACACCAGACGTGACAATCATGTAAGTGTTTAGTTTCTAACAGTGATGTCTCGTGAAGTGTAAAAAGTCCGTGATATTTTTCAATTCGCACCCTAAAATTGGCAATCAAAACAAATTAGAAAAAAAATCAAAAGTGGTGTAGGTATGCAAAATATTTGAAATTTTCTTTACAGGGTTTTATGTGATATTAATCATGCAAGAAAATCCAATAAGAATACATTGTATCTTATCCGATTAACATCTTATTGGAAATAAGCATAAGGTATCAAATAATATAATTTCCAATGAGCTTTCTATTCAACAATTATTATGATGTTTTTGGGACTTAGGAAATTTACCTAGTTACCTATGTTCAAATTAGTTCCGGATTCGACAGTGAATAATAAATAAACAAATGAAAAAAATAATAAAAACAAAGGTTAAATTTCAATAATAATAACTTACGAATTAATATCATAGAATAGAGTAGGTAAAACAGCATCGTTAAGATTGTTGTACCTAACTTTTAGCAAAATAAAATTGCGCACACAGCAATTTTGTTAAGTAGGTACTTAGGTAAATAAGTAGCAAGAAATAATAAAATGACAATTATTTAGTTTTTTTCTAATTCACAAAGACAATGAAAGAACACAAACTCACTCGTGACTAAATCAATCGTTTAAATCATTCCAAATAATTTCGCTCAATTATCGCATTTTTAGTCTCGCCGCGCGTCGGCGGGCGCACGGCTGCACACTAGACTAATCCCGTGATTGATCGGTGTCGAACCGATTACCGGTGCGTTTACCCTAATTCACCGGCATTTTTGGTATTCCGCAGATAGGTATTTGTGCAACCTCAGACTTCACACCCAATTGAACGATGTCGTGACGGTATTTAACAATCCGATTTTGCACTTGAGATGTTATTGTAGTGTGAAATAATTTTATACATGGTAAACAATAAATGTTCTCTTCTCTTCTATGATTTCAAACATGAATAGGTGATAAAAAATATATTTTATTACAATTAGTTTCGTATAATAATGTCATCACGTATATAATAACGTCTTGCTCTTAAGTTAGTACTTAAAGAAGTAAATTAATATTATTTACCTTCAGCAAATAATTCGCACCACTAAAAGGAACTACTACAAAATAGGAATAACTGTTTGAGGTGAAGTTTATAATTAAGATTTGTAAGTATTAGGTAGCTATATCACATTGGATAATTGTCCCCAATTTTGGCCTATGATTTCCTGTGTCAGAGAAACAAGGTTTGTGTTGTCAGTATTTTGTGCCTTTATCATAGTGATTTATATAAACACAACAAATAAATCAAACTTTAGTTTCCTATAGGTACCTATGTACAGTACCTACGTACCTGAATTGTATTACTAAAATTAAAATTATTACGCTTACAATTTACTTAAGGAATTAACTTTATTATATTAGTAGGTATAATTTTACAATTTAAAATAATACCTACTGATAACCTACCTAAAATTCGGCTTATTTAAAAAATCACTATACACGCATAGATCTAATCGCGATATTTATTTTCTTACCGTTGTTTTAACGTACCTAGGTACCTACCTACATGGATCGTATAATATGTGTAATTGCTTACAAAGCGCGAGAGTTTAGTAAAATGTAAATTCATTAGGTTTTTTCCACATTTGTACCTACCTACTTGAAACCGAAGTTTTCTTAATCATTGTAACATTTTTTATTGCCATTTCTACCTTAAAGAGACGTAGATAATTTCGAAAAATAATATATTATCTAAATCTTATCTTATTATCAACATTGTTTTATTTTTATTATACTAGCTAAAAAAAGGAAAATATCACGGATCAACACTTTGCTTCTGATTGCAAAACACGCAATTTAGTTCCCTTGTACCTTATTAGTGTAATGGGGTTCGCACAGATGGCGTTGGGGACTTGACCTCAACTTCGGGAACTAACCAACTTCTCAAGTGCTTTGGACAAATTAGAACAACTGATAATCCGGGGTTTTGTTTTTTGTCTTGTAATTTAGTTTACTTTCAGGACAGTTAGCTTCATTTTATAATCATTGACGGTTATAGATTAATTTTAGATTAATGAGTGTAGTATTTGCATGAATTAATAAAACACATATGTTTTGTTTATATGCACTGAACTGTGTGTGCAGTGACACAGATGGCATTTAATTCCTTTTTTGACTTAGAACATATTTAATGTATTTTTGTAGGCATTTATTATTCTTTTACATCTTGTGAGGTTACTACTGAATAAATCTACAATTGTTAAAATTCATATTGTAAAAATGCACCGACTACTTACTTTCGCTTTGACACTATCCGATGCCGATTTGCCATCTTGACATACTGGGCAGGATTCCCTTTTCTAAATAGCCTCACATCTGTAGTAAGTAATATATATTAAACCGACATAAAAAGCACAAGGTCAATTAGCATGTATGTATTGCGATAAAAAACTGCATAAAAAATAATTCAAACTAATTTTTCACTCTTTGCGTTTCGCGCTTATAAAAAGTTTAATCGCGATATAAAATTGCGTGCCGATAAAAAAACTGTATATTTTTTTAAGTATGTAATTATTCGTTTATTGAGTTCCACCAATGTACTTGGACCGGTCTATTATTTAAAGTGAAAATAATCTGTACTTTACACAACAGTACTTTCTGCCCTGTTAAATATACATGTATTTGTTGACCGTGATGATCTGATGATTGATGAATGATTTTTTTTTAATTCCAACAAAATATTATTCACGCCAAACCGAAAATCCGAAACTGGTTAATTTGTGCAGCGTGGTTGTAATTATTGGGTCCATACAACGCGCTTTTACCCTACATTTAGTGTTACCGTAATCGATGGTGTACTAATAGCGAATACCGTGAGACTTGTATTGTTGGATGTTTGCAAAATTATATTATCTAATAGGAATTTAGTATTGTATGTTTGTATGTCATTCGCTTAATAGACTGGACTTAAAATGGAAATATGTATTATTTTTTATTGACTCAAAAGGGTTTATTAATTTGACTGCTTGTATGTGCTAAGTATAGTATATGCGTATTTTACGACCTCATTGGAGCTCTTTATTTTTGTAGAACAGCAAATGTCAAAGATAATTGCAATAAGTACCTAGGTACCTATATTCGGCGGTAATAGGTAGGTAAGTACCTAGTTATATTAATTACCTTAACATTAAATTAAATACAGTAGCTATTTCACATAAAATTACATAAAAAATTAGAAACCTTGAGTCATCAAATAATCTTATAAGAATCGCATATAAGATCGTACGCAATGTCATTTATTTGTAATTATGTATAGTTTTGTCTTATTTTAGTTTATATTAATTGGGTTAGTTGTATTCAATATAAGTAATAAACTCTTTGACACCACATGGAAATGCACTTATAATTTCAAAGAAAATTCCAGTTGATACTTTTTGTAAGTACCTACTACTTACTTATAAGCAGGAACGTCTACTAAGTGCATAACAAAAATTTTCAATTTCTAATTTAAGGGACAAAGCCTGCTCAAATTTTATTTAGAACGTCAGTATTTTCTTTTCACCGGTAACAGTATAAGACACGGAGGCCAATTCTTTATTGATTTCTCTGAGCAAAGCCAGGCGCAAAAGTTAAACAATTAAAAATGTTCGTTCGATATTTACGTCCTATTGTTAAATGCTTACACTCAATCACTGTGAGAGAGAATGTGTGATACGCACAAACCGATAGTTTTCAGAATTATGTGATTAGTTTAATCAGACAATAGGTACTTAATTAGGTATTTATAGCAAAAAAGTTCACATAAAGCCGCCACGGAGCGGTGTAAAATATGATATCGGATCTTCTAGAAAACGTAATGTTCTATGGACAAATCTCATTAAATTACCGACTTCCTTATTATGGAGTAGGTAAATGAGCAAACCTGCCAACTTATAACTGTCTAGCTCAAAGATTCATTCTACCACAGGCAAAATCGAATTGGAATTGGAACAAATATGCCATTTCAAACCGATAACGAATGTCGAATCTGGTCTGCACAATTATCTGACAATACCTAAAGTATTCAAAATATCTAAGGTAGAAGAAATTATTTTGAGTAGGTAACTTTTAAGTATAGAATCTAAAATGGTGTAAAAATAACATCACTTTTAACCAAAAAACACTACTAGCGGAACCAATTGTTAATTTTTGTGCTATTGCAATGGTTACGCGAACAGCTTCAGTTAGCGACCACTTGAAGGACAATAAGGTACCTACCATCTTCAAATTAGGATAATAATATTTTTACAGAGTAAAATATATTTTCAGTTCACAACTAGGCAATGTAGGTCGAAAACCGGCACACCAAATTAAGTCGTCGCAAACTGGCGCGATGACCCTACTTATGTTTAGTTTAGATCCAAAGACAATATGAACCTAGCACCTATTGTCCTGTGAAGTTATTTTAGACCGTTCATTTACCGCCACCACCCTAGGCCGTCCGACAGTATTAGCAGTCGCCATCAAATATATCGGGGCGGCCACAGTGCTCACTAATATCTGAACACGTCTCTATTGTTGAGGCATTAGAGACGTGTTCAGATATTTGTGAGCACTTTGGCCGCTCCGATTTATCTGATGGCGACTGTTCCTACTGTTAGCAAAAATGTTTAACGACTTCTTTTGACAAAATCTTAATGAGCATAGCCATGAGACGTAGACTATTATATTTAACACAGTCTAAAAACAAAATAAGTACCTAGTATGTATGTACCTAAGCACTTCAATGTACATAATAACAGGTTAGACCAATATACATACCTACCTACCTGCTGTCATCATTAAAATACAGAGGCGAAGTGATTATTAGGTAGTAATAACATGACTTAAATTTAAACCATTCGCCAACTGTATGGTACGAGTATGGTACCGTAAACCAGAGGTTAAGTACAGAAAGTTTCGGTTTCGAGCCTATGCCAGATATTCTTTGCGTTTCGAGTTTTGTGTGTAATATGACTTTAACATTTTCTTTATCTACTACCTTTTTCCACTGAACTAAGTGATTACTACGAGTACCTATAGTGTTAACAGCTTTTGCAGTTGACCATTCAAATCTATTTTAACGACTCTATAGCATTGTTAATATAAAATGCAGACATAGACCATAGAACAATATTTTATGACAAGAACATATTATACTTACTTGTGTTTATAAAAACAGATACACTCATAACGTCATAACATACCTACTTATAGAAGATTCATAATATGCGTAAAGATACGTACCTACTATATCAATCCAAAAGAGGTTTCAAATTCATCTGCTTTGTCTTTTTTTTTAGGTTGGCTGGTAGACAATGCTTTAAAGCATTAAGTCCGCCTTTTGTTCCATAAGTTATTATTTTGTGCAATAAACATTAAATAAATAATTAAATCATCATATCAGCCGAAAGACGTCCACTTGCTGGACATAGGCCTTCCCCAAAGAGTGCCAAAATGACCGGTCCTGCGCCACCCGCATCCAGCGGATTCCCGCGACCTTTACCAGGTCATCAGTCCACCTTGTGGGGGGGGGGGGGGGCTACCCACCCGGCACCTTCCGTTACGTGGTCGCCACTCAAGAACTTTACTGAGTCATAGTACCTATAGGTACACAAAATAAAAATATATTGTAAGGAAAGTGAGTGCAATCCTCGCCAATAATCACTGTTTGGCGAACTTATATGTAGGTAATAGAAAATGTAACTTATTATTTTTGGAAAAACAAATAAATAATAAATTAAGGCGATATCCTAGAGATGTCCGCTTGTGTCATTAAAACAAATGGAATCGTGGCCTTATAGTGTAACAAATCGTCTCACGCGCAGCTCAAGTCTGACTAGCCGGATGTTTGTAAATTATTATCTTATCGGAACTATGGCTTCCAAAATATCATAACATTCATAACAATATCCCATGACACAGGCACAGCATCCGAAGTAGGTCCTATACTTGAGATTTGAGTTTGCCGAATTGCATCAAAGTAGTCCATTCAAAAAGTGACTCTACCGTGTAAGGTAGAAGATTGCAATTACAATTACAGTTTTATAAAAATAGTAAAAAGACACATAACACATTAGGTATATCGCTGTATAGCCGACAGGCTAGCAGCAAACGCAGCAATTCTCCATCTTAATATTATAAATGCGAAAGTGTGTCTTCCTGTCTGTCTGACTGTTAGGTACCTCTTCACGCTTAAACCATCAAACCAATTTGGATGAAATTTGGTATAGAGATAGTTTGAGTCCCGGGGAAGGACATGGGGTTGTTTTTGTCCAGGAAATCATCCCCTAAGGGGGTGAAATGGGGATCAACTGTGTATGGAGCTACGATATAAACGAGTTAATAATACATTTAATAATATACGTTTCGATCCATTTGTCAAGCTTACTAAATCATGTTGTCATTCGAGATATTCACAAATTGCAAGTCAATCAGGTAAAATAATGGGTCAAAATCAAATTTCAAGGCTTAGTTACAAATATTATGTCATTTATTTAGTAGGTAAATAGGTATTAGGTACCTATTGATGTAACACACTAAGAATGCTAATGTCAGGAAATGAAGATTCATAGTTTAATATTACGAGTATATATACAGTGATCGGATTTACGGTACAACACGGCGGGAAATCGAGCAGAAATATTAATATGGACATGAACAAAATCTGGGCGTCTTGTTTAAAAAAATACTAGTAAGAATAATGATATTTGTAATTTTTAGGCGTCTTAGGCTATTTGGCATAATATCTGAGATCAGTTTTAAACAGAGCTAGAGATGCAACGGATATCCGGCCACTATCCGGTATCCGGCCTATCCGGCCACAATTTCACTATCCGGCCCAATACCGAATAGTGGCGTAGTATCCGGCTGGATACCGGATAGTGTTTTAACATAGGAGATCATAGGTAAGGAGAGAACAAGTTTAGTAAAAACAAGGGTGATTAAATAACAAACCAAAACGTACTCAACTATTAAGGTCAGTTTAACTTAACAAATAAAAAAAAATGGCACTAAAGATAAAAACTAAAATACAACTATCTAGTATCAAAACCTGCCTACACCGAGTAATAGGTTGCAACCTGCACACGCGCGCTCGAATTAACTTCGTTTTAGGCATATAACTTTTGGCCGGATATCCGGCGGGCGGATAATGGATATCCGGCTGGCTGCACGGCCGGATATTCGGTATCCGGTATCCGGCCAAACCACTATTCGTTGCATCTCTCTATTTCTATTTAAAACTGATATCATAAAACTCTGACGTCTGTTTCAGTTAAGCAATTAACATGTTAGAGTGTGTTGCACCAAACCATCTGTAATGGTAACCGGTGTTCGTTAAAATCGGAATATATAGAAAGTTTGACAAGTTTCCCATAAGTTCGCCATATTTTTATAAGTTAAGTTAAGTTGTACATGAAATACCCATTTTAAGCAAAACCTAGACGAGATTATGGGGGGTTCTAATTTTGATAAAAGTTATAATGAATCAGACAAATCCTGCGTTAGTAGACACATTATTTCAAGGAAAACTATTTTGAAAAGTATTAATTAAGCATTTAATGATCGAGGCAAGCAAAAACTAATTATACAACATTGTCCTTTGATATCCTAGATAAACGAATAAAATGTCCGTATACAAAAAATACATAAAAAGTAAAACTAATTACTACTATTATTAGAGAAAAAAGTTGAAATCTCTAGACTTCAGTATATCTTTTTAATTAGCCTTTTTGCATTATTTCCATTGATCGGTCTGTTGTTGTAAGTTTGTGCAAAACGCTCAGTCTAGCTATACCTACCTACGACTGATTGTCTAATATTTACATTTGTTTGTGACGGAAGTCGAGAGCTATAACTGATACCATTATTAACACCTTGTTTATCATACGTTTCTAAGAAAATATTAAAAACACTATCGAGCGAAAAAATAGTGTCATATTACTATCCTTATCGGCTAAGTAAATTGAGTCTTCGGCATATTTTCTCACGGTGGATGCTAGTTATAATGAACTATATTGCATTAGTATAGGATTCAAAATGGCGCAACATTGAAAATAGCAGTTTGTTAAGTGGTTCAAGTAATGAGAAGAAGCTGGGAAGGAATAGGTGACAACCGAGCGCGTTATCATAAGTAACAGACAATTTATTTTATTGAGAAAGATGATATAAGTATAAGCATTAACTATAACAAATCAATACAAAATCACATGTAAATGTATAGAATAAATACTTGTTGTATTTTTAGAATCAGAGAATACCAGCAGCAGACCGTATTTCAATGTTTTTCCCGACGAAATAAAACGTTTATTGTAGTGCAAATAAGTAACCTAAATGCATATTTATTTATTTTTATACCGCGATTGCAATAAATGGTCGATAACGCGCTTGTTATTCATCGGGGGTCTCAAGGGTCCATAGGCTACAGATTTTACTTACCATCGAAGAAAAAACATCAAAAGGTAATCGGGGTCGCAGTGTTTCTGGCGGGGGCCGGGGCACTCACCTTAAAACCCCAGGGAAGGCGACTATCATCCTAGGACGACTCAAATGTGGCGAGGCGCGAGGAGGGATCCAGTGCGTTTAGAATGAGATCCTGGAGTCCTCCGCATGAGAGCGCAGATGCCGGCCGCCGTGGAGTTTTGAGTGGATAGAAATACCACATAACCCGGTCATCCCCCGTCCTCTTGACATAGAATAGTTAGGAGTCAAACGAAATGTAATATGTTTTTATTTTCATTTTCACTATTAATTGGTGAATGCTGTGTCCTTCTGTAATTAATAAGGTACTTGGTTTTAATTTGTGCTTGTGCTATATTATGTAATGGTATGCTTATTGTTGAAGGTCCTTAATAAATAAACTGGTTCGCAGGTATCCTCTGAGAAAAAAAAAATTATATTCCTAGGTAAATAGATACTAGTTTCTCCCCCGCCTTCGCTCGTAACTTCCACCACACGGTGTGGCACAACATGATATTGCCAACGTAAACAATACGTGACGTACAATCAATTGATGGTGTCGCTGACTGAATGGGTTCACGTGACTGACGCCATGACTGACTGACCCCGGCGGGTCAAGATGACCCCAGTGACCCATGGTTAAGTGGAGATTTTAACCCTTTTCGAGACATTGTATATGTCTTATACACTAAAGAGCAAACGTTTCGTGTCACCCTAAATTAAATAACCGCAATTGTTTTTTTTATATTTTATACTAGTCTTATTTACATAATATTAGGTCCTTACCTATGAAATTGGCGGTTTTTTCACAGATATTATTTTGTACGTAATTTATTCATTTCTATTGCAACTTCCAAATTATTTTTTAATTTCATTATAAGACTATGTAACAAAGGTTTTAAATACAAAAAATAGGTTTGAATTTTTTATTTAGTGTTTCAAATTAAAGCTTGAAAACCGCCCTTTTCATGTGCTGCCGGTTAAAGTGTTTCAATTACGTATAGTTTTATGATGCGAACTATTTTTAAGGAATGAAGATATGTGTAAAGTAGCTTAAAAGTTTTCTATATTCCTACCAAAATTTAGTTTGCTTTGAATTTGACATATTGCTGAATAATCCGCAAAATTCAATGTATGAAAATCACAGTTTTCATAAAATTCTCCATACACACCGCCAATTTCATAGGTAAGGACCTAATATATTATTCGTAATACCCAAATGTATTAGCAATTTCCGGGATCCTATCATAAAAATATCAACGTCCAAAAATTTCGAATTTTGCGATATATCGCTCCGTTAACCTGGTAATGTTATATTTTCAACTCTCATTTTGCAGTTTAGATGTAAAATTAAATAAATATCATGACATGATTAAAAAAACTGTACAATGTTGCACTATTTTAGGAAATATGACGGTATTTCACCGACCCGAAACTTTTGCTATTTATTGTACCTAATATGAGACGGATCAAGGAAAGTGTCTCATTCGCCATCCTAAACCCAAAACCTATACGTGAGGAAACTGTTTATATTTTTCAAAAATAATTGACGCAGCTGAGAAGTCTGCAATTTTATTCTGGTGCTAAGTAAGTTTATTCCTAGGTATCACCAAAAAAATAATTAGGCACTTCTAAAATTTTAATCCATTCGGCAAACTAAAGTAATCTTGAGTAGGTAGGTATATTTGTTAATATCGGCCATGTTTTTATCATCTGGCAAAATCATTCCCACATGATGACGATCATCGAACAACATAATCATAATCGATTCCCGCTACTGATCTTTAAAAAACAATGTCCATTCACATTCGGGACACACATGTGCGGCTAGACGGAGATGGCACCATACGGCAGAGCAGGACAGTGTGTTTTTCTTTTTTTTTTGTCATCGGCTCCGATTTGGCCACATGTTTGCTATGGAAGTTTGGATCAAATAAAGGATTTATGTCGTTTTTTAAGGTAAAGGGTTATGACTTTTAAAGCTACTGATCAATGCAGTTTTTACTTGATATTTTAATGGTTATATAGGATTCCCACAGACTATTTTAAAATAAATAAATATGTCGTGAAAATGTAAACAAATTGATCTACATGCCTTGTATGTATGTAGATATGTTTCTATGATATATTTATATTAACTTTAACGAAACAAATTATTCTTTTTAATATTTCTGTTTCGTGATTCGTGAATATGATTGAAATCAGTGTCCTCGTAGCTCAGAGGGTACCGGCAATACAGAGGTCGCAAGTGCGAGTCTTGCCCTGGGCTTCAGACGATGATGGTTTATTTTTTAATTATATTCGTTCTCTGTATCATATCGTTTAAAACGATGATATATGATGATATATCCCTTTTAAACTATAGTAATAGTAACTCTGTGAGCTGTAGAAATCGCGCGTCCGTATTTTTTTTCGAAAAACTGATTGTCAAACTCTAAATCACATGCGCGTCGCCGACCCTTTCCTCTGAAACCGTACCTACTACCTACGCAACCATTTAGGTTCTAGGATTTGAGGATGAATGTTTATTGGTAATCAAAGAGTAATTTATTTTCCACAGCTGTTATTCAGAAATGAGGTGTGAAACGCAGTATATGTGTCCCTCGGTAGCAAAATTATTTCCGTCTTGGGCGTAAACACTTGAATCCCTCGTTATGCTCAAGATTCTACTTTGGAATCTGTCGTTACGCTCAGGATTCTATTGTAGATTCTTTCGCTTCACTCAGAAATCAATACACCGTATTCTCCGTAAATATATCATTTTGCTTCCTTGAGATACAATCTTATATTTTACTGTTGTCATCTACCGTAGGTACCTACTTATTATATATTGGGCATCGTTTCTTGCCTTCTCTCTCAGGAATATATACTTACGATATACAAGCAATTCTAATAAATGTTGACATTTATAGCAACTGTACATGCATATAGTCATAATATCGAACTTGGCAACGTATCAAAATGAATGAGGCATTGGCATATGCAACTATAATCCAAGCAAGCTCGCATCTCAGTCATACCCTTTCTTAGAACATAGACCTTATCGATCACGCTATAAGGTACCTATACTTTTAAACGTAACGGGGATTGAGATAGGATTTTGTATGTTAGCTCAAGCATTGTTTATTATTACTGGACGCAAACACGTGCGTGGATTATGTGAGTGTCGTTCTAAGAGGTTGGACAGTTGTCTGTCAGTTGTCAGTCAGTTGCGACTGACCAAATATAAGGTAGATATGGCAAGGATAACCTTACCACAGCCACATATAAATGTGTAGGGTCTACTACTAATTATGGCAAAGTCAAGACTCTAGAGAGATAAAATACTGATAATGTAAAAAAATGCGAAGGGAAAATAGCTGATGTAAGAATAGACCGCGTAGAGTCTACCTGGTGGTAAGCAATCACCGTGTCTTATATAGAAGCTTGCAACAACAGAAGAGTCTACAACCGTTATCTATAAAAACGGCAAAAATATCGGTTTTTTAGTATTCGTTGTTATAGCGGCAACAGAAATACATCATCTGTGAAAATTTCAACTGTCTAACTATCACGGTTCATGAGATTCAGCCTGGTGACAGACGGACAGACAAACAGTCAGACGGACAGACAGACGGACAGTAGATAACCTAGGGCTCCTTGTGGACCGTAAGCGCATTTGCCACGTAACATAAAACCTACGTCCACGGCGATTAACACGGCCCTGGCAATTAAGTGTCATTCGGATAATGTATTACTGTACCGCTGTACGATCGGCGACGCATAACCCTTCGTGAACCTTATTGCAACGGCACAAGGTCCATCATCGGTCAGTGTGACGAGTCGTGTCACATACTAAATATAACGTTCGGTTCGTTACGGCGTCACCTGCCGGGAACTCTGTCACGCTGTGTTTTGATCTATAACGTTCTATTTTTATATCTGTGGCATTATTGATATTATCGTGTATATATATTTTTAGGGTTCCGTACCCAAAGGGTAAAACGGGACCCATTACTAAGACTCGGCTGTCCGTCATTCCGTCTGTCTGTCTGCCCGTCTGTCACCATGAACCGTGATAGTTAGACAGTTGAAATTTTCACAGATGATGTATTTCTGTTGCGGCTATAACAACAAATACCTACTAAACAACAGAATAAAATAAATATTTAAGGTGGCTCCCATACAAAAAAAATCATTTTTTTTTTTTGCCGTTTTCTTGATAATGGTACGGAACCCTTCGTGCGCGAATACGACTCGCACATGGCCGGTTTATATCATCACATATCTTGAAAAATAAGGTCAAATGGCCATTAATTGCATGCAAGTTTCCGTACATTGCGGGTTACTGCGGCATATGAGTTAAGTTCATCTATCAAATCCCGCAATGTAGTTAAACTTGCACGCAATTTATTGCATGTGTAGGAGCTGCTTTAGAAAAGTAGGATTACCGCCGTATGCGCCGGGCTTCCATGGACATAGTACCCACGCTGGCCCCAATCGTTTCTTCTTCGCATCCTCATAACTGAGGGTCCTGAATACATGAGGTCGCTTTGCGCACTAATGCTCTCCAGGGCTGTTATTCTTTACGCGCTCTTGCACCTCACCCCATCCGTCACACCTAACAAAACTAGACCTCTATTTACGCTGCATCATATCAGCCGAAAGACGTCTACTGCTGGACATAGGCCTCCCCCAAAGAGTGCCACAATGACTGGTTCCGCGCCACCCGCATCCAGCGCACTCCCGCGACCGTTATAACAGAGTGGTAATCACGTAACGTACCGAACGCGCGTAAGGACAATTTAACCGTCATTTTTCCATATAAAAGTGACAATTAGATCTACCTGACGCGCGTACAATGCGTTACGTGATCGACCTACAGGTCATCAGTCCACCTTGTGGGGGGCCTACCAACACTGCGCCTTCCGGTACGTAGTCACCACTCGAGAACCTTTCCGCCCCAACGGCCATCGGCTCTACGAACAATGTGCCCCGCCCACTGCCACTTAAGATTAGCTATTCGGAGGGCTATATTGGTTACCTTGGTTCTGCTGCGGATAGCCTCATTTCTGATGCGATCACGGAGTGAAACTCCCAGCATGGCCCAGCAGCAGCTACCTACGCTTAATTACTTCGAATCGCGGCGTCAAGATATGTTTGTGAGCGTTGAGATGGCTTAACAAGTTACAGAATAGTGGGGCTAGCCAATCGGTTTTCAGCCAACCGGACGACGTCTGCAAACCCTCGCAGATTTCCTTCACGCATCGGTCCAACAGGACGGAGATTTTCCAATGCTTCTTTTTCCTTCCAATGCGGTTTAAGGACTTCACAAAACCACACACACAGAATTCAGCTGGGTTGGGCGGCATTCAATAAGTTAGACGACATCCTCAAATCCGTTGACGTTCCGCAATGCCCGAAGACTCGTCTCTATAATCAGTGTGGCCTGCCTACAATGACGTATGGTGCTGAGACGCTCACAAAAGAGGCTGTGCATAAAGTAAGAGTAGCACAGAGAGCCATGGAGCACGCCATGCTTGGCATTAAGCTACAAGACCGAGTGAGGAATATTGAGATCCGACACCTTGACTTACTTGACTTAAGATCCTTTGACCAGATGGGGCTGGACTCTCCATGCAGATCGATCTTGGGCTTCTCGCCTCACACCCACACCTTACCTGTGGCCAATTTTATAAAGCTACAACTTAAATAGGGAACTTGCATCTTTTTATTTTATTACGAAAATCAAAAGTATGATCCAGAGGAATATCAACTGTAGCATTAAAACTTTCTTATGATTTATTTTTCTGATGTATGCATTTGAAATCTGCACGCGCCGGCACCCACCGAAAACGCTGTATATTAAACGGGCGTATGCAATGACGTCACAACGTATATTCTCGGCGCGCGTTTACTATGGAGTAAGTAATTAATTTGCAATTATCTCCACAAAATTTGCGTTTATGTCTATACTTGTCATACAAAATATCATTTCTAATTCAATATTCTGTGTAACTGTTGTTATTTTATAGAAAAAAATTTTTTTTTTCTATAAAATAACAACAGTTATACTTATTTCGTCAATTTAACGTGAGATAAAACATAAAACTAATACAATCGTTTTTTTTCTTTTTTTTCTTCTGTATGATATCTCTATATATCCGCATCGATTGAGTGCAATTTATACGAAATTGAAGTCCCATGCAAGTTCCCCATTTCTTAGCACTTTCACTGCATGAACTCGCCTAGCGGGCGCCTACGCCGTAGTCGCTTTCCGCTACATACGAGGAAATCGCGGGATCGGCTACGAAAGTAGCGCGTAGCGATTCTTGGCGGTGAATGTGTTATTGTTACCTGTGTTACCATGTTTATACTTAGTTGATACAGTCCTGTACTGATTAGAGTTGGCGGTTTACACAAAATTGTAAAATGAGCTCCTGGATAAGCATTTCTGTCAAAACCAAATTTCATTAGTTTCTAAAACATAAAAATTGTACTGCATACGGTCGTTTTGATTTTTTTATCTAAGAACAACCGAGATTTGAAGTTACATAGTAACTTTCGTTTTATTCTTATAATACAAAAGTCGCCTAGTCTAATTTTGAATTACAAATGTGTGTCTTAATTTAAGAATCCGTTAGTCATTAGAATCGACATGTGCGCCGAAAGTCGAGGGGAGTAATATTCGATTGTATCTCGACCGTATTTGAAAAAAGAACGTCTTTTTATTTAAAAATGGAACGACGGATTGCGGCGTAATTACTAGTGATGGGACGAGGTACAACTACATCGATTTATCGATCGATAAGGAAAATTTGTAAATTATAATAATTTTATTTACAACTTTTATATTCAACAATGAGTCTCTATCTTTAAAATTAAAACATCATAGCATGAACTAGTTCACTAAATAAAAATTGAATGTGAAAACATGTGAAATGAATGCGTGATTAGAAGGTAGCATTGATAATTTTTATTTCCTTACTAAATAACGTGCATTACGAGTTTAATTTGTATTGTATTAAAATAAAAATGGTTTCATTAGTTCAACACTCCAATAGCCCGAAATCAAGGCGCCGCCAAAAGCCGTTCCACCCCATCGGACGTCATATTTCGTCCCTTCTATTGCATCGGAAATGCCTTAAGTGTCACACACGTCTTGTCTCATAAGGGGAGACGTCTTTCTGTTTATAGATCAAGTGTAGGGTTAATGGAATTCGAATATTGAATATTATTTTATTTTTACAAGATTTATATTAGCTTCACAAAGTATGTAACAATGAACCAAATCAAATCTTTCAAGTCGATTTTCAACCATTCTATTATAAAATAGAATAAAAAAGCCTTATTTTTCCACGTAAATTTCAGTTTCTTTTAATGTTTTCTCTTCGTTAGCTTTAAGTATGGATCTTGGGTAAAGGCCTCCTGTGAAGACCCCTAATACAATTCTGAGTTGCTCCCTACTGGATTTCCAGAGTTTTCTGGTCCAGCCCGAGTCCACTCCTTCTATGAAGAGCTTAGAGTGCCTTAAGCCAGCCTCATTCCTCCACTCGTGTTGGTGTTTGGTTCCCTGCGAGTCCTGGTCCCATAAATGGTTCTGAACCTACAAAGTGATTTGTAGAGCGCCCTCTTGCAAGCTCATCTGCTCTTTCGCTGCCCTCGTGCCCTGGTATCCAAACTAGTTGCACCTTATTATGCCTTCCAAGCTTGTTTAGTGCTTGGACGCCATTATAAACTAGTCTAGAGTCCACTTTCGGTGCTGCCGTAAGCGCTTTAAGGGCCGCTTGACTGTCACTGAGTATATAGATAGTCTGCTCTTTGGTTTGCCTGAAGGCAATCAATTGTAATAAGTGTTCATCAATAAGAGTTTCTGTAGAAAAGACCGTATTGGCCTGACCTTTACCATACACAAACAAACAAGTCTGGAGAATGATAAAAAATAAGTAGGTACCTAATTACATACCGCGCAACATTGTTACTAGTTACGAAGGCCTAAACTCAAGGAGTTTTTATGGATAAAATGAAAACAAGCAAACATTGAAATGGTCAATAAAAAGCGGGTGCGAATCAAACTTGAGACATGCTTAGTACAAGGATTTGCTTTCAAAATATAACCTCTACTCTAATCAATTGGTTAAATAAACCGAAAAGGACGGATGTTGATCCACTTAAAAGTAGTATTTGCAGAACCAAAATATTTAGTTGCATGATTATAAAATAAAAATAAACAGTTACCGACTTTAAAATTGAAACCTCATACTCTTCAGGAACTTACTTCGTCTATTAGAAACATTTAAAACCATATACAAGCTCACCCCACATTCCTTAACAGCTACCGATCATAAACAAACTTTTTTCTCTCCCTTCTAAAGACATAATTATGTCATCTCACTGTTTTAAGCCGAGGATGATTATAAATCGTCTAATTATTATCCCCAAGAGTGTATCCTGATGTATTTATGTTCATATTAAGCATGTGTCAAGCTTCTGCATACTTCATTACGTCACAGCTCTGACGTTTAACACAAATACTGGGAAAGCATTCATTATAATGTTAGTTCAATTATTGAGAAAAAGAACTGCACGAGTTTAAAATGCGAACAATAACAGTTGACACTCGGTCGGCACTAGGTGGCGCTAGCAACTGACAAAGAGCAAACTTTTTCTTGCATGCAACCAAGTAAGTCACACTGGAAACAGTTGAGAAAGCAATAATCAGACAAAATGCAACCTTGCTTCCGTGCCCTTAAGGACGCACTCAATTTTCAGTAATAGCAAAATCGAGTTAACACGCATGTAAAATAAAAACTACAGCTTAATACTGGCCACCTGCCTTTTAATAAAGTAAAAACAAACACGCGACGTATCGAATCGTATCGATAATCGCTCGTAATCGGTTAGTGTCGTGATGCGCGCACGTTAAAAGTGTCATTCGATTGTTATTCGAAAATTGAAATCGTCAATTCAGTTAAGCTGACGTTTATTATAGCTCGGTATCGGGCTTAGGGTTGCGTAAGTTGAAAGGTCAACGGTTTTGTTTTACTTGTATGAAAAAGAGCATCCCACACGGTTTTATCTCGACACTTATAGTGCTTTGACAGATGGTAAGTTAGGTATACTAAACTTATTAGCAGCAAAACTCATAAAATATAACCAAACACGTCACCCTGATATCACTTATTTCATCACAATAGGATTATTTTCCTATTTGGCTTCGACATATATTCATGTATCGTATTTTATATTTGTGTATACGAAACTTTACTTCAGGAAACATAAAAAATGTCCTCCACTCCTCACAAAGATGCAGACAAAAAACACAACAAAAACGGGAATGACGTGTGACTCGTTTGCAAATCAATAGCTTGTTCGACAAAGCACTTAGCACACGTCGAAAAACCGCTCGCACCAAAACAAAGCGAGAACAGCGAAAATCCATCAATTAAAGAACTGCTACGCTCAAAGGGCACAAACGAAGAACCGCAACGAAAATCACGAATACCAAAAAACGAAACCGAATATGACTAATATCGAGCACAAAGTGCAAAGTCGTCGATAACGCGTCTATGGCAACAAAAGGAGGGAGTTTCGAAAAAGGAACACCGCGTTCGAATTTCGAATTTCCGTTTGGAATTCGTGCAACATTTTAGCGATCTTGATTGTGTATAAATAATTAGTTCTGAAGCCATAAAAAGAACTAAAAGGCATCGATTGGGAGGAAACTAGCGAAGTTTCTGTCACGAACGTTCCTTCGATGCACGATAGATTTTACTACGTTCGGTATTGACTGTATCGCCAAATTTAAAAATTGAATTCGGAAATCGAATCCTATTTGATTATGACCGTTATGCCGTTGACGTTAGGGATGTGAAAAGGTCGGTACAATGTGTAAAGTTATGTTTGTTTTTACGTTTCTTCGGTGTGTTTTAAAAGTTTTGCCCGTGTGAGGGTTTCGGTCGGTTATATTTATGATGGTTATAAAATTGTTTGCGGCATGTTCCTTTCGGTTATTGTCGAGCACCTGTCTTTAAATTTTATTGTCGAGAAATGTTTATCGATATAACGATTACATAAATATAGATCCACTAATCAGTAGACTAAATCGATGCAAGGGGACCATTTTTAAGAATTTAGGTACAATATGTTTATATTACAGCGTTACAGGTGGGAAATATATACATTCTTTACATTTTACTGTACAAAAGGTCAGTAACACAATAATATAAAAAAAATTAACAGCGTTTTCATTATCTCATTCTTATTATTTGTATTATACCTGTTGATTTTGTAATATTTACGTTGACATAACAAATATCTGAAACACTCAGAATATTTAAAGGTTTATGTTTCCAACTTTCCACCAGTCAAGCAATTCTCAATAGTAAAGCCACAGTGGTCGTTAGCCAAATCTACCATCGTTAGCTAGTTGCAAAACAATAACAGTTATGAATACTTAAAATTAATAGAAACGATTCTGAGTGAACCACTCGGCACGACAAATTTACAATTCTAATACACTTGTTTTTAACCGAACAAAACGATTTATTTTTGACCGAATTTCGTTTCACCGAAAAATAAAGTTGTTAAGCCCCCTGTCGGGTAATAGGGGTTACACGCGACCGAGCTGCCAACTTAACTCAAACACAATGCAAGCTAAAACAAGCCCTATCCTATTGTAGTAAAGTTGTTGGCGACTCACAAATAAGTTGGTCGTAGATATATCGATAAGAAATACGTATTGACAATGACATCCTTAAAACTATTCTCGTTGAGTTTAAATTTCGAATTTTGCTGGTTGAATTTTATGGACATGGTTTTTTTTTTGCTATTTATGAAATCGTTTTGAATGTTTAATTGAGACCGTATATTTTGCAACTTTTGCCATTTTATTACTTTTAATATTGAAAGTTGGAACATAGTATCTGAAACGGTATGAGTTTCAGATTTCAATGTAGGTATGCTTTAAGTTAAGCAATTGATTACGTCGATTATTGTGCTATAATTTTTTCAAAGTCGGTCAATCTATATTTGTGTATTTACTCCGGTGTGCTGCAAAAACATATACCTATTGTTCGACTAGAGCCTGCCAAATAAAATTTATTACGTTTCGACGAAAACGTGAACTAAATAAATTATAATAATGTACGAGTACGTCCATTCTTATGAAGACCAAAATAGTGTAAACCATTTTACATTTCTAATAGAATTAAAACGGTCAGTGTCAATGCACCCCTTATCAAAGCTAATGAATATTAACTAATAACAACTGCTGTTAGCCGAAGTGGGTGTTGCTGTCCGTCTGACTCACGAAGCTTTGGAGGTGTTTGGGGGAGACTTTATAAATGCAGGGAGATTCATTGATAAAGAAAAAAAATGTTTTTTTACGTATGCTTTCATACTTCAAACGATAAGAATGTAGAGACTAAAAAAGTAAATAATGATCATCATTTTTTATCACAATCAATCCAATATAATATAAATGTGTAGAACTTGAGATTATTTGAGTTGGCCGAATTGCATTCAAAAAGCTACACTACCGATGATTTCAATACCAATGACTGATTAAAATAATCTCAACCATAAACACTTGCAACAATATCAATAAAAACTAAACAAAACTAACCTCCTGAAAAAAATATAACTCATACTAAATTCGACTGCCCGAAATGCAAATTGACTAGTTTAACTATACTCGTTATTTAAAAAAGCAAAATATTTCACATCGCTAGTTGATTCTATGGCATCGCAAACTTATATAAACTGGCCAGTACAAAATGTTCTTAATTCAAAACCGGTAATTAAAAGATTGTAACTGGCTGAATGAATCGATGGATCGATTGCGTTCCGTGCGGCGTGTAATCCTGTTTGCATATCGCCGCACGAAAGTCCCGCACTTATCATGTTTATTGATTGACACGCCAGTAATTCACTGGTTCAACCCTAGCGGCCGCCTTAGGGGTGCAAGTGATGAGAGGCAGGCTGTTTTACATAGTTTTACGTACTACAATTGTCTTTAAAATAACCGTTTTGAAATTATCTCCTGTCCGAGACAAGTCGTATACAGTCAATTTAAACTCGTTCATGTGCTTGCGTTTCAAAGACCTTCACCAGTAAAAAACACTTTCATGGCGGTAAATAGAATTGGTTCAAAATGCTGCGCTAACCATTAAAACTTCTAAACAGTCACATTAATTGCATTCGACCGTTTTGTGTTGGCCTTTGGGATTCGGAGAGAAAGTATCAAGCTATCAGACCTCCTTAAAGACACAAATATACTTACAATAGACCACTCCACTGCGACTCTTCAGGTCTTCCCTTCGGGACGCACGTCCATGCATACAAAGTGGAGTTTAGCTCTAAAAAAGTATGGGAAACCAAAAAAATACTAAATATTAAGAAATAATTCAATCTTAACATTTTTCTATTTATTTATTTATCCGTTCAGCAATCTGTTCCCGCTTCCGCTCGCTACTCACACCGCTCCAAATTCACAAGTCGCGGTTTACGGCGCTTTGTTCAGGTGGCGATAACTTAGTTTTTAGGTGTTTCGGCTACATGCGACTGCGAATTATCATTTGTACCAGCCCTGATCGTATCGCGTCTTGACCCTAGTTAGGAATAGTTCGTTTATCAGTGATCGATTTAATATGCTTGCGAGTGGCGGTGCTGTGGCGAGGTTTTGTTAGGCTTAAGGGGTGACTCTAGTAATACCTATATTGTATAGCTATGAGGTGTGTCGTGTGTCGTTCAGACGGCATGCAAGCTACAAAGTTGTCAAATTTAACGATGCTTTTTTTATTACTTTTAATGTGATTGGCAATTTTGAGATTTTTGTGTATTGTTTTCTAAGCATTTTATATCGCGAATACGCACAATACTGTAAAAACCAGTTTGTCCGTGTGGATTTGAACTGTGAATTTCAAGATTCAAGATTAATTTCACTGCCTGATAATAATGACTGCAAATAATGATAACAACAGCAACAGTCAAAATGTCCTCAAACTCCAACAGCAACCCAAAACTAGCATTTCACCAACACGCGAATCAATCGATACCACCAAATTAGTCCAACCTTTCTTTTTCAGGGTACAATAAGACGGCGAACAAAAGACACGCGAGAAGGCAATCGATTGCCGAGTTTCGCCGCATGCCGTTCGGGTTGTGACATGCCCACGTAGCCCGGATGCACCCCACCGGGGCTAGCTTGCCTGCACCGGAGGCAGAGGTGCAAGCTATGCACTCCATGGACTGGTTGTTCAAGAAGGAACGGATATATCTACTGGCGCAGTTTTGGCAACAGGTAAATTTTAACGCAAGCCAACTTTTGCGCTTCTCTAACAAATCCTTCAGATACTTGCACTTTATGACATCATCATAAACTTAAGAGCCGGGCTCTTGTCGGTGGAGTAATCGCCATTCTGTTCTTCTCTCTGCCACTGTTTTGAGCTCTTGATTACGACCTTGCGTTAACTTTCTCTTTAGCTTGGTTCATAAACGCACGTCTTGTCTTTCCCTGCCTCTCCATCCTTCTATCTTTCCTTCAGTTATAGCTTTTATGTAATTGTCATGTCGTATCAGATGCCCCAACATATTTTTCCCCTTATCTTCATATTTATGTATTTTTTTAAACTTTATTGCAGAACACTCAGAAATGTACAAATGGCGAGATTAATGCCACATGGCATTGCAAATGCCATTATTATGTGTATATACTTATGCAAGTTTTCAGATATAGAGGAAAACTAATTTGAGACCGCTTTTCAATCTCGGACCGGGTGACCGATTCCCCGTGAGTTTACTCGTATGCCGTTCGGGCTGTTACATGCCCCTGCAACATCACACTTTACTCATACTATATCTACTCAACTGGCGCAATGTTGGTAGAAACGCAAATTAGGATTCTTCTAATCAGCAGTACACTAGCAAATTACTTACGCCATTATTAAACTCCACAACACGCTCAAGTTCTTAGTATGGTCGATTTTTGAAGCGGAATCTGACTACGAAATCAAATCACAGATTTAGTAGTCGATTGCCTATGAGTTAGCCGCTAACTTATCAATAAAAATGTCAAGGTCTTAGTAATAATCAACTAACTGGAAATTGTATATTGCCTTACTGCAATCACCTAATGAATAAAATAAAACAAGACAGGTGCTAGCCGAGTTTATACCGATATTTTACTGTTCTTCAAAACAATTATGAGTTATTAAGTACTAAGCCTTCGATATTCATTTAAAGCCATGTCCAAAACGAATATAAAAATAGATAAAAACCGGTATAAGCATCGCATGAATTATCGACAACATGTTAACAGTTCAACACTAGCGGCCCAAAGTAATCCGAATTAACCACGGTCACTTACAAAGTGTTCCAACACTACTAGGTACGATACGAAATCAATTTACCAGTTCCAGTACCGTAATTAACCTGTGGAACCCCTGGAAATTACCGAACGATTCCAGCCGATACCACCTCAATTATATCTATTGTTTAACTAACTATTGTTTCGTATGCTAATATCTGATCAACGTCACATATTAACATCCGTATCTGTTGGGTTACAATAGAATCGCCTTTACCTTTGAGTTTAATTTCGGAATTTGCGCCATTTGACATTGGACAGGGTTGGGATTTTGCGGATTATTCTGTCGATATTTTTAATAAATTTGGTTTTTATACTTAATTAGAGATTGCACTTACTCGATATGTATTAAAATATTATTTTCGAAAACTTTAAAATGACTGCTAATTTGTAGAGAATTTAAAATCTGATTTAACCCTCATCTAGTTACTTACAAAAAAAAAGTTTATTTAAATAGCTCCGTTGCTTAACATTCAGATAGCCTAATAAAAGTCAAACGTATAATTTGCATATCATGTCTGTTACAGAAGTATGTAGGTGTGTCTATATGTACGTCTGTTTGTTCTCCACTACGATAATCATGCGACTCTACCCGACTATTGTTCAGTATGTTAATATCAGATCACTAATCGTTGTGTTACGACATTATTCAATTCAGATCTGTATCTATTTAATGCTGAATTATCTACAGATGCAGCAGGAAATTACAAAATATAAAGGAAGTACGTATTTAAACATCGATTTGTATAAAACAATTAAAAACGCACTTAAGTGACCTAAGACATGTTTCTTTTTTTCCAGCGCCTAATATAAGTCGATATTTTTTTCGATAAAGTAAAATCACACGAATTTTGTTTAAAATATCTATCGATCACAAATAGCTAGGTTTTACAGCTTTGTTTTCATACTTTACGGAACCTCAGACAAAAACGGTTGTAAACAAGTTTTTGTCACAATTAACAATTCTATTCCGCTTTAAAAAGTCATAAGTGTTATCTAAGGCTATGTATATATGGCCTTGTGCTACGTATAGCTGCATAATAGGTGACACTATCGGGCATAGATAATGGCTCGTGATCTGTGGCACGCTGATTGCTGTCACGGTGTCAGCCATGTTAATTATACTTGACAGTCATAATGGAGTTGACGGAATTCAATCTTCGTATCGATTAGCATTGAGGATTACATCGAAACTTTACATATATTAACGCGTGCTTTATGCTTTGGCACATACCAATTCAAAACGAACAGAACTTTGTCATAATAAGTAATAAGCATAGCATAATTTAGCTTCACGACAATTTACACCCCCAATGCGACATGGTCCTTGCTTCATTATGCGACACTAAACAAAACACCAGCGCATTCGAAATTCAAAACCGCCAACGTCAAATTCCAAATTCAAAACGATTCCGATATTGCCCGAGTAAAATATGAACAATAGGGATTAAAAGCGGAATAAATATTCATCCGGGCGCGATGCGCGCGCAGATACAACATTTGAATGGCCGAAGATAGTATTGTACTGGCCACTAAGAAAATAGAGAAACAATTTTCGGAAACTGACTTTCAACCTTTCCTATTTTACTAATTTGAACTTTAATAGTAGGTATGTAAAGTTTATTTTGAAAAAAATATGCATTTTTGATGCGAGCTTTTAAAGAGTATGACTCGATTTCAACGTTGATTAAAAACGTTATTCTGTTTTTGAATTTACATATGCCGTGCCACGAATTTGCAGTTATCGATACGAAATGTATGGTTTGCTTTATTAATAAATTAATTATTATTAAAATTATACGATTCCTAGAGACAGAGACTAAAGCAAACACGGACTGACACTGTAAGCCTGTTGGTTTTCTCTTTCATATCGCGTGTTAAACATGTATCTTCCTTTTCTTTTATTACAATCATTGCTGTGACCATTTAAAATTGACATCATATCAATTAACAAACTTGGAACAATTAAAATGAAATTGACTTTAGTTTTAATAAAAACCAAATTACTTACATTAATTTTCTTCAGTACTATGCAGAAATTTATTGAAATGATTGAATGGTTATTAATTCTAAAGTCACAATAATTTTAGTACCGGCAAATTACACCTTGCAAGTACCTATATCGTTTTCATTTGGTACCTAAAGCTTTATTCCTAAGGCATTAAGAACTATGCACGTTTTCTTCATAATGTTTCATATCTACTATTTAAAAACGGCTCGTAATCGTTTCCAATTACAATTTTCCATCTCACCGTGTCTCAAAAACAAAAGATCTTAACTACATAGTCTTATGAATACTTGAAGATTCAAACAAATTATTGTACTACCGCTGTTTCCCTGACTAATAAAACTTTATATAGGTTTCTATCAAAACCAATAGTCATAAATGAACCACAAGCCACCCATCTCGAATGTTTTAAAACCCTATTTAACAATCGCAGGTTTCAAAGAACTACAACTTGAGTTGAAAGACTTATGATCATAGTATAAACATGTCGCTTAAGCTGTTTTGAGACAAATTGAAGCATATTCTTATAAAAGTAACAATTAGCGTCTATAAAACGAGTCGATTGAAATCCGCGAACGTTTATTTCGTATAATCGATGCAATCGGCAGGTGATTTTGAATTCTGTATGCAATTTTAATGAACATACGATATTCTGATTTTGAATGTTGCTTTAGTGCAAACTTAAACTTTGTTTCCGTTGGATTGCCATTTTAAAGTTTTAGGTTTTATATTGCAAATCATTTGAAATCGAAAGACATTAAAACAGCATTGATTTGTCGATGGAAACAATCTTGAAAAAATACTAGGTGTGGGTAAAAGTGGGTTCCCAGTGCCACAAAATAAGTTTAAAAAGTTGATCTACGCAATTAAAAACTAAAGGCAAACATAGAACATTTTTGTTCATTCCCACCACAATTGACATATTCTACAAAATAAAGAATTCAGCTTACCATCTCGCGGCTACCGATCTAGCTATGATTCATACAATGATTGCAGAAGTCGCCAAGATATAAAATAATCGATATATAATCAACACGCTAGATTGAGTCGATTCCCACCGGTCGACGCCTAATAACCGTCAATGATCGTCCGATTGTGAAAAATATCATTAAAAAAACATTAGCGGCATTTGAATGGCCGGTCCATGACCACAATCGATTCATTTTATTTTTATTAAACAAATTATCAAGACGGTTTACTAAGCTACTCGCGATACGCGATTCGAAATCCGAAAC
Source organism: Epinotia brunnichana (assembly GCA_963854355.1). Lineage (NCBI taxonomy): Eukaryota > Metazoa > Arthropoda > Insecta > Lepidoptera > Tortricidae > Epinotia > Epinotia brunnichana. The sequence continues at coordinate 13,916,715 of OY977954.1, forward strand.
GATTTGTGTAACGATCTGGCTAGACGATCGATAGGTAACGCCTACTACGCCGGTAGGAGGGGCGCAAATCGAATTAGTGAACATCGATTAGACCGTGATCGACAAAAAACACGATTAGCCCCGAAAATCGACAGCCGAAAAAACCTAATGGCGGTTTTTGTTCCGAATTCGAAGATTTGAATTCGTAATTTCGACCGCAAGGCGTTCGTTCGAATCATTTGTCAGTGACAATTTTTTGGTTGCAATCGATTTTTAAATACAGGCTAAGTTTATGCTTAACGTTCTGGTAAATTCCACGTTTGAGGTGAAGTCGGATTGCTTTTTGCTTTACTCTAATAAGATAATTGCTCGCCGATTCTTTTTTAAATAATTTGGAAGGTATTCAAAACCTTGCTGATTCATTGGGGTAAATAAAAATAAGCGAGTAAATACGGATCGCTAGATCTGTTATGGGAAAGTACCTATTCAACAGGAGAAGAAGAATCATAGGTACGATTTTCTGTTGGCAAAGGTGGTTCGATCTCAGTGGGGGTGGAAACTTAAGCAATCAACTTCATATACAAGTTAAAAGCGCGATGCAGCGCTCAGAACAGCGCCATCTACCGGGCAATTTTAGGACTAAAACATGAACAGGGATAAAAGGGAGACGGCATTCGACCTTGCATCTATCCCGCGACCCGAATTGACACCGGCCTGGGAAAGCGCGCGGCTTTTTGCTCTAAAACGGGACACATTCTTTGGTACATCAAGGCTGTGGGAACCGATCGCATTCCGGGACGTAGGGAAATATGGTGACTTTCGCAAACTCACATCTCTCAAAAAATCTTCATCCTGAACCCAACCTTATTATCAATTAAATTCGTTTAAAATTGCATAAACGCTAGTGCCAGATACGTTAATGTTAACAATGCGCTTCGAATAAATCGGCCAATCGGAGGTTAATCGCGTTCGATATTTGAATTTTTGAATCGTCAGCCGTGACGTTCAACTTTTTTTATTTTCTGATCGAATGGTTCTAATAAGTCGACTGAAAAAAATTCAAATTCAAATTCAAACATTTATTCGTGAGTTTCGTGACAACAATGACACATACAAAAATAATAACATAAAACACAATTTGTCACGAAATGGATTGGTTAAAAAGAGGTTATATTTCCTCAAAATTAAATCAATATGTCTACCTACTCTATCCAGAATCGTAGTCGTGAGCAACTAATGTGGCCTACAAGGTTCGACATTAAAGTTCAAGTGTACCAGTTAGAACAAAACGCCATAAGCGCCTCAGAGCGTTTCGCTGTTACGTCATTTTATATCCGATTCAAGTCGAGCGTGTCATTACGCCTTAGCGTAATCGACGCTTAACGATAATCGACGAAACAATCGATTACCGTCTTTACGAGTTGTGGTTTTTTGAGTCGATATGTTAAATCGATTCTTAAGTTCTTACATAATTATATTAATGTAAGTTACTTTAATTTTGAGTATTGACCCTCTTTATATGGTAGTCACGTATTTCTGTTTTCTAATAGTTTTATACGGTGGTTTAACGTGCAAGGGTGTTTTTACACCAATGAAAGGCATGAAAAAACGTACGGGGGTCGTTCTTCTATTTTACCTACAATATATCATAATTTTTAGGGTTCCGTACCTACTCAAAGAGTAAAACGGGACTCTATTACTAAGACTCCGCTGTCCGTCCGTCCGTCTGTCTGTCACCAGGCTGTATCTCACTGATACCGTGATAGTTCCAGCTGAAATTTTCACAGATGATGTATTTTTGTTGCCGCTATAACAACAAATACTAAAAACACAGAATAAAATAGTTTTTTTTATAGATAATGGTACGGAACCCTTCGTGCGCGAGTCCGACTCGCACTTGGCCGGTTTTTCTGTTTTCAACTCTTATTGATAATTATGGTTTTAATAAATGTTGCATGTATTTTTTATTGGGACTAATTAATGATTATTTTATGCGGCTATCCGCAGCAGAATCAAGGTAACCGATATAGCCCTCCGAATCGCCTAACTTGAGTGGCAGTGGGCGGGACACATTGCACGTAGAACCGATGGCCGTTGGGGGCCTTGGGGCGGAAAGGTTCTCGAGTGGCGACCACGTACCGGAAGTCGCGGCGTGGGTACAACAAGGGGGACTGATGAAAATGGAATAAAAATGAAAATGAAAAATGTTTTTATTTCATAAGTTTTGTTCTTTTACAAAGGTCCTTTGGGGCTACCTAGTAAGTAAATAAATACTTGTGTCAGGTAGTCCCGCTCTTCCATCGGTACAAGTTGCTATATAATATATGAAATAATTTACTTAATTTAAATGTTTTTTTTTTTTTTTAATGACCTTGTAAAAGTCGCGGGAGTCCGCTGGATGCGGGTGGCGCAGGACCGGTCACTTTGGCACTCTTTGGGGGAGGCCTATGTCCAGCAGTGGACGTCTTTCGGCTGATATGATGAATAATTATATCCGTGGCAATAATGTTTTTTTTTCTTTATGGAGTTTTTGACGGAGTGGCCGTTTTCAGCGGAGGCCACATTCTGGATTACCAGTCTATCACGCGATTCTATGAAAAACAAACTTATAAAAAGCACTAGATAGAGAAAGTAAAAGAGTATTTAGTACTAATAGATGAATAAATGTATGGACGTATATTCAAACACTTAAATATTAATAATCAATACTCTAACTAATTATAATATATAATGTTAAAATTAATAAATAATGTTAAAATGAGGATAGGCAATTGTAGGTAAAAAACCGGCCTTTGGACTCGCGCACGAACGGTTCCGTACCATTATCTATAAAAACGGCAAAAAAATCACGTTTGTTGTATGGGAGCCCCCTTAAAAAAATATTTTATTTTGTTTTTAGTATTTGTTGTTATAGCGGCAACATAAATACATAATCTGTGAAAATTTCATCTCTCTAGCTATCACGGTTCTTGAGATACAGCCTGGTGACAGACAGACGGACGGACGGACAGCGGAGTCTTAGTAATAGGGTCCCGTTTTACTCTTTGAGTACGGAACCCTAAAAAGAAGAATGACCCACCCGTCGCCGTAACCTATGGACGTTTACAACTTCCCCTGAAGTGTGTCTCGCGCTCCTTTCCGACCCTTTAAAATGTATTCACTCCTTTATAAAGAACCCTATATGTAGTAGTATTTTTTTTAAAAGATTTACCAGTGATTGACCCTAGTTTCACCTGATCGTAAGTGATGACAGAGCCTACGATGAATCTCACAGGCTCAGTACCTAATAGCCTAATACTTGATCTAGGTCTCTGATCTAGTACCAACTGAATCCCGCTATAGTCTCTTTTTAACCCCCCCGACGCAAAAAGAGGGGTGTTATAACTGTTATAAGTTTGACGTGTCTGTGTGTCTGTCTGTCTGTGGCATCGTAGCTCCTAAACGAATGGACCGATTTGAATGCGGTTTTTATTTGTCCGAAGGCTGACGTGATCGAGATGGTTCTTAGTTACGTTTCAACAAAATCGGTTCTGCCGTTTTTGAGATTTTGAACTTTGAAATGAAAATGACGGGGGCTTTTCAACTTTGAAATGAAAATGACGGGGGCTTTTCAACTTTGAAATGAAAATGACGGGGGCTTTTCAACTTTTCTAAGTTGTATTTATTATAATTCGAATACACATAAGAGAACGAGCGCACTCTAGATGAAGTATAACTAGCTAGTAGCCCAGTATTCATATATTGCGAGCTTGCAGTTCTTAGTGATTCTAATAATGCTCAATTAGTGCTTGTCTAGGATGTCTAACTCGCCGAGATTCCGCTCCCTTTGAAAGGGCATATTAACGTACGTAGTTGGGAGGATTGCAAAAAAATTGTACATAGTTAAGAGCCTTAGTCTAATCTACGATTTAACATTTATCAATTTCGTGACGGCAATTACCCATACACTAGTATTACACCAGTATGGGTAATTGCCGTCGCGAAATTGATAAATGTTAAATCGTAGATTAGATTAAGGCTCTTAACTATGTACAATTTTTTTGCAATCCTCCCAGTTATGTATATTAGTTTTATGTACATTTACGATATCAAATAAATATACTTATATACCTATACAATTTTCGCCCTTAATACAAATTAGTAAGGTAAAAATTGTAACTTATTCCAAATAGTGTTAAGTAGATAATAACTATTTATTTATTTTAACTTAATTGCAAAAATACAAAAAAGTACAACTGGCTTCGTGCCTTCAGGCATTCTCCATTACTATGTAAAAATGTATTTACCCCCAATGTCTATGTAACATGTCAGTTTGTTCTAAAACGAATGAAATATACCTTCGTGATATACGTAAATATCATAATTAACATAAAAAACGTAACGTAATTATAAACTCGATTCTTTCCAAGTACAGTCACGCGATGTATCGATAGTCGGGCTAATGATGATCGATGATGACTGCACTATCGAGTTGTTTCCTTCCACTAAAAGAATTTAAAAGATACAAAGGTCACTTGTCTATAGATTATATTTAAAACTAGAAATGGTACGAAATTTTATTTGCAATTTGAATATAAAATAAATGTAAAATGCCAATCGGTTGGCCGTTAAATAACTTCAATCATTAAGTGGTGATATTTATTGTTTCATAAATAACCTTTTTCCTTCATTTTCTTTTTTTTAATATAAATAGGTAGGTACGCATAAAATTGCCTGCAATTAAATATATTCTGTTGAGTTGAGATTACAAAACGTTACAGTTTTTGCAGGTGTGGAATGTTTGATATGACTGTATATCGCATAATGTTATATTTCGTATAATGTAACGTTTGACATTATATTTTTCTGCGCCGGAAGCCGAGTTTTTCGGATTTTTTTATAAAATAAACCTAACCTAACCTATTCTCGTCTACGCCAAAGAAATAGAATAGACATCGCCAAACGTCGGACTATAGGGGGCAGTTTGAGGGCAAGGTAAGGTTTACAAAAAAATCTTAACTTACGAGTATTATAATGTATTATTTGTAACATAGTTAATTAAATTAGTTACCCGTTATCATTTATTCATCTTTAATGTGTACATAATCTTTGAAGTGATGACTGATAGCAGTGATAGCCCACTGAAGTGGCCACTTAAAAAACAAATAAATAGCTGACATGCGTCATTATGACTGTTGTTCATACTTATATTTGTTGGTAGAGTGCCGTCTAATCAATAGAAAGATTTGCTTTATTTGTTAATTTGCATATCTATGTATTGCAATGGATACGATACTACGACAGCACTCCGAACTTAAGTCACAGAAAGGTCACATTATTGGAATTTCACATTATAAATATTAGGTACCAAATACTAAGTACAAATACTCGAAAGTGAATTGATTGATTTGCGAACCTTACCTATCATTCTGACATGCCACGAAAATGCCCGCTGGAATCCGACGTTTGGACATCGCGCATTGTTGTAATGTAAGTAAATAAATAATAAATATTAGTGGACAATCTAACACAAAATCGAACTATCCCCATAGAAAGCTCGTGTTATGGATAGGTTCTAGACGACGATATATTGAATATATATATATAAATACTTAAATACATAGACAACATCAAAGACTCAGAAACCAAATATATTCACGCTCATCACACAAATATTTGGCGTTACCGGGATTCGAACCCAGGACCTTCAGCTTCGTAAGCAGTGTCACTACCCACTAGGCTAACCAGTCGTCACATATTATGTCATAATAATTATGTGAAATTGCGGTACTAAGAATTTAAACGTTACTTTATTTACGTCATACCTGGCCATAAAGTAGGAATTACCGCACGCTATGCGTGCGGAAAACCCCACTTCCTGGCCAGATAGAGACGTAAAATTTTGTACTCACCACGGGCGGTAATAAAGAAAGCCTCAGAGCGCATATTTATCGCCCTTGCCTTCGGCTCGGGCGTCAAATACCTGCGATCTGAGACATTCTTTGTTTAACCGCCCTAGGTAAGTAATGTACTATTGAAAACAGTTATAATAAACTTCGTGCACTGATTTTTTACTATCGTTAAATGCGTTCCAGTATATTTCACATAATACCAACGATTAATATGTGTATAAACGAACGCTACTAGTTCGTTGGAAAAATAAATCACAATTAAAATTCCCAACTGACTCCCACTCGAAATTTCGAAAATCGAACGTTGAGATAAAAACGGCGCAATTTTTCAAATTGGAAAACGGAATTCTTTACAGGCCGCGCTTAATCACGGCACTTGCCGATTAATAATCGATTGGTGACGTTTAATTATCGATTGATACCGATGCATCGCTAATGGTGGGCGAGATTTACGATTGCATTACGGTAAGTGTGTTTAGAATTGATGGTGAGGTGTTGAGTTTAAAATAACTTCTTTAAATTTATGACAGGCGCGTTGTAGCGTTGATCGTCCGTTTGGTTTTGGGTGTAAAATGGCAAAATAATCTTTTAATTAGTTTAGGAGACTTGAAGCATTTATCACTAACATTAAATGGCTTGACCAGTACTTTATGAGTAGTTACTTCAGCAAACCTAGTAAAGTTCTTAACGTTTGATACACCTAGGTATGTATATGTATTGCTCAAAAGTCTCAAACAATTCGTAATTTCCTAGACATTTCGTAGACAATACATAATTGCAGTACTAACGTCACGAAGTCGAAGCATGACGTATCGTCGACAATCCTTCCCATACTATTGCAAAAGTCGCGTGGGGCGTATTCTCAAATCGGTCGACAAAGTTCAAGCAAAGAACATGCATGTTTCCGAACTGGTGAGAGCGATCTCAACATTACCCGAAACAGCCAGTATTAAACTGCCGCTGGCAAACTAAATGTTATTCTGAATACAGCCTTATTCCGATGCAGTAAGAGAGAAAGGCTTGATGACTAGTTGCAAATTTATGCTGGTGAATGTCAGTGGCAATACTACAAGGAAAATGTCATTCAACATGTTGTTTGACTGATCGCTATCGATGCATAGGGTTGGCAAATTCGTGACTCAAGTATTTCTAATTTTGATAGAAATCGCATTTCATAGATGTTGTAATAAGTTAGATGTAATTTTCACTCGTGTTATTAAATTGTTGTGTACGTTCATCTAATTGTCTTCAATAAAGATTAATGTGAAACTATGTTGAAGATTTTCTAACATTAATATCGTTAATGTTTATGAAAAATTGGTATAAATTAATGAAATTACTCCAAATGCCCTAATGACGCGACAAATTATAAAGACAACTCTTGAAAAGCATATATACCAGTCGTAATGAAACAAAATACAGGAAAGTGCGTCATAACATTAAACCAAAGTATTGTCGATTCGAAAATTCCGAGTTATTTTGAAAATAATGCGTTTATTTATAGTCTGGATCGTTTTATGAAGCCGTCAAAGACTGTTTTACATGTAATATCGCATCGTCTATTAATAAGATAGACAGCATACCCACTCGCTCATGTACCTATGTATCCTGTGCAGCTGTGCATGACAAATTTACGTTCAATTTTTGCGTACTTATCGTCTACTAATTGTAACTTAATCCCGTAGACATAAACGAATAAGTAGTTCATTAGCTTACTCGACAAAAAAAGCAATAACTGTCAAACCAAATAATTAACAAAGTGGCAACACTGAACGCTTTCAACGCACCTTTTTTGCTACCGCTACTGTGGGAGCGGGAGCCATTGTTCCGAGATACGCATCGACACTGCTCGCACGTTACATGGTAATGTCGAGCGGTTTTGAGAATAGGGGCTTTTGGGTCAATTTGAGTTCAACAGGTGAATCTTAACGACCTATTTGCGAAGTCTAGGTACATACTTATTTGACGAGTTCTTAGATACGATTCCGGGTTGTATTGATATATTACTATTATCAAAAAAGGATTAATTAATAAACTAAATATGATGTCATTGTCACTCAACATTATGTGAGCTTAATACAGATCATACTATTTTGACGATCTCTATTCCCGAATTTGTTTACAATCGACATTCCATTTTTAAAACCGTTTAATAAACCGATTTCATCAGCATTGACGCGCAACGGCAGCCGTTCGAAAATCGAAAACATTTCAGATTTAGAACGTACCTCTTTCAAAACTACACAACCAGAATCGAAAACAGCGATTAGTTTTAGTGTCACCGTTCGAACTTTAAAAATATGTCGCCCGTTCAGTTTTAAATTTAGAAGAATGCGTTCCATTCCGTTCGCTTTACGATGTTTGTCAGTTAATGATTTTGGTTGAGAAACTGATTCGTAAAATGCGCTATTATTTGGGACTTTGCTTCGACCATAGATTTATTTTAAGCCCATTGTCTTTTTACCTACATCCCAAAACAGAATGTACTCCCCACTATATATCCTACAAATCTATAACTTGGCATGTTTCTGTTTATTTACATTCACGATGGTTTTTTAATTTTTTTCAGATGTGAAATCAAAATTATTAGACATCATTTTTAGGGTTCCGTACTCAAAGAGTAAAACGGGACCCTATTGCTAAGACTTCGCTGTTCGTCCGTCCGTCCGTCCGTCCGTCCGTCTGTCACCAGGCTGTATCTCAAGAACCGTGATAGCTAGAGAGTTGAAATTTTCACAGATTATGTATTTCTGTTGCCGCTATAACAAAAAACACTAAAAACAAAATAAAATATATTTTTAAGGGGAGCTCCCATACAAGAAACGTGATTTTTTTGCCGTTTTTATAGATTATGGTACCTTCGTGCGCGAGTCCGACTCGCACTTGGCCGGTTTTTTCTTTTATGATTTTTGACTTCCATAAGTTCCTTATTTCAATCTGGGAGTTCCTAAAGATTCTAATTATGAAGTTTACAGATTTCCAAATAAATATGAATATGAATACTCGCCTTCCCATTCAAATTAATAACCTGAGTAAATCGATCAAACGTATAAATAGGTAGGTACATTTAAGACGGAATAGTTTATCAAAGCAAGCAGATGGGTCGCCGGTACAAATCCCGCCGCGTCACCCATCGAGCTGGCATTAAGTCATCACAAACAAGACATTCACTTAATAATCAAATGATATTTTGTTGTAAATAGTTCCTGGATTTACTTGCCATTTACTTTGGACCCTGGTTGTCGAATTCGGGGAAAATGTGACAGTGGAGATTTGTCGCTTTGACCAGGCTTTGGTCACAAAATATTGTATAGTGCGGTCAGCTGCAGATACATGTGACCCCTTTGCATACAAACTTCTATGCGGACTGTACAAGGGCTACTTTTCGTGTAGATCGTTGCCATGTGACCAATTTCACTTTTAATCAAATTGCGATCCACATACTGTAAGATCACAATTTGATGAAAAGTGAAATTTCTTAACGTAGGTACCATATTTTCTTAGAAACTCTATCACCGTGGTCTCCTGTCTTACGAAACAAATTAACGACAAGAAAACACACTTACTACTTTTTAAAATGGCGTTATTCCGCAACAGTTTAGCTATCTCACTTCGTAAACACTTTTGTGTCCTCATTCTTATAAATGTGTGTCAGAACCCGTTGAGAAATCGGATGACAGGAAACCCGTTAAATAAGTAAACAGAATACACTCGTAACAAATATGCAACAGGAGAATCGGGACGATTCAATAAATATAAATCGCCACTGTGAATCCATCAACGAACAGTGAATCGGCTAACGAAATAAAATCGCGGTTTAAAAACATTCTAATTCGATATTTGAAAATAGAACAATTGGAATTCGGAATGGTTGCAGCCTCTTTCGAAATTAAAAAATAAATCATTTTAAAAAATTCCTCCAATTCGAAATTTGAAATATTACTCGCACGCTACACAATTTCAATTGTTACAGCCATTATTAAGTAGCCAAGTGTACCTATGACATCAAAAGTCACCGGTGCTGATGTTTCTGGAAATCACAGGCAGTATTAATACCAATAACTCTATTTTCAGGTTGTTGTCATGTTGGCCGCTCCTAATCACGTGATTATATAATATCCTCTTTTTACCTGTAGGTAATAATAATTATAAATGCTTTAGCTAATAACATGTTTTCCTTTCAACCATTTGTACCTATATTAAGCAAAGACATCGAATTCTAACCTGATACAGATAACAATAAACAACTTTGTTAGGAACTTGATAAAAGCGAGCCATGCGGGTGCAGCCACGAGCAGAAGTCAGTATACCAATAAAATTCCAATAAAACATCTCTATACCAAAATATAGTAAGGATAATAATTCGGGCGCTTTCGAAATATCAGTTTCACAATGAAATGTCGGTAATTTTTCACAATTCTACTAGTCACATTATTAATTTGAGAACGAAAACGTGTTTCATTGACACTCACCCACTTGGCACGGGCTTTCAAGCGGAAACCGTAGTAAACAAGTGTTGGAAACCGGCAACATTGCCTAAACAATACGACCCAACAACAACCCAAGCTAACAATTGTCCCACTGGTCAATGAGAATGAATTGTTCCAAAGATTATCATTTACACTTACATTAATGATCAAAAAAATTAAACTATTTTAGACAAGCGTTATTGGTAATGTAAATAAGTTCTCAGCACACTAAACCAAATTCAAAAGATCTGAAAAGAAAACATTCTAAATTTAAAAATTCAACGTAATCCCCTCCTTCGATTGCATTTAATTTCAATGTGATCACCCCTTGCTAGACATAGAAACACTGGCAGGTGACAAATAGCACAAATAAAAAGACAAATGCATAAATTAAAAACAATATCGCGGCCAACTGAAAACAAAAACGAACGTTCCAAATTTAAAATCTCTACGATATCCCCCTCGTTCGATGGCGTTCGATTTTCGTTCGAAGTTGAAAATAACCGCGACAGCTGAGCGACATCGGACTGTCTTTTATTACCTCCTTCGTGTTTATGACCACTTTATGAGTTTTTATAGATTTTTTTCTCGTTCTAACGAATGTCACTCGTTCTGATCACTTTCCTATTTATACGCATCCGCACATTTCGTTTGATTTAACGACGCAGAGTTTCTCGATTGCGATATCGTGGATTTTCTACATTCCGATATGAATTTTTCAGCGTTATTGCATGTATCACGTTTTTATTGCAAGATTTTCTGGCAAATTATCCTGTATTAAGTTACTAAGTAATTGTTATTGCAATTTGTAAACAAATCTTGCAATCATATTTTTAACCAATTCGTAACCACTAATAAACATATAGTTTTTATGATAAAATTAAATTGAATATTTACTGTAGGTGTGTAATTTTTAATACGCCTATTATATTGCTATGCTAACAGTTTTACTAGCATACATATATATTTCATATTTGCCTTCAACGATAGGTTTTAAGTCAATACATATATCACAGATCACAGAAAACGATAATTATCGCGCTAGAGCACTAAAATACAAGATTTATGAATATCTTCAGTAAAATAAGAAGGTCCTATGTATGTCATGCTAACATGACATATGTGACTTATTTAAGTCTAGCATGGATTTACGGTTCTCGAAATAATTTTCCGCTTGAGCTCGACAATGCGGGCTGCATTAAACTTAATGCCGCCATTAATTTTACTTTATGGTATTTCAATTATTTTATACGTCATAAATGTTCAATTGAGTAAAGGTTACTTCATTAGATGTACTTATTTTTATAGACGAAACTGGAACTTGGTGTCAAGTGATTTCTTGGGTAAAAGAGCACACACACAGACTTAGGTTATTTTTCTCTTTCTGTTTAGCAAAACAAATACTTAGTAACAATTAATTTGGGATAAATATAGTGTAGCATAGGTTAAGTTACATTTAGTCATTTTAGTACCTAGTTTTAATTTTCCTTAAATGTTTTTGGTACCTATACCTAAATATGAATGAATTAGTGAAACACCTGTTTTATACATAAACAATATAGATAAAATGAATTCTCGTTGTCCAATTATTAGATTTTTTGATACGAGGAGTTTAGTTAGGTACATAAATAAATAATAAATAAAATAAAATAAATATTACGGGACAATCTTCCACAAATCAACCTAGGCCCACGGTAAGCTCAATAAGGCTTGTGTTGTGGGTACTAGGCGATGATATATATAATAGATAAATACATATAGATACTTATATACATATATAACATCCATAACTCAGGAACAAATATTCGTGATAAACACACAAATAAATGCCCTGACCGGGATTCGAACCCGGGACCTCCAGCTTCGTAGGCATTCGTACATACAAGTGTTATGTAGATATGTGTATTTTGCGAACCATTTTTTTATGGTATTTATAGTGCTGTAAGCCCTTTGTATTAAAAATAAAAGCAATACCGGGTCTTTAGGTTAATAATGAAACATAGACATATCGATTTACCTAACAAGTAATAAAAAATACTTTACTGCCTCTCCGGTGACCGTTAGGAAAAACATTAAAATATTACCGAAACTGACCACGATCCTTACGAACCGATGACATTAATAAAAAGATTTTATTCCTCAATAAATAACAATAAAAACTACATAAAATAGTTCTAGTGATCAATAGTGGTATCAACCATTTTACAACCATTTTACGATTGCTTAATGGGAAGCCGAAAAGCTTAATTTGACTTCATTAAGTGCCCGAAAAACAATAAAATTATATTTTATCGGTTTTCGTTTAAAATCGCCTTCGGCCGTGAGATAAATCAAGATCAGGACAAAAATCCAGATTTTATTCCCGTTTGTACATTAAAAGATCTCAGGTTTTTAATTTTATTTTTATTTAATAATAGGACTATTATATGCAACTTGAAAGAAGCTGCTAAAAATGGCGCTGTTGTCAAAATACATCAATGTAAATCGTATGCAGTAATGTTTAGTTCCATTTTTTGCCATCCGTACCTACCTACAGACAAGTTTGTTCGTCTTTTCATGAATACAAAATCGATCCTTTCACACTTCGAACAAATGCCAGCGACGGTTGATTTCCGTTCTTAATTCAAAATTTTCTTTTTTCTTATTTCTAAAGTTTGAATAGTGCACGAGTAATTCGAAACCGAATCGTCGATAGATTCATTCGATAAGTGATCGTTTGGAACGGATATCACTCATTTATTGATTGAATCGACTAATCTGGATTTTTACAACCTAATTTCCACTTAGAATGAATGGTATAGAATTCGATTATTAATAAATATTTGTCGGTATCGATAATTATAGGGCTACTGGTTTATTTACAGAAAACTGAGTGAAATGAAATGTCAAACATTGTGTTGTAGGTACAAAGTACAAACAACATGTAGGTAATATCCAAAAATTTAAGGTTGTTTTGGGGAAAAGTGATCAAATAGAAAAACATTGGAGCCTTTCTGACTTTTTGCTACAAAAAAAACATTCCTATTGTACCGTAGTCGACTACGGTAGGTACCCTCTATAGATGCACCTACCTAAAATCTGGACACGAAGGCATCTAAGGTTAAAGGTTAAACAGGCAATGTTTTCTTTTTTCGAAATCAAACGACAATTGGCATCGACAAAGCTAAAAAATACTAAAAGTTCGACAACACGGAGACAACTTTTTAAATTTCGAATTCAGAACAAAACATCGAACGAACTCGGCGTAGAAATTAATTATTAATTTCAATGAGTAACATTTAAAAGTACGTTTCATGAGTTTCCTTTTGTTTAAGATTTAATCTTAGGTCACTGACGTAAGGTTGAGTATTGAATGGAAGAATGAGTGAGATAGGAGTTTTTGGAGCTTGCTTGTCGGCTTGTTTCCATCGCCTCCCTTCAAACGCGTGCTTTTTGTTTCCAGTCCGATGATGGCAAAGGCAATTTGTATCAATTGCACATTTTTCTCATTTATAATTTTACCGTCTGCTGCGAACAGGGTGTATGACGTGATGTTTTATTTGCGTCTTAGGAGGCATTTTTGCATGTTGAATTTTAGTGTATATTCTTTTCCACTATCCTTTTGACTTTCAGACGCCTTTTAATAGAACACGTATTTTTCCTTATAAACTGATTTTTTTTTTCACTTTCAGCTTCACACATTTAGCTCTATTATAAAATGATAGGTACATTAGCATATAGGTTAAACTGATTTCTTTCACAGTCAGCAACGACAAAAACATATGAATATCTAGAGTATCCGCTTGTCTAATTTACCTCTAACTAACGAAGATTTATTAAAGTTGTTTGTAAAGATTCAGATTCAGATTCAGAACTTTATTGATAAAATGTCATATTTTACAGGTCAATATCATGCATGTCAAATACATTTTAAAATTTCTTATTGTCTTAGATGTTATATACCTATCGTTATTGAACAATTTGATTTATTTTGATTGATTTATGAGTGGGTCAATGATATATTGGTCATAAAGTCGTCTATTCTGTAGCAAGCCATTTTTATGAGGAGCTGTTTGAGCTTGTTTTTGAATGCTGCATCAGTTACGGCGTTTATAACGTCAGGCGGTAGGACGTTATAGATTTTAGGGCCTAGCACGCTGAGTGATTTCCGAGTCTTGGCTAGCCTTTGTTAAAGACATTATGTTAATTGTTTATGCATAGAAATCCTTCTTCTTCTCTTACTTAAGTGCTAGGCTCTTGTCGGTGTAGCTCAAAGTAGGCCCTCCATCTACTCCGATCCCACGCAATCTCTTTGACCTCACGATATGACCCAACATCAATTCTCTTTTTGAGTTGCTCCGTGTAGTCTATTCTAGGTCTTCCTCTTCCTCGCCTCCACTATCTTTCCTTCAATTATGTTAAGTATGAAGTTGTCATGTCGTATGAGGTGCCCTATCATCCTCCCTCTTCTATTTTCTAAGTTCCTAACTAGCTGCCTGGTTTGCCCCACTCTATTCAGCACTTCTTCATTGGTTACTCTATCTCTCCAGCTAATTTTCTCCATTCGCCTCCAACACCACATCTCAAACGCTTCTAATCCTAAAATCCTTAAAATAATGTAAGTACCTAATTTCGTCTGTGTGTTAAATAAACGACACCATTAGGCGTTTTTACCAATTTATGTTAGACATAGGGACGAACGTGACGTCACTGAGAGGAAACGAAAAACACTCAATTTAGCCCATCGGTGCCAACTTCAAAAGAATCGGATAATAGTGTGAAAGGGAAACCGACGGTTTTTATTGACTCTGCGTGTGGCGCTACAGGGTGTTCGTACAAACATTGTAACTGATACGATGCCAGTTTTGGGCGATTTTATTTGAATTATTTAGTAAAAATGTCGTATAAAGAAATAAAATAAAAAACAATTCAGTAAGTATTGCATTGTTCTCCTAAGCATTTTCGGATATGTAGATTAGGTAGGTACCTAAAAATAATAAGACATATCGAACACTATCTCAGTCAGTATTGTAACCTGACATAAATTCAGTGTATTGATTGAAGGACCTCCAAAACGAAGACATTTCCCACTTATTAACAACTCCGACGAAACTCCCAAATTTCAAAATCAAACTAAATTGAATCAACCCTTTACAAAAAGCTTTTACTCGCCAAGTTAGCACATCCTGTATCGGGGGAGCGCGGGGCGCATTGTAAAATTTATTACCACGGACGGGTGTCAAAACTTGTCAATATATCGAGCTCCCCATCCTCCCCTGCAATAAAGTATCGTGTCTTACTTTGATCTTCCGATAACTGACAAAAACTGCCGGGATTCAATTTTGAATTCGGAATCATTTGTTTTTCTTTCCGGCCAGTAGTTTGTTCCAAAATTCAATAATCGAATAGTTGAAGAACTTATAAAAATGGGGCAATTTTATGCCAAGGATTTTTTGCGTGTTGTTATGTTTTTAATTTTCCTAATTACCCACTGAATAATATTTTGCGCAGTACCAGATAATTCTAAACTCAAATAAATTAGAAAGCATCGAGCACTAACGTATTACCTAGTGAGTAATAAAATAAAGCTTAGAACAATTATACAATTCTTAATTAACTTTTAATTTGACATTCAAATTAGGCATAGACAATAAAATGGCGGCAATTACTTGCGTAACAAGTTTATTATTGTGGCATAACCCGTGATAGTCATTATGTGGATTTTCAATGTGAAAGGAACTTAGCACTGTAGGGGAAGTCCGGGCATAGTGAACACCTTTACCTTTGACTGGACATAACAGAAAAGTTTTACTAGGAAGAAATCAAAAAACGTCTATAATCAGTCTTTAATCAAAAATATTTAAGAAAAAAACAACACTAGCCTCTAATGTTTAACAATATTTGTAATGTTGAACCAAAACTCAAAAAAGAGTGCCGGGTAAAGTCAAACTTGTCCCCGGGCAAAGTGAAACTGGCCTGGAATAAGCGAGCAGCTCGTTTTCCTGGTTTTCGTTGAACACTGGACGAAATCGACCAAGTTGTCTGGATACATTTCCGGTTTTAACATGCATATACAACGTGGCATATGGCAATCCATACTTTTGTTTCATTCCTTTTATTGGTTCTCCGGCTTTGCACGCCCTTATAGCCATATCCATAACTTCTGTTGAATAGGGGCCCTGATTGGTCTTTTCTTATATTGATTGTGATTAGAAAATTGAACCTCATAATTGAACCCACGAGCAAAGTGAACACGATATCCGCTTTGCCCGATCCACTTTGCCCAATCAGTCTGTTTACAAAATTATTCACGTTAAAAAAATAACAGTTGCTTCGTTCTCAAAGAAATGCACTGTAAACGGAATATATTTTAATAGGCAATAGAAGCATCGACAATTAAGATTCGAGAAAAATACTATGACAAGATAACAGACAGTGTACTTACCTTTAAACATCGATTTATTTTCACCAAAAACACGTTTTGACTCGTTACCGACGACACGCGCACTGACCGCTCCCTACTATGCCTGCCGCTCATTGAGCTAAGGATCCTGAACGTTGTATAGGCGCGTGATGCGACAAGGACGAGTAAGTCGGGAGGGGGAGGCCGAATTCGCTTTGCCTGGGGTGTTCGCTTTACCCGACCTTCCCCTACCTTCTAACGCCGACTTGGTTTAAGTTCATCAAAATTCTCAATATCAAGCCGAAACACGGAATTTCCTAAAACGTACCTACTTGTATAAATCGTCATTAGCACTAATATATCATTAGGATACATTATGGTAATAACTGATTCAGCTAGAGAGATGGCAAGTGTTTTACTTGCATTCAATTTAATGAATGCGCAACAGAGCTGTTATTCGGAACGCGCTCATGCGGCTCACGTCACCCGTCACGCCTAACGAAACTAGACCTCTATCTACGCTTAGTTACTACGAATTGCGGCGTCAAGATATATTTGTGGGTGAACGATGAGTTGAGGTTAACAGGTAACAAAATAGCGGGGCAGGGCATTTGATTACCAAGTTACATTATTGTGCTTGCGGTTTTACGTTTTACATTACTTCCATCAAAGACGGTGAGAGAAAAAAATTACACATAACACGATATCAAGCACGGTGGTCTGGTTAAAGCGATCGATTTAATTAAATTTATCTTTTAACATGCCTCCTACATTAACTAGTTGTAATAAAAACAGGTGACATTTCGAGAACCGATAACATGTGTCGAAGTTTGTCCGCCATCGCCATTTTAGTTTTAATTCTACTTATCATAAAAAAATGTTGTATAACTACCGAAATCCACCTTTGCCACGTAATGTGTTTGTAACCGATATTTTCACCGCCATTTTCGGAAAAAACGTTTAATCTCCTCCAAGAATTTGACATTTCGTTAAAGTGTGCGCTTATCACTTTCAGAAATTTCACTCCGTAACATTAGTATTTAAAAAAACATGCGGATTCTTAATGCCAAAGTTCCAAAAATGGCCAGTTTTGTTAAATTCGCGCGAAAAAACAGAAAAATTAAGGTATTTTAATACTGCCATTAAAGTCGGCGTTTTGAGCTCGGACTCCCGTTTTGATATTAATTACTTGCGCATTATAACGTGCGTCTTGATAAATATCATTCAAATTATACGCGACAACGGTCGACAAGAAACATTTAACAAAATGTTTCGTTAACGCAACCACAATTACTACTACTAATTTTAAATCAATGCGACTTCACTATCAAACACAATCAAAGATCGAATTGAAACAATTAACATAAACGAAACAAATGTAACGGATAAATGCCGCATTCCGTTTTCAAAAATGAAAAGAACGTTCCATTTTTAAAAACGCAGAATCAAATTCGAATGCCGCAAAAATCAAACGTTCGAAATTAAAACCGAAGCCACGGATGAAAGAAATCACAGAGAACAAAAAGACAGAAGTTCGAGCGTGTTTACAAGCCACCCCACCTGTAAAGAGGTACTTAAAGTATTTTTTCGCAAACCGATCACGTCCGTGTCCCGTCTTAAGTGAGACATCTTCCTCCCCCAACGATTTGCTATTTTTATTGGTCGTGCCTTATTGATTCTTACCGCGTTTAAAAAGGATAATTAGAGAGGGAGAACTGGGTCAGTCGATTGGAAAAAAACGTGGCCAAAATTTGAATTTCGAATTTTACAAAACATTTGTTAACAAATCGCGAAAGATTAGTACTGATGTGAAACTATGTATACTTAGGTACTTCACGTTGTCTTTAATGGGTGACACGTTGTCCACTTCAAACAATGATTGATGCAATATTTAAATTATATGTCGCATAAGTAATTATACTCTATTGCGAAATTGATATATTTTACGTCCACTTCAAATGGTCAACAATAAACTTTTGTGTCAATATAGTTCGAGCATCGTTTGCTTCAGATTAAGCGCAGCCGAGTCGTAACTAAATCGAGTTCAATTGACTAACGATCGATTATCCAATCGAAACAGATTGATCGGCATTATCTGGTAATAGGCGAACAATTGGATCAACTGATGCTGAGGTTGTTTGCTTTTCAGAACCAGAATGTCTTGAAATCACGAATATTTCTTAGTCAAAAAGACCTTATTGGGTAGTCGTCCGTCGAAGACAAAATGTCGTAAGTGCAATTTAGTTTGCCATAGGATGTAACGGTTTGTATTTAAGCAGTTTTAGGCAGCATGGGACGTATGCAGATGTGCCCATTAATTGTAGGTAATTCACAGACGTAGTATTGCTTAATGATGTTAATGACTTATTCTCAGACGTAGTTTAGATGTCTTGTCCACTGTTAGATATAGCCGTTATTAAGTCGTTATTACAACTATTTTTGAACTTAGACTTGTCTAAGAAATTGTAGCTAGATTGTGGTTACATATTTGGTAGAATAGGTAGGTATTCAACTTTCGTTTAGAGGTATGGAACTTTTTCAAGGCACTTACATTACACAGTTAACTATTTTAACTCTCCGTTAATATAGGTACTTAAGCAAGGTTCTACCAACAATTTTAAATCTCCACAAAATACAAAATATCAAGTATTGAAGCGCCAACAAAATATCAAGAAGACTTCTTTGTAAGACGTATACTTGAACGTCAAAAACACCAAAGTGACGTAAGCGACGCTGGGTGTTATGTTACTTACGACATTTGATATTCTGTTGACTCCCGGAGCAAAGTTACGTAACCCATTTTTTAGTTTATTTCCGTTCCGCTGAAAATCCCGAAGCGTTGAGTTTCGCGTTAAAGTTGGCGATAATTTACTTTGAAACAAACGGTTCAATTATGTCTCTAACTACAAAGTAAGTTTTGATGGTTAAAAATGTCTTAACACATTTTAGTTTGCCAGTGCCAAATTTGGTACTTTGACTCATTTTCACACACGATCATTTGATGGTACTTACATTAGATGACAGCGCAACTTTCAATATTTCATCCAGTTTGTCGCATAGAATAACAAGGTAGTCGAAATCTCTGCATACTGTGTAGTGTATGTGTAGTTAGATATAAGGTCTATTTATATGTGTTTCACGAAATTTATAATGTTTTTCCGTAAGGTTTAATTAGGAACCATAAAACATATCAAGTTCTTTAAAATCGATTTAACAAAATAGAGTCACTGATGTGCTCCTAAAATTTTACGACCTATAAACTAAAGTGACTTATGCCAGCTTTGTATTTAAATAGTCGTATAAACCATTGTTAGTACTATAAACTTGCGCTGTTTTAAGTCAAAACGGTAGAAGCCACTTGGCACATACACTAAAATCCAAACATAACATTTTCGATATTACGACTTATAGATCTAATTTTACGACCCAACGACAACTTTAATCTAAATACCGAGTTGGCTGGAAAGAGAAATTAAAAATTAAATGCTACATAAACAAGAAAATAAAAAAGTTAAACGTTCAAAAATCAAACCGGTTTGAAAAGAGCGTTCTGTATTTGAAATTCCAGCCAAGGACACGGCGGGGACAATGCGCGCGATGCGCAGCTTTTTAATTGTCAAAATTACGCTGCTCCTTTGATCGCGCCGCGCGAATTCCAGTTTCGATTTTCGATTCGATCAATCGGTACAATTACGATTAATCGGTTTCGCCGACTGTTTATAGTGACGTTTGGGTTACGAATGATGTTGCGGTTTTTTATTAAATTAGCTCGTTTTTTCAGTAAACAGTGATTTAAAATATACACAACAGCCATGCTTGTTTCGTAATTAGTATAACAGCTGGAATTTATGCAATTTTATAATTTGCACTAACATTTGCAATTCGATAAATCACTTGACATTATAATTATCTAGATAGCCTTAGCTGCGTTTAATTGAACTATACCCTTAAACACTAAATCATTATCATAATATAATGTTTTTGTTATATTAAACGTTTAAATGTAATCTAAGTCACAAATAAATAAATAAAAATTACTTGTAACACAAACTAGTTACGGCATGCCTAATATATATAGAGGAAAGGCATGTACAAATTTATCGATTTAATAATCAATGTAGAGTTACCGGTTTTTCTAAATATAGGTACACTACCTACTTATATCGACAATAAAAATATCAACTCAACACCATCACCAAATTGCTAAGCTTGTTTAGATATTATGGAAGATAGTACCAATAAACAATATTTGCAATAAAGAGTGCACCATAAACGTCGCAATGATTCCTGCGCGCACGCACGGCCCTGACCCGCCGGAAGTGGAACGATCAGCACGGACAATCCCCACATAAGGACTTATGATTCTAATTCCGTGCGATTTTTTGCGAGCCGACTTGAATCGAATTATCAGTCGTTTTTGGTTTTCGAGCTGATTAGGGTCGATTATAGATTTGAAAGCCGATTTTAGATCGAATTCCGATTCCGAGTTGATTTTTGAGCGGAGTACTATAGGCGGACCAAGCTTCATTAAATGCAGTTGGGTTCTAATTAAGCATGTTGTTTTTATATGAACACCTCTTTACTTGTAATTAACGTGTATTTATAAGTACTTAGCCAAAAGCGAGCTGAATCCCAACATTATTGCACATTTCGAATAAACACTATGCCTGCCCTATTAAACATAATAAACACACAAATAACTTATTAATAGGCACATATAATCGCTTGCCCTTAACTAAATAAGACAATTAGTGATGTGCAAAAACGATACCGAAACCCGTTGTCGACAATGTACTACGCTTACTACGGAGGAGCAAAAACTTAAGGGCGTTGAAACTGGTTTCAGGACCTTGGCTTTACGTGGAATAAATAAAGGAATCATATTATAATGAGCATGTGTGTGTAAAGGTATGTTAAGAAGTGAAAGTGCAATACAGTGTGTGTTTAAGCTCATCTGTAAATTAAACAAACGTGGCAAAATAAATAAAGAAACCTACAAGACGAGGAAACTGCTAGCGATGCGGTAGTTGATAAAGAAAAGTATCTTAATAAAAAAGATTAAATACCTGTACTTAAATAATTCAATAACAATCATTCCACGAGTTAAATAGTGCTTAATGTCGATATTAATGCTAACAACTGCAAGACAAGCCTCGATAAACTATTTTGTGCAAAAAAATAAACATGAATATTTTACAACAAACAGCTGTACATATAATTGCAGAAAACATTCCATATAGATCAGAGCATCCGCATTTTCAATCAGAGCCTTTATTACCTACTAATTAAAGTTTAACTTTGACAAACCTGCAATACATAGCACATATAAACAAGTACCTTAAGTCAATACACAAAGTGCTAAATTTGATCGGCCAGAAAACCTTAAAGACTTCAATCACCTTCAAAAGGCATCAAGCGTGCATACATTTCAAACATACATACGATCTTCTTAATTTGAGCAGTTAATGCAACTTCGCTACTAAACCAATAACCTTGCGCGGGAGCCACTCAGTGTTTCCTAGAACCAGAATGACGTATGCGCATAGAACCAGCGAACTTTAATAGGACGTTTTTATTTCGCTTTCGCACACCGAAGGCTTAAAATCAACTGTCAATCACATCCGACGCGGTCAATTTAACACAGGGTTGTCACTGTTTTAATTAATTACTATTTATAAATATAAGAAATCATATTGGTCCATAGTCAGACCATCAATTCACAAAAATATTTTACAAAAGTTTTGCACTTAATAATCATCACTGTCGAGTAGTGTCGAGTAACAATCATCAAAAACTTAAATCGAATTTATCATAAGGTAACCGTCCTAGAACACAATGTTGCCACTATATGAAATGAGCACTTTGTGTCAATGTGATATGGCTTAAATTCGAATTTAAAAATATCCTCTTAGTCCAAATTTAACCTATATTTTTTTGACATGAAGTGCCCATGACATTTACTAGTGCAACGTCGAGTACTAAGACGTTTACCTTACCAATGGAAAAAATTTAAATCGAATGAGGAATGGATGAAAATTTTAGAAGTGCCTCATTATTTTTTTGGTGATAGGAATCACCTTCCTTAGCACTAGAAAAAAGTTACAGACTTGTCAGCTGCGTCAATTATTATTGAAAAATATAAACAGTTTCCTCACTGACGTTTTGGGTTTAGGACGGCGAATGAGACACTTTTCCTTGATCCGTCTCATATTACAAAAAATATTTTAAATATCTGACCCTGGCAATGACAAATACTTATAGCTGCTGCAGCTGTCAATATCATTGCCAGTGTCAGTTTACCACGGATTTTCAAGATTTTTTTTGTAATATGAGACGGATCTAGCAAAAGTGTCTTATTTGCCGTCCTAAACCCAAAACGTAAGTGAGGAAACTGTTTATATGTTTCAAAAATAATTGACGTAGCTGAAAAGTCTGCAACTTTTTTCTGGTGACAAGGAAGGTTATTCCTATCACCAAAAAAAATCAGGCACTTGTAAAATTTTCATCTATTCCCAATTGAGCCTATGGCGAAACCTCATTCCGACGACTTTTGATACCTAAGTAGTGTTGACAAATGAATCACGCGGCTACGTTCCACTAAATCACACAATATACCTTTCCCATTTTTTCATCATTGCGACAACCCTAGTTCTACTTAGTAGTCTTTTTACAATCTGTGGTAGTTCACAAGGCATTTACCGCCGGTTTTTGTCCGAATACCGATAATCGTACGTGACGTTCCCACACTGGCCGGACGGATTCCGAGTTTGAATTAGCGAATCACCTGTCTAATTAACGGCTGCGATTTTTCGAATTTGGAATCCGATTCGAGATTCGAATGCATTTGAATTCTTAGAGACGTTATTTTTCTCATACTTTTAATGTATTGTTTTTGAATAAATGTTTTTTCTGTTGTGGATTTTGTGATGAATGCCGTCACTGTATCTATAATAGGCAGTCACCTAAATTAGATTAACAGATAATAATATTTTCTAGCAAAGCGTATTTATGATAATTTTATTATATTCAAAAATAATCCTCCAAAAAAGTTACCCTCTTCAAAGCGTCAAAAAATCGACAATAGCCAATCTTCTCACCCAAATCGGATAAACCATATCAAACGTTTTCTTAAACACGGATTACCATAACAATGCTGGCAACACTGACGAATGCAACAAAAGTGCCCTTCACAATGCAAATTTGTCTATGGGCCGTTCGGAATTCGAATTTCTTTTTCCCGGTGTGAGGCTTCCGCCTATTTTCCCGCTCAACGCTTCCGGGGTCGCTTTCGTTCGGAAATCGGGCAGCGATACGTCTATTTGGAACCCTCGCGCCATTGATTCTTTGAATTCGCATTTTATTTTCGTTTATTATTTTATTGCGAGATTGTTCCTGAATGTGTTTTGTTTTTTGGAGATTTTATTGTTGCTGAATAGTATAGGGGTGCAAGTGCGCTATTTTCTTAACCACAGCTTCTTTTCTACATGGCAGCATTATCTTCAAATGCACACATTTTTAAGTCACCGTTTCGCATTTATATTAAGAACATTTTTTTCTCTATACAGTGCGGCTTTATTATATTTAATAGCACCTGAAAATTACAAGTTGGGAATTTCAGTGGGAAGCTAATAATAGTTACTACGACGACACATTTCCGAAAGCCAACAACTTGTGTCTTGACAAACCAAATACATCTAAAACCGAACGATCGAACCGTTAAACCGAAACCGCACGGGATTCGAACCCGGATAACGACGGACGCGACCGCAAACCTATTGTCAGATGCCATTGACGGTTAGCATTAGCTTAATCTATGGTTAAACGTCTGCTAATCTACTGTTACTTGAAACATGGTAAAGCGCAGTAAGTGCATTTTGTCCTTTTTAGGGTTCCGTACTCAAAGGGTAAAACGGGACCCTAATACTAAGACTGCGGAGTGCGAGTCGGACTCGCGCACGAAGGGTTCCGTACCATTATCTATAAAAACGGCAAAAAAATCACATTTTTTGTATGGGAGCCCCCTTAAATATTTATTTAGTCTTTTTTGTATTTGTTTTTTGACCTACGAACCATTTTCGGCCCAAGCTGAAGCATAGAACTTCGTTCCCTTCGCTCGCTCGTTCGATAAGTTATAATGCAAGTGCAAGTTTTTCCGTATACTATCAACGACAAGCATATACAGTTTAAAAAACTATATCCCGACTACGGAAAAATAACTATGAATTTTATTTGTATATTTGAACTCGAAATTTTCTCCTCTTCATCACCCAACACGCTACGATAGCAAAAAAATTTTTTCAGTCTTTTTTCAAAGAGAGGTGAAATTTTCACAGATTATGTATTTCTGTTGCCGCTATAACAACAAATACTAAAAACAAAATAAATTAAATATTTTTATTGATAATGGTACGGACCCTTCCTAACACGTACCCTTCGTGCGCGAGTCCGACTCGCACTCCGCAGTCTCAGTAATAGGGTCCCGTTTTACCCTTTGATTACGGAACCCTAAAAAGTGACAGTCTTCGTAGGTTTTTTAGTCTTAAACCTATTTTTCTACAAATAAAATACACGATGATTTAATCTATGAACACGAACATTGAAAAAACAGATTAATTTGAAAGCAATTACTGGTAATCCCAGAAACCGTTGTTTAGAGGAAAAATGTACTATGTGTCTGTGGTGCTAGTATTATTTACCGTCTTTTTCTGGGACAGGAATAGCAGCAGATGCGGTTTGTAACTGTCGTGGGTTTGATTCCCGGCACCTGCCGTTCGGGCCATTAGCGGGTTATTCGATATCGAAGTATTATGAAAATACTATAGCTACCGAAACAAAATGGCGGATTTTTGTCCGGAATATGGGGCGCTTACGTCGTTATTGGTGTAAAGATATATCCTTCAATATGTGTGAAGTGTGCCAAGGAATTGTTTTTCAGTAAAAAAGAGATCAGGGACAAAACATGAAAGTATGTATGTACTTATAGGCAGTCATATGGTTTTTATTTTACATAATGATGAGGCATATAGGAAGTATAGAAACACACATACATATTTTAAAACACAGACATCCTAACTTTGTTAGTTATCTTAACCAGGAATCGATTTCTAGACATACTGCGTGCTACTGGTAATTGGTAAACTGAAAGTTTTAAAACTGGCTACAATATGAAATATTTTGTCTTTGTTTTTTTACAATTTAACCAAACTCCAATTAACTACTAACACAAGCACTCTTAACAAAACGACATAAGTATCAAACTCCAATAAAACAATAAGCCCAAGAAACAAAGGGTGCATAGCAAAAGGGTGTAACTAAACAATAAAATATTTTCGGTCAGCCGCAACTCAATAAATACTTCATAGTATCGGTTGAGGGAGTTGACCGGCGCCCCCGACCTGACCCTCGAGGGTTTGAATATATTTTACCCCATTTGTGTCCGAATTTGGGTAACGTTAGACGAATTTTCTACAATTTTATTACTCTTTTGCCGCATAAAAAATATTTTATCATGTTTTTTTTTGTAAGTTTATACAGTTAAAATAAACTTTCAACAATAAAAGAGGCCAATATAAAAAGTTTTCACTTCCCGATGGTTATTTTTGTCTGGACACAACTTTATAAACAACTCAAGCAAAGACAAGGAAGCGAAACTTCACAGACAGGCAACACAACGGAAAATAAACAAAAGCTTGAAAACTTTATTAAATCTTGTCTAATAGACTGATAGACAAGGGATCATTGGATTCATTGGCTGAAAGCCGTTCGCACTGATTGTAGGCGTCTATTGCTGAATTTATGAGATGTTTGTTTTTCGTTTGTTTTAATTTTCAATGAGCATTCTAATTATAATGAAGTTTACGTTTGCACTACCTATTTAGTAATTTATCGACATTCTGGCGAGTGTACAGTTAAGACTAAGAAAAAAATCCTACCTATGGTAAAACCTTTTAAAATACATGTAATTTTTTGGATTTATTTAGTTATAGTATTCGAGCAACTTGATATGTATTAACCATATCTTTAGGCGGTAGATACAAACTAAAAAATATCGGCTATTCGGTCCCCAGCAGTCAAAAATGTTACTACAATTTAAGCCCAGTAGCTCAAACTCCTTAATCTCGCATCGTAAGTGCCGGTCAAGAGGTGTTTTATCGGGATAATCCCGGATTACGGTTGTACCACGCTCTATCGCGCTAACGAGGGTCAATAGTTCGCAGTTTATGTTAACTGTTGGTTAGTTTGACCACTTGAGGGCTATTGGTTTAGAGGCCTTTTTGTCTTTGAAGGGTTAGAGGGAGGAAAGTTATTGCTAATGACAGGAACAGGAGATCTGTTATGTTATGGCTTCGTTTTTTTTCAATTCGCAGTTTATTAACCCCTTGCTGGACACTGACGCCAAAATGTGTGCAGTGGATGTCTTTCGGCTGATATGATGGTGACAAAGATTCTGGGCTACGTCTTCGTGGACTACAAGATTTTAGTGACTCGGTGAGCTCTAGAACCCGCGAGCCTGTCTTTTTTTGACGTGATAACGTCTTATAAATCGATGAACACCGGCAGCACGCACGAAAAAGTATGACTCATTGTCCCGTTCCGCCTGAGCCGAGCGTTCGGCTTTATGACGTTATCACGTAAAATTATCGTCCGTAAACCAACTTTATTGACAAACCATTTTTTTTTCATTTCGAAATTGTGACTCGACTAAATAACTCTATATAACAAACGAACCTAATAGTCACAAAATTTCACGAGAATCGAGAATCGGTTGAGAAATGCGACCTGTAGATCAGCCGGACAGTCGGACACCGAACAAACGGTTTTCGGCCCAAGCTTCGTTCGCTTAGCTCGCTTGTTCTTTTTTTAATTTTATTTTTTATCCTCAATAAAATAAAACAACTTAATGGTAAATAAGTACATATTTTCTTGATTCACTAAACTGAGGCCTTCTAAAAGTTAAACATTGTTGTGTTATACCTACATATTAACTAAATTACTTAATTTACTAACACTGAACTTAGTTCACCTACCATCGACGACACACTCAACCGACCATCTGTGAACCTTCGATTAAATCCCTATCTAACTTTATTTACACTCCAAGATAGCCCAACATTTATAACCTAATTCAAACGCCAACAAAAACTGCTAATAATCCTTCAGCTAAATTCCATAGCAGCTATTGATTTCATTCATCGATCCAGCTAAACTCAGTTGTACCAAAACATCACAACAAACATCGTCCCAAACTTGCACCTTATTGTGAAGAATTAAGGTTGCTTTTTACCTGTGGTGGAGTTAACACGTGCAGTCTATATGAAAGGTTAACGGATATGGCTTATTAATGTTATGGCTGAACAGACTATTGGCAATAAAGATGATTGAAGCTGTGCCGTTGTGTGATATAATCGGGTTGGCCTTTGCCCAGCAGTGGAACGCGGAGAAAATAACTATGAATTATTTAACCCATCATGCAGTCATTTAAAATAATGACCTAGAATTGGTAATCACTGCGGGTAAGATAAATGTATGAAACGCAAAACCAAACAAAAATTGACACTTTTTATTTCGAACAAAACCGGTCAAGTGCGAATCAGACTCGCGCACCGAGGGTTCTGGACCACCCTGTACAAAAGAAAAATATCCACTATAAACTGATACTCACTAAGTATGTATTCACATACTTAGTGCGTGTCAGTTTATACTGGACATATATTTTCTGTGATGTAACAAAAAATTTACGGTTATCGCAATTTTTCCTTTATCTGTGCCATAAGACGTTGCTTCGTACCAAATTTCAAGATTCTGAGCTCACGGAAAGTACCCTGTAGGTTTTGATTCCCTTGCGAGTTTCGAAAATTTGCGGAAATTTGTGGCATATACGGCTGTATCTTTTGATTGCGTTGGCTTAGAAGTTTGATTTTTTCACAGCTCCAAGGGACAGTAGACTTGAGTATTTGATATAAATTTCAGCTTGATTCCTCTACGCGTTCCTGAGAAAAAGGGTCTTGACAGACGGACAGACGGACGGACGGACAACAAAGTGATCCTATAAGGGTTCCGTTTTTTCCTTTCGAGGTACGGAACCCTAAAAATTACATTAGCCGGTAGCAAGTTTAAAGTCAACTGACAGTTCATCTTACGCTATAAACTATTTAGTTTGTTGTTTATACGACTTTACAATAGTTAAAAGTCGGTGACCCTTTTTTGGAGTTACGTCGTGAACGTGTTCTAAAGTAAATATAATACAGCACCAGATTTTATTCACAAACAAACTGCGACCGTTAATACCGAATAACTAATTACCGTTGGGATATATCCATATAATCATAACATAAATAAATCTCCATACAAAAATCAAACAAAACTCACGATTGAGACGCCACATGTATCATATTTATGTTTTGAGAAGTTATTTCTAACTGTACAGGAATAACACGCTAACGCTACACAAATATTCCAGTGGATAAGAAAACATAATAAAAATCATAACTTACTGACTCCGAAATAATGTATTTTTAGTCTTACGAAGCTTCGTCTAATGCACCTGTTTGGGAAGGTTTTGACGTTTCATTCATAGGCAAGTTCAATAATTTCACAAGCTTTGAGTCAAACATATGAAAATTCATGAGAAAAGACTAGGTCATTCTTATTTACCGCGTCTAATTGTTTAAAATCAGCTATTTCATACAAAGAAAGTGACTTGATCAGTAGGTGAATGACCTTCCTATGAATGACGTCACTAGGACGTATGTAAGTGCTTCCTAAGTGACGTCATCAGTCTCTTTCCTACAAACTTCATACATTTACCAAAAAGTTGCTGATTTGACCTGCCAGTCCGATCCCATATTGCATAAATATCTTGGTTGTTCGAATTTCAAACGTTCGAATGTTTCAGCATGCCTCTGACCTTTCATAGAAACGGCGAAATTGAAGAAACATCTTGCTAATATCAAAAGAAACTCACATTTCTTTGTCCTTAGATTGCAATTTTACAAGCTCGCGTAACAATGCAATGAAATATGGTAAAACAAAGAAAATCTGCAATTTATTACACATGTTACACGACATGAAAGACATTTTATAAGATATCATCAGCTTGATAAGAAATGCGCAGACATTTCAAACAAAGAATCGCCTTGTACATCTCAGCGCGAGCTGCGCCGGTGAGCGGGACGCGCATACGGGAAAAACCAGCGAAAGAACGGGACAAAACCATCTCCGATAACACGTCAATACATTCCTTACGGCGAACACATGTGAATCTCAACCTTAGCGTTTTAAAAATACGGTCGAAACTCGCTTGTGCGCCCTAATGGAAAACCGATACCACATCAATATGTTTTACGGCGTAGTATTGTGAACGAATGTAGACTGTGAGCGCTAGATTTTAAGGCTGGTTTTGGTGATTGCTTGGGTATTAAGAAGGCGTTCAGCGACTTGCAAGATAGTGAGGCGTTTGGAACCGATCGAAAACCGATAAATGTTATTGGAAAAAGGTCTCTATTCTTTGGAGGGAAGGCTCCTCGTCACGAGGCGTGCCCGGGCGGGACACGCCCCGTCTTATGTGGAAAAATAAGCTTTTCATTGCCATTTTCTTCGGAACTCTAGAAAAGATTCGAACATCGAACGAATCTGTTTGCGTATCGTATGATGTATTTCTCGTCTCGCTTTAATCCTTTCCATTTTGCTTGCAGGTACGTTAACGAGAATTGAAGATGCTGTGTCTTTTCGAGGTAATTCCTATTTTATTTTATTTATTCAATAACTCAAATCATTCATCCCATCATCCGTGCCACACCACTATTAGGTCTTGCATAATACTGAATCCAACGACAATGCGAAAACAAAGCGTTCTAATTTTAAAATATGCACAAAGCCGGTTGACGTCCGACACGTTTACGAAATCCGTTAATTCGTATTGAGTTACGCCGTCATAAAAACAATTTGGATTCAAAAATCGAATTGCATTCAATTCCAGTTGGAACTACAATCGAATTAAAAATAAAAAACCGGAGCGAATGAAGTGAAAGAGCTCGATTAACGATTTTTGAAAAAGGAACGTTCATTATTCGGTTTAAAACAATACTTCATTCATTCATTTGAATATGGAATGTGACGGACAACCGGGGGCTTTTAACAGTTTATTTTGGTTTTCGACCTTTTCGAGTAGGGGTTCGAATCGGAACAAGTGTCATGTTTGACAGTTGGCTGTGAGGTGAGGTAGAAATGCGTTACAAGCCAGGTATCCGATCCGAGACACATCTGGCATGTTGAATGATGCTGTGATGGCGGTACACTGGTTTTATTCGAGTGTTTTTTGTCCATGCATAGGCAAGTAGGTACTTTTACTTAAACAAATCAAGAGTTCAGATAATCATTACCCAGGTTAAATATAATGTTTACTTGAGAGAAGGTAGCAACTGCTGACATGGGTCTCAAATTTTGCCTGCCTACCTTGATAACAAAATCATCTTACTCGTAGGTACTATCAAAGCGTTGCGCTCAACACACTTGGCTTAGCGCTTACACGAAAGAGAGCGCATGAACTAAGACGATTCACATGTGATTTCCTTACATTCAAAATGCATTCTGGAATTCAGTCCAGGAAGATTATCCACCTATCAACGTTAATGACCGAACATGCTTACACCGTCTCACATTCGTACAATCTAGCCAAAGCAAATCATAATAAATAGGTCTTTTTTCGAAATTACCCCAATATCAAGGCAAATCGACAAAAACCGTGACCGAATCCGGCCGGTGCCTTTGTCTCACCTAATGAGTTTTTAAGTCGATTATCATTTTTCATAGAAAACCGCGTTTAGTGATGTATCGGTGGGATCAATCATGGCGGACGGCGGCCATCTTCGATCTTCGAAACTCGAATCCCATTCGAGTTGGATCGAATGTTTTTATTAGTTACAAACGGAAGTCGTGGTCTACATTACGCGTGTCTTTAAATTTAAAAATGTAATACTTATAAATTGATAAAACGTAGAGCAGGCATTGAGAGTATATTAGGTAAATCAGGGAAAAGCAAGCTTAAATAATATATCGAGCCTTTAATAACAAATATATACAAATAAATATACTTAGGAACTTGAGAAATAATATCATACCTAAACGAATTTCTTAAATAATTTTATCTCTATAAGATTAACTATGAATAAATGCGTCAGTTCTCAAATTATTGCGATCAAATAGGAATCTTAGCTCTGTTAGTTCGGTAACGACATACAGGCTTTGGCGCTTTTTGCTTTTTAATTTAACATTGTGATGTAATTATTTACTTATTGCTGATGACAAAGATGCATGTGCTCAGCAAAGGGATGAATACACTAATTATTCGATTATTACGAATAATTTACGAAATAATGCTTTTAATTTCCCTTTTTAATTAAATTCGATCTTACTCGAAATCGAACCCAAATCCAACTCCCCTTAGAACAATTATACATACGTACAACATTATAACTCAAACACATGTCATTCATTAATGTTGACAGCACAGGAAGTAAGGACAATATAGAGTTGAATTAATAAACGAATCATTAAAAAAGCTAATCTGAATACGATGCGTGGTATTATTTTAATAATAGAATAATACATTTTTAGTTCATATACTAATACTAAAGAGGAAAAGTCTGCGAGATTCTAGCTTCGTAAGATTGGACGCAGGGGATAATCTTCGGAACCGCTTATCTGATTGCTAAGAATATTTAACCTATTGTATAGACCAAACACTTCACCAAATATGTATAGGTATTCTTTCTCATCTTAGTCGTGCACTCTTGACTGAGTGGTACGACCAGAGGTCAGAATGTAGGTATAGTATAGGAAAGAACTATTTACAGCATATTAAATTATGCAGACAATGTGATGAGAGGCTTCAATTCAGTACCTACATATATGTGAAAGAACCTAATCACATTTGAATAGTTTCGCGGTAACTATTATCGCGCGCCCTTTCTGGCTTATTAGCTAGGTGCGCGTGGAAGAGAGAGCAATAAACAGATATAAAATTGACCTCCAGTAATCCACGCTATTGAAAAAATAGAAACCCTACTTAAAAGTCCGTTAAAAATCAACGCATTCGATTTTCGAACTGTCACCATTCAAATTAACCGACACGAATATGGTCCGTATTTGAATAAGTGTTGCATTAATATTCTTTCGAGATAATTTCGAATTCGGAACGCCCACGCGCCATTGTGTCGCGAGTTATTGGCTCATTAGCCAACGCTTTGTCTCAGGACGATTTGAATTTTTGATTTTCGAATCGAACATATTGATTTGTTGTTGGCACACGACATCCATAGACCGGCATTTATTAAAAAAAACTAACTTCGTTGCACCCAAAACATAAGAGCAGCGCAAAATCTTGTCGCAGCGTCTCGAGAACTCGATTCAAATCGAAATCGAAACCAAGTCTTTTTCGACCGCCGACTTTTGTGAATCGAGCGAACCCTTCCAATCTGAACGACAATAATATCTATAAACACGATCTCCAACTTCCGTATTACCCATAAACTCACAATAAATATTTGAACAATAAGAGAATAAGAGTCTCGCCCACGTGTAGAGACAGATGTGCTCACAAATTACGTATGGTAATAAGTCGTGTAATCCTTCCGTCGGACCTCCCTGTGTCTTGCGGTATAATCGATCGATTATGAATGCGTTCGAACGATGTCACAGCACTAGTTTTATTTTGTATAGGCGTTCTTAATTTAAATGCGTCTTGAGGGTCTATTCTGTTATGCATAATGACGGTTGATATTTTTTTTTATCAGGAATAGTGTCGAATAGCGTGATAAGTTAATCCTTTAGGTTTTTTGTAACTTCAAAAAGTCTTACCTCTATGTCAAACGTTAACGATATGTTGTCACATCGAGTACAGCCAATAACTAAGTAGGTAAGGTAGGTACCTAGATAATCGTTTTAGTGTTTTGTTTTACCGCAGAAACTTAACGACACTGTTAGTGTGAATCTAAGGTGTGAATGTACAAGAATGTTTAAATTCGTAGTGTACCTATATTTTTTTATTATATTACAAACAAAGAGTAGCTAATACATATTAGGTACTACAACCCAATCTTACTCCAGATACCAATATAATACTACACATGTTCGTCAATTACCTATACACATGAAAAATCTCAATGAACCGAAAATCGGAATTAAATCGTACGACACTTATTAAAACCGCTACAAGTACTTCACCAGGAAAAAACCTATAACATAATAACCTAATAATAATAAAAAACCGGTAACACACCGGAGCCAATAAGTACGCACAATTTAACTTTTTAACGTGTCGCCGATGGGGGCGTATTCTCGAAACTCATAAAGCATGATTACTGGTAATGTCGCTTTGACTCGTATTGGGGTGCTAATAAAAGTCAGAGATCAAATTGCGATTGCTTTCGCGGTGTTTGTTAGGTTTTTTGCGATCGTGGCGATATTAGAAAATGAGAGTCGAACGTATGTGGAGGCTGGGAGGAAAAGGAAATCATTTTTAGGCGCAATGCGAAGGTATTTCAAATGACAGCAAAACGTATGTTTGATTTTACATAGTCGATTTTTTGCAGCTAAACATAAACAGATATATACTCGTACTTTAAGTGCTTGAGTACCTAGCTATAGTAGTAGTAGCTTTAAGTACAGTCGAATCTCTCGCACCAAAGTCAGGTGATCTGACCCATCAGTGGGAATATTGTAGCCTGACGATTATGAATTAGTAGGTACCTACAGTCAGCATCAGAAGTAGCTAAGCAAAATAACACTCTCAAAATGACGTAGGTCCACAGATCCTTATTCCCTTGACATTAGAGTTCGTGTGTAGATCATTTTGAGCAATAGGACCGCTTAGCAACTTCTGCTGCTGACTGTACTCGTGTAGGTTGAAATTGTGTTAAATTATGTCAAAAATGCTAACAACTACGTTCGCTAGGCCAGTGACAGTCGGTTAACCTAAACATGTCATTATCTCCTGTTGTGTTCGAACGCTTTCTGTATGATTACAGTGTCCTATTATACACTATCGTTAATTTCCGTTCAATACAATGTCGACACGAATTTTATCAATAGAAACGTTGCGATATTTCGTATGAAATTAGAATCAGCGCCGTTTCCGCTTCCGTTCGATATTCGATGTTTGAATTAAGAACATGTTGCAAACAAATGACGAGTGTTGGATTTGAATTTAAATAAAATCAACGGTCTGAAGTACCACGTGTCAGTGACGAATTCCAATTTCAAGTTAAACCGAAGACAAACGAATTCACCAAAGTTGTAGTGTAGGTAATTCAATTGTAAAGCGTCCAAGCGAGATTTGAAATTCCATTTTTAAATATCGTTCCACAGACACCTGAGCTATTTTTTTAAAGACAGGGAGGCAATAACCATTAAGCCGCGTTCAGAAAGTTTTCTTTTCAATAACGCGTCTGATATTCAAATTAAGGCGGAATTCGCGGCGATATATCATCTGAGCTAATCAGATTTTTCCGTACATTTCCTAAATGTTTCTGGGGATTAAATACGTTAGGGGGATAATTTAGTGGATATTGCTATCTTGTTGCCTTTTTTCATACTACTAAATATACTTAAGGGACAACGTTTAGACTTAAATCGTCGTCACCATCGTTAAAACTTACCTAGCACGCATGTGAACGCAAATTATAATTAAACCATAACTAGCATAACGATATTGTTAAGATTATTCGTTTTATGTGTTGCTAGACTAGCAACACATAAAACGAATAATCTTTTCGCCTTATTATGTTACAACAAAAGCGACCTTGTCCCATAAAAATTAAGGCCAAATTTAAAAGAACGAACGACGTATGAAATACCTTCAAATCCCTTTGTCTAAAGATCGGAGCTTAATAACATATAAAAAGAAATATCCATCAACCCGCAAGACGTTCAAATTTCGAATTTTCAAATTTGGAACTTCATTCAAAATTTACGAAGTCAATATATCCGGGGGGTTATTCTGGTGCGGGCTCAATACTCGAAGGCGTCGTAAAAAATAATTCGAATCGCTCTTACAGTCGCGATACCGGAACATTTGCATACTAAAGTAATGCAAAAATCTATGCGACGCATTTGTTCGCGTTCGCGTTGTCGCCCGGTACGGCGAGGGCGACGTACGAAGAGGGTTTGTGATGATTTAGGTTGTAGAAAAAATG
Organism: Epinotia brunnichana; assembly: GCA_963854355.1. Taxonomy (NCBI): domain Eukaryota; kingdom Metazoa; phylum Arthropoda; class Insecta; order Lepidoptera; family Tortricidae; genus Epinotia; species Epinotia brunnichana. The sequence goes on from OY977954.1 coordinate 13,952,629, forward strand.
CAATATACCTAAGAAATATTTTGTGGATAATATATAAATGAGAAGAGTATGGGTAGGATTCTCAAACTAGCTGTTTCCTTTTTCAAGTTTCAAATGTGTACGAAGATGTACATCCCGTTTCCCGTAAAAATAAGGTACCTGGTCTACTAATACTAACTATTGCTGGGTTCTTAAAAAATCGGTTTAAAAAAACGCTACACCAGTATCTACTTGCGTTCAACAACGTCGCGTCCGTCACCGTCATACCGAACCCCAAACGTCTCACAGCTAACCGTTAATGGAAACGCGCACTAATATTAGAGACCCCGCGCAAGAAATTTTATGTGTTATTTTTTTTCTTGTTTTGAAATATGTGCGCCGTTAGGTTATTTATGGGCGCCATAGAGGTTATATATCTGGCTGTATAGACGTTATATTTTGCAGTAATGAGGTTTCGTTCGCTGAATGTGCGTGGATTGAGGGTGCATCGCTTCTAAGCTTTTAAAGGCGATTAGAGGCACTTTCTGATTGTAAATGAGGTAGAAATAATTTTCAAAGTATTTGTTTTCGGCTAATGTACTTTTAACGTATTTTACGAAAACACTTTTTATACATTTTTAGTCCATATAAAGAGACTAAGGGTGTAAAATCTGAATGTATGTAAAGTTTGAAAAGTTTCTACGGAATGACAGCTGCTGCCGCCATATTTAACGATGATCGGTCTGTAATCGTAAGTTAGTGTGACCCGCCCTAAATATTGAAATGAAGTTTATAGACATTTCACTAAATATGCTTACTAGCTTGATAGCGCGAGATAGACATTATTAACAAATCAGAATCGTTAACTGATTTTAACCCTTCCTATCCCATCGATCGGTTGCTCGAAGGCCTAGAATTCCATCGACCCATGTATGGGTCTGCAGGTGTGTTCCCATTGGTCCAGCAGTCAGACCCTGAAAACGGACCCTGGAGATCCTGTAGTATAGTTTAAATTAGTTGTATTCAAGGTGACACACATGTGGGTCAGTGGGATTCCAGAGTACTAAAAAGGACCCCCCATTGGGACCTCCCGTACGACCCATGTCTAGGTCAATGGGATATGAAGGGTCGTATTGTAAATGGCATTTACGTTAGCAAATAGCACAGTAGAATAACTACCTACTTATTGCTCAAAACATCAAACTCACGGACCGAATTCAGATAGCGCTTAGTCGAATAACAGTCATATCAATGACTATTATATCGCAGGAAGCGTATAGTTAGCGATTTCCGCCGCAAAAATAAACAATTAAGCGACCTATCGAATTAACACCTCGGCCGGATGTTGTAATTAAATGGATTATTACAAGTATGGATATTACGTACCTATCAACATTAGGTTAATAAAAATTGTACCACTCGTATGCTAAAATATGTAAGTAAAGTATGAAACTGTAAGTGTAAATCCTGCCGACAAAAAAACCTCATAGTCAGAGCATAAAGTCGTTTTTTGCTTGCGTTCGTTTGAGATTTACTCTTCAGTTTCGGATAGAGTATCATCATCATCATATCAGCCGAAAGACGTCCACTGCTGGACATATGGCTCCCCCAAAGAGTGCCACAATGGCCGGTCCTGCGCCACCCGCATCCAGCGGACTCCCGCGACCTTTACCAGGATAGAGTACCTATTACCTTCGTATAATCGAGGTCATATTATACGGACATAGTGGTTTAATAGTAGTTTATGTGACTGTACATAATGAAGGGCTTTAAATACGAGTGTGGGTTTATGAAACGAGCCGAAGGCGAGTTTCATAATAACATCACACGAGTGTCTTAATGCCTAATTATGTACAGTTACATACACCACTTTATCTATCCACATATCATAAGCCTCCATGATGCATTCAGGAGCCGCGTATTATGACCGGCATCGCGGCGTTGTTTTCTGGCAGCTGTCATAGTTTTTTCTTAATTCAGAGACAAACTAGAGTCGGATCCTACTGTCATACCGTTCGATATCTTACTTACGTGCGACATTTGTCAAATTTGTATGCAAATTGACAATTAATTTCGAACTAAACGTCATCTCGACTGATATTAGAATAGAGGCCAAATCAAATTACTTTGATTTCAGAGATGTTCGAAATTTGAATGAAATAATATTATCGAAATCGATGTTATTATTTAGCAATAATAGCATTTTCACAGATAAGAAATTTGTCTTAACAAAACAGTCTATTTTTATGGTGGCCATAATGTGCGGTTCTTGAACGCATCATGGAGGGTGTATGATATTTGGATAGATAAACGCATTAAAGGCTCTGTGAGCTGTAAAACATGCGAGCATGAAATTAAAAAAAAAAAAAATGATTTTTGAAAAACTTCGTTTGCTTCAGCCCCATCGTTCAATAACTTTTAGTAGGTAAGTCAATGGGGCTGGCAACTGTCATACTTACAGCACCAATAATGGTCCTTAAAAAAGCTAAATTTGTATGGCGGGAAGTAGTTTTTATTTATTTTTGCGAAAATGACAGTATGTTTCGTCCCGAATTGGTCCGAAATGGGAATCCGCCGTTTTCCGAAAAAGGCTAAAAGTTAAAGGCTGTGGATTAAAGCTACGGGGAAGATTTTTGCCTAATAACTATATATGGTTTCCGTACAAGTTAGGGACCATCGATCATCTGTCTCTCTCTCTCATCGTATGGAATATAGAAGAGCGACATCTACAATTAGCTTTCACCGGCCAACCCCATTGGCATTTAATATATGACGACCTCTTTAGCCTAGTTGTTAGTGACCCTGCCTACGAAGCTAGAAGCGAACCCGGGAGGGTTCGAATCCCGGTAAGGGCATTTATTTGTGTGATGAGCACGAATGTTTTGTTATTTAGTCATGGATGTTTTCTATGTATTTAAGTATTTATTTATCCAATATAAGTATGTATATCGTCGCCCATAGTAACAAGCTTTGCTTAGTTTGGGACTAGGTTGATTTGTGTAAGACTCTCCGAACATATTTATTTATTTATTTATATTTGCTGTATAAATACAAAATTCTACAGCTACGGTTTAACAATATCAGCGAGTCAAAAATAACGCAATCAGTAATTAATAATTATACTTACGTTATTTTGTTATAATTCGGTAAACAAAAGAGCAATTATCTTAAATTATGTCAAAATAATTTAACTCTATAGTAAAAAAATTACTTTTACGCCATTATAATGCTATAGCAACACAGTCACACGATAACTGAATCGTTGACTTTAAATAATAAAACCGGCCAAGTGCGAGTTGGACTCGCGCACGAAGGGTTCCGTACGATTATCTATAAAAACGGCAAAAAAATCACGTTTGTTGTTAAATTTTTTTTTTTTTGTTTTTAGTATTTGTTGTTATAGGGGCAACAGAAATACATAATCTGTGAAAATTTCTACTCTCTAGCTATCACGGTTCTTGAGATACAGCCTGGTGACAGACAAACGGACGGACAGCGAAGTCTCAGTAATAGGGTCCCGTTTTACTCTTTGAGTACGGAACCCTAAAAATGTCGATAATGTATAGGTACTAAAGTATTGTAATTGTTTATGTATTTCCACGAGCGAATTTGAGCTATATCATGACTGTATCCGAGTTCAAGGTCAAATGGTAAAATGGTAACGATGGCGTAAATTTTCAATTTTCAGTATTGGAATACAAGATCATGCAGTGTTTTTCTGTTAAAATGTAAAATAAATAATTGTATCATGGGCAAGAGCGTATTTGATTATCTCAGAGTATTTTCACTAAAATAAAGAATGTTTGTTTATATGGTTGCAATAAATAGTAAAACTGGTACATAACCTAATTACGAAAAAAAACTTAATTTAGTTAAAAAGATTCCAAATCGTATAACATAAAAAATGCATTAATTATTTGAACTGAGTGTAATAATTATTTTTTATTCAATTTAATTTAGTTTTGAAGTATTTTACCATTTTAATGGTCCAGTTGCCTAAATGTGTAGATTTCATACAAACTGATTGACCAATTCCCCACAATGATCTCTGATTACCCTCTCTAAAATTGCAGTCGTGATCTCGTCTCGCTCGGCTACCGAAGTACTCATGTTTGTTAACAATAATCCCAAATTTTAATTATCTTTAGCTGCATTCTATCAAAACGGGACCGTCCGTTGAACCCGTCACGGTACACTTAGCCGCGTATTTAATTAATATAAATAAATTACGAATAAAGCATTTTTATAAGCACTCATTATCAGATTTGAAATCTAGCGGTCGTTGTGACTATACGTATCGCCTGGACTAACATTAAAATTCAATCAAATTTGAACTCTATTGTTAATGGCCCAAGGTTGAATTTGCTTTGGAGTTTTTAGGCCAGGGTGACCATGTGTGTGTATTAAGTTGGTTGGTGAATTTCAAAGTTTTATCTACCGTGTCCATTATTTTCGAGCGATATTTTCCACGGTCCGCGTATCACGTTTTCGGTGATAGGGACCTGGTAATTGTAGATGTGTAATCAATTAGGCAGCGTCCGGTTTCTCCGAGCATAAATTATGTGTATAGTATATGTGGAAACTTATATGTACATAATTTAGAAATTTACTGATTAATCAGAACTAGTTAAATTGGCGATAATTAATGGAATAATGCATTACAAATCGAAAAAAACGTTTGGTTAGTGGTCGCCTTTCCCACTGCAGCGTAAAATCCTGTCACGGCAGTTTCTAATTTCCATACTGGCAAGTACAGCTGCCACAAGACCGTAATACTTAGATGAAGAAGCAATAGAAAGAACATTAAGACCCAATCATCCATGAAACATAAATCTGACATCCGACCCTTAACCCCCGTTCTCACCGACCAGTCATCCTAATTATCATGCAAATAATTACCATCAATCCATCGGAACGCACCCCTAAATAGCCCAATAAATTAAAAAAAAGAAATGGAACGCATTTAAAATAAACCAGTTTACGAGATCGAATCCGATATTCGAACTTTGAATTCACCCTTCAATTGTTCTATGATTTATTCCCGAATCTGCATATGGTAATAGGTGACATTATAAATATGTTTTTTTAATAATTATTAACATTATTTCGTACCGGTTCGGTACTTAATATGCGAATAATAATTAGTTTCCTTATTTCTTGAGGGCATTCTCACGGCAAGGGTTGATTGATCGGACCGTGTAGTAATTAAGTATTCTATTTTCGAATATTTTAGGAATTTTCCGTTGGAAATTCTACCAAAATCTACCATTTGCATTTCATGCTATTATTGAGCATGAAATCGCATAATGCGTTAATACCTCCATTTTTAATAATACTCTTTATGATCCTTTAAGAACCTTTTGAATATCAAAGCATAATTTATCATACATACTTTGCAGCACAAACGCAACAATAACAAACTGCGACATTAATGCAAGCACATGTTTCTAAACAGATCTTAAAAAATCTATTTCTGAACCCAAATCAATACGCCGTTGACATCTGCCCCACAACCCTAATCCTATCTTAAAGAAAACCAAAAGTTAAAACCGTAAAACGCCAAAATACACCCTATTTTGAATATCTATTGTAAACCTTGACTCTGTTACTCTAAGGTAAATTTTAAGTTGAATGCGGAACTGTCTTCCCTCGTTTTTAACCGACACCCTTCAATCGAATCCTTTAAATTCGGAACACAATGGCGCATCTCGCATTTACGTAACCTGTTTCACGAATTGATAGGCGATTTTAAATATCGACTATTCTCAGATCCATATTTGCATACGCTTTCTTGGAATGCAAATGAGTGGGATAGAGGATAGTATGGGAACTGCTGTGCGTAGAAGTACACAGTATGGTAATGAAGAGATAAGGAGGCGAGATGTAAGTTATCTGTGCCGGTTAGTTGGACGCGCGCTTTTGACGAGACAGCGTCACGCGCGCGAATTATAAAAAACTTTACGTTTGAATTTCGAACGCCGCTTTTCAACTGTTTTAATTTACGTTCGAATATTTAGACATTTTAGGTAGTGTAGTTTTAAGTGACATTTCGTTTTGATGGACGTTTTCATAACGAAATTAATGTGTTGCGCTGAGATTATGAAAATAAGGAATTATTACATTGAGGTGAGTTTGTGTCTCGTATGTAGTGCGCTACGAGTGCTACGGTGCTACGTGTTTTTTTATTTTTTTTTTATTTAATTAATTAATACAGTGCTGTCAATGGGTTACTGTTATTTTTATTCAATACTTTTGAATCTGTTTTATCAGTATGATAGGTTTGCTATTGTGAATAAATGAATATTTTTTGCAAAATATGTTTTATTCTTTTTTAATTATTTACATTTAATAAGTATGTAGTTGTATTACTTTTTCAAAGTTTCGATGATAGGGAAAATGTTAAAACTCTACGCCAGTCAGCCGCTCCACACTTCCTAATTACGATACCAAATTAACAGCTCCTGCGATCCGATGTCAATGTATCATGCATCTTTATGAGAACATTGGCTTTTATAGTGTAGTTAATTCCTCTAAAACGCAATCATGATTTAAAAAATAAAAACCATAATATTACTATTTTCACAATTTTTTTAAAATATTGATAAAATATACAAGTACCTACCTACCTATTACAAAACTTAGCAACTACCATCGACATTTCAGAAAAAATTAATAACGTTTCCCGCTTGATACAAAAACGTAAAAGGAAAATCCTAAAAGCGGCTGTCGCTCCCCACATGCCACTAATTACCAGCCCGAATTAACAACTTCTTTGACCCGATGCGGGCCCGATTCTTCAACTAACTTTTAACGATACATGTTTGCTCCGAATACGTATTCATTAGAATCGGAAAAGGCGACATTTACAAATGAATTACTTTAAAGAAAAGCCTATTGGTAATTAGGCTTTGATGTATAATATTTGTTTATACACGTTTTCTATTGCATTAAGAAACTAAACTTTGTACCTAATTAGTGCAAATTGTGAACAAAAAACACGAAATTTAAGAAGGACACGAAATTATTTCCCTAAATTTAATAAAATAAAAAATACGCCGATCGCTCTTAAACAAAATAACTGACTCAAATAGATAAATAAACTCACATTTCGAAAATAAAACCATAAATACAGTTGTTGTACCTACACCGAAAAAATTGGCAAATTGATTCGAAATTCGATATTCAAAACAATCGGCCGTTTTCAAACCGAAAAAACAAAAGTACACAATTAAAACCGGCCAGTTTGTGTGCCGGCCAATGTGACGTCACATTAAAATTGATCAACACATAACGTCGTTACCGTACCCTTCTCAGCGGTCATTCGGCCTTCCGAAACCCCCGCTTTTTACATCAATGTTTTTCTATAGAGCCCCACATAAGTATACGGATAAGTGAATGATGGGGATATCAAAACTCTCCCTTATCAGGGCCCAAGTTTTTAGCGGAGGTTTAACCGATACGTGACTGAGGTCTTTTGCATGACGGGCTTAAAGGGTGCCGGGGCATTGTTTTCCGTTTTTTGTTTACGTTTTAAGGATATTAATATTCGTTTATTGGAGATTTTAAAAAATCGTGTTGGTGACGTTAAGATTAGAATTGTACGTATAAGCCACTTATTCTAGATTCTATTTTTAACTTAAACCTTTTTCGGTTTTCTGTACAAATGAGTGCTTATTTGTGTAAAGTGACCAATACCATAGCAGTATGTGTGTCTTAAATTTGAATCAAAGTGATATATATCAAAGCTCGAAAAAATTAACTATCTTAACAATAATTAATACAAGTCGGTACCTGTAAATATATGGCTAAATGTTAAGGCAACACAAGATTTACTTACATTTAACCAAAACATAAGTTGTACGTACTTTCAACTCTGCAATAACGTCACATATGCTTAAGTACTACCAAAACATTAATACCTAATTAAAACACAAAAACAATTCTATTTAATTCAGAACTCGAAACTTTTTTCGCTCATATTAATTCCATCATATTGACGTGCCCTCCCACAGGGTGTTAAAGGGTAAGGGGGGCTAAGGGGTGAGATAACGGGAGACATAAAACGTAGATCGCTAATTCATCATAAGTTAAAGGGGTTTTTACGTCCGGACTTGCAAAACAGGGCGAAGCGGAAAATACCAAGCGCCTATGAAAATCGAAGCAACTTACGGCGTCCTTGAATTTAGATGCGTTCGGACTTTCCCTTCACATTCTAAAAAGCCGTATGTGAAGAGAATTTTGAAGATTGATATGTCGTTTCGCGTAAGGGTCAGGTTAAAAATGTGCACAAAGGCCAAAGGAGATATTAGAATGTGATATTAATTTACTTTGATCGCGTTTGCTTTAAAAGCTTTAGGTTATAAGGTATTGGATCCGGTGAAAACTGGTTAAAACCAGCCTTTGAGGGTTTTTTCCGCTTTTATTGGGTACTTTAAGTACTGAACTTAAGTCAAAGGGTAGATCGGCGATGTCGATTGAAGTGCATTTTCCGTTTTTTCCTTGTCTGCTTAGACATTTTTAAATTCGAGGGTGGTGGGCTAAAGTCAGATAAATTCACGATTTGATATTCTACGCCACAAACTAGTCATTGGCGCCTCGGAAGATTTTTTTTTACCATTAGTGTAACATTTTATTACAGTGTAGGTACTTTATCGTATGTCTATGGAACCATTGTCGTATCGTATATATATGTGCCCCTCCGGCTGTGTTAAGACGTAATTAACAAAGACAGGGAATTAGAGCGTTTGGTCACGTGATTAAAAAGGGTAAAGTTTTTCCCTTCGATCCCAAATTGGTTTAAAAGGGACGTGTGCCTTTTACGTCCTGAAAGTATTGTCAACAGTCCTAATTATACAAAAAAGGCACGTTTTTTCAATAAATTTAGTGGTATACCTACTTCATTTAATTTGCTACTAATAAAATGAGAAATTACATTTAAGTTCCCTCACAAAAAACTCCTACAAAAAAACCTTTTTTGCAATTGAGGTAAGATCATCATTAAGTGCGGAGCCGAGGGGTCAGTATAATATTAATTAATAATTTAATTCATACAACTTAACATAGGTAGGTACCTCTGTTAACTAGAATGTGTTTTGTCCCTTTGTCACAAACACAAATAGATATAAATAGTAGTTTTATTCTTGTGTAGGTGCCTACACTATATATAGACAATGAATAAAAAATACAAAACAAACTCAGTATTTACTTCATTCAACATTTCCCAATACAAATTGAAGCTAAAACAATTGAAACATTAACTAGATCAATATAATGTCATCAAAAGCGCAAACGGGGTTCGATGCGATTAAAAGGTTCAAGTTAACTAAGGTTCAAGTGGATTACGAAGTTCCGATAAATACTTCGATCCGTAACTTTTGAACTCCCGACGATTGGCTGAGGTAGGTACCTACAGTTGACTGTATATAAATGTACCTACAGCGTGTTTCAAAATAGCAACATGGTTTTAAAATAATAGCAGAAGACCAGTTCTATACTCTGTACGTTTAGGTATTTAAAAAAATGTATAACAAAAAACACCACGTGATTTGGTCTTTCAGCCAATAAGGTAATACCATAGATACAAAAAGTTGCTATGATTGGCTGAATGACCACGTCACGTGGTGTTTTTTGTTTACATTTTTTTAAATACCTAAACGTACAGAGTATAATTAGAACGAGACAGGTAGTAGATATATAGACGAATCTTGTTCTTAGGGCGTTTTCACTCAAATCTGGGACTTTTACTGTTTTTCTCAGAATTTCTATTTTTTATTTTTCCTGTTTAGAATCATGAGCAGGATCCTGATAAAGAAAAAAAATGTCCCCAATTTTCCATATTTTTTTTAGGATTCGGTCCATACAGAATGTTAGAATAAAACGTCACATTGTGGAATGGGGATTTTTTTTTACCGCGATCATGATTGCTTATGATTCTAAACAGGTAAAACCAAAAAAATCTAAATTCTGAAGAAAAAAGTAAAAGTCGCACATTTGAGTAAAAACGCCCTCTAGCCGTGCAGGGAGACCACAATTTAGTTTTGGCATCACAAAAAATTATCATAGATTTATATAGTATTTATTTCCATGTAGTTGACTGTACCATTTGACATTTCCATAAACCTCACTCGCCTACATACACGATGAACACTAACACTAGCGTTTCTAGCTTCGAAATTAGTCCTATAGGCACTCATTCTATACCTTAATAAATAATATAATCGTTCACAAACTATTTACAAAAACAATGATTCAATAGAATTGTATGATACATTTTGTCGCACTATGAAATTTTATCGATTTCGTTGTTATTTTGAACATATTGAGAATTCTCACAAAACTTTGTCGCACTATGAAACTTTATCGATTTCGTTGTTATTTTGAACATATTGAGAATTCTCACAAAACAATTCCAATGAAAACGTAAATCTTAAAATCATATAAAATTAATAGAATATATAACATTCCTGAATGGCTGGGGCAGCACTTGATCAAACCATAATAGCGAACCAATAAGACTAATCCCAATCAGATTCAGTCTTCTATTACCACCAGCCTAAAACGACCCTTAGCTCCTTATCCAACTCTTATACGACCAAGTCCTTTATAAATTGGTCGTATAAGCACTCGTTTTAGATCTAACTAGAACATATTGGCCTCAATCTCTATAACCAGTTCTTATGTCACTGGCCCATCTTAAACTGGTGTTTACGCATTCGATACCAATTACAGTTCGCTAAATGAGGTGCGAACCGATGACATGTTAGTGTTGCTAGCTTAAAAAAGGACTTAAGTAGATGTTTGTTTCGATACGTATCCGTCTTTTGACGCTAGATGTCGCCTTTGAAGTTCTATTGGCACTAGTGAGATGGCTAATTAGTGAGTTTTTTTTGTGAGAACAAAGGATTATTCGGTTTGGTGCGAGTGTTTTACACTTATTATTATTTAATTTCTTTATTCAGACAACAAGATCCACAGTTTGTTAGTAAATTCTCTTAATCCTATGTTATCCTATGTTAGTAAATATATGTAGCCAAAGATATGGTGTTTTTAATTAAATGTTGCATTGTTGAGCACTCACTCCTAATGGCTACAGTTTTTAGGAGGCTGTTGGATCTGCCACGTATTCTGGCTAAAAGTGATGCCATCTTTTTCCGCAACAAGCCCCAAAGCTGCAGCGAACATGGTGGACGCGCTGCAGAACCGTGGCAAACCCAACAGCGCCCTCAAGGCGTTGTTGTACTGGACCCGCAGAGAGCTGAGCGACCGCTGCGAACAATTTGCCCACAGTGCACCAGAGTACATTGCAGTGCAGTATGCTCTAAAAAGTGATATTTTAACTGCAGCTGTACACCTAGCGAACCTGCGAGCCAACATGTTCGCCCGAACCGCCAGCGCTCTGCGTTCCCGTTCAACGTCAACGTCGTCCTTCAAGTTGTTATTGTCTAGAGGGACATCAATTATAATACATTGTTTTAGGATATAATATTTATATGTGATTTAATTTATACACACTTTAAGTTACAGTAAAAAAGATAAAGTTTCTACTAAAATGGTATAAACTATGCCATCAGGCTTTAAAAAAAGCCGCCATATATAAATCTGACGCTCGAGGACTCTTATCATGTCAATAATAATCTTTAAATCTATAAGAATCACATTTTACAAAATCACGTGAAACACCGAAAACATTTACTCAAGCCTTAACTAAGCTGATAAATATGTAGCCTCCTCGAGACTAAAACACAAGTATAGATAATAACCAATTAACTGTAATTATAAATTAACGGGACGAACTAAAAGTCGGGGCAAATATTTCCGAAGCGGGGGACAAGTTGGGAACTTCGTAAAACTTCGGACAACTTCGGCAAAACTCGATGAGCTACAAATAGGCATCGGAATGAAGTTCGGTTTACAGTTCGCCTTTTAATTATTTCGGCAGGTATCGCCCTTGCTCACTTTTGATTTTCGAAATTCGAATTTCGTAAAGTACGTAATTACGTTTGTCTCGGATTCCTCTTAAATGCGTAATAGAGGTGTTTGGTAAATGGAAACGGTATTGCTATTGCTTTTCTGACGTACGCATGTTTTTAAAGATCCCTTGTATTTTATTAAAAGGATACCAGACATCAGCTTTAAATGAGAAAAATATAAATAGGAAACCAGTGACAGAAACTAATGACCAGAAACTAATGTTTATATGATCATCATCAGCCTGTGCATATGTTCTACTGCTGGGAGTGGTTTAAGTCTATGGCAGTAGTTTATAGAGTTTTTCCCATAGAAAAATCTATATTTAACAAGTTTGAAGTTATAAAATAACATTGACGCAACATTTTGTTTGTTGAATGACTTCCACGTGGAATAACAAAACGCAACGAAAAACTAAACTAAATAACCACTCATCGAAACCCGATCACTTCTCAACGCTCAAAATTCGAATACAGAACAAAGATGGCACCGTTCCAAACCGTCGCGAAGCTGTCAGCGAATGAATGAAACGTCCATTCACTCACTCACGAATGAACGGGAGAGGCATACGTTCAATCAGTCGTGGCGCGCATCATTTGACGCATCTGCCTGGATGGCTATCGGATAGGAGTCATATATCAGAGTTGTGTTCTAATTATAAGATTGCAATTAGAAAAACAACGCTAGGGTTGCTCCTTCAAACTGACACAACGAAAATAAACGCGCTTGGGATACTTCTGGTGTAGCAAGCGTTCATAGGTGACGGTGTTTGCTTACAGGCAGGCAGTATGATTGTTTGCCACTGTCGTAGAATTAAAAAAAACGTTTTTGTTTCAGCGAATTCTATTTTAATAATAACATCATGCTTAGCACTGAAAAAGAGTCTAGCTACTTATTCATCACGCTTAGCAGAGTTTAAACTTAACTGTAACTAGGTCAGAAGTTAAAGTTTTGTTAGCAGCAGCTACTTTGTAATAGCTTTACAGTCTTCACACATTTATTAATGTTTAAGTGAAGAGTCGCCGAGAAATGAGATTACTATAGCACTTAGTGGGGGACGATATTGGCAACTACCGATGCTTTTATCTCTGATGTACATAGCTACTGTTTTATGGCACCTTTACACAGATGTTGTCATTTGTAATGTAACTTAAATCACTTACGTTTATTTTACATTTGGCATCTTGAAGACAATCTTCTTCTCTATCAACGCAAAGCCGAAACTACTGAATCTACAAACTTGATTTTTTACAGTAGGTTATTGAAATAACGTAACCTCCCACTACGAGTAAGAAGGGGTTTTCCTCCCCTAAGGGGTACAAAACTTGTGTAGTAATATTTGTCTTGTATATTTTTTTATTCATTTTTTATATAACAAACAAACTAATATTCGTTGCACTAGTTAAGGCAAATAGTGACATGACAGTGATAAGACATTTTAAAAGGTGTTGTCTTGACGTTTCGATCCGAATAATGTTAGCGTCAATTTACCCCTGTAACTCATAAAGATAGACACGGAACGTATTACCTAGCATACAGAATAAGACATACTAAATGGCGTATTGTTCTACCAGTAATTTCTTACCCATCTCACCTTTTTAATGTAATTGTTGAACTTTAAAAATCAATTAGTACTTACCTACCTATTCAAACTTGTACAGTGTTCAATTATATACCATCGTGGTAATAAGAAACTAAAATATACACCTATATTATCACTTTAACTGTCATTATTTAAATTTCATAGAATGGCTATTGTTGGTAAAATAACAGTAATTAAGCCAAATGTTTATACAACTGCTATATGACTAATACCTACACGAGTATCGCAGTCAAGTGTGAACCGCAACTGTTGCTTTATCAACAATATTATAATGCCTTTCTTCTAATTTATGACCATGAGAAACTTAAATAAAGGTGTGAAAAAAATCACGGTCTGATCTCATATCAGCATTCAAAAGGATTCAAGTCAACTGATTTTAGTTTTATTAATAGTCGTATAAACGCGGAACTAGGACGTTTCGGTTTATACTTAAAATTAGCATTTCCTTTTACTTAACTGAACCTATAATTACGAGTTAAGCATCGTTTAGACAATATTTAACCGGCACATTTAGATGACTATCCGTTCTCAGCCATTGTTTGATGTTACAGTTAGTTTAAGTGTCAGATGTATCTAGAGTAAGGTGTAAAGTAATTTGTGTCGTAGGCGATACTCCTTTACCACTAACTTTGACCTTAATACCTTTAAAAGTTTGTATGAAAAGGAATTATTGAACGAGTGAGCGAAGTTGTATGTATGTATGTAAATACTTTATTGTACGTCACCGGCATCAATATATGATGAATCAAAGGCCGCAAAAATATCTGACACGCTCTTACGGCTCTAGGAATAGAGTTGTCATCAGATATTTTTGCGGCCTTTGTTCCATCATATATTTATGCCGGTGACTGTACACAAGACATTGGTAAAAATACAGACAAAATATTTCTCAACCAATTCTCGTGAAATGTTGTAAGCAGGTTCAATAATTAGGTATATAGAAATTTACTGGCGATTCAGTTTTTAAAAATTAAAAAAAAATTGTTATTAAGACTGGCTTGCGAGTTATACAGCTCACTGATATTAAACTGGTTAATATTTTCTCAAATAATTAGATTTCTGTGTTTCTGAATTTGACAAATGACCTGTTATATTCTAACGTTATTTAACATGCCTTCATGAGTTTCTTTTTAATAATGCCACCACCTTACAGGCAATCTGAAAATAATAAAACCTTAAAAACACCTTAACAAATCGGTAACAAGTCACAAAAGCAAACCTTACACAACCGTTAAACTCGCGTCAACAAACAGTCGAATGCGAATCGAACAAAGCGTTGTGATTCGAAATTCGAATTTCGAAAGTTCGTAACGAGCTCAAGTTCGATCGCTAGTATCGCTGAACTTTGACTAGGATTCATGTTACAATAAAATGATCGCATTTGACATTTACACGCAATTGTAATTAGGACCTTATTGTAGTTGAAATAGAGTTGAAGTTGCTTCTCCTCTCCAAGTTGTAGTTGATTTGGTTTACTTTCGAACCAGGATATGTAGAGTATGAAGGCAGATAGTCCACCCTAAACAGTTTTTTTTTCAACCTAGTATTTATGAAGGACGAACCAACATGAATAAAATAGTATTTTTAACCCCTGGCGCAAAAAGAGGGGTGTTATAAGTTTAACGTGTCTGTGTGTATGTGTGTCTGTCTGTGGCATCGTAGCTCCTAAACGAATGGACCTATTTGAATGCGGTTTTTTTATCAGAAAGCTGACGTGATCAAAAATGGTTCTTAGATACGTTTCAACAAAATCGGTTCAGCCGTTTTTAAGATATTGAACTTTGAAATGAAAATATCGGCAGGTAAGTTGTTAATTATTATCAGTGTCGCTACACAACAAGCTCTAGTTACTAGTAGTTCTAGTAAGTATAGAAAATTTATAATTAGATCTAGAAAGTGACTAAACCTGGTTAGTCCTGTATGTTACCACCAATGTGCTACCATTGGTAACAGCTGGAATTTTTTTCAGCGGAAAAAATCCTTGGAGTTACCACCACGTTTTTTTTAAATATTGACAATAATAATATTTCAAAACGTCTATCTTCTTAAACGGTTATCTTGGGATTAGGTGTCAAAGCGGACCCCAGGCTCCTTTAGGGGCACAACTGGGAATAACGCTAGGAGGTTGAATATATTTCAAAACGTTTACCACCCCGTTACCTGCTATCATCATTAATAGTGGGATTTTTATTCCCAGCTGTTATCAGTAGGTATCACTGGTGTGAAAACAATAGGGAACATTACGCAAAACTCTTCGTAAGTGGCGAGACTAGCAGCGTTAACATTGTATCTCGTTCCCACTTGCGGTATTGTCTATGCAAGCATACTTGTCACTCATTTGACAATCAATTGTGCATGTGTGTGTGAATCCCTATATTCCTATACTGGTTTATTACTAGAGGTAGTGTGCTGCCTCTGGCGGCAGAACATTACAGTAATGTTCCCTATTCTTAGCTGCTATGACATTTTTACCAATCAATGATTGTGTTGTATTGCTACCAGTAGAAACTTAGAAACAGGTTAGAATACACCATTTAACCAACCTAAGTATATGCCTTAATTTGTATCCCCCTAATGCCACACCCATGGACAATTTTCACAATTGAACTAAGTGCTTGGCTAATCACACTTGGTTGCATTGCACCCCCATTTATAGAGATACAATTTCATAAGATGAACGCAGTAGAGTTTTGTATGTGATTAGAAATACGTGTTTAACTCAAACTAATTAGATACATTAATATAATTAATACATTAATATCCTCAAAAGTTACACGTCCATTAAAAATCTTTTAAACCTGTAACTTAACTTACATCATCAAAAATTTCTCAAGAAATAATAAGTATCAAAACGCGCCCTCACTGAGGCATAATCCTGTCTTAATAGCCTGTAACTCTCTGTTAAGCACAGCACTGCAGGTGTGAACACGCTTTTATTGGCTCCCAGTTCCTAACTCAATATTTGCTTATTAATGCACTACGACATATGGGACGGGCCCGATTTAACCCAACTTTCCCTGCCTTTTCCTGCCCCTCTATTCGACTATATGTCACGTACAAGCGCGCTATAGTGACAACTTTAACAACTTTCCGAAAACTAATTCGATTTTAGAACGTAACTCATGCTTCACTTATGGTGCAAACGAACTAGGCCACAATGTAAACCGTTAAAGGATTAATTCTTTGATTCGTTCGAAACCAATTTCGAAAATGGAACGTCACAACAGTCAAACCGCACGCGAGAATTACCGAAAACACACGAAAATTCAAATGTAGAACGCCCGAATCACCAATCGGATTATCGTTCTACATGTATAAAAGACGAAAATTCGCGGGAGTTCTTACCCCTTCCCACCCCCAAAAGGGGGAGCTAATGGCAACAGCACTTGGATTCATTAGTAAATTAGAAACCGGATGAGTCCAAAGTTAGGAAAATTCAATATCTAATAATGATTAGGTACCCCTGATACCTGTCTATCGGCAATAGACAACTTTCACAATTCGCCGTCCTATTTGAATTTGTCAATCCGAGTTTGAGTTCGTTCCGAATTATACTGAATTGAATTATTTAGTTTTCGATTGGATTCTGTTTGGATTCCGTTCGGGTTTTGTTTGCGATCTACCTGCCATGTGGTTTGACGAATTTACGCTTCGCGGAACTTCTTTTGTGTGGTATCCCCGATTATCAATAGCGTTCGGTTGAATTTGGAACGTTCAAACTTCAGAGTGTTCCATTTTTGAATTGCCCGCCATTTCACTGACATAGTTCATTCGTCAAGACTACCGCGTTCGATTTTTCAAATATTTTAGCGCGAGATTAACTTTTTTTCTGGCTGTCGAAACGCGTTTCCTTTGCCGCTACGAAACAAGCTTCGTAAATAAAACTCTTGGAAGGTAATTCGATGCCAGCAGCAAATTAAAACTGACATTGAGAGATTAAGAGCGCACCTTCAGTCCGTATTGACTGGAGCGAGATGGGCAAACATTATTTTTAACGTGTAAATTTGAATTTAGAGACGACAACGAAACATATATATATACGACACCATTACAAATTAAAACGCCGCCTTTCGAATTCGAGATAACTTGAACGTTACTAAATCAACCATCTTTTGGTTTTTATGATAGTTTTCATCGTTAAATATAAATTTTTGAATCGCGAGCGTATTTTGTTTATTCTTTTTAATAATTTTAATATACCTATCTAGATACAGCACGCTATGTGTGTGTCTCTAAATGTAATACTTACGTATATAAATGATAAGTTTAAGTGAGATAAGTAGACGAATAAACGTGATCGTAAGTAGGCACGTATTGATTATGTTTAGGAGGCTTAAGCTGATTATATTTTTCAGAGGGCGGCAGACAATGGTCAGACGAGGGTGGAAGGGATGAATAAGGTTAGAAAATACAGACGATGTGTGAAGGGACGGAGGTGACAATTTAGATCTGGAAGACAGTAAACATTGAATAATACCTTTGGCAGGTCGATATATTTTTGGCCTCGTGTCCATTTCAAATCGGATTTAGTGAGCGCGATATAGTATGTTCTTTAAAGATCAGCATTTGATTGGGCAGTGAAATGTAAAACGTTTACATAGTTCATTCATCTTCAAAATGGTTCTGGCAGATATAACATAAAATAATGACCTGTAAACACGTTACGATTGCCAATCTTTTATTTTCTCGTCCTTCCTTACCAGCTTCATGTGATAGAATTAAAATAAAGTTACTCGTCCTCCGCCACGTGACGGCCACATGTAAAAACCCCAGTAAATTTCCCCCAAAAAAACTCCTTTAAATTTCCAAATCTCGACCCTTTCCCTCGGTCATATTTATTTTATTTGGACGGGATTTAATCCTTTTCCATTAATTAGTGTGTGCGGGTTCGAGTCCGCTTCTTGAGGGGTCACTGCTTTTGACAGGGATTTTATAAAATCATTGGAAATGTGCTGTTTTGTGGAGCGAAAGCTTGCGTAACATATGGCCGTCCATTTTCCAAGATGACGCGGCGATATGTTGCTACCTCGGTAAACACAATCACTTTTGGGTTCACTTTGCACCAAACCGTCTGTAATCGTAAGCGGTGTTCGTTAAAATCTGAATGTATGGAAAGTTTGACACAAGTTTCTATGGAATGACAGATGCCGGCGCCATCATCATTTAACGTTGATCAGGCCCCGTAGCACGGATGGCCTGGCCTTATCACGCGATAAGTGACAAGATAGAGCAACCGTCCCTGGCTGACACAGTTCGATAGAACGAGACGACGCTCTTATCTTGTCACTTATCGCGTGATAGGCCATCCAGGTTGGAGCAACCCGTCCTAAATACTATAAAAATGTTAATATTAAGAAAAGTTAAAAACCTACAAACAAATATGAATAGGTATCACGTCAAAACAGTAAAGTCGTCAAATCGCTCCTGTCAGGGAAATAAAGAATGATTGAAATAATATCGGAATTGGCACGCTTCCCGGCCTCTGTGTGTAATACAATGTGCTGTCTGTCGGTCGTAATTACTTCTTTATGTATTTATAGTTCCGATTGTCACTCATAATACTTGGAGTCTTACCTGAAAAATTAATTTTCTCAAACATGCAATGAAATATTCTCTTTACGTTCCTTATAATAGACTCGGAAGTATCCTTTTTCAGACGCAGCATCTCAAGGCGGCCTGAAATGGAATTTCATACAACTTTTCAAGTAACTTTTTAATTTTCATTCCACTATTTATGGCACAGCATCACGGCATTCAGCCATGAAAATTAGTTTGATTTGAGGATTTTTATTTATTTATTTCATATTTGCCTCGGCGTGAAAATGGATTTCCGACCAAGTAGGTATAGACGGCCGAGCGTAGCGAGGATACGTGTTTTCCCGGCCCTTGATGTAATGTACTATTACAAAGGCGCTACGTTGCGCTGCGTTACCACTTAAGAGTGATAAAAAGCCAATCTATATAGACGTGACAAATTTTGTCGCTTTATCCAATAAAAATTATAGCATTTAATTTTTTTACAATTTATTTTCTTTGAAATTATTGTCTGTTATCTAAATTGATATCATCTTCATCTTTACTCCATACAATATCTTTTAAGCAATTTCAATGATTCTTTTAATTATTCAGATGTGTACCAGGGCGAGCAAATATATTAAACCACCACAATTAAGAATCAACGGCGACAATCATAAAAAGATAATTAATTAAGTTCAAAGTCAATATCTGACTTGTTAATTTGACCCTAAATATGTTTTCGTCTTATACCTACTGGTGTTAAAGAAAGAAGAGCAATAGTGTAATAATAATTGTTACAAGTCAAGGTAAAATATTGAGCTTTCAATAGTGTTTAAATATGATTAATCACAGTTTTTCTTATTATATGTCAATTATCTTCATATTATATACGAATATTTATATATATGTCACACTATATTTTATATCTTTACTAGCGACCCGCCCCGGCTTCGCACGGTTTCTATGTATAATTCATGCTTGTATTATACATATAACCTTGCTATAATAAATTGCGGTTTACGATTTATGACGTATTAAAAAAAACTACTTACTAGATCTCGTTGAAACCAATTTTCGGTGGAAGTTTACATGGTAATAAGAATAAGAATAAGTTTATTTTGGAACAACAACAGGCATATACATCATATAAGGCTTAGATCTAAAGAAGGAATCTAGTGTTGCTTCAAAAAAGGAGTCCACTCAGCATGAGTCGAGACACACAGTGCAACGACGCTGATTTTCAGTGGATCCGTTAAACTAAAACTAACTTATTAACCTATATAAGAGATATTAACCTAAGAATATACATACTGTACGGTATACAGAGATAGTCCACGCTATGTCCAGCGAAAACCAAACCAAAACCTGAGTTGCAATTACTATAATAATATCCTACTCAAAATAATATTCTTAGCACTGACGCAGATCGAGACGCAGATTGAGAAGCAGATCAGCTAGGCCAAAGAAATTTTTTGCTTTAGTAGATGGAGTTTAAGCTTATTTTTAAATGTAAACAGGGAAGGAGACTTTCTTATTGGCGGTGGGATATTATTCCAGCAACGTGTGGCAGCGTAACGAAAGCTGCCACGGAAACTAGCTGACCTGCATAGTGGACAGATGAGGCGGGGGGCTTGTCTAACATGCATACGGGAAAATATCAATTTGTCGTAGAGATAGGAGGGTTGCTTACTATTAACAATTCCAAATAATAAAGAAGAGAGGTGAAGTGTCCTTCGGGCATTCATTTTAAGCAATTTGCTGTTATTTAAATATGGTGTAACATGAGCTCGGTGTGGAATCGGAAAACAAAATCTAGCACAGGCGTTCTGAACCCTTTGTATCAGCAGATTTATAATGTACATCATATATTTTTTTTAGTTTTATCATTCTCTTATTTTAGAAGTTACAGGGGGGGGACACACATTTTACCACTTTGGAAGTGTCTCTCGCGCAAACTATTCAGTTTAGAAAAAAATGATATTAGAAACCTCAATATCATTTTTGAAGACCTATCCATAGATACCCCACACTTATGGGTTTGATGAAAAAATTTTTTTTGAGTTTCAGTTCTGAGTATGGGTACCCCTAAAACTTTATGTTTTTTTTCGATTTTTGTGTGAAAATCTTAATGCGGTTTACAGAATACATCTAGTTACCAAGTTTCAACAGTATAGCTCTTATAGTTTCGGAAAAAAGTGGCTGTGACATACGGACGGACAGACAGACAGACAGACGGACGGACATGACGAATCTATAAGGGTTCCGTTTTTTGCCATTTGGCTACGGAACCCTAAAAATACCGCATCAATATCCGTTGCGTACTTAGTTTTAAAGACCTAAGAATACATAGGGACAGACAGACAGCGGGAAGCGACTTTATTTTATACTATGTAGTGAAGTGTTATTGGTAGACTAAAGAACTCTTCATGTGAATAGAATGACTCCTGCGTCAACCACTTTTTCAGCCTAACCTTGAATGCTACAGAGGAAGTTGCATCTCTTAAGAGTCTGCTAGACTGTCGCCAACACGCCCTTCCGACCTAGCGACCTTGGTCCGCACCGACCGTGTAGACAGTTATTTGGAGCAAAATTTCATACTACAGCGGTCGGTGCCGACCAAGGTCGCTCGGTCGGATAGGTGTGTTGGCGACCGTCTCAGACACTTTACAGAGTCTGGCAGGCGATTGTAAATAGAGGGCCCACATAGTACGCGGATCGCTCTGACATGGCAGGTATGTGTCCCTTCCTCAGATCATTGTTTCAATGAATATATACTCGTAGTTCACATAATAAAATCTTATAAAGTAATATTAATTTACAGTAAGAATTAAATTACGACACCATATCATTTCAAAACGACTTAATTATACAAAAATCTCAACAGACTTGGGACTTTTTGGTATGCAGAAAAAAAGAATCGCCCATTTTCCGTGGGTAAGTCCAAATCGTAAAAACATTAAGCGGTAAAAAGTACAACGACCGAAAAATTAATGCCAACGAAATCTCATCTAATTAACAAAAATGTTGGTATCAATTATTATGATATATTCTTATACTGTATCAACAGTTATTTATTAATTTAATTACTAGTGGTTAAATGTACTTCAACACGACTTCAATGTATAACTTAGTTTTATAAACTTTTACCCCAAGAAACAACTTCGTTAAATTTACCCCTACAAAGATTCAATTTCACAAATAATCATTCTCTTTGTGTAATATAATGACTAGAATATACAAATTTGACACATGTTCCACTTAATGTGTGTCTGTAATCCTGTCAACGGAACGCAAATTTGACTAGACATACTGACAACCGTTATGAAGAAACCTATCAAAAACGTAACACTTTAGATCCTACAATTTAGAATAATATTTCACAGAAAACATAATTCTATTACCAATCAAAACGACACAATCATACGTAGTCGCTGATTCATTTTAGTGTTATAAAATCAAAAGACAACTTTTATGAAGTTTTTTTTGAATTTGCGGCGTAGGGTACTTCTTCCAAACGCCTGTTTTCTTTTTCAGAAACTCAATCAAAACGTGGCCAGTGATATCCATAAGTTCGCAAATTAATGTTGGAGTTCGAAAGAAAGGTTTCGAGTCGTATTCGATTAGAGCACAATAGCGATGTTTTGAACAATGAGCTTCAATCGGACCCTTCTTAATGCCTGTCCTTTCATCGGGATTAATCAATCAATTGTTTTATTTAATAAATTCGGGATGTTCCGAGTTCGGGATTCGAATTGGTCGATTTATAGTTTTAAATGGTATCCGTTGACGTTCCAAATTTGAATTCGGATGTTTGGAATTGAATTAGGAACGGGAATTGAGATGTTTATTTTCGAATCGCTGGTTCTAACGGTTGGTAGACTCTACTCACGTTCGCATTGTTAAACTTTTATTTTGTAAAATGTAGTACCTAGTACCTACACCTATTTTTTATTACGAAATCCAATCTGTTTTAAATAGACTTGTTTACGAAAACTCCATTTATTGCAACGGTAACCGCCGATTATTATTTTCATGTCTAATTCTTGTTAGTGGTTACCAAAATCATCCGGAATAGTAATCGCTCATAGAATTACACCGTTAGTAATTGCCGGCGTGAGAGAGTCCAAATTGTACTTTCATTTGATTCAAGAAGGTCTTAAGATGTTATAAGACTTGTGTATTCTTACAATTATTTTATTCTAGATTGAATTGTACCGCTCTAATATATTGCACAAACAACCGATGGGTTGAATAGATAATATTCTTTGTTTCCAACTTAATGAATAAATCGACTAATGCTTTAATTGTTGCTTAATTTATAAATAATTCGTTGTTGGCTTTCCGATTTGAATCGAATATTGCTGGTCAGGTACATCAAGATAGTTTCATATTACGGTAATCAAAAAAAACTGAAGACATTGTTACATTGCCTCGTCTCTCATTAAAAACTAACTGAGATTTTCCTTGATCTTTATCAAACCTTCTGTAAATATGAATCTTGACAACCTCACTCATTGGCAGGTGTGGAAACATACGAAACTTTACAGTGTCGTTTACGGCCAACTTTGTGCACTAGTGAGAACAAGTCCATAACAATAGTAGCCGGACAAGGGAACTAAGCAGCCATTACTGTTCACTGTCCAGGCCCGCAATTACATATTCCACAAATGTCATGAATCAATGTCTCCATGATAATCATCGTACTTTCCTTTGTCAATGTCTCACGCATGTTCTCACGTCCAAACTACGCCTAATTATTACAATATTTAGGCTTCGGTAATTTTTAATGATACCAGAATTTTACTACGTTCACACAACAGTAATAGAATGGCATACTTTCGTGATTTTTAATGTACGTTTTTAATGATTTTCGGCTTTCTAGTTTACTCGAACGGTAACTTTATGTAATGGATTTTCTTTTTAAAATCACGATCATGTTAAACATTTGATTTGGGCTCTGATGATGTTAAAGTAAGCGATATAAGTACCTAATAAATATAAGTTGATTGAAAAACTATCCAAATATTGGAATAACTTAATCGCCAATAATTCCATTGTTTACTTCACCCCCAAATAGAATAACAATGTGGCAACCTTTGTTTCAATCACTGTATCCTTAAAATGTGTGATAAACGTCGCATATGTCAAGCATCACCTTTACGACCAGATGCAGCCAATTTCGGATTATAATCAATGCAATCAAATTGAAATCATTGCCCGAGCAATAGACAATGATAGAGTAGATCAATCTGCTCAATTGAGCAATGGAGTCCGTTACGTAATCGGAGATGACAAATCTTAAACTCAATTTCGACCCACGTTGAATTCTCGACTGATGACGACCATTTTTCTACTGGAATTATGATAAAATGAAACTTTTAAGTTTCGGATATTGATGATTCTGATGGTGACATATAAGAGGTGTCGTCTATTAGATAAAATATCAATCTAGAAAATTCTGTAATAGTTCGAATCTACCTTTTAGTTTCCCACACGATACTAAGTTTGAACTATTGTAATGGTATTAGACTTCCTTCCGTTTGTAACGGATATGTTGCTTAGTTGCAGAGTTGAAGATATTTTTGGGATTTCCAAAGTTTCACAACTAGCAAACTCATGGGCCACCAAACAAAACCATACACCTGCTAAACGTGCAGAATCGTTATTGATTACTGATTAGCTGCATAGATTGATGGTAATTTTGACATAGAGCAGGCAAATAAGCACAGAAATCACGAGGATGTATGTCAGTAAGGCCAACATACTACCTCTTGATTTCTGTGCATATTTGCCTGCTCCATGTCAAAATTACCATCGATCTATGCAGCTAATCAGTAATCAGTAACGATGCTGCACATTTTGCAGGTGTATAATTTTGTTTGGTGGCCCATGAGTTTGCTAATTGTAAAACATTGAAGGCCCCAAAACTACGCCTACGTTATTTAAAAAAATAAATGTCTTGAGCTCTGCAACTGAGCAACATATCCGTTACAAACTAAATAACTAATTAGTGGAAGAAAGCAAACCGATACGCACATCTGTGCGCGCGTATCCGAGCATGCCGATCGCCGGCGTTGGCGCACACGGACGCAGCGATTATCGCACGACAATCACATTTTGGAAACATTGTCCCAAAAATCACGAGTGTAATCGTGAGCATACTTTCCTCTCAAGACTGCAAGAATTTAAAATTTTCCGAAAAGGTTCTTAATTTTTTTATGTGTAGTAATGCATTTTTTTCGGTCTGAAATGGCTTTCTTTTTTACAAGCTTTATATTAACTTGCACTATTCGTATGTATGTAAATATGTAGTAAGTATGTAAGTTGTCCGTCAAAATTTGCAATCCATTTTTCAGTCACTTCCCGTTATCCAATTGAGCTGAAATTTTATAAGCATATGTATATCGCATGACAATGCAATATTATAATAACTTGGAGCTGATCTGATGCTGGAGCTGGAAGGTGGCCATAGGAACTCTGCAATAAAACGACACAACCCCATCGAGTTTGGGCTCGTTATAATCGTCTCAATGAGTACTTGATGATGGTATGCAGAAAAGTACAGTCGGCAGTAAAAGCTTGTACCAAAATGAAATGTTTGACAGAAACTTATTATGTAGTGTACTTTAAAAAGGTGATAGATAGACTTAAAATTACACACTTATCATCCATCATCATCGTCATCGTCATCTTTGACATCCTACAGTGTACACAGTACAGTCAGCAGCAGAAGTTGCTAAGTGGTCCTAGTGCTCAAAATGGTCTACACACGAACTCTAATGTCAAGGGAATAAGGATCTGTGTATATACGTCATTTTGAGCGTGTTATTTTTCTTAGCTACTTCTGATGCTGACTGTACACACAAGCGTAAATGATAGAAAACATTAAACCATCACGATCCGTTAATGACGAAACAATTAAACGTGTCTACTTTTTCGCACCGCACCCATTTGCATGTAATAAAACGATAATAAAAAATGCGCCATAATTTACAAATTAAGATATTTAACAGAGTTTATGCGTTGTGCGTGTGAAAGGCTTAGTAATATTCTAATGTATTCATTCATACTTACCTACTTATTCTAAAACCAAGTGTTCACTATTATTTTTGCACATTGGCAAAATAATGCTCAAATTTTCTAAAGTAGATTATTAAATTAAATTAAATTAAAAATAATTTATTTCGTACTAAGTATTCATCCATAATTTGTTAGTAACAATATATTAACTTAAAAACTAGTGTTAGTCACAAAACAAGTAACTTAGCAAAACTAATATCGGCGTGAGGGGGCACGCACCGGAGCATGCACCTCGTCCCAGTACCGCATTATAGGCGAAAATTTGTAATAACAGCAAGTGCGTTGCTGACCCGTAACAGCAACGCACATGTGTCTCTCCTAAGGTACAAGCGTCCGTAGGCTACAGTACCGATGTACACTTGTTTGATATCATCGTGTGAAAATATAGCAATCTCTGGGTTATTAAATAACCTACATACATTCATGACAATTATGACTGTTACATAGTAATTACAGTAGAAGCGTTCATAGCCCGGCGACGCCTGCGTATCGGAAACGATAACGCAGGTCAAGCAAAGACGGCAGGGTTCAGTCTTTGGATGGGTGACCGCCTGTTTGAGTGGTTACTATAAATGAGCGCTTCCGTGCTTTGGAAGGCACGCTAAGCAGTTGATCCCGGTTGTTGTCTATGACAGTAGTCGTTAAGCCTAGTTAGAGGCCTTCGGGCGGCTTAAGAACCTCTAACAGTCGAGTTGCCCACTCACTTGACAAAGGGGGGACAACTGTCACTCGCGTCCGCAGGAGCTACCTACCACAACCCTGCACGTGTCCCCTGGGTGGTACTAAAGAGTGACAAACTCAAAAGGCCAAAAATAATATATGCCATACGATTAAATAAATTACAGTAGCAATACGTTATAATATCTGGAACATTACAGTACTATTCAGACGTTTCATCGTTTTCGTTGACTGTCGCTTATGTTATGAAAGAAAAAAAGAAAGAAAGAAAACATTTATTCGTAACAACGCAATAACAAATTTAGCCACATACATACATGTGATTTTTCCCAAGTGTGTTCTCGGCTTTACCAATCGCAATCGCGCGTGTGTCGCGGACCTTACCTGCGCGTACGCACATTTTATTGCTCAGTTTCTCGATGAAAAGCGCGATTGTCGGATTAATTCGGTTTGAAATTAAACCTTATGCCTTCATTTGTTCAGAAACACGATTTTATTCGATATTTATAAGTGCATGGAGATAGTAATCGGGGTGCGTAGACGCATACAATTGCAATAAAACACTTAATAGTATACGGTTTACTGGATGGGGAAATTGCTTTTTGATTAACATTTTAATTAATTCACTCATTTATTCGTTCTTAAGACATTCATTATATAAAGTCCGGCCATAAGCATATATAAGCCATGTCATGCAGGCGTTGATGTGTGTATAATGGCAACTGTTAATCTAGTGAAAATAATTTAATAGGTACTTAATCCTCTGGCAAAATTTGATAGGTCGCCAATGATATCACTGCCACACAATGTTTCATCATCAACCACGATACGACTTGTCTTTAAACACGCTACAGATAATGCAATTTGTCACACCAAATTGTCAGAGTTAGAATAAAGTTATGTATTGCTGTCGCATTCCAGTCGTCGCCTAGTATTTATAACACAACCCTTATCGAGCTTATACTATGGGGCTAGTTCGATTTGTGTAACATTGTCCCCTAATATAAATAAATAATAAATAAATAAATAAATATTACGGGACAATCTTACACAAATCAACCTAGACCCACGGTAAGCTCAGTAAGGCTTGTGTTGTGGGTACTAGGCGATGATATATATAATAGATACATACATATAGATACTTATATGCATATATAACATCCATAACTCAGGAACAAATATTCGTGATAAATACACAAATAAATGCCCTGACCGGAATATTTATTTATTATTATTATTCTAACTATAGGAAATTGTTGTGACAAATTGCTTGGTGTGTTTTCAGCTAGAGTAACTATGCAAGGGCGAATATTTAGCGTTTTTAGGCATTTTTTTTTCGTCATTGTCGTCGCCAGCAAATACTATTAAAAGAGACGAATATCAGAGTCCACTTTTGATGAAAACGTAAGCCAATACCGGTACTGAGTCTTTTTTGATTTAAGTTTCCGCGGTATGTTTTATTTCTGCTGAAATAATCTTGAGCCGACAATGACGTTAGAATTAGAACCGAGCGGTTCAAACGCTCGAAGATTGGCCCGCAAACTGAGACTGAAACTGAGTATAAGTACAACACAACAGTATGTCTGACATTGTCTGACCTCATTTTAATTTGAGAATAGAGTAGAGTATAAGTACAACAGTATGTCTGACATTGTCTGACCTCATTTTAATTTGAGAATAGAGTAGAGTATAAGTACAACAGTATGTCTGACATTGTCTGACCTCATTTTAGTTTGAGAATCTGTCGATATTCCATGCAAACAGCAATAAAAACATGACCATCCATTTCGCAGTCGAGTAAAAACACCAATAGCACATCCGCCGAGATCGAACCGATTGCCCTCTGAATGCTGTGAATGCAGCGGAAGCTCGACAAAAAATGAAACTATGGGAACTGATAATTAGATTAGACCGTACATAAATACATACATACATACTGTGGGTATCAATGTTTCCGGTCGTGAATGGGTTAATTGTCTGTTTGTCATTGACTTTAATTAATAAGCTATGAAACTTTTTTCCTACTGAAGAATAAAATACAATAACACAACAAATTAAAGAACATAAAAGAACTTAGACGAATAACAGGCATACAAAAAAAAACTGACATTTTTTGGGTATCGGAATTCTAATCGAACAAGGTAAAAATCGGTGCAAAAATAATTAGAGCGATACTTTAATTAGTTGTTAAATAACATAGTATCAAGGAAGACCAGCGCTGGTTGCAAAGCCAGTATATGCTGAACTGGATCCATTTCGTCTTCCGAGTTCGGCTTTTTCTTTATTATGTCTAATATGTTTGGATTTGTATCTGAAACAGGTATAAAAATGTTGTTGTATAAATCTGGGATTTCATGATATTTGTGTATGTACGTATGTACAGTCGAGTTCACAAACATAACTACAAGCCGACCTCCCAAAAATATGTTTACTCGACCTTATTGTCAAACGGATAAGGTCGAGTAAACATATTTTTGGGAGGTTGGCTTGTAAAGATGTTTGTGAACTCGACGTACTAGGCATAGTCGGCATTTCTTCGCTACTTCTAAAATCATATTTATGAAAACCGTCATTAACTGCATCTCACTTTCCATTTTGCAAACGCACTACCAAATACTGAGCATTAGATAAGATAAAATCTATAGTCACTTGGGCGCTTCGTTGGTTAGTCGCCATTGAAAACATCATACAAATATGTGAACACGCCTCTAGGTCGATTGGGTCAAAGTGCCTAACGCCTTGGCCACGACTTTGGTCTCAAGCGACCTGCGACCAGCGTTTTATATGTTCATTGCGCGTGATCCCAACTAAACACAGTGCGTTGCGCGTCTCGACCGCGCAATGAACAGATAAAACGCTGGTCGCAGGTCGCTTACGACCAATCGTGGCCAAGGCGTAACAGGGCAATAAATGTAACATTAAAATACAGTAACAGAGTGTGCCCAGGGCCCAGGTACAGTTGGAGTGACGAAGCCCTCAAAGATTTGACCACCCTTGGGGCATCCAACTGGCGTGAGGTGGCGCAGAATAGGGACGAGTGGCGTTCTCTTATATCAGAGGCCAATATCCTCTTTGTATTATAGAGTAAGTAAGTAATTAGGTAAGTAACAGAGTAGAGACGCTTTACCAACTGGCACTTTCCCCAATCGGGTGAGGTAAGCGCGGTTATCTCGTGGGGCGCACTTTTCTCAACCGACCTCTCGATATTAGAGCGTGTTCAGATATTGAAACACCATCAACCAGCTACGATGTATTCTATCTATTGATTTGATGACGTCATCTAAACTCCTTCTCCATTGTTCCAGCGAGCCACATTGGCCGAAAAAGAAGTGACCACCCTCAAGGAACAACTAGCCTCCACAAGTCCAATACAGGCCTCAGTGCCTCTAAAAACAAATGGATCACTGGAGCCTAGCCGGGACCAGGCCACTGAGACGAGGCTAGACCGGTTCAGCCCAGAGATCAAGGAGGAGAAAGAGGAAGAAGATAAGATGGAGATGGCGAGGAGTAACTCAGCGAGGAGTAGTCCGCAGGGGGGGTTGGAGAGTGAGCTGGCGGCTAAAGAGAAAGAGGTAAGTCTATGTCTGAATATTTTTATGGCTTACATTAGATTCTTAGGTGAATTTGATGATCGTCACTATGCTTTTCTTATGGCGCTGTTGAATGAAACATCTTCCTCACCCTTCTTAAAGGATGATCTCTGAATATAAATAGTATCCTACATCCTCACTGGAATTCAAATGATTTCCACACTTTCGTATTTTTAGTATGGATCCATTTAGCTTCGCAGAACTGAAGCTCACAATCAATCATGTTGTCAAAATATGTTACTCCTAGCTCAGAACAATATAATAGTATTACATACTATTAGGCCAAACGGTAGTCCTCTTTTAAGAAGAAATTAAGTTGTTTTCCTTCGAAGACCATTCAATTGCATAATGGCATCGCATCATGAGAGTCAGTAGCCCCTGTTGAAAGTTACATAATTAATATCTTAAAATATATATTAGAAAACTATCCCCAACAGGAGATTTACTGGCTAAGGTCACTCGGTTAACTGGCTAGTTACAGTTAAAGGATGCAGCCTTGGCTAAGTGGCGCAGCCATACCGTATCGAATGTAACGTACGATCAATAAATCAATTACATGCCCCCGCGCAACGTGAATTGGATTTGACAGTTGGCTAGATCTAGGGACGCGCCGATAGTTCGATAGATCTTAAGATTATTCTGTATTGACTTTTACGTTGAAGAAATTGTAGAAATTATTTGCTAAGGGGAAATTTACTGACGCTTATGACTAACCATTATAAAATAATTATAAAAATAATAGATACACTTATCGCAAGAGCTCCTAAGGATGCTTTTGACTGTGTGTTTGTCAGACTGTCAACACATTGAATACTTCTATAAGCCTCCATAGGCTACGTTGCCCGCAAAACAGTATTCTTTTTTCTATTTTCTTTTAATAATTATACTTAAAGCTTTTATAAAAATAAAGTCGAATACGCACATTTCGCAGGTGTATGTTTTTTTGAAAGCCGCATACTTGCACTAATTATAACAAAATTCTGGTCAGTTGTAAGAGAATGAATTGAAGTTATTAAATCATCGATACATTCATTGGCGCCCCTAGCAAAGGGAAACAGGATACGTTCAATGGAATGATTGATCGCAACGGACGATAATCCTTGCACTAAATAAATATCGTACGTATCGGTAATGACGTCATTCTTAACTCTTTACTTTATGACTTGGCTACAGGAAACAATTTGGACCTCTTTAAATTGAAATAGATTCTTTTTTGTGAAGGTAATCTAAAATCTAAGGGCATTTTAAGTCCCTTTTTAACAGGTGGAATATGTTAAAAATAAAAAATATTTTTCTCTGAGTAAACTGAAAACAAAAACGAAAAATGTTTCGTATCGTAAATACTCGAATATATGTATTTTTAATCAACAATTATTACACAAACACGCTCCAGAACATGTACTGTATCAAACCCATTCATCTTGCCACCAGTATCATTAAGATCGATCAATCAATCAATCAATATTATCGACGCAGACAATTAAAGCAAGTGGCAACACTGGCCGGCTCAATTCTGGTAGACTTATGAAGGAGGTATTATGTCCCTTTGTATGTCTAAGCCACTTAAACCCTTCTTCTAATGAGACTTTAGGTTTATATCGACTGCGCGATGCCCACATATTCCCCAAGTAAGTAATATTTATGAAGGTTACAGTGCATAAATCGGAGTAAAAATGAAATAAATCTTTTGGGTCATTCGTCATTGACAACATGGTCAATGCTACTTAAATCAAGGATTCTTATTATGACACTGAGTGAGCCAACAACCAGACCAACCAGATGTATTTTTGGGAAGTGACTTGGGTACCTAACAACTGCCCGCCTTACATCATTTGCAGCTTTGACCAGTCCAGATCACCACCAATGACTTTTAGCCTAAAAGCACAGCCTATTCCAAATTCGGAACCTTTTCATACGCATACTTTCAAAGCTATGCAATCCGAATGCAGACAAAAAACTGCAGTAAACAAAGTATGCACAAAGAAGTGGCCCGGTCCATTTGGAGAGGCACTTGTGAGGTCTAGTCAAAAAGCGTTACAACCCATTCAGGCAGTCATTAGGCATTGAAACCCCGAAATTGAAGAAGCTCAAGCCTTTTCAATCTATGAAAGCAACGCTGATAATTTGGATGGGGTTTCAGGTTTTATTAATACTAATAATGTCTGGGTAGCAGACAAAGAGTTGTGGGCTGAAATCTGAGCACGGAAAACTCAACCTTGGATTGCCAGAATCTATACTTTGTATTATGAAGTGAACAATTAACTACGTCGGTGTTCATAAAGACCTTAATTGCTCGAGATCATTGCAGTCACGTTTAAAACGTCACGTGCATTTTTGGTTCCGAACAAAGCGCAAATTCCAAACGCCGACACGTGAAATCCTTAAAAGATCTTACTGTGTTTCCTTCTGATTTAATTTTTTTTAAACCTTAAAATGTCTCCAAATACAAATGTATCGTAAACAATAACAACCACAACTCCAGTAAGAACAAAAGTAAAAAACCGAATTCTCTTTCCAACTCTTCAAGTTCTTCAGTTGAACTGAACGTTACAGAATTGGTTATCGATCGGAAATCAAACTGAAGCCATAAAAAAATATACTGTAAAAGTGAAAAGGCAATTCCCAAGCCAACGTAAATTGTATTTATAACTTTTCCATTTCTCTGCGGACTCGACTTATTAACGTTATTGAAGCGACTTTTTCCCGCTGTTTTTTCTGAATCTTACTAGATTTTAATTAAGTCTTAGAAGGGGTAACTCGGCACTGTTATTTCTTTTTGATGACGTTCGATAAACGATTCGAATTCAGAACTTTTTTGATTAGGCCTTTTGAATCGCAGACTGATTGCGGTCGTGATTAGATTTAAACTTTTCTTTTAGATAATGTCGTTAACAGAGCACCTTGCTGCATATCATCGTTACGCCGGCAGTTCGACAGCAGACAGCAGATTTAATATCTAAATAATAATAGAGCCGTGTAAATCATAAACACCTTTATTTTTCAGCAATAAAACCTTACTTTCATCTAGAGGGCTGTACTAAAGTTCAACAGTAATTCTTATTTAATGTCACTTCGCTGAACATGAAAGACTGATGACGCTATTTTTGTATCCAAAACGAAAACACTCGAAATTAGTTTATGACGTCTGTCTGTCGTTCGATTTATTTTAATTTTGTTATTTTTGTCGGCGCATCTTATTAGTTCTGAACGCGTCGCTTCGACAGTGAAATATATTTGGATGCGGTTGAGTAATGGCGGCTCCCGTACCGTTTTAGATGCATCGGCACTTATCAATATCAAGTAGCGTGATGGTAATGATCCTAATGATAATTATCATCATTATCATCAGGACGCAAAGGTGGCCGGCCGGAAAGGGTTGATAACTTTGCAAGACGAAAGAAATGGATTTCAAAGGTTAATGATAATCATTACACCTTCGGATCGCCAGACTCACACATACCTTTTTTATTTAAAAGCTGTAGTCACGCTAAGTCGAAATCTCCCGTATCATTTCAAATGAAAAATACTGTTTAGTCTCTAAAACCCTCAAAACCCTAAGCGGTAGCATTGAGTGTGTATGTTGAGAAACTTGTCAAGACACATCAAATTTTGACAACGCTCAATACTGCCAAACGTTACAAGTGAATCATCTCGAAATGCTGGGCGAGTCAATCAAAGAGAAAGCCCAAATGTCGACAAGAGGCAATCACGCAGCACCACACATAACCTATCATCTTGTCAGAATCGGCACGCACGATAATTTAATAACAAAAAACACTAGTGCCGCATTAGATGAAAAAGAACCAAAATGGTCCTACGCACAAGGGAATAAAGCATCACTCCATAATTACACCCTACACGCAAACATGAAAGCAAATGTCAAACTCACATATTTATTTCCAAGTATTGAATGCTGCCCCGGTTCTCGGAAGATCGGCGTAAACATCATCATGTCGATGATGAAAGAGATCTGCTTCTTTGTACTCGATGCTGATTATTCTAATTTTGGTCACAAAAAATGTAATTTGTTGATACCGTGACAACGGTGCCGTGGCCATTGACGTTTCGATTGTTTCCTGTTAATGATGATTTTAGTGATAGTCTGTGAAGAATGCCTAGTGGGAACTATTTTTAACACTCGCAGATTCTTGATCCTCTCGTATTTAACATAGTGTTCACCTTGGTTTTTGCAATTACTGTGCATTTATAATTTTTAATCTTCAAATATAATAGGTAGGTAATTAGTTTTATTCTATAGACATGCAATATGTCTTCTTAGATATGTAACGGAATAGGCATAATTATGTGTGACAAATTACAAAGTTTACTGTATAGGTATATGTTTACATGTGTTTGCTTACGTAAAAGATAAAGAATTCCAACAGTGCGATTCAGGAATTCAAACAAACACGCTCCCGCCATCTACCGGCGGCGACTCCCAGCTTTAAAAACCTCATAATTAACTAAAACGCGTCGGTTTATTTATACCGCGTCGATATTCAGAAGCCGACTTGATAGATTCATAGCAGCGGAGATCAAAGACGCTACATTAATCATAACTCACATCAATCGCCGGTACAGTCCTGTTTTTATTGTAAATCAGTATTAAAAAGCAACGTAAGCATATGAATCAAGCAAGCGCCTCGAGACGTCACCGCGTGCGATAAATTTGTGAAATGTAAACAAAAAAGGTGCGGAGTTCGGACCACCGTGCACCTGTTGCGTCTATTACCGACCGATGCTATCACCGGATCCACTAAATCAATTCATCCGATGCGTTAAGAAAAAACCCGCGATTAGCCACCATCAAAGCTGCGCAAATGATCCTCGGAATTTCATTTTTAACGTCTAAGTGTAGCGAGAAACTAATAAAAGTTATAATTCCCGCGAAGTGATATTTACGCGCGTCTGGCTGCTTTACGATAGACAACAGTTACATATTTAATGTTCGATGTTTATCAACAATTCTTTCTCGTGCAGGTTTAGCAGCGATAAATTATTTATCTTCAAAGGCTTGCTTATTTTCGAACTTTTGTTTCTTCTACAATGTAACAGACACGTCATGAGCGTTGCGAACTGCGTTTTATCGCGCGATTTGATGAATTAAGAACGCTTCATAAATGAGTACAACTCCCAAATAAATGTAGATAACGATATAGCGACACGATCCCAACTCGCTGTATTCAATGACATCATTTTATGTAAACTTTAGTCACGTTTAGTCAAACTCATTGACTCAGAAATTCATGAAAAATGACACATCACAATCACTATTTCAACTTTTCAGTGTATCGGAATGCGTGGGGCTGATATAGCTGTTTCTTTTTTTTTCTTAGTCGCTTTCAAGGGACACATCTGTTTTTACTATTCGGCGGTTTTGGCTTGTCATTGGACAAAGATATTCAGTTTCAACTTTAATTGATTTTACATTTAAACTTAAAATTTGTTTGACAGCGCTTTATCCACATATAGTTTGCTTTTCTGTAACTTATGGTTATTATAAATTGTGGCGAGGAAATCATTAAGGTTGAACTGAAAATTGCTAAGCCTCTATTAATATTAATGGTAATAATGATCAACAGTTTGCATATTACACTACTTATTGGAATTCGACACTCAAGCCTTTACGTGTTGCCGACTATTTGATACAACCGGAAGCCAACTCTAATACGATTCCAATAAGCGTGATATTCCAGTAACACTGAAATCTAAACTATTTTGCAACGGCAATCGATTTTGCTCTTTAAATTTTCGACCGTACTGTTCAATTTCGCTTATAGGCTAATATTCCGCCATATGCTGGTATTAGCTGTCGGTTCGAAGCGTGCCAATCGATAGGCAATTCAATCGCGATTATATTAAAGTTCAATTTGCATCGCGGTGGCTTACTTCTCGGTGTACACACGTGTTCTGAATATGTCAATTCATTACAAACTTTAGCGAGGATGATTTGTGACATTATCAGAATAATGTTCCTATATGTTCCATTAGAGGGGTATTGTTCGATCGTGGTTCTGAGTAATTGACGAATTTCGAGCTTATAATGGCTTCTGTTTGATTAGTGAGATAATTGCCATCCACTATCGGTTCTAGTTACACATCTTTATCTATTTCTTTTTTCAAAGAGCCCTTGTCTTTGGTGACTCAGGCGTTGTAAAGCTGATTAACTCTGATCTAATTTGAATGATTTCTTGGTATACAGATGACAGGACTGCCGTGTTGAACAATAATAAATAATAAAAAACGCCCCGTTGCTAGCTTTAATCAGATTTAGTTCATCAAAAACTTCGCCTGCAACTTCATTTTCGTCTTCAAATGCAATTATTAAGTGTCGGACGCAGACAGGACTATTGTTCTTATTAAAATTAATGCAAAAATCAATCAATTTCAACTTCCTCCCTCTGAATTGAATAACATTTTTCTTTGCACCCCAAGCGGGAACAATGGAAAAATATTAATATTAAAAAACGCGGCTAAACAATAGGTGTTGTTAATTCAGTCATTAACAATTCATGGGGCCCGTCCCTCGGGTAGTTCGGATATTCCGAATATTAATATAGGAATCCTTTGATACATTTTACGGATCGCGGATATCTTATTGACGTCTGATTTTAATACAAATGGCTTAATTAAAAGATTCTTTACATTTTTAGTTTGATCTTTAATCTTTTCATCTGTGCCTGCGCTCGTGGCACGTGATTAGAATCTTAATGAAGATAAAAATAGAGTTGTTTTTAGAATAGTCTCAGTGTTAAAAAATGTTACGCAGATGGATGGTGGTGTATAAATCAGGAAATTTCTAATAAATCGAACACAAAGGGCGATGGACAAAGGGACCGATAATTTTAATACTTTGAATGACAAAAGTGACCACGTGTCTGGGGTCCGAACTGGTCCTAACCGGTTCTTTATAAAACACCATTCAATCGAATTTCGTACACCTCATCACAAACATTGCTACAATGAAAGTGACATGCCAGATTTGAAAAGGAATCTTGTCACATTGTCATAAGGTTCATTTTGATTGTGTGGCGGTGACATCAGTTCATTCGGCACGGTGTTCGGATTTAGTGACCAGCTGCCCTTAATCGAACGATCTATTGAGGTTTTTTTTACTATTGGCGAATACCGCGTGGCGTGGCCATTCAACTTTTTATTAGTTTTGTTATTTGAACTTGCTACTATATATATATTTTTCCAAATTCGTATGTCCTGATAATTCATGTGAATTATATATAATTACATAGGTAATAGTGGCTCAGTGAGCAGTAGAACTAGCCTGCCTTATAAAAAACATAAAATATAATCGACAAATTAATCTATTGAATTATTTAACATATTCACAAAAATTCACTAAAATCGGTTGAGTTGTTCTCCTCTGCAAGTCGCATTTGACTTGCAGAGGAGAACAGCCGAATAGCCAGTCATTCGGACATACGAAATAATTTTTACCCAAGCTGAAACGAAGAACTTCGTTCGCTTCGCTCGCTCGTACAATAAACATAGAATATTTAGAAGTTTTTATCAAATAATTCTCAGCATCGTAATTGCTAAAAGGGTGAAGTGCAAAAAAATTGTACATAGTTAAGAGCCTTAATCTAATCTACGCTTTAACTTTTTTCCATTGTGTAACGGCAATTACCCATACATTTTATATGGGTAACTTTCGTTACACAATGGAAAAAGTTAAAGCATAAATTAGATTAAGGCCCTTAATTATGTTCAATTTTTTTGCAATCCACCTAAAAATCTACAACGCAACTCGATTGTTAGTTATTAGCTGCATTATGACTTAAAATATCCGTACATTAATCATTGTTTACTTATAGGTTTTATTTCATTTTTATCTTTATCTATCAATTGTACATTTGTATTTGCTAGAAAGAGAAAAACAATTTCCGCTATCATAGGCATGTTAAGTAAGATTTATGAATACGGGCCATTGTTTCACAACTGATGACCCGTCAAAAAAAAGAAAATATCCTATTAAATTGAATACTTCCACAAAGGCGTCAAAGGCGTTCGAATAAATTTAGCATTTCCGTGAAAAATTCGCGCTTTTCCTCCCCATTGTACCGGATATCGTTAATATTAATTTCGTACCCTTTCATATTCGTATTATTCGTATTCTTTGTCATTGTAATGAATCCGATACTAAAGATTTGACCTGAGGTTTCGAAGGGGTGACGGCTTCCAAAATAAATTATCACCTTCCGTGTTTTATACTACGCCACTCATTCTGAAATGTCTTATAAGTCAAAGAAACTTGTAGATTCATGTTACTTTTAAAATATTGTACTGTATACGGTAGTTCTTGTTCAATAGAATTTGTTGTTTCAAGCTAGCCATTGTGGAGTTCTATTTGATTACCTATTTAAATAAACAAATGGGAGGTAGAGTGAGCCAGAGAATCTGATTGCGCGTTGATCCTTTGTCCTCCTTGGGGGAGGCCTATGTCCGGCAGTCGACGTCTTTCGGCTGATATGATATGATGAATATGATGATTCTCGAGTGGCGACCACGTACCAGAAGGTGTAGAGTAAGTGGACTGATGACCTGGTAAAGGTCGCGGGAGTCCGCTGGATGCGGCTGGCGCAGAACCGGTCATTGTGGCACTCTTTGGGGGAGGCCTATGTCGAGCAGTGGACGTTATTCGGCTTATATGATGATGATGGTGATGCTTTGTTGATTTGCAGATTCCCCTTAAAAGCATGAGACAAACTCTCTCGACACAATGCGTCTTCGAGAGTTCTGGCGACCATATTCACCGTCAGTGACCCGTTTTACGAAGCTATAAATTACTATACAAGCCTAAACAGTCGACACAGATCAAATGGCCAATCGATTTTGGGCAAGCGCCTTAGTAGCCAATGTAGACTTGCAACATTGTAAGTTGTAGCCTCTTTTTTTATCCCTGATTGTTGCTTTAATATGACGAACCTCCTTCTTCTTCGTGTGAAGGGAACAAATAATTTAAACTAAATTTTATTTTGCTAATATTTTGCCACCTCTATCCCTCGGGGCTTTAAAGAGGTCTTCAAAGTCAAAAACATTTATTGCAAGTCACATTACAGTTAAAAAGATGAAATTAAGAATAGGCACGTAGCTAAAGAGCACTGCATCATGTTTTCCATAGTTTGGATGGTGCCACACTCGCAGAATCCATCGCTCTCCTCGGATCTGATTCCCCATTTCAGGAGCTTATCCCAATACGTTACAATACGTTATCCCAATACGAACCCAATAAAGCGGTCGAACTACGTGGTTGGAGAATACCTTGGGAAAATCCACGCACACGCGGGGGCGGTTTAAACACTGGAATACTCTACTAGTTTGCGCTGCAGTGAGAGTTGAACGGTTTCAAACGAATCTGGGGTGTGAGTGGGAATACTACTGGGAAAAGGCTTGTAACCTGGTAAAACGAGCCACTGAAGGTGAATAAGGGCGCCAGAGCTCCCGAGGGCAGCGTTGAGAGAGCTTGTCTCTTGATGCCAACAAAGCGAATCCTAATAAAATAATAAATAAAATAAAATAAAATTGATTTACGTCATACCTGGCCATAAAGTAGGAATTACCGCACGCTAAGCGTGCGGAAAACCCCACTTCCTGGCCAGATAGAGACGTAAAATTTTGTACTCACCACGGGCGGTAATAAAGAAAGCCTCAGAGCGCATGTTTATCGCCCTTGCCTTCGGCTCGGGCGTCAAATACCTGCGATCTGAGACATTCTTTGTTTAACCGCCCTAGGTAAGTAATGCACTATTATTTCAGGCAAATACCCATATTTTAACACAAGGAAACAAAAGCAATAATAATAATAAAAACAATCGACACAAACACTCACTTAATATTACATATTTGCAACACTGGGCAAAGATCATTACCTTATTTGGCCAGTGATGATCTTTACCCAGTGTTTTGTCATCGGGCAGTCCAGGCGCTCAGCAAACATATTCAGGATGGTGTTAGAACTGCCGCGCACTCTGCTCAACAGAGACGCAACTCTCTTCCTTCTGATGGCGTGGAAGCCATCAGTGTGCGCCTCTGCGAACATACCCGACGCGCTACAGTGTCGCGGCAGTTTCATCAGCATCCTGAATATGTTATTATATTGGACCCTGAGCGTATTGTACGTGCGCTGCGTATGACTCACCCACAGGCTGCTGGTGTAGAAGGTCTGGCAATAAGCCCTATACAATGTGACTTTAACTTCTTTCGTGCACCGAGCAAACCTGCGGGCTATCATGTTGCCTCTTACGGCCAAGGCCCTCCTCTCTCTCTCTATATCCGTATCATCTCTCAAGTCCGGCGTGACCATATGCCCCAGATATTTAAACTGGTCTGCCACCTTTAGAGCAACGCCGCCCAACACTACCGGAGGCACAACTGTCGGGTTATATTTACTTGTTTTAAATATAACAACTTCACTCTTTTTAGAGTTGTACCTCAGGCCATGTTGCTCTGCATAGCTCTCGCATTTGCTTACCAGCTGCCTTATTGCATTGATGGAGGGACCCAGCAGCACCATGTCATCAGCGTAGCTAATGTTATTGACACTGACACCGTCAATATGACATCCCACATGCGTACTGCTGAGCTCCTCGATCAACTGGTTAACATAAAGGTTGAACAGAATAGGCGACGACAGCCCCCCTTGTCTGACACCACACTGAAGCTTATACTCTTCGGACATTGTATTCATCCATCTCACATGATTGACCTGGTTACCATACCAGTATTTTAAAAGTGTAACACATTCTGCTGGCACGGTCGTACGGCTTAGTTTTTGCCACAACAGATAGTAGGCAACCAGGTCAAACGCCTTGGACAGGTCCAAGAAGCAGGCATAAACCGGTGTTTTCCTGTCCTTGTAGTACCCGACAGCCCTTATTATTTATGTATGATTCTTACGGGCCAGGCCGGAGCGTGTGCCTGAGCGCATGTTACAAATTGCCAAAGGAAAATGAAGCTGTAATACTGACGTTACATTTCATATTTTAATGAAGTTGCGGCCGGTCGGTTCTGACCGGCTCTGTTCGGCGTTTGCCTACTGTCCCCCTATTCTGTATATAACTTGTTTTGCTCACCTCAACGCTCACCCACAATTATACCTTGACACCGCGATGCGTAGTAATTAAGCGTAGGTAGAGGTCTAGTTTCATAACGGGTGACCGGCGGGGTGAGCCGCATTAACGCGTAGCGAATAACAGCCCTGCACTCTCTTGAAACGCGGGTGCTCGCGCTTCCGTTGCGTGGCGGCGCCACACGGTTCGGTGGGAACGGTTTAAACTCGGA
The DNA here is from genome assembly GCA_963854355.1 of Epinotia brunnichana. Classification (NCBI taxonomy): domain Eukaryota; kingdom Metazoa; phylum Arthropoda; class Insecta; order Lepidoptera; family Tortricidae; genus Epinotia; species Epinotia brunnichana. The sequence continues at coordinate 13,994,317 of OY977954.1, forward strand.
CAAATCCATCGTCAGTATTTGCCAATAACATCCCTATAACCCTTCTGTGGGTATGCAGAAGTACTGACGCAATACTTATGCGTATGGCTCAATACCAATATTCGGCTAATGTGTAATTATAAATCGTAAGTCAATGGCATCCTTATCGATCCGGGGTCGCTGCCGGTGCCGGTTTTACGAGAATGAACTCTTTTATCTATGGCAGATAAACACGCGGCGCTACCAAAACTTTGCTGTCATATGAAAATATTAAAATAATGTAAATTAGCCATACTTACATATTGTTAGTATTTATGCGTAGTTTCTCGTCAGCAGTAATTTTCCGAAGCGCGTGTAGATTTATTTTACAGGGTTGGTACCTATGTCATACTCTCAGAGGCAATGAAAACAGGTCACTTTCCATGGATATTACTTACAAAGTAACCCGTTTTCATTGCCTCTGAGTGTAATTGTCAATTGTTACGAGTTACGAGTATAATTATAAGGTTATTTTACAATAACCACGGATGTCATATTTAATTATTGTGTTTATGAATTCTTGAATTCTATTTATTATTTAGTTGTTTATTCTGAACACTAATTGTGCTATTTCATTCATGTGAATGAAGGACAACACAGTGAAATTGAGAGAATAATAAAAAAAAATTGCGGAAATTCTCACAAAAATAGACCTAGTCCCAAACTAAGTAAAACTTGTAACCTATTTACTTAAGCTACTTATTGTACTTAAGCTAGTTGGTATGCATCAAAAAAAAACAAATGTAAAACTTTGAGAACATTGTTATATGTTTTGACAATGAATCGATACACCTACTAATTATAATAAAATGTGATAAGCCAGTTCCTATTGCCGTTTAATTCGGCCATATCGGCGCGGGCGACAGCGGATAGCATACGTCCGGCACACCGTGATTGTGTAGTGATAACTGAAAAGGTTCGTTATTTCGTTGATATTAGAATAGGTATTCGTTTGAACTTTGCACGGCATTTGAGATTGTTTGTCTTTAATACGTATACAGTTTCTAACGTTCGAAAAATTGCAGTCGAAGCGGAACTTAGATCCCAGTGTTTGGCCACTGGAATTCGAAGGGTTTGCATATGAACTGCGTTTATTATTTTATTTATTTATTTATATGAAACAAACAGTCATACAAAGATATTCTTACCTACATGCTTTCTTAGTACTAAATAGACCTATAGTTTCCAATATAAATCAAAACATTATAAACTTGTAAATTTAGATATGTAAGGCAATGCTATTGCTCGACACCTTGAAGTGCTCAATTGTCGACTTATATTGTTCACTTCATGAATTGGGCCAGTGTCGAGTTTCTTAGTTCTTTCTGTGTACTACAATTAGTGTGAGATGCATGAGTAATTAGTTAAAATCGAATTCTAGTTCAAACAATTTCTCTGTTATAAAATGAACTGTCATTGTATAGCGAATTAAATATTAAAGACATGTTTTTACGTTGCATCTTGATCAGATATATATTTATTGCTAGATATATATTGCATAAGAAAACAACGAAGCAAGCAAATGGAATCCATTAAAATAAACCAATTAATACAACTGCTTCGATAAGACAACAATACAGAACAAAACATTTCGATTCTCCGTCCGTTTCGAGCGCATTAAGCAATTCGCCTAATGCTCTAATAGCTACATTCAATATTCAACCTATACTATTAATCGATAAGATCGACATTCAATTGAACGACGCTACTGTCCTTGAGATTCGAAATTGGAATTACAAGAACGCAACACTGAACTCAAACTAGGAATTTAAACGCTAGAGACTCAATGCTTAGGTTCATTTTCAGTTGTGCGAATTTTTCAAAAACACAAGAACGAGAGTCTCAGAAAACGCTTCTGAAATAAACTTTGTGTAAATAGTATTAAGGTATAGTTTAGCCTGTGGTGTCATCGTTGGTTGTTTCATTAAGGATGAGTCTTTGGAACCAATCTATCGGGATAGTTCCCTCAGGATAGTGAGATCTAATGCGGTGTCGTTAAATTAATGCTACGATTTATGACGCTTTCTATGCCTCTGTTTGTTTACGAGAAGACGTATGTGTTATACTGTTGACTAGCTCTTACGACCTTTTGTGAATAACTGCCAGTATGAGGCACTGAGTTGCGATAGATCGCTTTGAGTTTGACGAATTACTAGGCAATTCGATGTTTAAACGATACGTTGGAGTTTAGACTCTATTATTATAAGGATTTAAACTCGATTCAGCTTTTAACTAAAGTTAATGTATATTGACGAATGTCTTACAAGACAATAAGACAGTATTAGGTGCTTAACTCGATGTGTCATTGCAATGTAAACCTAGTGCTTTCAAAAATAGAGTATATTCTCAACGCAACTTATTACGTAGCAATTTTAGGATTATTTAACAGGTGAAATATATGTACCTACATTTCCTACTTACAAAATTGTTTCCTTTCCAATTTTTGGGGAATTCAAGATAAAAATGCCTTGTTCAAGTTACATCTAAATACCGTTAAATAATGTTCTTCCCTGAAAGTCACAAGTCCTAAGATATTCCATTTGAATCCATAAAAAAATCAATGATACAATATTTTACATACACAGGTCAATATTGTATGGGACCCGCCTATCTCTTTACAGAACCCTACTTGTTGAGCACAGCTGAGTAGCTCGTTGGACAATAGGTTCGATTCCAAGGGAAGTAATTTTCTTGCATAATGCTCCGATTTTTATGATCCGTTGGAAAATTGCACAATCTTATCGTTCTATGATGCGTGAGTTTAATGTACGCTTTATGTCTATTTTTAAGTAAGATTTCAAAAGAATTGAATTGTGATTGAGTACTAGGTACGGAAGTATATAAACATTTTTTTGGTCAAGTATTCATAATTTTAATTAAAATTATTGATATAAGTATATCTCATATTTTGCATAACTGGAACTTCTATACATAGGCCCTAGAATGCAGACCAATTGCTAACAAAGATATGTAGGTATGTGTAGATTTATACGGCTTAGGAAGGAAAATAAATGATAAAGTTTACATTCAGTTTGTTAACTTAAACGGGATTCGAACCCTCCCAATTACCAATGTCCAACCAATATTTAAAGTACAAATTAAGCTACTTAAGCGAAATACTTGCAAAGAAAACCGAACCACACCCTTTTGTTCTATCAAACACACAAAATCGACCTAAAGCCAATAAATTAAAGTTAAATTTCGATTGCAGTGAAGGTTCAAATTAATTCTTCACTTGTTTTTTGTCGGATTTCCCAGCTGAGGTACTATACAAGACTCAAAACGTACTAAGCGCCTTAAATGAAACATTACTTATGACTTTTTGGAGTACTTAAGTACAGGTGGGAAAATTCTTAAATAAATAATCGAAGTTATTAAACGGAGTCCCTCAATTATTGGGGACGACAAATTGGCCCTTTGATCAAATGTTGGCCACGCTTTTGTTTTTCTGTTGTTGAACATTGGCGATTTATTCTTAAATGTTTAAAATAATAATACCACTTTTAACTAAACACTAAATAGTTTGACAACCGAATTAACTTTTATGATATTCCTTCCTTTTAATTAACTCCTAGTACATTTATCATACTTCCAGCCTATTGAACAATAATTAAGGAATAATTACAATAATTGACATACATAATTTGGAACACGTGAAATGATCGAGGAAAAATATGTTTTTACAAGCTTTTATATTTATTTAGTTTCACCTGTCCCGTTGTCTGTAATCAAATATTGCAAGTTAAATTTGATACACTTTCCGGTTTCCGATTGAGCTGAAATTTTGCATGCATGTATAAATCGGATGACAATACAGTATTATGATGACATGGAGCTGATCTGATGCCGGAGCTGGAAGGTGGCCATAGGAACTCCGCAATAAAACGACACAACCCCATCGAGTTTGGGCTGTAAATGTGAACGACTAAAATGCTAGGGTTACGCAAGCTAAATATTTTTTTAATTATTTAGTAGTTGTGATTTTTCAACTATGTTCTCTTACCACATTCATTAAATATTATCGGCAATTTTTTCTTATAGGTAATTGAAAGCATTCATCAAAAAGTGTCTCTGCCATCCAAGCTAGAATTTAAATTCCAATTACAGTTTTTATGAAATGGCGGCCACCTTAAATAATTTAAGCCATGCCATGCCACATTAAATGGGCGGCAGTGCTACGCCGTAGCACGTCGTAGCGTGTAGCATGCTATCGTCAACTGTAGGACGATCTGTCATAGCACCATGACGCAAATGAGAGTCATGCGTACTGAAATGGCGGCCACATTACTTAAATAATTTAAGCCATGCCACATTAAATGGGCGGCTGTGCTACGCCGTAGCACGTCGTAGCGTGTAGCATGCTATCGTCATCTGTAGGACGATCTGTCATAGCACCATGACGCAAATGAGAGTCATGCGTACTGAAATGGCGGCCACCTTACTTAAATAATTTAAGTCATGCCACATTAAATGGGCGGCAGTTCTACGCCGTAGCACGTCGTAGCGTGTAGCATGCTATCGTCATCTGTAGCAGACAATCTGTCATAGCACCTTGACGCAAATGCGAGTCATGCGTACTTAACGGGTTATACTCTATAATACTCATACAATTATCTCAACTTACGATGATATTGGGTATGGACGTAATTTGAAAAAGGATACTTTTTACTCCAGAGATCATTTTCTAAGGAATAAGATCAGGTGTAACAATTTGCATGGGACTGCCATTAACGATTCCTACTCGAAATTGCAGGGAAATGCTAATATTTTATACAAAAACAAGCTAAAAGTACCAGTACGTTTCATACAAATTAAACCATACAAACAAAACAACTTAAAATTCCCTCCGCAAGGCACCAATACACAATTAAAGAGGAACAGCGACTTGTACTACTAATGCTGAGACGAATGTTGCGGAAAATCGAAGCCACCCCAACCTCCCCCCTGATTTACGGGCGAAACAATATTTCCTTTTGTTACACTTTAATATGCGTTCTGAGCCAAGAGTTTTTGCACTGATACTTAGTTCAATATTTTAATGTGTCTATTGTTTTTTAATAATGCACTTTTTATTCATTTTTGCGGTTCGCAATTTTTATTTTATTTTTTAAATTATTTATCCCATTTTATTAATGAATACGTTAGTATCATCTTTTTAGATTTTAGTAAGTATTAAAATATAGGTACTATATGTTTTTCCATGTAAATATCTGTGTTTCAGGACATTAACCCTTTAATGACAAAGAAGTATTACCTACGCATCGTTATCGTAGTAGAATTTATTGCATTAACACATTTTAAAACAAACCCCAAAAATACCGAACTATGAACATATTCTACTAAGAAAATGCCGATGAATAGATAACTAAAATCGAATTATTAAAAAAAAAGCATTAAAATGATAACTTACCATCAACATCAGTACTCAAACATCAAAACATAACACATAAATAAATAAATGTAAGTGACAGCCCTATTTCTTCTAATTGATAATTCTTCCCCTACAATAATACAATTAATTCCCTCGTGTCTTGCAACCCTCGACAGGCTTACGGAGGATTGGGATTCTATACGTATTTGTGCCAATCAGTATTGTAAGGAATTTATCTAGTTATACGTCGTAAGATAACTGGTACAGACATGCATCGTAGCATATCTTAGTACGTTTTAACCCATTCAGGGCCAATCGTGACACATGCATCAGAGCGCCACAGGGCTTTTCGCTACATATGGACATTAATTCCAGGCCAAGCAACGCTACGCCGTAGAGTGTATCAACATTTTTCCGCCTAGTCGTGGGAATCACTCGTAGAGGCATGACTCATATGTGAGTCATATGCATTGAATGGGTTTAGCTGCTACAAAGAAATAAATACCCTACTTGGTTCGAGGGTCGAAGCTTTCGAAAATACACAGAAAAAAAATCGAGGTTAAATATTCTTGAACCAAGAAATGAATTAGGAAGATGTTAAGTTATCTTAAGTGCAGCAAAATTATCTTGAGCCAAGATTTTAGTCTCTTTGCTAGAGAATTATCTTAATTAAATATAATATCTGTTTCATTCAAGGTATAGGCGGTTATCTTTGGCTTTTAAAGGTTATTTCGTTACATACGCGATAATTTAACATCTTCCTAATGAATTTCTTGGTTCTAGAATATTTACCTACCTATATAATTTTTTCTGTGTATTTTCGAGAGCTTCGACGGATCCCTAACGATTCAGACTGCAAGTCTTTAATCGTCCGTTTAACATCTTCCTGCTCTAATATACAAAGAATCCGTCTGCGGGCAAAGGCTCGATAATTTCACAAATGTTCCGCCCGGTTAGCGCCCCCTCCAAAATACATCTTTATGCAAAACGACGGGTTTTCATAAGAAAAGTACGTCGCTTACGTTCAGTTATAATTAGATCGGCTGTCTCCGTAATGGCGACTGTACTGATAGACACATCGCAGTGACTAAGTTTGGAGATAAATATGATCCTCCTGATGTTTTACGGAAACCATAATTACTCGATTAGTTCTATAAATAATCTACTATATTTTGACGCTTAAAGGATGACTCACGCTAGAACGGGCCGTGTCCGGCCCGGGGCGTTTTCTAGGAAAAACGACGGCGCTTTTGAGCGGCCGAGCCATACCAAAGCCCGGCCGAGCCACGGTCGGGCCGTGCCGACGCGGAGCCGCTTCCGAGCCTCGGCCGTGGCTCGGCCGGGCTTGGGTAGGTATGCCTCGGCCGCACAAAAACGCCGTCGTTTTTCTTAGAAAACACCCCGGGCCGGACACGGCCCGTTCTAGCGTGAGTCATCCTTAATCTGAAAACTTATCATACCCAGAAATATTTGTCTACTAATTAACCAAACTACATAGTAATGTTTAATTATCATCATCATCATCATCATATCAGCCGAAAGACGTCCACTTTACCAGGTCATCAGTCCACCTTGTGAAGGGCCTACCCACGCCGCGCCTGCCGGTACGTGGTCGCCACTCGAGAACCTTTCCGCCCTTACGGCCATCGGTTCTACGTGCAACATGCCCCGCCCACTGCCACTTAAGTTTAGCGATTCGGGGGGATATATCGGTTACCTTGGTTCTGCTGCGGATAGCCGCATTTCTGATGCGATCACGCAGATAAACTCCCAGCATAGGCCATAGATGCTTAATTATAGTGTGTACAATTATAAGAAGTCTAATTTGTATTTTCTCTTCCAGGTAAGTCAACGTTCCCGCGACAGCTAAGTACAATAAGCGTCCACTTTGTTAACAGTCATAGTTGACGCGGCGCTGATAAACGCATTATTAGTCTCTCGATGATTAGTCGGTAATGGGACATTTGTTAATCTGCTATTGTTTATAATGCTTTGGATTGTATCCGGGTACACTGAGATACATTTCACAAGACACTCAATGTACAGTTAAATGCAAAATGATGGGTGCACGCACACAATTTACTCAAAATATGTCCCAAAGCTCTTGAGTCAGTGAATTAAGCTTCATATTTATGAGAGGATTTATTCGAAACTTTACTGTACTTTTGCACTTCACTGTACTACAGTTGAAAGGGTTTTGATCTAAATTGACATCCGATCGTTGAAGTATTTTCAATATTGCTTTATCCTGCGCAGAAAATATTATTTAAATTAAGTTAATCTAACATACAACATGCACAAAAAACAATTGAATTGATTTAAATATCATGTGAACCAATAATGAAAATAGAAAACAAAATTAAGCTTAAGAGTATTTCCTAACTAGCTTAGATGATAAATCGAAATTCTTATTTAAATAATACAGTTTCAAGAGCTACGAATATGAATTTCGAACGAAAACCGTCAATTTATTACTCGGCTCAAAAACGCCAATTAATATTTCCCAAACCGCATTAATCCGAACTCTTAACCTTAATGGTCGTAATCTCAAACGTCAAACGTCAAGTCGCGTGACTACTAAGAGCGGGCATTTTTAAAAAAATCCTTATCGGTCGTCTACCATAGACAATACTGGAGCGGTCCTTTACAGATGTCAAACTGTTGATTTACTAATGTCTATGCATTTAAATGCCAGTTAATGAAATGACATTGATAGGGAATTGACATTAAAGAGATACATATTGATGTAAAGGTTTAACATCTACGAAGTGTCAAATGTCAGATCGAAATAGAACGTCGTTGGAAACATAATATGATTCTGAAGCGTATTTTTTTTAAATTTCAGTTAATTACATTTCATTTATTCCTTAATAAAACATAGTATTACGTGTAATTTTTTTTTTAATCAGGCAACAAAGGCCTATATGACAAATACCTTAAAGACTAACACTAATTAAAGACTAACAAAATACCTATAAACTTATTAAAAACTACAAAAACACGCTAATAATGCGACGTGATGCGCAATTTCGTGGTGTCAAGTAACAGACCCCGATAACGCCGGAACTTGACACCCTTCGGCCAAAATTCTTCCTTAGTGAAGGTCGTATTAAGGAGAGCCTAATAGTTGTTTATAATAACTGTCAGTATTTTTCCAAAGACACCCCATTACCCGGTATTGAATATTCGCCCCCGGTTCTTTCAGCCCCATAAAGTGCCAATAAAAGAAAGGAACAGCCGCATCTGCATATTTCAGTCGTTAAAAAGGAAAATAATTAATATTTAGCGATCGGAATTAATAACCCGTTGGTTTTAACTGTTTCTTTGGAGACTGTGTTGTGCCAATGTTTTTTCATTGTTCTTTGAATATTTTTCCGTTTTCATGACACGGTATATGAATGCTACTTGATGGTAAATAGGCCTGAATACCCGTCAACGTATTTGTGCAATTTTAAAATAGCGGCGGACTAGCCCAAGGTATATAGGACAAAAATTGAATGCCTCTGAAGCTACTATGGTACCAATGGCCGAGTGCCCATACAAGCCGATTCCCACTGGCTTGCCAAAAATTAGCCTATAGTTATTAGTTATACAGGGTGTTTCCTGTAACAGGAGCAATAAATTAAAATATAGACCCCTTAAGTAATCAGTTATTAAGTCCATGTGGTTTTAATTAATTAAAATGAAGAAAAAAAATGCTTTTATTTTCTTACACAATTAATCGAACCAGCAATGTACACCCGCCACGCTGGGCAACCATTAATTCACTATCGATTGTTTTAAGATTATTTCTGAAGTAGCATCCCCGGTACCACGACCTTAAACCACCGTTGAGCGATCAAATTGCGATAGTCGGCATCTATTGATTGTTAAATTTAACTTTAATTGCTATTTTCTCTAAATTTAAGAACTTTGGAAAATTAAGTTATTGTTATTATGAGTACTAATTACCTAAGGAATCTTCGTTTTAATTTATTGCTTCTGTTACAGGAAACACCCTGTATAATTTAAACTCTATCAACTTTTTCTGTTCCGGGTTGCCCATCGAAAATTCCATCCGGGAGATCCATTATAGAATTTTTGAAATCGGATAGGAGGTTCCAGATATTACCCTCTAGATTCAAAGTCACTGACTTAAAAAGCTAATCTCAAAGATTTTTCCTCTTTCTAATATAAGTATATGTAGATAGTATAGATATAACATATCATTCCAGAAAACATTAGAATTTTAACAAACAAATTGGTCTACTTTTTTTCGTTTATTAATTCTTTTCATTAATTTATTTATTGCATCATGTTGTTAACAAAGGTCTTCTCGATACATTAGAATCCAATACATGAACCTTGTTAGGGCATGGCGATATATTCTTATAGCTAACATCATCATCATCATATCAGCTGAAAGACTTCCACTGCTGGACATAGGCCTCCCCCAAAGAGTGCCACAATGGCCGGTCCTGCGCCACCCGCATCCAGCGGACTCCCGCGACCTTTAACCAGTCCACCTTGGCCAGCCTACCCACGCCGCGCCTTCCGGTACGTGGTCGCCACTCGAGAACCTTTCCGCCCCAACGGCCATCGGTTCTACGTGCAATAGCTAACATGCATCCATATAATTAATTCAATTCAATTCAATTCATTTTTATTTCAGACAAGGTCCATACACATTTGTTAGTAAAAAATAATTAACTTATGACTAAATGAGTGTTAGTTAATAATACTACTTAGGGTCTAAAATTCTCGTGCTCGCGTCTTTACCTGCACATGCATGGACGTCCAGCGGGCTAGCATAGGACTGTCCCAGCGGTAAGCGAACACGCTCAGGATACTTGACATTCGTAATATAACCGTGGGCCCGAGTAACCCGAAAGATTTTAACCACGCATTCCGGAGTTCTTTGGGAGTAAAAATTAGGTATATGAACCCAAATCAAATTCAGCAAAAAAAAAATTTTTTTTTGTGTTTTTTTTTGGTTTTTGTAAATTTAATTTGGGTAAGTATCGCTTCTCTATGGAAATGGTCCCTTTTAATAAAATGTTAACGATTATTTATCCAAAAAAAAAATAATTTAGAGAGTGGTATCTGGGTCATTGTCAGTCACAAAAACAAAATTCATCTTTCCGGTGGCCAATAGTTAAGGGCTTACGTTTACATATAATATGTTTTTATCATATATAATTATAGAAGGGGCAACGCCGTTTATGCGGATTCAGAGTACAACCAAAAATTAGGCTTTATAGCCCTTAACTTTTGCAATGTCCAGTCGCGAACCTAAATCTGACAGTGACCCAGCTGTCAGTTTGATGTCATGTCAATAACGACGCGAAACTTGGCAACATCGGTAGCAACGTCCCTATCAAAAGAGCTTAATGCACTTTAGTAAGTAATCACAATAAATAGTTTACATGAAAATTATAATATCTTCAAAACTAAGCAGGGTTTGACTGGGGTTCATATAACATTTTTTGCTCCTAATGACCTAAGGAATGCTTGGTTAAAATCTTTCGGGTTATTAACGCCCACGGTGTATATTTTATTTAAATACTTATTTCATTTTTTTTATTATTATTATTTATTTATATGTTCAAATTACATCTTACAAAACATTTATACTCTCGCCAAACTGTTACGTTTGATGGCGAGACGCGCTCAGTTTTTATACAACTTAACCTATTAAACTCATCTAATATAAAATAAAGTTTCATGCCTAAAGTAACTAAAGAAAATAAATATACCTATTTCTGCAAGTATACATATATCTACATACCACATACACATCCATATGTGATAAGTCGAGAGTGTGTTCTCGTCTCATCACACATGCACACGCATATACATATATACATACACATTACACTACACACACACTTAATTAATTAATTATTAATTTAGAATTACATTACAAACGGAACAAAGGATAATTACTAATTAGTTATAAAAAATATGTGTATTATTATTATATTAGGCTAGAAACATTCTTTCAATGAATCTTTAAAAAAATCATCTATTGAGTAGTAGTACGCCTTCTTAAGAGGCTGACAAGACCTAATTTGTTGAAATTGATATTATTTAAGCAGTTTTATAAGAAAAACTATTGGTTCTAACTAGCACATCGAAAAAAATATAAGTTAATATTCATCATATTTCCAAGACTTGTTCTTGTTTGATTCGGTAGGGAATCTTATTTGTTATGATATGACGGTAAATCGATATTTTATCTAGGATATCAAAGGGAATATTATACAAGTTTTATTTTACTTATTGCGATCATTAAGCTCTTTTCAAACTTCCCACTACAATATAATTTGCGTTTCAAAATGGTTTTCCTTGAAATCGCATGACTTTTCTAATCTTATCTAGAATGGGTTATAGTATAGGTAGACATACAATATTCTTACACTGTTGTGTTCTCCACGGTGATTCGCCAACCCCTTCTTTAGTAAACATAATGAATATTGATTCTGCGTTACATATTTAATTAATCACGTGTGTATTGTGTGCTTAAGATGATAAATGTTCCTGACGACGTGAATGCCTCATTGATTTTTGATGACTATGTGAATATTTGCGCGCAGAATACGTATATGACTATATGTTACATAAGATGATTACCAATTAGTTTTTACCACCCTGTAACACGTGTGTTCAAATTTAAGTAGGAGCTATTCAATAATCTTTTAAATAGAAAGTTAATTTGTATTTATAATTTTGAGATTTTTTATATGGTTTTTTCAACGTTTATTTCTACTAAACATTTTGCCTGTATGATATAACTAGGTACATCTTTATTATTTTAAGTGTATTTTTACACATAGATCAATAGGTACCATCATAATCAGATGGCGTCAAGGCGACTGCTTTTTAATCCTTACGCTAATTTATTATCTCAACTTTATCCTTACGACGAAAGGTGCATTATCGAATTGACTGATTCTTACATTTCCCCATACATCTAACCTAACAACACTTAGTGCTAAACATAACAATATCCATATTTTCATTCATTTATTCATTCAAGATTATTACACAATTCCGTCCACACCACACGTCAGTAACCTCCGTTTTTACAACACCCGATTCTCCGACTACCCACATTGTATGATTAATTACACTCATTTATTAGTAAAATTTCTCCTCCGATATGTTTGATGGGGGCGCAAGAAAAGGGTTAGTTCGTGTGTGTGTGTGTGTCATTAATATTTATTTTTTAGTCGACGCGTTTTGGGGTTAATGGCGGTGTTGCGAATTATCAGGAGGATTAGAAATACGCGTTGCTTTTGTTTTTTTTTGTACAATAGACTTTTAACTCAAACATATTTTATGCGCTTTGTACATCGGCTGGTCGATTACGTAACACATTGCAAGTCATCATATAGCCGAAAGACGTCCACTGCTGGACATAGGCCTCCCCCAAAGAGTGCCAAAATGACCGGTCCTGCGCCACCCGCATCCAACGGACTCCAGCGGACTCACATTGTAAGTGCCTAAATGAAAATTTTAATATGGAAAAATGATAGTAACATTTATCGTTCGAAATTTTACAATGTGTACCTAACTCTCGCCAAAAAGCACGCTACTATTATTTTATTTTATAATAATTATGTTTTTTTTAAATGATAATTGTATAATTATTAATTATGAATACAGTAGGTAGTAGGTAGGTATCTACAAACCAGGATCCGAACTATGTCATCATCATCATTACTTAAGAGCCTTGCTCTTGTCGGTGGAGTAACCGCTACTTTTCTCTGTCCATTGCCAGCCTCTTGACTTCCTCATATGACTCGACATCAGCTTTATCTTGTATTTGGCTTAAATATGCTAGCCTATGCCTTCCTCTGCCTCTCTTGCCTTCAATAAAGAGAGAAAAACAAACGAAGAAGTTTTAAGGATGGTAGATGAGAAAATATGTTTGCTAGGATGTATTAGAAATAGGAGAGGCAAGATGGTGGGCCACCTGATACGGCACGACAGCTTCTTCCTAAACATCCTGGAGGGTAAAATTAAAGGCAAGAGAGGCAGAGGAAGGCCAAACTATATAAAAAGTTGAAATTGCTTCCATATCGAAAACCATCTAGATTAAATATAAATACAACAGTATGCCTAATAAATCGGCTTTTACACCAAAATTGCAACACACAGACAACTGAACACAACTTGGTCCATAAAAAGCCTACGAGCGAAGCGAAGCGATAGCGATCAAATCAGTACCTTACGCTAACACGCAAATTTCAATCTTAAGTACGGAGGCGTAAGTTCCAAAACGTATTTTTAATATCAGTATATTAGCCTATACCCGGCTAAATTAAAAGGTCGTAAGTGCTTGAGAGTTTCATAGTGATGTGTGACGTTTAAACTGGGTAGGGTTTTGGTGAAATTTGGAGTGCGAAGCGCCCGTGTCACACGCGATGGCTCTTATTAAAGGTAGTTAGAGTAAATGAAGCTTACATTGCTTCTGCTTTATGAATGTGAAAACTTTGCGTTCAGTTCGTTTACTACTAAACTAGTCAATGGCACCATGCTTTCATCGTTTGGGACCCAACGAGACTAGAGATATATCTAAATACACAATAAAGGTTACAAATAGAAACCTGAATCTGCGAAACAGTCAGACGCGTGTGGAAATTAAGAAGGTTGTGAATTCCTCCTTTGAATGTTCCTCTGAGAATACTGCCTGTGATAGACCGTCACTGTGAGATCATTGGACCATATTTGGTAAAAACGAATATAACATGCGTTTATCATTCAGTCACAGAAATGTACAAACGTAGACATTTCTGGCCGGCGGTTCCTTGGCGGGTTTCGAACAGTGGTCGATTTTATATAATTTTTCGCAATTCTATAGTCCAATGTCTTACAACGAAATACTCCATTGTGCATCCATGTCACACAGTACAGGCTGCAGGTCCGTTAGCGCCGCTGAATGTAGGTAGTTACTCTGATAGATCAAATGACTTACTTGACTTAATGTCATGTGGCCCCTAGTTGGGGCACAGAGAGCTTCCACAGTGCTCCGCCATCGCGTTCTGCCGTGGGCTACGCGCTTCGCCTCGGACCACGACAGCCCGATTGCCTCCAGGTGTTTCGGCCGTCCACGTTTCCTCTTCCCTTGCGGTCTCCATTCCAGGGCTTGCCTTGGGATGTGGTGGGGAGCTCTTCTTAGAGTGTGACCGATCCAGGTCTACTTGCGGCGTTTAATTTGGTGACCGATGGGCGTTACGTTAGATCCCAGAGTTTTTCGTTGCAGATCTTTTCGGGCCAGTAAATAGCTTAGCCTAAACCGCAATGGAAGCCTAACTTATACCAAATTAATCCCCAAAACGTTATCTAGCCACTGCACAGTCGCGTGCACTCCGATAATAAAACTTGCATTATCAGCTACACAAACTCTTGTGTTTTTTGCCTCGTAAATACGTTTGTTCGACCTCCAGTTGTGATTTAAACTGCATATTTTGGCTTTGTCGCTATTATATAACTAGTTCGTTAGTGTGAACCGTTTCGTTCGTGATTTGTTCCTTGTTAAGACATTTCTGGTAAATAGATTTATCGTCCGCTATTTAACTATCCATTTAGTTATATAGAAGAGCCTAGTGCCAGAGACCGTATAAAAAAAAGAGAGTAGCTACATTGTTAATGGCGTCTTGTAGGTAAACGAGCACACAGACCAATTAAGAGCTCATTCAAAATCATGCTCAAAACGAGATTCATTATCAACAACACTTTTAAAACACACGACATAAATATTAACCATTCTGGTCAAATAGGAGTCTGGAGTGACAATATGTATACCTAGAAATGTTTAGTATAGAAACATTTCATCTCAAAACTTCGCGAATTAATCGAGAATATTTTTTGTCGTGACGTCACCTCACCAGAGACAAAAGCTCTTACATAGAGCGACATTAAACGTCACTTACCCCTTGCAATATTTTAAACTACCCCAGCCTTACCCCTGTCCTTGGCAATCAATGTCCACCCTATCATGTACTGTTGCAAGCCATGTAAAGATTTACTTAGGAGCGTTGATGAGGGTGGGTTTAAAAAAGGAACATACTTATAGTGTAATTCATGGAAGAAAATGTACTTCGGTAAAAAACAAATGATCATCTTCAATGACATGATTGAAAAAAGAAGATTTAACTTAGAACAAAAAAGTCTAGTGCCATAACTTTTTCTTTTAATTAGAGTTACTTGAGTTTAGTTATTCGACATTATGATCTTTTCCTTTCATTCAAATTGTTCGTTGTAATAACGACTTTTGGTATTAGAAACCAATCAGTATGTACAATTTGGAATCGACGAAAGATAAAAAATTAAACACTGTCAAATACTACTGATGAAATACGACTGTTAATATAACATAATTTATAATAGGTATATATTGACCGTTTCTAGTCTTATAAATACCGTGACATTACTAAATCAGTTATTTTGAAGACTCCATTAAAAAAATCCACAGATAAAACGTAATCCAATCAGGTGTAACCACATATGTGTATCAATAGATACAATCGGCAAAACCCAATCACAGCCAAATCAATAGGCATGTACTTGTGTCTAAAAATTGACCCCCCGTGTCACCCCTCGCAACCCTTCGCAAGGAATCTATAGAACCCGATCGAATTTGATTTTTGCCCTCTCAATTTTGGGTCCCTTGAGCCCACACCCTTATAGTAATTATCTATATATACTAAATATACATTAGCTGAATAATATATTATATGTCAATTGTGCCTGGTGGAATTTGGAACATGAAATTGGATATTAAAATATAAAACATTTGTTATTTATAAGTTACGGAATGAAATACTAAGAAATAGGTACTCGTAGGACTCATTTGTCATCAAATTTGTGTAGCGCTACCGATGCCGCGGTTTTCCCGCTACGTAGAGGAAAGCGCTTACGCACCAAGCGCCCGCTAGGCGGGTGGGTTCCTGGCAGTGAAATTGTAGTTCAAATATCATGGGTTTCGTTTTTAATGCAATGGAAATATTACACAAAAACTTAGTATATTATTCAACACCTTCACTCTTAACGATGAACCTTTATAATAGGTAACATTGAAACAATCATAACCTAAAATAAAACATCAAAATCAAAAATGGCGGCGTAGATCCGTCCACCCCAGATTAACCCTAACAAGGTGAACAACCCGGGGGTTTCTTAATATGCAAGTTGGGAGTGACAGCGACTAATGCATGGCCAGTGATGTTACGCAATCAAATGACAGATAGTTAAAGGAGTTTATAGATGACCGGACTTTCGATCAAACTTGGGTATTGTTTATAGTCTGGTGTCATTGATGAGCGCAACTTAGTCGCTTTCGAACGTCCACAGCACGGCTACGAGTATCACAGGACGGCCCGCGAGTTATGTCGCGGCAAGATAGACTATACGTCTCTTTCTAATTAGAACGCTTAGAAAGAGACGGATAGTCTATGTCGCCGCGATACAGCTGGCGCGCCGTCTTGTGGTAACCGTGCTGATTGCTTATAAAATACGATTACTTGACAAGATTAGTTCGTTGGACTTGGTTTTCAACCGACCAAAAAAACGGAGGAGGTTCTCAAGTCGACGCGTATATTTTTTTTTTATGTATGACCACGCATAACTTTTTACAGAGTAGCTCGATTTTGAAAATTATTTTTTATTGGAAAGGGTATACCCCGAAGTTTGTCCCATATCATCATCCTCCTAGCGTTATTCCCGGTTGTGCCCCTAAAGGAACCCGGGCATAGGCACTAGTTTTACGAAAGCGACTGCCATCTGACCTTCCAACCCAGAGGGAAAACTAGACCTTATTGGGATTAGACCGGTTTCCTCACGATGTTTTCCTTCACCGAAAAGCTAACGGTAAATATTCCGTACATAAGTTCCGAAAAACTCATTGGTACGAGCCGGGATTCGAACTCACGAAAAAAAAAACCAACCTTAAGGGTAGGAAAATAGGGGATGATTGATTTTTCGTCGGTTAAAACTTTGTTTTTAAAGTAAATTAGTACTCAATTATTACCAAATGGCTCTAAGTATTTAAAGACGTAAGCACCTTCTGTAAAGTTTACCCAGCTTTACAATTTCAGTGACCTACTTAAGTGATGGCAACATCTCAATCAGCTGGAACGATTACAGTTAGATTTATTTAAAACTACTTAAAATAATCTATTATAGCTATAGTGGGTAGTCTCGCGATTAGACTATTAGACCGTCCGTCCTTATCCTCAGGGCAAACTCCGATACATGCAGTAGTTAAAACTATTCATTTAGAAAACCTGGAAACCGTCCAAAAGCACGTCACGGCACACTTTTATAAGTTTCGACGTCGCTTGCCTTTAATTAAAATTATCATTTGTCAATAGCGAATGTTACTACACAACTATTTAAATATTTTATGTAGGTTTGTAATTGAATAGTGGCATTATTATACATCAGTGAAATGACGATTTGGGCAGCGTCCATAGCAGTGACGCACTTCATGGGGTGGAGTGGGAAGCAAAACTACGATCATAAATAAGTATTACGGCAATTCTAAATGTACGTTTTGTAAAATAGAAACCGATAAACTCTCGTACTTTACAAATGAACAATTACAAACTTTTACAAAACTAGATCTTGAACATCCATTTTCAAACAGAATTCCAAGCGTATTTGCTTATAAGATGTTCGCACGCGCCTGTCCTGTTTGACAGCTGACATTGACAGCTACTAATGATGGCGGCCAACGCCATCTATGCCAAGCGCTGCCAATTTGATTACGGCGTGCCAATCACGATCCTATGTTTAGTCGAAGGACTTCTTAATGAATCTAGTCATAGACAAAATGTCAGCCATTTTCGTCGTCCGTCAAATAGGTATGCAAAAATACAGTTTATCTCATTTTTTATTGATAAAAAAATATCGCTAGAATAACTTTTACCAGATAATAAAATAAATAACACATTTCACGATTTCGAATCCTGAATACTATTGGGGTAAACCAATGGCGAGTAAAAGAGTCGGATTCATTCACATCAACAGACACGGCCATTTGAACCGTACATATCCCTAAAATTAATTATACCACTAATAAAGGTCTAATAATCAAAATATCCAAATAAAATCTCCTATTTCACTCCACCCGTCCCAAACATTGAATATCTGCTTACGAGCTGTACAAATTAATTCATTTGCTTCACAAAAAATGTTCCCGAAGAACAATAAGCTGAATTTTGTGAAAGGAAACCATACATCCTTGAAAGCCATTAATTATACGCCAGAAACGTAATTATATTTGTATAAACAAATTAGGTTTTTGTAAGAAAGTTGATTTCATTGAAAAATTCTGAAGAAACACCTGGTTTTTATTACACTTGTGTTTAAAATTCAAACATTGGTTACGCAAGTCGTACGTAGGAGTGGCAATGCCAACTAGAGTAGGTAGGGTCATTTCGCCGGTTGGCGACCACCTAATTTCATGTGCCGGTTAGCGACCACTTAGCTGACTTGGTGAACTGAAAGAATATTTTCTCGTTTTTTTGTGAATTCCTATTCCATAACTACAAACAATAAGGCATACGGCTGACTGTTTCAATAGGCTCTGTAGAGTTGATGTTATCTTCAATTGAAAAAACCATGTTCTTCAAGTGGTCGCTAACCGAAGGTGGTCGCGTAACCGGCGAAATGACCCTACCTACCTATTAAATGTTATGATTACAGAATCTCATTAACTATTATGAAAGTTGACTACGTGACGAAAATCACCTATTCGTTGTTGCTACTTGTCAGTTTAAGAAAATATCTTTATCTTTGCGTATAATCATTGCAGCCTTTCTAACCGCACTCATTGTAAAATGAATCCTTATACCAACTCATTTATAAATTGCAAGCTCTAGAGATCGGATAAACTCTAGGCCCGTGTCAACACCAAAACGAAACTCATTTCTTTATCGAATCAAACCATTCGACGTTCCTAAGCTCGCGTCTGCACACAAAATTTGGCCAAATCTCATGCATATTTATAAACTAAGTATGTATATTATTTAATATTTGTTTGTCTGTGTGGGTTGGGAGGGTCTTAATAGCAGATATTCAATCAAAATCAACCCCTTTTCCTGTCCGATATCTTTTGCTCGATGCATCTCCCCCTGTGTTTTGTTTTATTATACACGCGCCGGTTCGTGGAGTTGCTTGCAAATTTGTCGGATTTGTTACATTTTACTCACAATGTTGCTAGTAAAAGGAGGCAAGAAAGGCATTGTTGGCCGGTCCGCAAAACTATTGCTTATATAAAATTCTGTAGTTTTTCACTTCAACACTATAATCCATAGTTCATTCTAATGTAGGTAGGCCGCTACATTTAGTTACATTGTATTTACTTAAAAATAATGAGTAATACTAAGTCAGAAATGTCTTATTACTCCATATATGATTATAAAGTAAGTTAGTAGTAACGTATAATTTTATTCCGATATTGAAAAGATTCGCCGATGCGAACGACGGGTCCTTTCGTTATAAACATTTGCATATGAATTACTTCGCCTTCTAAAGAAACACGGTAATAACAGTCTTGTAAAAGGGTTAGATTTACAAACTGAGTATTTTATAGGTACTGATGTTGTGATAAATGGTACTTAGTACAATATCAAAAACATTGTGCATGAACGATTGTCTTATCACATTTAACCTAGACAGACTTCAAAATTGCCAAGAAAAAATGTTAAATTATTTAAAGTGTCAGTTTCATTCGTAGCTAAAAAGATCATACCTACTATCTTGGCCACTTGTCCACTTCTCCAATAAATATTTTAAACGTGTCCTTGTAATATCCTTGCGCTGAATAAACGTTTCGAATATTTCATACTCAAAACTATAATTTCATACATGCAGTTACACTTGAAACCAATTAAATTTCCCCAACGTTTCTGCCACCTTATACGTACCGCAAACCAATCCAAAACAAAAGCCAGACGGAAAAAAATACATATAATGCTTCAGTGCGCGTTAAGCGTATCGTACGTATAAATCTTGCGGGCAGTCTGGCTTCATATAGTATATGTTGCATATAAAATATTCCCTTTGATTCCGATGATAATTTCAGACTAGGCAACGGTAGCAGAAATGGCGACGCCGAAATTTCGCAGCACACTTTTCTTTTGTACAATAGTTCGGCAATGTACAGTTTTCTGTTTTGTTTTTAGGTAAACACGACGAAGGCATTTCGGGAGACTAATTTGTTAGCTGGATTATGGAACGCCCTAATGAGATAAACATCGTCTAGGCACAAAGAATATCCCTTAAAGGGATACCTCCCTTCGGTGAGATCGTTGATGATTACAAACAGAAAATTCATTGGAAATTATCTGCACTCTGAATTATCTGATTAACTCTTTCTCTCATTCCGCTTCTTTCCTTTCTCATTTGCTTAAAATTTCGTTTGAAATAAGAACACGCGTTGTTCTGATGTTTTTTGGTCTAGTACGTTTGGAAAGTCAACAGACGTTTTTAAACACCGTTGAATGTTGACGGATGAGAAACTCAATAAAAATGCAACAGTTTTTTTTTCTAGCAAAAACATAAATATTTCCAGCCAAGTTTGAAGATAAGCAGTTTTGTTTTTCTGAATTCAAATCAATAGACGTCGCTCAACAATGCGACGTGAAATGCCGCAAAGTGGAACTTTTTCCGCTTGGAAGTTGTCTGTTCCGCCTTTGTACAGCAATCATATATTTGTAAGGATGCTCCGCTGCCGACCGTACTGTGATTTCCGAAGCGCTTTGATACCAACTTTTAAGCAGCATTTTGACGTACGATATTGCATTTCCGCGTACGTTTAATTTCATATTTGTTTTAGAATAGTTCGCCGTAAATCTCGTAGGGAATGAAATTCAGTCGCGATTAAACGTCACACGATAGCGCCAATAACACTTAAAGTCCTAGTTATTTCTATTGTGCGCACCCCAGCGGTCGCCCCTCTAAAAAATAATAAATTATTTTAGTTAGTATGCAAATACGAGTCGATATTTTAAGCAACCCCATTGTTGCATGTTCGATGTCTATGGTTTGGACTTTTTTTTTAAATTAGATCACGTTCGGATTCGGCTCCGGATTCTTGTTGTTTGAGAACCCTAAAAATTATCGGTTCGCCGACCCTTAAACGGTAATCTAGATCTGTGTGTGTGTGTGCGGCAATGATATTTAATTCGAAGGGTAGAATATTCACATCGATTTTAATTTTATGCGCGCATCCCGTCTCCGAGTGTTAGCTATCTGTTTTTTATGTAAATACTCGATCTCTTATTCAGACGAGCGGCCATTTTGCCTTTTCCTTTTGCATTCCGATTTATTGTTTAGACGTTCGGGAATTTTTATGAAGATGCGTTCCGTTTCACGAGCTGTTGTGAAACCATGTTTCACGCTGTTTATGTGTCGTGCATTAGTTTTGTGGGACACCGTTTTATGGGCGTTTTATCGGAGTCACTTTAATTTCATATAAATATTTTAAATCTAAATAACCACTTTTATTTGCTTCACTAATAGTCTATTATAAAAGTGCTTTAAGATGATGTGACCCTGTTCCAGATATTGCATTTCTTAGGATCTGGTGCATATACGTTAGGCATGCAGTTTTCGTAATAGGTAGGTATAAGGTTGAATCTACGTTGGATAGTGACATAGTTGAGATAATCTTTTTGCTCATACATATACATGGGTATCTCCACTTTAATATTTAATATAGATCCCAATACGCGTGTTGTCAAGCATGAATACGCAAATACGACTATATGGATCCATATAAATATTCACATTAATGCACACCCCAGGCGTTACCGCAAAATTAATATACGGGCTTCGTCAAAAATCATTATATTTTATGGGAGGCCAAAATAAATGACGCTTATACGGTTGTCTGTGAAAGTTTATATTCAAATTTGCCGTCCGTCGGTCCGTCTCCGAGGATCAATTTACATATTTTCACAGGTTTCCACGATCACGCTTGACGCCCGCTTCGATCCAAATCGACCATAGACAACGCTCTAAATTCAAATTATTTACGGTGCGTTCGAATTCATTTGTTTTGTTTCTGCGGTTCGAAAGTTTGAGCGTTCGAATTTGGATGCCGTGTTGAGATATCGTTATATTTCAACAGGTATCTTCCCAAAGTCGTATCTAAGTCGATTCTGTAGTTGTAAAACTGACCTTGTTCAACGATTGTAGAGTTTTAATCCGCTTAAACTCAAAAGCGTCATGCCGAGCTGCGAAAGTTCATTCGCGATTTGACCTAATTATTAGTATCAAAATTTCCAGCCAGTGTTTTCGCGGCAATAGACAGCGACAACTTTATTTTCTTTTAAAACGTAATTAAGCTCGGAACAATGAAAATTCCAATTATTTCGAACAAAACGCGAAACTAAATAACGAGGGTGCTTACAAAGAGGAACAAATAAACATATTTGTCTTAATATGGCGGCATACAACCCGCAAATTAATTCCAAAGGAAACCGAATGTCAAAAATAACTTGACGACACAAAGAAAACGTATTTGCTTTTAATTTAATTAATGTTTGTTTGGTACGAAGTTGTTTGTATTGTAACGTATCGGGCGATTTGTGTGCACAGACACACCTACACATACTTATATGTATCGCTTTTCTTACATTTGTGCTCAGAAAGGCTTACATTGATACGCCAGACAACCCCATTTTCTATATACTCGTAGATAATATTAAATGTATAACGACTTCAATAGCAGCTCATGTATGTATCACGAAGTGGTATTTACTACTGTATAAACCTATAACTAAAATGTGTTCACATATTTTTGTCAAACTGATTCCCATCCATATATTATGCGCTTAAACTACCTTCCTAAACTAAACTAACTACTCATAAAGATAATTTCCGAACGCTGTCACCCGAACACCCATCCAATACGCAAAACTAATACAAAACTAAACCCAACCAAACTAAAATCAAATCAAAACTTCTCTAAAATCGATTCCCAAACGCTAAGAGCATTAATATTACAAAATTTGATTATCCTATAAAAGATTCGGTCCATAAAACTCTCATAGTTGTAGTGCCGAATATACGAATTAGGACCCCTTTCACCCCACCCCACCCCACCCTGGCACCCGTTCGGCTGCCATTCATTTTCATAATAAAATGGCAACAAACGGCCCAGGTAACAAAATATGAAGAGAGAATCGAGATTTATACCAACGCGATCTTATTTTGATAAATGTTACGATATTTCGGTTGAGGAAAAACATCTTCGGTGTTACGGCTGTGGCGAAACGCAGGCTGATTAGAATTGGCGATTTAAAAATAACACTGTGATTCTACATAAACACTGTGATTCTACATAAAAACATACCCACTGGCACAAAATATTGAACGCCATAAAATGTTGTTCTAATTATATTACTTGAAGAAACCTTATTTTACAATGGCCATATGAATATATGTAGAAGAAAACGTTTTGAGTAAAGTACTCGTTACTCTATAAATTCTAAATATCAGCCGCCACACCTTGCAGCCGGAGGAAGGGCCAAATCAATCTGTCTGTATGAGATACAGCCTCAAAATCTAACTATTGTTCACGAATAGGGAAATTTCCATTTGGATTTATTCATTTGTCTAGCCCATTGTCGGCATCCCGACGATTTGAGTTATTGTAATAAACTGCTTATTGCAATATTTTGATCATCGAGCACATTTGAATTTGGAGCGTAACCTATTTGGAATTGGACGCTGGCTCGATTTGAGAGTTGCCAGTGATAAAAATGTTCACTAAAAAGTTTGTAATTAAAATTAAACCAAGCAGATTGGAATTAATAATCGACTGGAATATTAATACCATTATAAATCCGATCATAACGGCGTCCGTAAAATCCGCCATTGTAATAAATTTAACGACGAATACCGATAAGAATCGTTGACGCAATTTTCATAGATACGACTCAATTAACAATTGGTTTCAATCGGGGAGACGTCTTGGTACAATAAAGTGCCTCCCCGGGGTGGCTGTATTATTTCTGTTTGTAATATTGCGGTGTCAATTACGCATATTGAAGTGAGAGAATATATTACTGGCAGCTTTGTCATGCCGTTTTATACCCCGTCTCATCGATTTTGTCTATGGTGCCTTCGCGCGCGCTTCGCTATTGTCATATCTTAGGCGCGGTTTCTGTAAAATTAAAACCTTAAATTAAGCTAGCACCGCCTATATTTTTTTAAAGTACTGCCAATCATTTGACTTGTAGATAAACATTTTTGAGTGTAATTCAAACAAATCAAACGCACTCAATCACTTTGAACAAGCTTTTACCCCAAATAAGTAAACAAACAAACCAACACAATAACCAATTGTGGTTGCGTCAACGACGTATAAAAACGTCACCCTAACTGTATCGAACAGTATTAATACCAATCTATCAATAATGCTCAATGGAGGCGCGAGCAATTGATCAATAACCGATAAAAAATACCCTATTTTTTTCCCCCCTCTTATCTATGGTTGTTGTGATTCGAATAGTCGTCTATTGAATTATTTCTTTTTAATCGATTGTATCGGATCGGATTAATAGGGCATTCGATTATTGAGTTATCGGCGACGCGTCATCGGATTGAATATTTAATATGTTAAATTAATTCTATTGAGTATTTATTTAATTTCGACGCGCATTTTGGTTAGCTTTTGTCATGGATATTTATTTGCCAAAATAAACAAACATAAAACTACTAAGTAGTGATGAACTTTTTTGTTTATTTATTTATTTTGTAATAGTTTTGAATTGTGTTAGTTTTTGTATTGAACATGTCGATTAATAATTTGCATTAGTCACTTACATTAAACTACACAATATTACAAAGTTAGTAACCATTCGATTCGTAGCGTTAAAAACTTAATACTCCAACTATTTACGCCTAATTGTAAACGAATTATGATTTAAAAAGTCAATTGTGTAGTTAAGATCCACTGAATGTGGATTCCGCTGCTCTAGCTCGTCGCCTTGTCCCATATTCCTTCAGATTCTAATTCTTCCCTATTCACATTTCCCATTATACACTAGTGTCTCAAACCGAACTCAGACCCGTCATAAGACGCCGATCCACGTAGGTACTTTGAGTCAGTATTCTTTAAGTTTCTCGCCTCGTCCCATATTCCTTCAGATTCTAATTCTTCCCGATTCACATTTCCCATTATACACTATAGCGTCTCAAACCAAACTCAAACCCGTCATAAGACGCCGATCCACATACTTAATTGCACCCCCCAAACAATAGGGGGAGGGGGAGATACGAATCGTATGTTTTCGGAATAATTCGTTCGTGAAATCGTCGCCCGATAAGAATTAACTGCTGTATTCTAATTGAATCTACAATCGGTTTCGATGTGTGTGTGAGCTCGTTGAGTACTAATTGATTTGTTATTGTGTGCGTCGTTAAATAGTATTTGTTTTGACGTTAAAGATATTGACAGTAGTCGGTTGTGAGAAGGGATTCGCTGCAAAAACATATCGATACTATGTGTATCTTTATAATTTCGATCTCGTTGGAAGTACAAGTACCTTAAGCTTTAAAAAGTTGTTGTATTTCAAGTATGAAGGTTATGTGATAAATCACAAAGATAAATTTAAAAATATATAAAAAACAGAAAAAGAAGTGATAAATTCTACAGAATTCTATAATTACGTGTATTAAATGTGTAGGAAAGGTGGACTGATGATCTGAGAGGTAATCAAGTTACGTTCCGAACGCGCGTTAGGACAATCCAACTGTCATTTTTCCATATAAAATTTGACATTTAGATCTACCTAACGTGCGTACAATGCGATACGTGATCGAAAAGCTGGTAAAGGTCCCGGGAGTCCGCTCGATGTGGGAGGCGCAGGACCGGTTATTGTGGCACCCTTTGGGGGAGACCGATGTCCAGCAGTGGTCGTCTTTCGACTGATATGATGATGATGATGATGAAATGTATGATAATATTAACTTTTCACTTTAATGGTTATATACACTAGCTATAAACAACTGTTATAATTTCTTCACGAAATGCTGCGATAACAGAAAATACGATGTCCGCACACACGCGGGCCGAGTGCTTGTTTGCCACCGTCGTAGTAAATAAGATAGTAAAGGAAGACTATGGATTAATTGGGTTAGGAAAGTACACTACAAGGCAAGTATCTCGATAAACAGTGACATACGTACTGAAACCTGATTACGTTCCTTTTAAGCTTCCCGTCACACCTCTTCATTCATCGAAAATTCCAAAAACAATACAAAAGGGGACGCGAATTTCAGAATAATGGTATTTCTATGCTACATTGGTTCCCAGGGAAATCACTAACTTCACAACGACATGGTTCCAAGTGGGCGCACCCCGTCTCCTTTTACAACCTTGTGCGCGTTAAGATTCGATACCGAAGGGGGTATGAATATTAAACATTTAGGTTTATTAGTTCGCCGTGTTACTGGTAACTGTAGTTTGGGAGTGTTAACGGTAACCATCTTTTGATTTTGGTAATGAATATTGCATTTGGGCTAATTAACTATTTCTTGTTATTCTGTATAGGTAGTGTTGTAAGTTTGAGCTCGACACAATGGGATCCACTTGCCCATGAAGGGCTCCGTATTAAAAAATAACTACTTACTAGATTTCGTTCAAACCAATTTTCGGTGGAAGTTTGCATGGTAATGTACATCATATATTTATTTTAGTTTTATCATCCTCTTATTTTAGAAGTTACACACATTTTACCACTTTGGAAGTGTCTCTCGCGCAAACTGTTCAGTTTAGAAAAAAAATATATTAGAAACCTCAATATCATTTTGAAGACCTATCCATAAACACCCCACACGTATAGGTTTCATGAAAAAAAATTTTTCGAGTTTTAGTTCTAAGTACCTACCCCCCAAAATTTATTGTTTTTTTTTCTATTTTTGTGTGAAAATGTTAATGCGGTTCACAGAATACATCTACTTACAAAGTTTCAATAGTATAGTTCTTATAGTTTCGGAAAAAAGTGGCTGTGACATACGGACGGACAGACAGACAGACAGACATGACGAATCCATAAGGGTTTCGTTTTTTGCCATTTGGCTACGGAAAATGGAACCCTAACTAGTTCCTGTTCTAGAAATCAAAATAGAAAAAGACATAGAGTGCGTAGAACGTTTTTCATACAAAGTCTCTAATCGCTTATTTTTTTTCTATTGTAATTTATAGCAACATAGCTAATTTCCGACTTGGATATGACGAATCCGATTGTATATACAAAGTTTCATGATATTCTAGTATGTCGTGTTAAAATAAGAACCTAACTACGTTTGTATGGAGTCGAGCGTCGGCGACCCTTAAACTCGAGCCGTCAGGGCTAACGCGACTTCACAGTACTGCAACGCTAGTCTTAGCTTTAGGGCTCGAGTCTTCATGGCTCAGCCGAGTGCCAAATCTCAACACTAATTTTGTCCCGTTAGCCAGGAGACAACATAGCAGAGTTTCGTAGAAAAAAGTTAACATGCTTAGAACATGGTCAAGTAGAAATTTCCAAAGAGTTAGCTATCTTCCTTATCTTAATTATCTTTGAACATGGTCCATAAAAAATGGGTTAAAATGTCAACAGAAACCTATATTTATTCGGGTCATTGAAAGTATTGAAACCCGTAAAATCGCAGTTTTAAAAAGTATCCCAGAAAACGTTACCATTATTGCAACCAATAAAAAAACATACATTTAGATGATCAAGACACGTATTATTTTCCTCACAGACTTCGGCCTCTTGTCTGTCTGTTTCGTTAAATCGGAAAATACTGAACATATTTTGATAAAGTCTACTAATTTGTAGAGTATTGCAATTCATGCGAAGCACAGAATCAGAGGGGTAGGCAGAGTTTCCAGATTTCCACTTGCTAAGATCTTGACAAACCTTTCCTGCTTCATACACTTTAATTACATTCTTCATACATTTATCAGTTGTCATGTCAGTTAGACGTGTGACGTCACATTATGGTACACTTTTTTGCATAATATGACGTCACGCGGAACTTTATCGGGCTATATCTTCACCATTTTTTGTTTGATTGACAAAATAAAAAATACGTTTCCAATATTTTTTGATAATCTAACTGACAGACTAAATAGAATTATAGTTATCAAATCTATGTCTTTTTTTAGGGTTCCGTACTCAAAGAGTAAAACGGGACCCTATTACTAAGACTCCGCTGTCCGTCCTTCCGTCCGTCTGTCTATCACCAGACTGTATCTCACTGATACCGTGATAGTTTCAGTTGAAATTTTTCACAGATGACGTATTTCTGTTGCCGCTATTATAACAAATACTAAGAACAAAATAAAATAAATATTCTTATTGATAATGGAACCCTTCGTGCGCGAGTCCGACTCGCACTTGGCCGGTTTTTTATCTCTGATTTCTGGCAGATAGAAAAAGTGCGCAAACATAACCTGGGTATAATGGACGTGTGGTATAGTTTTGATACGTATCACAAGGATCGCTTGCGCAGCTCCTACGCAATTGTCCATAATTGCTGTACTTGGCCCTCCGCACTGTGGTTAGCAGTCGTTGTGATACTTCTGATGCCCTGGTAATTGTCAGTCGATGAAACACTTACATATTCTATTGCACAATTGATGCCAGTTCTGAAATCGACCAAATTAAAAACTGTTATGCATTTCTTATAAAAACGGGAATATTGTTTCTGAACTTTTTGACAAGTTTCTTGGTCGGTCCCAAACAGACTCAATCCTACTAAGTCATTCTTAGAATGATGAGGAATTAGATTTGGTACACTAAATGACTATACTTGTATATTCTCGCGAAGCACCAAAAAGGCTGGCAAAGGCAAGATTATTCTTTTAAAACATAAAGGATCCCTTTGAAGTCTCTAAATATGAATTCCCAATACACGCAAGGTTAGCGTCGCATTAAAAAATCGATATCAAAAGAGCTCACAATTAAGACCCGAGTCGCATCCCTCAAACATCAAGACAACTCTAAAACGCCGTTAAAAAAAGGTTACACCCTTAAAGGTAAAGACATACGGGTGATTTTCGAATGAGCGAAGCTTTGCCAACGGCAGT
Source organism: Epinotia brunnichana (assembly GCA_963854355.1). NCBI lineage: Eukaryota > Metazoa > Arthropoda > Insecta > Lepidoptera > Tortricidae > Epinotia > Epinotia brunnichana. The sequence goes on from OY977954.1 coordinate 14,023,785, forward strand.
AAGTAATACAAAAATGGGGAACGTGGGGAGAGCGGGCAATTTGGGCAATATGCAAAGGGTGGGGGGTGATTAGGCCGTGTGTGACGATGCGCGTCTTATGCCCGCATTACCCTTTCGCTTTCCTTCCGATATCTGCCTTTGTGGCGCACTTATCTGAGTGTGACGTCATATTCTTCTGTGACGTTTTGCGATGGCCGCTTTGATTCGTGGCGCGTGACGTTTGGTAATTAGGAGCTTTGTGAATACCCCCTATTGGAAAAATTGAAGGATGTTTTTCTTCTACTTCAAACACGCTTAGTATATACGTCTTAGGTCGCGGTTTGGACGCCAGCGCACAGCGGGGCGAAAAGCGGACGTTCCTAGATTGAAAATATATTACTGTATTTTGTCAAAGCTTCGAAATGGAAATATCTCTTTACCTATATGAAGACCATGGCCGCGATTTGACGTCTAAAATGTCCCCAGCATGTCATAGCGATATCCCCTTCATGTCTCTTTCGAAATGAGAATGACAGGGCTATGAAATATGGGGCATGACGGGGACAGATTGTCTACCACTGCCTTAAGAATTATTATTTTTCCATCATTCAGCATTTCTCATTGTACCAGGACTTTTTCTTTTGACACCGTTAGTTTTCAGAATTATTCGCATTTTTTTTAAACTCGGAAAGCAAATCGGGGCCTCTTTAGATTAGCATAGATCATAATAAATTAAATAATTAAGTTTTCACGTAGGTAGGTGCCGTGCAACAGACAATTAAAAGATGAAAACTTATGTCTCTGGCAGCAAGCTACCGTTTTTACGTGAATACAGGTACAAAAACCTCATAAAACCACAGCGAATGTCCTTATAAAAATATTTACTATGAAATTAGTCCACCGTTTTACACATTTAAGTTAAAATACCGCGAGATAATTCGTCCAACATTCTGCGATGATTTCAACGCTATGGCGGCGCAATTATAAGCGAAATTGACATTAATTGCAGCTTATTTTTAATGTGGGTTAGCTGTTTCTAGGAATGCTGTGCTAGGCTTGGTACAGTCACTTTCGAATTACTCAAAGTCAACAATTATTTTGTTACTATTGAGTAGACTTATAGAATAAAATATCTGATAACATATATAGTTTCAACGGATAAAATAAAATATTGTAGTAGTAGGTACTCCTCAATTTACATACAAATATGTTACAAAGTTCCTTACTCTAACATTGGGATTGGGATCGCGGGATCGGGGTGACCCGCGATGGTCCAAAGGTATTAGGTATATAAAGGTATTAGTGTAATTCAATATTTAGTATGTATTAATTTAGTTGCAATTATTAATGATATAAATATATGGACTAGTATGTTTCCGGAATAAATAATTTCATTTCATTTCATTTCATTGGGATGAAAGTGAAAACGAATATATTAATTCCAAATATTGTCTAATTAAAAGCTAAAAATAAAAATCTCGCGAGAATGCCCTCTGTATAAAAGCACGAATGCGTGTAGCTTTCATTACAAGCATAAAAAGTTCAAAAAATTATAATCTAACTACGGAAAACTGACCGTTTTTTTGCATGCAAAAGGTAGAGCTTATTAGCACCCGGAGCATAATTACGAATCGATTAACACCTCATTAATCAAAATCGGTTCAGTATCTAAAACATTACGTTGGAACACACGTAAATACAAACATAAACTGCTAAAATCATGTCCATTCGGGAAAACGCGTCCGTCGTCTGGCAAAAAAGTAAAACAGCACGCATAATCAGTGGTTATATTAAATTTTCTATTAACGCATGTTTAGCACGCACATACTATGCTAGTAACTAGCAGAATAATGTTCTGTCAACTGTCATTAGCACCCATACAAGCGCACCCATGCAATTACCACATCGCTAAACAGCGCGGCCACTCGCTCAAAGACGCCGCGTTTTTTCAACGCACAATTACGATTTTAATAACGCTACTATTATCACATAGTTTTATGTGATACGATAGGGAAATGTTCTTCGTTTTTAATTCATTTTTAATTTGCGAAATTGATTTTTTGTAGCCGGCAATTATTTGACCACATGAGATGTGAAGGCGATGACAGTGTTTACTGGAAATTGCCTTAGCCATCAAGCATTTGAGATGGGTTGTAAAATGTTTCATTAAAAACCGGTCAAACGCAAATCGAGTCTAGCTCATACGAGGCTTATGCGCTACGAAAACCAGCGCTGGGCCTGCCAGCATTTCGCTTTGTATATATGTATCCACAGTTTGTTTTTTTGTCACGAATAAACACCTTATTTCTTTCTACGTTGAAGCTTTTTCCGCTATGTAGCGAAAATTTATCGTAGCCTTTGTCGTATAAGTATGTTTTTAAACGCGGCAGTTCATATATTTTAAACAAAGTTTTTAAACTGTTGATATAATATACTGAACTTAGTACCAATTGGACCAAATAAGAATAAAGTTTATACGAAATTTAGTGATTTTTTTTATAAATAAAGGCTTTTCTCTTCTACTGGTCGCATTTCTCAACCGATTTTCGTGTAATTTTGTGAGCAGGTTCAATAAAAATATAGTTTTTTTTAAGATGAGTTTTCGAGTTCTTCTGCTCACAGAGCCACTAGTTTCTCTACATATCCTGAATCCGGTCCAAGGCGTTTATGTCCAATCTGTTCCATCTTTTAATATTTTCTCCACCAAGCCCACGAACTTGGAACTAATATAGAAGTGCCGTAGGAACGATCGGCTTAGTGGTAATGGTAATGGTCCAATGTTCCATTCGCGACATAAGAGTGAAGAAACATTTAGGTATTACGTTTAAGAATATTCTAGTAACTACACAATCATAATTAGTTCGATTAAATCTAGTTCTTTGTTGAATTATAACGTTATAGGGCTACCAGAAAGTACACACACATAAAACAATCTAGTTCCTCGCACGAACCGAAGGCGAGAGCGCTAAACACATGCCCATGCTTACGTTTTAAAGTTATCTTATTCATCTAACCATATACCTACCACCTATACTGTAATTAGTAATTAGTTGTCTCTCATTTGTCTAAATTGTGTTTTCCTTTTCTCTAGATAAATTCTTAATACCTAGATTCGCTAGATGTACCTAATGCTCATTTTGCTATAATTATTATTTATCTTCTCGTTTACTCGAAATCATATTTTAATTCACGTACGATATGTTAACCGCACTCGCAGTAGGCCAAGATACAGGCTCAGCCTAGTTTGGTCACTGACGGACAGCCTCGATTTAAAGTATTTTTTTTGTTTTTTTTTTTATACATACATATACTTACTCACGTGACACGTCTGATACACACATCTTGACTGGACTGCCCAATTCCAGACGCATCTTGGGCCTCGACAATATCCGATAAACTCATCATCCATACTCTGCATTTCAAACATTTTCCCATATTCAATACTACCTCAGCCGAATGAAATCCACTGCTGGACATAGGCCTCCCCCAAAGAGTGCCAAAGTGATCGGTCCTGTGTGTTGCCAGTGATGTGATGACATATGGCACTAAGACGTGGTCGCTTACTATGGGCCTCATAAGAAGGCTCAAAGTCACCCACAGTAACAAAAAAACAAAACAAGCAAAAAAATTTATAAAAAATAAGCATTTTAAAACATAAAAATACAGTTTCCAGGTATACATGTGTGTATAACGTCTTAAACCCCGTATGAAGTACCCCTATCCCCCTGTTTGCCTTAATGTTTTATTGCTGTGTGCTTAGTCTAATTACAAAACTCAGCTAATTACTAATATCGAATTGTCGCTTTGTCTCGCCCCTTCGTTAAGCTTCGTCGCCACTTGAGCGGCGCGAGAATATATTGACAAATCTGAGGTTGTTCCAAAGTTCCTCCTATGTCCAAAATCAAATTAGGAACGTACCCTATTAGGTTCTCAAAAATCTGCAACGAGACTCTCTAATTAATAAACTGCAACCTGCAATTCCTGTAAAACAAAACAACCGATTCGAAATTCGAAACTTAAAAAGCAGTAGTGCCAACCGAGCGAAACGTCATAATTCCATCAATTTCCGGGCTGGCAACACCGGGGTTCGAGTCAACGTAATAGGGAAGCCATCGAGTACGCGCCAGTTGTCAAACCGAGCAAAGGTTTGGCTGTTTGCTTTGATTCCATTGCCTCGCGATGACAAAAAGTTAATATCAGAGAGTTTCGATGTTCCAAATGAGCGTGTCTTTGGGACGCGGAAATTGCATGTATCGCGCTGACTGCGAATTACCAAATGAACACTAACTTCAAACGTTATTCCCAATTTTGTGATAAATGTTTTAATTTTCACTTTGACGATTGAGAGAATTTGTGGAAAACTAAATTCTCTTGAGAATCGATCAGACATTTGTGATTTTTGCATTCAATCCACCTTAACTTACAATACACCAATAACTTGCTTCGTCAGAGTTTACTATCAATTTACTTATTCTTCTTACATTTATGAAAGCATTTAATCATGTTATATTTAATGTAACAAAAAACTGTTTTTCAGTTCGAGTCTGTACTACAACAACATAATGAGAAGTTAACCTCGTCGAAAACCAACCAAACTCCAGTATCATAGACAACTAAACCAGTGACGTCACGACACGCAACCATAACCTTTACGGAAACTCGCCAAAAACGTTCATATCGCACTCTTAAATTACAACTAGAAAGTTGGGCGTATAAATTAAGTAGAAATGTGATGGAGACCAGATAGCGAGTCGAAGCGGAATTAAAATAATTATCTTGATTGCAGTTTTGGGAACGAATCAGCGGCACGGCGAGCACTGCAATGCAATGGAATAGGGAAATGGTGTAGTCGATTTTAGCAATGGCGTGAATTGTGTTCGTGGGTCAGGGCGGCTAGTACCTAACCGTCGATATTCGTTTACAGTCTTTTGTTACGGTAAAGATCATCATTGTTGGCTCGCCTCATTGTATAAAAAGTCTCTCGTCATTGTCACATGCGCTCTCTGACTCTGACTTATTGTGTATATTTATGGAATTTCAGATGTAGGTATTAGTCGTGTAATGCCTCGAAATACTAAGCATAAAGTTTAAAATATAGGTTTTTGTCCACTTAATACAATATATCTTCCTGTCACTACGTTTGAATAAAGTGTTCGCTGCGAACTACATTTACGTAACTTATTTGAATAAAAACCTTATTCGGGCTTTTAATTGCACCGAAACAATAATTTATAGTTGCTTGCACTTTTTTTCCACCACCGTAGCTTTGGCCGTTATTCAAAATTATCTACCACGATATCAGGCTACACCCCCCGACCAAACTTGATGATATATGCGCCCTAACAACGTAAGAAACGAAATTCGCGCCATTTTTTCCTTAATCCCAAGTGACGTGTACAATTTAATCACAGACTACGAAAATTTGCAGTATTTTTACGGTTGGCAACACCTACGGAACATTTTGTGCCGGCCAGTAACATTAACGTTGTTATTTCGAATAAAAACTCTCTTGTTTGTTAGTTATAAAACACCTCCGTTAAATTAGGTAATTTCCATTTTCACCTGATGTTCTCTATTCAAATTTTTAACGGTGCTAGTTTGAATCAAGAACAATATCGACCTTTCCGTAATGTGAAGTTATAACCACAACAAGCAAAACTTAGTTTTCCATTCGGTTTTATAACTGCAAACGATAGACAGGCTATAAATGAGGTTCCAAACTTATAATTGCTTCATTTCGAAGTCGAGAACGACTATTGCATACGGATTGTCTATGGCATATTTTATTTTGAAGTATGAATTGTGAGTACATTTTTACAAGAATTCTTATATGAAAAGTTGATTATTGATAAAGGTTTACCTTACCTACTTACCTTACTTACCTTACCTCTTACCATAATAATAAAAACCGGATAGATTTACTACTAGATGTCTATCTAAATAAAGCAATCAAAGCGAAAAAACACGTGCAAGCAACTCATATCTTCCTTTTATAATCTAAGTCTACGATTGCCAACTTAACGGCGGAACTTCAATCGAAAAAAGAACAACACACTAATCGAACGATCACGGCACATTGTAATACGTTTTCCAAACACGAAATACAGACGAAACTGACGTAGACAAATCAAAAGTGCATAGACAAGTTCCCGCCAGTTTTTGCCGCGCTTCAACGTCAACGTAGCCATATTTGCGGATGTCAAATTCCAAAAACAAATTAGCATTCGATTTTCAACTCTGTTCCCAAACAACTAGACTATTTATATGTATTTGTGAGTTTAATTTTTTCCACTTGCATGCATTTCGACTGACACCTGATTGATGGTTATGACGTTTTTGTCAATCAAACTCGTGTTTTGTAAAAGCTTTCACTCAATTGTTGTGAATATTTATGAATTGAATGCGTAACGGATGTCGTGGCGATTCGTTAAAGCGGATATTTCCGCATTTTAATTCCTGTAAAGTCAAAGCTTGGGAAATGGAAGTGGATAGTAACGAATCTCTTTTGCTGTCCAACTGCTCAATCATTCGTGTCATTTATCATTTTCCCCGAAATGAAACTGGCCTCGTCAAACTAAGCAGTCACTGCGATAGATACGTAAAAAAAGTTGAGCAGCGAACTTCCCGGCCAAAGCGCGTCTTTTTGTTGCGCCATTGGTACCGGATTCCTGTTTGAATTTTCGCGTTCTGAATTCGAACGTGGCGGTTTGAATTTCGCCGGTTAATATCGGTTCGACCCCATGTTTGGTCGGTTTGACAGATCGCCGACATGAAATCTACTTTTCTGGCGGCAAAATGGCGTATTATGCTTTTTTCATCCGTTCACTCGTCTTTCATCACTTCTTTTGTGAGCCCGAATTTGTAACGACGATGCATTGTCAAAGGGAATTGGTTCGTTTTTATTACTTTATTAGTTGAGTTGTCTATTGGCAATTTCAAATCGGTCTATGTTTCCGTTTGTCATTTCCGTTTCTTTGGGTGAATCAGTCGATCAATCTACAAAGCAAACTGGATTGTTGACAATTCTTAACTCGTTTTTGATAAGATAATTAGAAATACGGAATAAGCTACAGAAGAGATATCTATTATGGCCGCCGAATGTGTGTAAGGTGTTTTTTACTTGCGATATTCGGATGACTGTTTATTTTAATGAGGTACACGGATATTAAGAAGAACGCTGGGATGCAACAACGATGTCATTCAAATAAAAAAAATAACAATTTTAAACACTGTGTTAATGAGCGGCTGAGGGCATGTCTCAAATATTAGAGCTGTTTTTCTCTCATTTTGCAACATTGTGTATTTATAGTTGTAGTAGTATGAACATGAAGGTGGACTAATGACCTGGTAAAGGTCGCGGGAGTCCGCTGGCTGCGGGTGGCGCAGGACCGGTCACTTTGGCACTCTCTGGGGGAGGCCTATGTCCAGCAGTGGACGTCTTTCGGCTGATATGATGATGATGATGAAGTTCATGAACATCATAACCTTTTGCATAATTATAGATATGCAAAAAGATATGATGCTTGCTTACGCTTACGTCTCAAATAGTTTGTCTGAAATTCTACAACGCAAACTCGTTTAATAAAATTACATTTCCAAACTCAAATCAATGCTATAAATGCATATATACCCACTCCAGTAAAGATTTTTACATATTTTCCTACGAACGTCTATTTCAGTTGCGAGGTTTGGTATCCAAACGTCCCATAATCGCTTCCCCCCTCCCTCCGGAGACAGAGGGGGGATTTACTGCACTCGGCAACTATTTGCATGCACAAAGAATGCACTATTACGGATAATATATCGCCTCAGCTTATCTTTCTGTAAAAATGGCTGACTTTTCTAATGATAGCGTTTTGACATTAATGTTGTGTAGAAAGTTAGTTTGAATGTGAGGCGTTTTGGCCCTAATTTCTTCATGCCACCTGTATTTACGAAGCTAGGTACTTTGTTTTACTACAATACCTTTAAACAACAAATAATAATTATATGTATATTTTCCCTAATACTCATCCACTTTCCAAAAATATTTTGTTCATACGTGCACTAAACGGAAAGCATGCGTTAATATTGAAAGATTGCAAGATAAACTATTTATCACTTCTCATGCTCGAAAAGTGTATCATATTAGGCTTGGTAAGCGGGGCTAAAGTATTAGTACATTTAGCCCCTAAGGAAAATATGTATGCATATTTATGATTTTCAAACATTTTAATTTGACCAATCAAAACACTTCCGCGTATTTAATCCACCAATCACAACCGTTTAAAAAACATTTGTATTTGCTATCGACCAATCAGGAAACAGAATTAATTTCAAACATCAGGCGTTTTTTATTCCTTAACTCACAATCATGCCCTTTGGACGGAGCCTATAAACGGTCAGAGGCGTTTATTCTTGGTGTCAATATTTTGTATCTGTGTCACAGCAGTTTATTAAAAAAAACCGGCCAAGTGCGAGTCGGACTCGCGCACGAAGGGTTCCGTACCATTATCTATAAAAAAACTATTTTATTCTGTGTTTTTAGTATTTGTTGTTATAGCGGCAACATAAATACATCATCTCATCTGTGAACTGTGACGGACAGACAGCGGAGTCTTAGTAATAGGGTCCCGTTTTACTCTTTGAGTACGGAACCCTAAAAATCATGCCGCCAAATTGGACAATCTTTTCGCCGTGGAATATATTATTGATTGTGGATGAATAATCTTTGTTTTTACTATTTTCTCGCAGTCGAAGTGCAAAGTAGAGTGTATAACTCTGGCCTAAAAGCCATATTACCACTTGAAAAATAACCATCTTGTGGTAATATGGCTTTTTTAGACCCTTTTCATACAATCTATTATTGAGCATCAGGCATCTCAACAAAAATGACGATCTACTGCATACCACTTCATTTACCTTTATGGTTATTATCAAACAGCGATAGGTTTGGGGATGGGTTAACGTCAATCGACATTTACTTCGACGTAATTGTATCGCAAAACTACATCCATTCCCAAAAATATCGCAGCCAAATCATATTATTGTATCTATAACGTAGGCACATAACCGCCATTTTTCTAAGAATCGTGTTAAATAAAGGTTGTTTTACAACATACAATTGACAGTCCTAACCTGGGTTTAACTGTCTACGCTCTAAAGAGTAACGTTTACAAAATTAGTAAAACTGTAATAGAGTTCCAGAACGCGCCACGGGCATGGAAAGTATTAGCCGAAACGGAAAGTTCCCGCCTCGTTATGTCTCTATTGTTAGGCCGCTTGTGGCGAGCGGTAGCGGGAGCGGACGCGGATGTTGAAGCGATTTTCAACCTTCCAAGAGGTTCTATATGAGTGTTTCTTGTGTTTGTTACGAGATAACTTCGCCGAATTTCGGAAATTATTTTTAATGCTCTATGGGTGGGAAATAAAAAAAATATATAGGATAAGTCGCCAGTAACTGGCCACCGTTCAATAACTGGCCACCGTTCAATAACTGGCCACCGTTCAATAACTGGCCACCGTTCAATAACTGGCCTCATCATACTAAAAATGAACTATATTCACCTATAATAGAATTCATTCTAGTATAAGGCTTTCATTACTGCCCACACTTCCCCTCATACTAAAAGTTAACTCTATTCACCTATAATTGAATTCATTTTAGTATAAGGTTTTTATTACTGGCCACACTTCCCCTCATACTAAAAGTTAACTCTATTTACCTATAATAGAATTCATTCTAGTATAAGGCTTTCATTACTGCCCACACTTCCCCTCATACTAAAAGTTAACTCTATTCACCTATAATAGAATTCATTTTAGTATAAGGTTTTAATTACTGGCCACACTTCCCCTCATACTAAAAGTTAACTCTATTCACCTATAATAGAATTCATTCTAGTATAAGGCTTTCATTACTGCCCACACTTCCCCTCATACTAAAAGTTAACTCTATTCACCTATAATTGAATTCATTTTAGTATAAGGTTTTTATTACTTGCCACACTTCCCCTCATACTAAAAGTTAACTCTATTCACCTATAATAGAATTCATTTTAGTATAAGGTTTTCATTACTGGCCACACTTCCCCTCATACTAAAAGTTAACTTTATTCACCTATAATAGAATTCATTTTAGTATAAGGTTTTCATTACTCTCCACACTTCCCCTCATACTAGAAATGAAGTCTATTCACCTATAATAGAATTCATTTTAGTATAAGGTTTTCATTACTCTCCACACTTCCCCTCATACTAAAAATTAACTCTATTCACCTATAATAGAATTCATTTTAGTATAAGGTTTTCATTACTCTCCAAACTTCCCCTCATACTAAAAATGAACTCTATTCACCTATGATAGAATCCAATTTAGTATAACTTGGCCAGTTATTGAATCCGAACTACGCTCAGCGTACGCTTGCCGTATCTAGTTATAACGATTCCGTGCAATACATGTTTTGTTGTTATTGTCGCTCGCTGCATGCAGTGCGAGCGGCACTTATAATTATTTGTACAAGTACCCTTTTCTATATTTTAATTCAGGCTATTAACTATCTTCGTGCAAAATTTCATCCAAATCGGTTTAGCCGTTTAAGCGTGAGTGAGTAACAAACATCCAGACATCCAAACATCCAAACTTTCACATTTATAATAGTTTATAGGAATAGGATGACAACTAATACAAATCGCATTAAATTCAATTTTTCACATCAAGAAGTTTATGATGATATATAAACCCCTTTAGGTTTCGTCTATTTTACCCCAAAAAATGGCTCCTTATTACTGTTAAACGTGCTCCTAATCCGTGATACAACTTGACACACACGTTGCTAAACAATGCCCTCACCCGGAGAAGGGCCAATTACCTACAATCATTACTGCCACGATTACCCTGGGTTTTTATTGGGCTGCACCGCATTTTTAGTTTAATTACTACCCTTTCTGTCCCTTCGGGTTAGGTTAATGAGGCTGGTAACCGGACAGTTCTTAAATTCAGCCCTTTGAGTGAACCTAGGTACATGCGATTTTGATTGCAAGGAACTTGTCCTCCCATCGTTATTTCAGCTTGTCATTTTAAATCCGGATTTTACTTGCATTGTTCGTACCCATGAGTTTTTCGGAACTTATGTACAAAATATCATTTGATGAAGGAAAACATCGTGAGGAAACCTGCATAGAAATTCAAAGGTGTATTATTATTATTACATTATTATTATTTGTTTTGTGGGCATTAATATGCCGCTTCGACCAGTAAGTGATCTATTGTGGCGGCCCTTTCTTTAGAGTTCACCGCTAAGACCCGTTGCCTCCAGGAAATTCCAGATTCTTTGGGCGGTGATATGTTGTACCTCTTCTGGGTGCACGATGTGCCTCCCTAGGTAGGTACTTATTTTATGCATGAGTGGTCCGCAGGAGCAGAGAATGTGCATTTCAGTCTCCTCTGTCTCCTGGCAGAACCTGCAGGTTGCGTCCTGCTTCAAAGGTGTAAGTGGAGTCCCCAACCCGCACTGGCCCAGTGTGGGGACTACTGCCCGTTCCCTCTCATCCATGGGCAGTGGCCTGTGCCCAACAGTGGGACGTAAATATATAGGCTGATCTATATTTACATGTATTTCTTTTACAATTGGGGATGGATGAAAATTTCTGAAGTGCCTGATATTTTTTTTGGTGATAGGAATAACCTTCCTTAGCACTAGAAAAATTTGCTGACTTTTCAGCTTCATCAATTATTTTTGATAAATATAAACAGTTTCCTCACTTACGTTTTGGGTTTAGGATGGCGAATAAGATGTTTTCCTTGATCCGTCTAATATTGCAAAAAAACATTCTAAATATCTGACCCTGGCAATGACAAATATAGCTGTGTCAAAAAAATGTCAATATGAGTGCCAGTGTCCGTTTACCACGGATATTTAAGATATTTTCTTGTAATATGAGACAGATCAAGGAAAGTGTCTTATTCGCCGTCCTAAACCCCAAACGTAAGTGAGGAAAATATTTATATTTTTCAAAAATAATTGACGCAGCTGAAAAGTCTGCAACATTTTTCTGGTGCTAAGGAAGGTTATCCTATCACCAAAAAAAATATCAGGCACTTCCAAAATGTTCATCCATTCCCAATTCTAGTTTAAGGCTCTGTTTGGAAAGTAGCTACTAACATATTCAGATTATACGCTCTTGCTCTCACACAAGGCGATGCTCCAGTGCAAGCAAGATGGTTACACATTCACTGCCAAGAATCGCTACGCGCTACGCTCGTAGCCGGTGCCTTGGTTTCCCCCGTATGTAGCGGAAAGCGACTACGGCGTAGGCGCCCGCTAGGCTACAGGTTAGGGCCTACGCTAGCTGACGCGGGTGCACGGAGCGGGCGCACGCCTGCGGGTACCCGCTCTATGCACCCGCCGCGGGTTAGTTAGCGCTGCTAATACTATTTTTCAATAGGCGTCCACCCGCTCCGTGCAAACAGCGTCAGCTAGCGTAGGCCCTTACTGTTGTATTTATTTACAACTTCGCCGGTGCGCGTGGAGGTTTGCTTAATGAATATGAGTCTTTTTCCAGTTGTAATAGCCGTTGTGTATATAAGTCTCATTTAAAATATATGAGATCTCACTATAACCATCTCTTGACATGCCGAACTACCAGAAAAAACTATGTTCTTCTCTTCTTCCATTGATGTTATGAACCCATACTTTTTTTGGATGTCGCATAAAATCCAAAATGAGGAGGAGGATCTTCACACAACAGTAAGTTGCAGTGCTATTTCTTTGTCAAAAGAACTGCCATCAAACATAGTGCTAATCATATAAATAATAGTACGCAAATGGCGGCTGGTGACTATACGGAGCTGCAGCGTGCGCACGCGTTGCGTGTGCAGCTCTCTGCAGCAGGTACGCCGTAGACACGCGCGTCCGCGTAACCCGGTGTGACGGGTGCTGTGCACGTCTACGCTTACGTCGACGCATACGTGCTGCACACGCAGTCGGTGTGGCTCGGCCTTTAAAGTGTTAATCAATTTGACGGACACGGTATGGTTTCATCGCCATATCGATAAGTTTCGTAGCGCGCTACGCCGCGTAGAGCGCTACGGGTCTGCCAAAAATAAAACAGCTTTTGAGTCCCTTGTATTTTATTTATTTATTTAAACATTATCTCAGGATCCACCACTCTTTGTATGTAAAATTTGGTGTTTCTGATGGTTAGGTAGAAAGGATATAGTACAGGATAAGGTATAGTGTTGACAATGAGAGACCTGCATCTGTCCCTTCAGCATCCAACACAGTGAGTCCTCATGTACTCAAAAGGGTCGACAACGTGCTTGTAACATCCCTTGAGTTTGGAAGGGCCCATGGGCTAGCTACGAGCGCTCAGGTGGGCCGTATACTTGTTTATAACCAGCGTTCTATAAAAATATCGCTATACTGATAACCACGCTTCCATATTTAGTATTCAGAACAGAATAGAGTAAACATGATAATAAGTTTTAGATAAAATAAAATTATCATCAATCGTCAAACATGATACTTATCGATGTCAATATACTTTGGACTTTACGTCTCCGTTAATAAGGACTATAGTGATAATGATTATATTATTTACCTGATTAGGTATGTCCTTGCCGATCGTACGGCCAATCAGTTATCAGTCTTGAACAAAATGGCCGACTCATAGTAAATATTATCACTTACCTGAAGGTACCTATCACTACAATACTTTTTCGATATTTGTATAAATGCAATTTGTATGCCAGTTTATTTCTATATCTCGAATCTGAATATCTATTCCTCATATCTCGAATCTGTATATCTATCTATTTATTCCTCATATCGTCAAATCATCGAGCTGGTGGGCTTACTACGGTCCTATAACCGGGCCTGTAAAGAATGTACTGAAAGAACACTGAACTACGGGATGGTAGAGAAAATACATGTACTCTTTGTTTTCTATATTACGGTAAAAAACTTAGGTAAGGCGGGGAATAGGCATTTGTTTTGTTCGAGTAAAAAAAATTACAACTCGACCAAGCTAATAATGCACCTCGCGTCGAATAAGTTACACAGAGCGAGGTGCATTCTTAGCTTGGTTGGGATACAAATATGGAACGTCTCTTCGAACACGTCACAACATTGCTATTCCAAATTCAAATGTATTGCCTGCCAGTTTGTGTTTCGGAAGATCTGTAAATGTGTTTATACAGTCGCCATCACATACATACACTACACTATAGGTGTTCAAAAATATCGGCACATGCACCCCAACGCCTTGACAATAGAGGTGTGTTCCGATGTTTGTGACGTGCTTGTTTGCTCCGATGTATGTGATGGCGACTGTACATTCGTTGTGTTTATACATGTGTTTGTACAGTCGCCATCACATACATCGGAGCAAACAAGCACGTCACAAACATCGGAACACACCTCTATTTTCAAGGCATTAGGGTGCATGTGCCGATATTTTTGAACACCTATAGTGAACCTATGTATGTGATGGCGACTGTACATACATTACCTACAGTACCGTCATACGGAAAGCAATATAAGCATTAAATCACAATCTTAGACTGTAGGTACGGCGTGATTTCCGACGCATCTATCTTGCCGATACGAATCTCCACGGCCCACCGCCGTCTGCCGACAATTGATATCTTCCGAAGGTCAACAAATAACATGTTGCGAGGCCTTCAAAGACCAACAATACAAATCGACCCTAACACAAACGCATAAGCCACAAATTCGCTCAGAGTTAGAATCGTTATGAACAACGCTGTTATTGCGTGCTAATTTGATCAGGATATGTTTTATTGTTCAGCTAATAAGGGTCATAATTGAATGACGTTCAGATTGTCAAGTGTATTTGTGATGTGCAGTGAATAGGCAAAAATCGCTGAAGCGTTACTTAGGTTTCGCGTATTGTTTCTTTGGAATTGTTTTGAAGAACATTTTCAAATCAAAACAAAAATTTGAAACGCATTTTATTACTGGGTGTAACCTTCCGTATTTTTTTACCCTTGGGATGCCGAGAGCACCTAAAGGTGCTGCGTGTAGTCGTGCCCACAGCGCCTTGCACGACTATAGGTGTTATGGCCTTAGAATAATCACGCCTAGAAACGCAGTTCACGCGCAACGGTGAGGCCACCAAAACTCAGCCATAAATGGCGTAGTACGCCGATCGGTGGAACACTATTGGTGCGTTTGTGTGCGTATTGGCGCGTGTGAACACGAGTTGATCACAACTACATGAATCCATTTTATGCCTCACGCTTGGCGCGTCGGCCGTATGAAACTATCATTCTAGGCGTTATTATTCTAAGGTTATGGCGTACAATGTCATGGTCAAAGTCACCTTCATTCTTTCAACTTAGGTCCAAATTCACTCTTTCGAAAAAAAGTTGGAGTGTCAGTGTCACTTTAGTGCGTGGAGAATGGCGTTCAATACGTTAATAATCTAATTTCACATCTTTTCGTTTGTTGCCAACAAAGGCGCCCATTAACCATATAACCATACCGCTACTTTGCTTCACAGCAAAAGGTGCAAATAGTGATATAAAAAACTTTGATTCACTGATAACGTTATGACAAAACGTCATTTTAGTGTAGTACTGAATGACACATTTCCTTCACTCGTGTCAAACGAAATCCCCAGTATTAGCGGGTAAACATTTGCAAATCAGCTGTTCCGAGGCCGCCATATTAACGAAATAATGCCAACGCAAACAAAAGATTACCAATTTATCAATGCAGACGGGAAAACACTCAACTCATATTTTCACATACAAATTGATGGTAACCGTTCGACGGTGGCACAGTTTGCAAACGCAAAGTTTGCTTTGTATTCTTGTTATGAAGTTTACAAGTAATTTTTGTGACGCACTTATTATAGAACTATTAAGATTTTTTATAATTATGCTTAATTACGGCTTTGGAGTTTCCGTAAGGCTGATATAATTTATTGCTGGATTTGGCCCACTAATTTTATCGCTGGCAATGATATTTTAACAATCTTTTACTCGTGTTTTAGGTTATTTTAATTTTTATGAAATAAAACCATTGCTTAACCTCAATGTGTATTTCCAGCCATCGCGTTTCTGAAAACGTGTTCAGTTCAGTGAATACTTTAAAATATCTTATATCTTTTTTTAGCCCAAGTTTAACTAGTTATATTTGTAGATGAAGTCTCAGGGCCTTATAAACAACCTTAGCATACCTTCGAGCAACGCTTTACATAGTTTGAAACAAAGTCGCTTCCCGATGTCTGTCTGTCCCTGTATAGTCCCCATAGATCTTTAAAACTACGCAACGGATTTTGATGCGGTTTTTTTAATAAATAGAGTGATTCATGAGGAAGGTTTATACGTAGAAAACCTACATGCATGTATTATGTATTATACATATAAACCCGTACAAAGCCGGGGCGTGTCGCTAGTTGGTTATAAGTTATAATAGGTACTCATAAAAAGTATTCTCTGTTAAGGGACCTAGACAAAACGTGTTTTGTCTTTTCTTATATGCATAAATGTCAAAGTAACAGATAAAGTCAAGTCGTTTAAACTAAAATTGGTTTTATAGAAACCTGAACCTTTCAATAAAAAGTAAGTAGTGAGTCGTACCGAAACCGAGCGACTGCTTGGCAACATTAATTTTACCGCCCTCTCTATTCCAGATTGCAAAACTGAATTACAACTGAATGACGATCACATTGGCTAAACCGCCCTCTGTATTCCAAATCCCAAAACGAAATAACAAGAGACAGTTGATCACATTGATTAAACCGCCCTCATTCTTCCAGATCGCACAACTAGTAGAAGACGTGCGGCGACTGCAGGCGTCGCTGGCGGCGCTGCAAGAGGCGCACGCGCAGCAGCTGCAGCGGCTCGAGGAGCGGCTCGACGAGAAGAAGGCCCACATAGCGCGGCTCGAAGCCCGGCTGGACACGCAGCGGGACTACGAGGATGTGAAGCGGGAAGTCAGGTGAGTGAGAGTATCGAGTCATTTAAGCGAGACTAGTGAGAGTTCGTCCTGAGTGCACGCTTTTTTGGATTCGTCCTATAAAAGAGACAGCCAGGTTTAAAAAAACTGGTCAGGGGCAGTATTGAAGGCTCAGATAGCATGGCTGTCGACCACTGGCGACCACGATGATGTGACAGGGTTGCCGTGCCTCAGGATTTGTCCTGACATGTCAGGATTTTTGACTCTTTGCCAGGAATGCGGCCGGACTCGGCAAGTGTCAGGACTTTTAGAAATGATCTAATTAAATAAATAAAAAATGTATGAATGAAATGATACAACTCTGTTACAAGAAATGTCAGGATTTTTAGGGTGATGTCACGATTTTTATCAGGATATTATATTTTTATATTTCCATATGGCAACCCCAGGTGAGTGCCAGTATCCAGTCGACAATATATGCCCATTGGGACCACAGCACATACAGACACCTTAGTTAATGTCATGTGGGGATAATGGTACGAGAAGGTGCATATAGCGACGTTTAAAATGAGGTCCTAAACGGCTTAATATTTTTATATAGAAAAGATTCTTCAGGTTTGCTTGATTGTGGCAGCAAAATTGTTTATCATATATGTAGTCTGAAAATTATTAAAAATATACACGGCAGCAGATATGTTTCCCACATCTAACATTGATTCCTATTCAACGGTTGTAGCGACGAGTGTATCATTAATTCTGATTAAAGCACATACTCGTACTCTTTATTTACTCGCTAACTGAGCACATAGACGTTGTTTGCTCTGTGATTCAGAGATAAACGGCTCCTAGATTTGTCACAATATTGTCGATCTCAACCAGGTGTACTAAATATACATTAGTATTTATTAACGACACGGTAGTCCTGTATCTATTTAATAACTAACAACATTTCACATTCGCACACTATTTTGGTTTATATATTATCTATCTGTACCAGTACCTCTATGGTTCTCGCCGGGCGAGACCATTATACTTGGATGGGTGACCACCTGGAAACACCTCGTGTCGTTAACTTTTTATCAACTCTAAACTAAACTATTTTTTTTACAATGCACCTGTAGGAGGTTGTTTTGTGATTTACCAAAAAAAAAACTTGAAATCAGAATGCTTGCACCCACGCTCTTCTTACAGCCTTCTTTCATTTAAATGTGGCAATAATGAAGCAACACTAGAAATCCCTTTATGTAACTAAGCACTCGTAACGCCTTTCTCCTCATTTTTGTAACTTTTTATAAATTTTCCCGTTTCCCTGGCTTCCTATTAAAAGTGTCGTAAGCGCATCTTGCACCTTGATAAGGAGTTCGTTACCCTCATGTTTGCCTGATACTGTTGTTTGCTGTGTTGAGACACCGGCAGCCTTCGGGAGGGTCGTCAGCCACGGGCCTTGGTATTACGGTCGATGTTCTGTTACTATACAACGCAAATAATCCTGTAAGCACACTGAAAATACAATGGTATGTGAGCTAGTGCTTAAGGCTTGGTATTTCACTGCGTTATTATTATTATTATTATTTATTTGGGACACCAACAGAGTACATAAGACTAAATTACAATAAGCAGGTGCATTTTCTATTTGGGCACTTATGTACCCGAATTACAGGTCACATCATTATAAGTGAACATCATGCGTTATACACCTTATGGTAGCAAGTCTAACGTAACCTACAAGATAGTGTTGATTGTTAATATAGAGACTAAAAGTCAGTCAGACACAATTCCACAGGTTCCAGTTCCATGTTTAAGCAAGTCAATTCAAGGAATTCATTTGGATCGTCTCATTTAAAATGTGCTTGACTATCTCCAAATAGGAAATGTATATTTTATTCTGTTGATGGAATAACAGTAAGTGTTATAACCATGGCTTCAGCTAAGTATTACTTCATAGTTATTGGTAGTTCATACATAATTTAGATAAAACTGATGATAGATGCTCCCACGTAAAGTGGGGCGGAAGTGATTAGTCTCCGAGATTAATGCTTACGAAATAATACGTATCACGAGATAACTTAGCTTCTACTATGCTCATAGTTAACTAGTTATATTTAGTTGCACCTAGAATCAATACTTAGCAAGCTTTTCAGCAGCTTTCCCTTAAAATATAGGTATACATTTTAGGTTAGTTGAACACATTAGCAATTCTATCATCTAAGTAATGTGTTCAAAAATGTATTTAGTCTATTTTAATAAACAATTATTACCTAACTATCATCATCAAAAGATAAACATTAGATTAGACCGTATTTATTCAACCAAAAACACACATGGAAATTCACACCTAATCAAAATGGCGGAAATAACAGAACTAATTTAAACTCGTCTCTATCAGCAAATTAACCGATAATCCTATTTATATTTCCCACTGGGGCAGGAAATAAAAAAAACTAATTCTCAGGGAGCCCCAATATCGCGTTCAAACATGAAACGCTAAATTCCATATCTCGAACCGTTTAGCGAGATCCTGCGAGAGTCTGTGGGATTGTGACAGTTCGACAAAAAAGAAAAAAAAAGATGGCCGCCTATGATGGTATTGGTAAATGCTCTGTGGACTTTCGGTTAGTTGAACAATATTAGTTGACCGTTTCTGAGACCGGCTTTTTTTAGTAGTCAATATTTTCTTTGTGAAGCAAATCGACGCTACTCGTTTCATGAATACGAAAACAAATGAATATTCTCTCGGTTAGAATTAGTGTTACAGTTTAAGTCAATAAGGATGTTCCTCCTTTTAGACACCATATTATCTCAAGAAACTCAAGACATATGAAGTAGTTTCCAGAACATCTCAATAACACGAAGACTAAGTGAACTGTTTATTTGTCGGCACTTCAACAGTTTTTTAACTTTCCCAGTAACTGCCAAAGAGTTGGTTCCGATTCAGTTGTTTTGAAAGATCATTAAGTGTTTATGCGTTTAGTTGGGTTCGGGGTGTTCTTAACTTGTACTTTATTGGGGGTGTAAGAAGGTATACTAAAAATGATTTGAGTTGACCGAGTTGCATTATACTAATCCGTTGAATAAGCGACTCTACAACCCAAGCTATTAAATTCACATTACAACGAGTTTTACAAAATGTCGGTCAACTTAAATAATTTCAACCATAGTATGTTTAACAGGCAATAATTATATCGTGAGATACCACATGGTGTGAAGTCTGTACCTAATATTTCCTTCAATAATGATTAGGTAAATAAATATCTTTCAAGTTTTTTCCAACGTTCAATTTTGTATGCACGTGTGAAACCCCCTTTACAACCATAGACAGGCTGAATAAAGCCTAGTACATAAACTCTAATTTGACGCAACACCTTTCACTGATAAGAGATATGGCGCCGCGTTATCGGTCGCAGGACCAACAAGGGAAAGGATTATCTACATCGTTTGTAATTACTACATAAATAACAAGTTTCTTGACAGTGATTCGTCTAGACACACACAAACGTTTAATTATAGGTACCTTTGCCGCCAAGTCCTAGTAAGTAGTAACCATAGTAGTAACCTGATCTACCTTAAAAATTACAAGCACGAAAAATCGTAAATGTACTTTTCAAAAAATGCCTAGTTATGTCATAGTATTGTCTGAAAACAGGAATCCGTGCCTACCTTAAAAAATAGAAAATCAATACATGCACATCAATTTATTCTCACGACGTTCAACATCTACATATATTTCTATACGCTATTAAAAAGTGTTCATTTATTACCCAAAAAAGTGATCGATACCGTTTAACAGCAACTTTAATGTCACATGTCGCCTTTGATCCCTTTGAAGTTCAAAGCCGCCATATTGGAAAAACAACACGTTAGTCTATGCCCAACATTGTTTAGACAGTTATAAACATCTGAGGCGGCATCCCTTGACTCGGGACATATTGGCATTAAAAAAAGCTGTTGAAACCGTAAAGTTATTGTCATTTAACGGTCATTCGAGACATAGGTAGTTAAACACTGCATAAGATGTTAGAGAGACAATAAATGTTTAAATTTAGCCTAATCTTGAATACGTGATAAAATAAGTTGAAATTTGATTATTTTTTGTAATTTTTATGAGCTGAAAATAGTCCACGTATGTGCGAATTATGAATTGGTTCCTGTATAGGAACATATTCATAATAGATATGGGAACCTAATATTAGATAATTAAAAATAATAGGGATTACTTACTGACAGCTGTCATTCGAATTTCGATTCCATATTCAAAATTTGAATTCGTACCGGCCCAAATTCGACCAATTAGAAACGGAACGGCATCAAAAACGTTCCAAATTCGAAATTCAAAATGTAATCAGAATGCAAACAAGCCAATCCGGGCGGAGATTTGGCGCTCAGAAATCAATCTATCCAACCCCTATTAAGCTTTAATCTGCGGAGGCTGGCTATAACTTAATCCCGACTTGAGAAGCGGAATAAATAAGCAATAAACCGCTACAGGTGCCTTATATTGCTTAGTGTGTTATAAACGTGCGTATAGTTTGGATAAGACGTGCGGCGTGATTTCACGTTTGCGACATTCCGATTCTGAACGTAATGACAATGCAATCGAAATAGCGAATTACACGTGTTTCTTACGTAGGTAGGCAGTATCACTTAAAGGCGTGAATTCGCCGTTTGTGATCGCGAGTTATGTATATCTGTTAAAATTTGATTTACGTGGTGCATAAGAAGTTTGAAGTTTTCTAAACGGTTATTTACAGCCACCGACGTCATTTTAACGACATTTGTAATTTTTGCATCATTTGCATCTGTTGCAAGCTGATGAAAGGCACTTGACAATCGCTCTGTTAACCATTCTCTCTAACTGATAGCTTGGATTTGATAGTACGCACACATGTCGCATCGTGTACCTAAACCGTACCTGAATGTCGCATGCGGCATGTATTGTGGCACGTATCGTATCCCTCAAGATCATCCCTCTGGTCCGATCATGGGAACGCACAAATGTTCGCGTGCTCGCGGCAATAATTGAAATAGCTATTTTCTATTGTTATTTTTCTATCGTTCCGTGAGGAACTTATACTTTTTCTATTAGCACAATACCATACTAATAACGCTGAAGGGAAGGAACTTATCGCTTGGCAATAATGTCGGTTTTCGGTTGGCTCAGCGTGATTTTTTGGCTGGTTTCCTACAGATCGAGTATTATTGTGACAGTGACAGATATATAGAAAATTGGGGAGCGATTTTGACATAATTATAGCTTATATTTAAGGAGAAGCGTCAACTTAACATGGATCGAGACTCATTTTGAATCTTTTTTCACACTTTCACGTTTTGACACGCTAGCTTTATCAATATCCTTATCAAACAATAAAAAAGTAGTCTATGGCAATTAAAATTCCTTGTATCTTCCTAAAAAACCATAGACAAGCCGTTGTAAAGCTAAGATTATGCTTTGTTGACACTCGAAAATTAGAAAGGCAAATAGAAATTATCTTGTGTTTAATTAAATGCATGTGATTTACATATTTCGGGGAACAAACAGTGTAATAGTAAGTATATGTATGTTTGCCTTCTATATATCAATAGAGCCTATCGTAGGCACCTGTCCCCATTTGCTTAGGCTTGTTTACATAACATTTAACGAAAGTTTAGCCCAGCGCTGTCACACACAAATTATCAACTAATTTACCTCAGTTTTTTTCATCGTCGTAAAGAATTCTTGTAAGCTCTTTACACCATGTTGACACTGGCAGTTTAAATAAGGCATTCAAAATTTGAAAAAATTAAAAAGCTATGCGTGTGTCAATATGTGTCTGTGGTAAGTCAATGTTGTAAGAGCCAATGGTGCGTTAGTATGTTGAATGTGTTCCATTTTCGAACGGCCCGAACGTGACTTGACCAATCAATCGGGTCGCTATTGGTCAGCGGATCGAACGGGGCGGGGCGTCGTTATCGGCGGCCGATGATTTGGTTGATAGCGTTCGATTGTGACACGAGCTGTGAAACGCCTACATGGTCATTGTTGCCTGGTATCTGTAGGCTGATCGATTTCGAAATAAATTGAGTAATTTAATGTTGACAGTATGGTTAATATTATGGTCTGAATTGCCAGTGGCATGTTTCCAACCATACATCTGAGTTATTGTAGTTTTAAACTAGTCTCACCACTGACATTTACGATTTTGTTTTTCCATTTTCCAATCATTGCGTATCTCACACTTTCCAAAACAAAACAACTACATAGATTATTTTAGTAGAGGCGTCGAACTCAAACAAAGAGCTTAACTTTCAAATTAATAACCAAATTTTAATAATAAGATACAAAATCCATTTAATTAATTCCAGTTTGTCTATTACCGCGCTTAAAGTAATTAAAGAATCGGTCTCAATTTCTGCACTCCTGGTCAAAATGTCGTAACGACCTCATTTAAGACAACAAGTTGCTACGTTTTACAAGAACTGTGGATTTGATCTGAGGGCCCCTCAAAGACATATTTCTTCGTTAGGGGTTCGATATCGATTGCAACCCTTTGATGAATGACGAGAATATTTGGAATGCCATTTGTTTAGGGATTTTGATGTTTTCTATAGGGAAAGTTCGTAGGGAAATTTGAGATTTACAAAATATGATAAGACTGTAAAGAGTTTGTAAACAGTTGACTAAAACATTGTATAAGAAATGTATTAACATTAACACTAGGTATCCTTTAGTTTGTGGTTCGTTGACTGGTAAATAGTTCCAGAAGCGTTAAGGTTGCCATTTGTCAGATAAACGATTAAGATCATTTATTTATCTTCCTAGGTACCTACCTATATACCTAAGTTGTTCTCTTTGGAATCATCCAAAATCTGAAATAACATTGTTAAACCCCTCATCATCCTTCTAGCGTTATTATTCCCGGTTGTGCCCCTAAAGGAGCCCGGGGTCCGCTTTGACACCTAATCCCAAGATTTGGCATAGGCACTAATTTTGTTAAACCCCTAAATTTCTTAAATCCATAAGAAATTGTGTAAGTATGTAAATATTAGTGTGTGTATTTGGTAAAATATTCATTGTCGTGCAAGTATTAAATGTAAGGCTCTTGCAAGACAAAGATGCTTTTAAGCTCCCGCGAACATCGAGAGCTTTGGAGTGGAGCTTTCGAAAGTTTACTTACCTACATATAAACACGTTCCTACATTTGAATCTAAAAATTTTGTAATATCGAATCTATGTTTTAAAGTGTGGTTATAACTTTACCCACATACCTATTGTTAGAGGTGATTGTTCTAATGTTACGAAAATAAAACAAGGCACTAAAAATTTTAGTTTAATCTCTGTACCTAGGTACTTACCTACATATAAGCCCAAATTAGCAATTATGTAGTTAGCTATAAAAATGTGCATTAGTAGATTTTTATATGAATACAATTTGTATGAAACTTGTTTTTACATGTACAATTTATATGAAACTTGTTTTTACATGTACAATTTATATGAAACTTGTTTTAACATGTACAATTCCGTCCGTAGGAGACCCAGCCTGGCTACAGAGCCTGAACCGCGCCCATTTGCCCCATTCCGGGACTCGATCCCGCGACCCGCCCACCCCTATAGACACCACCTGAGCAAGTGAGTTACTAGTTCTAACTTAGCCTAGCAGGTAGACAGACAGGCAGACTAACAGATAAACACTTAGAAAAAAAAATTGTGTAGTTTCAGATCTGTTCGAGATTGCAATGATTTAGGAATTTAAGTAATTCCAGGAGTTACTCGAATACTAACTTCTAAAATTCCCTACACATTATTTACGGAAGTATTTTACTATATCCTCTTTTTAAAAATGATGTGCCATGTAATCAACCAGACTTCAAAAAAACTACCCCCTAGTTCTTTATCTGTCAATTAAGATTAGATATAAATACACCTACCTACAGCTTAATTGCCAATAATTTTAAACCATCTTTTTTGTACATGTTAGTTTCATGATGTTTATTGGTTACGACTGCTTCTCAGAGCCGTATTTTGGATAGGCTATAGGTACTTATGATTAACCTAATGCATTAAAAGTTCATAATACTGTACCTCGACTAAGGAAAATGAACTGAAAAAAAATGCATTTTTTCATACAAAAGGTCATTTATCAAATATCCGTTCAGTATCTTTTACGCTACGGTGGAAGTTCATCATAAATGTAAGAGTTAGACTCTTGTCTTGTTGGTGTAGCTCCCTCCAACTGACTCTATCTAGGAACGCCTCCTTGACCTCTTTATACGACGTGATTGCTACTTTTTCTTTTATTTGGTCTTCCCCTTCTTCGCTTGCCTTCTACCTTTCCTTCCATGATGTTATTAATAAAAGCGTCCTGTCGTAAAAGGTGACCAATCATTTTCCCTCTCCTGGTCTCTATCGTTTTTATCAGTTTCCTTTTCTCTCCCACTGTTTTCAGCACTTCTTCATTTGTGATTTTTTCTGTCCAGCTAATTTTCTCCATTCTACGCCAACACCACATTTCCAATGCTTCCAAATATTATTTATCTCTTTGAGTCATGGTCCACGCTTCAAACCCATGTAACGATAATGCTCCATGTAAAGGTTTTGATGAACTTTCTCTTGGTTTTCTGGGATATGTTTGCAGTCAGCAGATACTTTTTATTGTAGAAAGCCTGTTTTGCTAAGCCTATTCTGATTTTTATGTATTTCGTACATCTCGAGTCTGCTGTGATGACACTGCCCAAATATTTAAAACTAGTTACGTTCTGAAGTTGAATATTTAAAAACACAGACTGCTAAAATCATATCCCTTCTTTCGGCTCTGCTGCAGCCGGGCAAAAATAGGTACACATAGTTTTGAGTGAACGACTCCATAGAAGTGTTGTCTCTAAACTCTCTATCCTCTCCACTTCAGTGTTGGAAGGGTATCGCCGTCGTTAATCGGTAACTTTCACGGTTACCTATTGTCAGTGACGTCATAAATTTAGTCACTAAAACAAGGTCTAAAGAGTTTATCAGCAAAAGCGTATAGCGTATAAGTGTATTTTTTTTCTGAAAGATCATACACACCTAGCAATTTTTTGCAACTTTTTGTAGTTAGAATGAGAGTAGCAAGTTGTTGTAATAAAAACTAGGCTTGTAATAGCCTTAAGCGAATGCAATAATGTGCGCATATCTGACGTAAAAATACGTTCAAAAATCATTGAATAATGCATCATCAAAATATGTGACCTACATTAGTACTGCTTTAGAAACAAGTAGTTATTTTCTATTCGGCCTTTAACGAGGATTAGTCACACACATCGAGTGAAAATGTATAAACATTTTATTTTTATATTAAACCATAAAATTCAAGAAAAAATATTTCGCATGGTCATCATTATCATCATATCAGCCGAAAGCCGTCCACTGCTGGACATAGGCCTCCCCCAAGGAGTGCCAAAGTGACCGGTCCTGCGCCACCCGCATCCAGCGGACTACCGCGACCTTTACCAGGTCATCGGACCCACCTTGCCTACCCACGCCGTGCCTTCCCGTACCACGTACCGGTCGCCATTCCTTTCCGCCCGAACGGCCATCGGCTCTACGTGCAATTTGCCCCGCCCACTGCCACTTAACTATTATTATTTAAATCAAAACGAAACTAATTTTACAAGTTGTATGCCTAAAATATTTAACTTAAATCAATAAGATCCTGATCATAATTTAAGAGAATATAGTACCAGGCGAACATAACTTGCGAGGTGCAATCCGAATCCCAAACTAATCGGGCGACCCCGCCCCAATCGACCTGGCTTCACACCTCCACAATGTACCTTAATTACAATTTAATATATCACCAATTAGATCCCGATCGGTGCACGCGACTAAATAGAGAAGGCGCAACCTCCCTTGTAACTACTAAAGCTGTATAACTTCCTACTTTGAGAGCGTTATAGAGCAATATGGTTCATTATGACATGAATTGTGTCGGTCTCCCGGCGACTGTTAACAGGTGAACGGACTAAACGTCTCATTTCTATACATTTTGTATGAATTTAGTGCTGTTTGATTTTAGCACTTTCAACTTTGTCTTGTGCTAGTTCAGGGGTTAACGTAGTAAATGATTGCTTCGGAGTTTGTGAAAGATTTTATTATAAACGCTTCAGTACGAGTTTGTATTGTAAAAGATTTTCGGCAACCTCTATACGACATCAAAATGGGATATTTTTTAGAAACTGAGCGTAACTTTCGTTTAAAAAATATACCTTCTAAGTCTTATGCTTAATTGAAGATTTTGCATACAAAAAGCCTGAGATTATGCACCCGTGGTGATTATTACCTATACAACGTAATATAACTAAAATTATTCGCCAGCCTTATATCCTGAGGCCAAAATTCATTGAAAATATAATATAAAATAAGGAGCCGTGATAAAATGTGATTATCGCCATCTTGGAGGGTTCAATCTCAATAAATTCATGAAAGGCATTGCCAATAAGGAGGGCACATCCTATTAATTACAATACTTAATTAATTCACCTAAAATGGTTTTAATCAATTCGTGTGCTCGATTTATTAAGGTATAGCTGACCCTATCTTAATTATGCCATCGGCTCTAAAGGTATTTTAGGATAATTTACCCTTTATTGGTTACTTTGATATTTTGAACGTAAATTCGTCCCCGTACAGGTATTTTATAATTTTGAATTACTGCAGCTACAAAGGATCGAGTCTATGTTTTTGGTACCTATTCATATGATGTTTTCGTTTTAGAAGCTTTCATATGACTATTAATTAGGTTGTTAAATAACGATGCATCGGTGTTAACCGGAGTTAAATTATAAAGGGTTGAATTATTAGGTTTGCGTATCCACTGAAGAATCATTTTCATATCTTTTAATGGTTTTACAAGTTAATTTTCGATTTTTACAAATCTTTGTCGGTCTGAGATGGAATAAGAAGAGCAAAGTAGAAAACATTAAAACCCTTAGATATAAAAGAAACAGTTAAGAGTTAGTTTATTATTTTTCTTTAACCCACCCCACCCCACAAAAAGAAAATATAAAAGAAAACAAAAAAAACAACGAGCGTTAAAACAGCGTTTTGACACCATCTCAGCATGACCTATTGCTTTGTTACAGTATGCTCCGCTCGATGGACCTCCGAGACGCGGCGGAGCGAGCCGAGCGCAAACCCGAGCCGCTCCGCTCGCCCGCTGCGCCCGCGCATCGCGAGCGCGACGACGACGAACGCGAGCGCAGCAGCGAACGTCGCGAGACAGGTGAGCACGCGTCTTATAACACTCTTATACGACTAATCGCACAAGCGAATTTTTTATATAAATTTTCATGTGATGAGGTAGTATAAGGGTGTTAATGCTAGCTTCTTGGGTAGTCGACGCTCAAATCAGTAGAATTTTGGATACAATTTGCGCGACGTGTTCGTAGCTAGTGAGTGTTCGCTTGCCAACGGGAACGTCGTTCCGTCTCGCTGGAGGCCGGACCACGTCACCGCCTAGGATCCGCGACTCCCCCCCCTCCCTCCCTGACTGAGCTCTGTGACAGGTGGCGAGGAGTGGCCGAGCACGCCGCCGCTAAACAACAACACGACGCACCACAACAACAACCCGCCGCTGCCGCTGCTGCCGCCGAGCCCGTTCCGCTTCGAGGAGCACCGGCCCTACAGATTCGCAGACGACATGGGGCCGCTGCCGCCTGGCGCGCTAGTCGGCCGCCTCGGAGACTCCCTCATCCCCAAGGGCGATCCCATGGAAGCGAGACTGCAGGAAATGTTAAGATACAACATGGACAAATACGCGAATACTAACTTGGATACTCTTCACATCTCCCGACGAGTGCGAGAGTTGTTGTCAGTTCACAATATTGGACAGAGGCTGTTTGCGAAGTACGTCCTCGGGCTGTCGCAGGGGACAGTGTCGGAGCTCCTCTCGAAGCCGAAGCCGTGGGACAAGCTGACTGAGAAGGGACGAGACTCGTACCGCAAGATGCACGCGTGGGCTTGCGACGAAGCCGCCGTCATGCTGTTGAAATCTCTCATTCCAAAGAAAGGTACCATTTAACGTATTTATTGTTGGCAAGTTGAATTATTACAAAATACCCAGCATTTTCAAAATTCGTTAAAAAGAACGCATCCATAAAAAAAGTAATTATTCATCTTGTCTATTGCTTGGTTATAAAAAAATCATTCGAAATTGAAAACGCTGACCATGCGAATTCTAAATTTAAATTTCGAAATCTGTTTTTCGTGTGGCCGGTGTTATAGAATAAGGATAGATACACATAATCGCATTTCACCCCCCATTGAACGTGTGGCCATGAAAAATTGCGTGATAAATGCTGCGCCTAGTTATGTCAACTCTTGCATGTTTCGGGAGCCATCATTCCGCCCCCTTAGCGCAATCTTCCGAACGGTTTGGCACGCTACGCTATCGGGCTTGTCAAGCCACCTGACAATAGGGCTCATCAATCACAGCAGGATCGCAACGTTTAAACTCTTTACACAAAAACAAAAGGTTAAACGGCCTCTTAATCTATAGCCTTATTTATATGCACTTAACCATTGCTCAATCATTAGTATCCATAATGATTGGTCAACCGCACTTTTAGGTTAACATTTTATTTTTTTCTTTTTGTTTTCCTAACCCTGTCCTTGGCTCCCCTCCCGTCGCGTGACACTACAGCGGAAAGATCTGAAACTGCCCCCACCCTTTACATAAAGGGGTGAGGGGGGCAGACTAAATAGATATGGTCAAGCGAACACGCCGTGCCGGCAACTGCATCCTCCCGGGGTGTCGCTGACTTCGATTTATTGTTTTAATACGTGTTTATTTTGTTAATAATGTCCGCCATTTTGTTCCATTTTTGAATTTCATTTTAATCTGCCACCTTACCTAACGATAATCAGAAAGTTCTGGAAGCGGACACTCTAGCTTCGGTCTTACACGCGCCCAATTTCCTTGATGGCTTTAGCTGTTATTTTATTTATCAAGAAAAATTTTTTTTTTAATTTCTTGACGTTGCATCTTTGCTTAGCTTACTTTTAGAATAATATAAAGACCTAAGTATATTAATTATTAAACCCATGTAAACAATGAGAAAAGTTGTAATTTATTGTTCTATCAGTCGACAATAACTTTTTTAAACACCATAAACAAACTCAAGTCTCAAGAATAGTGATGAGACATAAATATAAATTTACGATCCGTTTAAAAAAATCGGTAACGTCAAAGCACACGGCGCGCATTGTAAGTCGCGACTTCGCGAGACGGTACGCAACAAACGCGTAATTTGCAAATCCACGCCATAAACGTCGTGTGAACGACAAGCGTTTCGCAACATTACGTACGGACGGACAGGACACGTGGGAACTAGGAAACGTAAGCAAATGACATGGTATTGAGCAATCATGGCGATACAGTCCGGCCTATTGTATGGAGTGAATAGGGCATGGAAACTTTAATTTGAGATTTGCGAAAATAGGGCATAGCTAACAGTAGTTACCACTAGTAAGGTATTTACGAAGCGACTCGAGTTATTTCCATATAACTTCAAGCGCATTCAAACTCAATGACTCACATATGAATCATGCCTCTACGATCGATTTCCGCTACAAAGCGGAAAAATGCTACAATTTGCTACTTGGACACCTCAAATGGATTAAAGATACATTTTTTACTCGTACTTTAAACTCCCGACTATATTTTGACCAGTTAGCACAATGGCATAATTTTCACTAACCAAAAACCGGTCAATTATAAACCTCTCGTAACTCAACGTCAATAAATCATTGCATAAAATACCAGCATATCGCAGCATTGTTCCCACGCCGCTGATGGGAGTATCTGTATGTGTGTCTGTAACCAGCTCATTAATGGCGGACAACGGACACTAAACGACTATTCGATGATATTACACTAACGGAACAAGGCCCTCCCGAGAACACCGTGGAATCGTACAAATTACTAGTTCTCTCCGAGGAAAAATAAGCATTTAATAATCGGTATTTTTCTGAAACTGAAAAGTGAAATGTCGTAGCGAAATGCCGAAGCTTAAGTACGAGAAATGCATCCAGCGTAATTGTATTGCAGAAATGTAGCTTCATGAAAAATGCAAGCATAATCCACAAAAATGCAAATCAAAAACCGATAACTCGCCATTTAAATTCCTAAACCTCAATAAAAACCGTACAATTACGCGGCAAATAAGAAGACCGTAACCCTTCGGAATTATCTGAAATTCAATCTATTTGAGTCCATCCCTATCGATGCGGACAAAGGCTAATGCACACGGCGCTATTGTCTCCGCAGATTTATACCTCGTCCTTTGTCATTAATGTGTACACTGCTTTACAACGCGTTCTTTTTGATTCTTTCGGATCCCGTCTCTGTTTGCTCGCTCTGCGCGACTTTGTCTTTTCTAAATTTGAAAAATGAATTGAAAGCCGTGGACAGCGCGCTTTTGGTCACTTTTTCACAAGTGTAGTCGTTTATTTAGGCATTTTTAAAGACCACTGGAACCGGAACTTAACGTATTATGTTTTTAACTGTTATATGATCATCTCCCTTGATGGATAGGTCAGACGATTCAGTGTTTTACCGGAAAAATTACATTCAACCCTTGCCAGCTTAGGCCTCTCACAGACTGGCGCGGCCTGGCCGCGGCGGACAGTAGTAAACTTGTCATTAGCTGTCAAATTTACTATGGTCCGCCACCGCAGGCCGCGCCAGTGTGATGCAGGCCTTACACATACAGCCGTGAATAATTAAAAACATACGTTAATAGAAAACCCACGTGTGCCATAGACAATAAAACCAATTACAATGTAACCTCACCTCACAATTTGTTATCGCGTCAAGACGTTAAATCGTAAAAAAACGCCATATTAATTAACAAGGGAGGCGGGATTTGCCATGCGCTATCAACCTTTATTAACGTTTTTATTAAACTGCAGACATGAACCTTGCAACACTTAGGTATCATTAACTAGCAACACCTTATTTGGCAAAAACAGTCGTGAACCTGCTGTCATTTTCGAAAATAGAATTTTATCGCCCGTTACTGGTGATGCGCTTTTCAGACCTATTTATTTAGTGTCGTGACTGAGCACAATATCCGGGTGATGGCTGCTACAAATAAATCGGTAACCTATCATCGTATATCTGTCGGGTTGCAGTCCCGAGAATATAAAAATCTACTTTTTTTCACGGCCATTAAGCTTCGGTGTAGGTTAACCGCATATTATTTATTCGAGTAATCTATCGGTCCAATTAAGTGTAGTTATGGCGGCACTAATAATTGTTCTTATTACTGGTAACACGCTTCAGTGACGAGATCCGGCCAACTTTATTTTGCACTCGTCAAATTATTTTTCATTGTAAATTCTTCTTTATGTTAAGTTGCAAAAAACATCTGATATCTTAACCAACTACGAATATATTAATAATTTAGCACCTATGAAAACTACCGTATGTTTTCACTTATAAGCTAACGGATCTATTATTAATAAAACGTATCCTATATTTGTTTTAAACATCAGTCATTTGAAAAACGAACACGAATAGTGTTTGAGCACGTTCAAATTTGGAACGCTGGTGTTTGCCCGAAGTTGGGCGAGTTCAGAAACGCGTGAAAATCTATTTTCAATGGGCACTATCGGACGGCGCAGGCCAAGGCTTTACGCCCGAAGTTGTGTCGTCTATGCTCTTAAACCGCCGCTTAGTTTAACGCTAAGCAAATTTTAATATTCAATTGAGCTGTCGAGCGGTTAAACGTTTCAACGAATTGGAACTTGATTGCATGGAAATTGTATTCAACGATTGCTTGCACACGACTTACGACTATTAATCAACCTTCTGTATCAGAAAAAACTACTTAGAGCAAAGGTATGAAAACTGTATAATAAGATTAATAAGTCTGTGATACGGATTGATAAAGACGAGTTTGTTATACGTAAGCAATGGTGTAGTATAATTTTATCAATGGAAAGTCACGTTCGAAACTCGCTGTCGGGACGTTTTAAACTGCTAAGTTGGCAACTCTGCAAGTGTGTTAGCTCACACGGAGTGGACGCAAATGGCTTCTAAACTCAAGCCAAATTCCAAATTTGAATTGATATATTCTAAAGCCGTTGTAGTGGCCTGTGACAAACTTTGTTAGCATAAAAAGAGGTTAACGTGCAAAACATAAAGTATTTTATGCTTTTTAGATATGTTCAAATGAAAAACATATTCCATGGTTAAGTAGTAAATTAAACCCAATTCCGTTTAAACCCAGTGTGCCAGCAGGGGCGTGTCAACACCTCCCGCAGTCAACGGGGTCAATTCCTCATAAATCATAAAGTTTAAAACAAACACGAAAATCCAGCGAACGCTGATAATCACATAATAATTACCCGATACCCGCGATCGAATGTGCCGGCCATTACGGGCCCTTTCGGAAAGTTCCCAACTTCTAACGTGTTACAGAATCGGTAATTTTGGGGTAACCGATAACTTTTTAGGACATCGTGTCACTAGCCAGTTTTAATTAAATAATTACGATAGGCAATTTGTTTAGTTGTTCTTTATTTCAATATAATTTTTGTAATTATAAACACGTTTGTTTGTTGTGAATGTAATACTCCTCTGCGCGCCATCTCCCGGCGAGTGGCAGAATTAAACAAGTGCAATTTTAGTTTATTCTAGACTGAAGGAAACGGGAAGTGCAAAGACTATCTAGCGACCATTATTTAATGCATCAAACCCAGACATTTATGAAATTACAATTGCTGAGGCTGGCTTAATTTACGACGCAATTATTAGTATTATTACAAGGCGCATTCCGGTAAAAATCACCGGAGCCACTTAGAAAGCGACTGAAAAACTGAATAGCCGTTTAAGAGTGTTTACTCTGAAGTCGAAAAAAGGGGGGAATATTTTGGTATGCGGGCAACAATCACAACAATGTGCGCGTAACGCCATCTGTCGGCGAGCGGCCGCGCTAGCGCAGGGGTCAAGAAATTATGCCTTGCGGAATGTCGCCGCCGGCGGGGCCTTTGAAGGGTTCCGACGAAGCAATCAGGCCTCTTTAAGGGCATATTTATGATTATAATACCGTGTCTCATTATATACTTTATGATTTTATACCGAACAGTAATTGTAATTGCTTACAAGTGCGAGCGAGAGCACTAATCCGCGTAAATTCGAAGATAATTACGACATTACGTCTTAATTCAGGTAGTTTTATTTGTGTTTAAATTAACATTTGGTTCTATAAAAATGCCCTTTAGCTACAAACGAAAGAATACATTTGTTTCTTTGATTGCGAATTATAGTTAATTTGTTATCAAAATATGAATAAGGCGGCTGTTTAATAAGTTTAGGGCGTTGTATTTAAACAGCGTACAGTTTCATGGAATCAGCCATGGCTCGTCGGTGGCATAGCTAATATTCAGTAAATCTAAGTACTCGTTCTAAACTTTGAAGATTGTAAACTGAGTATTTAACTAGTTGGTTTCAATATACAGGTAGGTAGGTCAAATGCCACTTACTGACTATGAAAATGAATTAGGTAGGTAAGACAAATTTCTGGATGTAGCTTTTCCACTGTGAATCACAATTTTAATGTTAACAGACGGTTCGTTATACATTCGCTTGACTCGCATGTCCAATATACTTGGTACAGTTCCCGGCAAACAACTTGAACATGCGGGACGAAGTGGGGGGGGCAGCTTGCACGTACAATTCGCCTTTGCGCAGGCAAGGTCATTTGTTCAAGAAGTTTGACGGCATCTGTACTATACCGCTTTACTTGTCCACCCATCAATGTACAGCAAACTCCAAACTGTTCGAGTACTTATCTCATTATACACGTCTAAGATAC
Organism: Epinotia brunnichana; assembly: GCA_963854355.1. Taxonomy (NCBI): domain Eukaryota; kingdom Metazoa; phylum Arthropoda; class Insecta; order Lepidoptera; family Tortricidae; genus Epinotia; species Epinotia brunnichana. Next base: position 14,058,500 of record OY977954.1, read on the forward strand.
AAGATAACATATTAGTCACTGTACGACAGTGAAATAATACTTAATACTTCCTGTGACTTAACTATTAAACACTTAGTTACTAAAATAGCGATCAATTAAACTATCACGCCATCTATATTTCAGCGCCGGCAACAGTGACACTTAGCGCTCAAATGTCACCAGTTTACAGTTGTTTCGCTATTCGGCCAGGAATAGACAATCGTTTAATTCCTAGAGCTGCGCATTAATTGCAGAGGAAAATCCAGAGAGGTATTATTGTTTTTTGTCTGACTTGTTCCGCTAATATAATTAGGAATGTGAGTGTGCACAAGCGAATGAAATGCGATGAAAATTACGTTTATTAAATTAGTCAAGTTATCAATTTATTTTTATATCTTCAATTGTTTAGACGTATTAATAAAATTATAAACATTTATTATAAATATACAGCGATAATAAAAATGGTTGGCCAATTTAAAATATAATTTATAAATAGTATAATAATACTTATGCAAAAAATCTAATTGCGAGTTTGAATATCGGAACGTACAAGTAACGCTGAAGTAAGTAGTTATATATTTTTAAAATCATATCAACGAGCTAACATGTTGTAAACGTAAGCGGAATGAATTTATCGCTCGACTAAATTGCAATAATTTAGCGCATCTTATTTTAGTTTGTTTGTAATTTCAGTTGCTGTTAAACTAATTGTGTTGAGGCCGACGCCAGAGTTTATTTATTAATCGTAAAATTGTTTTTCATATAAACTAATATAATATAAACTATGCAAATATAAATAAAATCTATTGACATCATCGATTTATACAGCCGGAAGTCGGTCTTCCGCTATCAAACCCTGTTTTGAATATGTGTAGTAATAATGACAGTAATCTCTGGGGACGGCATCTTTCTAAATATGGATGATTATTGTGACTTGAGAACGAAACGCCCTATTAATATTTGAACAAGAAAATGTTCGCCTGAAAGACTATCATGGAACCCATAAACATTAGAACATATACTACCTAACCATACTTCTATTATATCAAGTTCACACGTCGATTGACACGGTGTTTTTACAAACATAGTAACAGCGGCGCATTTATACGATTTATTTAATTTTATTGACACAACTCTCGCACGCGATGTCGAAACGATGGCTGGCGTGAAATGGAACGCAACTTTTCCGTAAACAGACATGTATAGTGGCAGGAAACAATCACTAGTGTCACTTAAAAATATATACAGCCTGTATGTTTAATATTACTTGAGGCCCTAAAACCTAGTGTTTTTATGTCGGTGAAAATGTACTGAAACGTCACGTAAAACGCGACATAAAACGTAGTGTGCTAGGGCCTCTGAAATTGTAACCATACATAGCTTTTAGTACTATGAATCGATGTTGTATGAAAAAATGTTAGAAAATGTATCGAGCAGCAATGTAATGCTTACACTCATTTGACACATGGAAGAAGCGGGTTACTTGTGACAGTTGTGACGTCACATCAGTAAGACATTACGTGCTGAATTATTTTATAAGGAAAAAATTGTTAGTAGTTAAGAAAAAAATTCTTTCAATATCGGTTCATAGCCCTAACACCTACCTCTGGTTACAATTTGAGGTAATATTAAAAATACACGCTGTATACTGACTTGAATTAAGCTTCTCACAGACTGGCGCGGCCTGGCCACGGCGGTCAATAGTAATTTTGTCAGTGGCTGTCAAATTTACTATTGACCGCCACCGCAAACCGCGCCAGTGTGTTGCAGGCTTTATCATAAAAATCTGGGAAGAGTTGACTCTGAATGTTGGTGGCCTGTGACTTATAAGATATCTACTTACTTATCTAAATTCTAAAGAGTCACTAAACTGTGTTTTAACAAAACAAATATTTCTTTTTGTGGAATTATATTCCGCTTTGACCTCCTAATAAGTCGCGTATAGTCAGTCAAAAAGTAGAATTTCAATACACCCTGGCTTGCTATGCTAGTCGCCTGCTCGTCTCTTATACCTACAAAGTTTTTCAAGTGACAATAAACAATATCGTAGTGTCCCAATAAATTGCCGTAAAGCCGCTAAAAAGCGATAAAAAGGGCATTCTCATTATGTTATTCTCGTTATTAGCGGCCGCGGCAATTATTCGAATAAAGCCCCGTCCTCGTAAACGCGTCGACGCATTCGTCACCCGCCCACGCGCGATCGCTTTCGACTCGATTTTGCGATTATCGAAAAACAAGATAAAATTAGCTTTACAGTTCTATGGAATCAATTTAAATGAAACTTTAAAGATAAAGCAAAAAGAGCGTCCAAATACTCTCGTTGAATTGGCAACCAGAATTTGGAATACGTTTTAATGTTCAAATTCCGAAAGCGAGCTACCTGATTAAGCGCTGTCATAAATAGAAGCCAATAAAATGGCTTGAACATTTTTGAGACGTTTCATTCTCTCTAACGATAATGATGTGTCGCAGTATTTTATCCGTCTACTTCACTGATAGAAATCAATTATGGTGGCAGAATAATCTACTGCCGAAACACGGCTGACACTCATTGATTTAAAAAAATAGATTTTCGCGCGCAAACCGCCATCTTGTTTACATCTAAACAGTAAAGTTTAATATGAATTTAAGTGCATCGTGACATATTATTCCCTCAAATTAATTACTCGAGTTTCCTCCGCGTATAACTCAGGCATCTGTCCGGCAAGACGGCATGTTTAACATGTCACTACGTCGCGATTTGTGGACGCCATTTTATATCTCCTTGCATAATTAGTAAAGATTAATGTGGCCTGTGAGCGAGGCGTTGTTCCACAGTGAATTAGGGTTTATCCGACCGTTGATGAACTAGAACTGTTCCTCTATTAATAGTCTTAATTGTCATGTTTGTTCAGAGCACTTAGAGTATTATGGGCAACGAATAAGTGGTAGCTGGATCAGTATTTAGTTAAGTGGTTAAATTATATCTTTAAATCTAGTCTTGAAATTATACCCTGCCCCCCGTAATTTTCAGGATACTATATTAAGTAAAAGCAATTCAACATTTTTATATTTTTAATTGCTGGGTTTTGACCAGCTAGAATCAAGTTCAAAAAGCATAGTATTTTTTTTGAATTGCCTCGTTTAAGCTGCTACCATATACAAAGTTTTATATTTTTCACGCCAATAATTTTAAACAATAAAGCAACGTTCACACGCACCTCGCGTGCCGCCCGGCTATCCATCGTGCAATCAATAAACGCCTATCGATGCTTTAATAACTGCCGAGTCTGAAAAATTACAGTAGTGATTAATATAGGAAAAACCACAATTCTGTAGAAACTGGAAACATTCGCAAATAGACCGAATGCACACACATTTTGATGATTCAGTACATAGGTAATATTGCTCATTAAGTGACACTGTACTTTAGGTAGCTACTTGGGTATAGGTAAGTACTTTAAAATTCCCCACAAGCAAATCTGTCGTACTCAAAGGATAAACCTCGAAAACTAACAAAATCATCAATATCAAGCTTCTTTTTGCTCCATTTCCATCTCCTGCACCGTAACGCATGCATCAACGAATTACCGGCAAGCCGAGGCGTCTAACTGCGTTAGTCCCTGAATTCGGTTATTTCGTTAAAAAACTTTGGTATCGTTAAAAGTTTCGGATCGGCCCCCAGGGCCGCCGCGTTAGGGCATTGACTGAAGCGATTGTAGGTAACGGAATTTTCACATTTTCCTTGTTTCGAAGTTTTGGACATGTGTTTTGCCTTATCACTTTATTTTGAAAATCGACTTGCTACCCGGTAAAAATTACATTATTTGATACATACCCCAAGCGTTGAAATGGTAGTAACATTAGGACTTAATATCACATACGTTTAGAAAATTTGATGGGTACATTCAATCAAAAAAAACATACGCTTAATTGCTAAGGCAATGCGCAAGTTCACTAAGCGCATTTAAACGGAAAGGCATCAAATGTAGGAGATAGTAATTAAATTGAAATAAAAGGTAATTATTTTAAAACATGACATACCTACTATAGGTACCTCTACCAAGTAACAATGTTATACAAAAATTGAACAATAACCTAGACGTGCCAGAGCCCTGCCTGCACTTGCAGTTATAAATTGATTATTGAATCTAGTTAGGAACTACGGCGCACGGGGGATTTTTGAGCTAAACGCGTTACCGGTAGTTGTAGCTGGCTGGTTTTATTAAAATTACGAATGATATTGTCTCGGGCGACATTTTTTTTTCGATTAAATGTTGTCAGCCAGTTTTGTAACGGTTTCTTTTTATTGCATTGCCTTTTTTGGCAGTCAGTTAAAATTGCGTTTAGGTTTTTCTCTACGACGACTGTATTATTTTCTAGATACCGTTACGTAAGGTAATACGAAATTTTCTAGATACCATTACGTAAGTAAAGTAATACGAACACGGTTTCTAAAAACTAGTAGGTATCTACATATCATATCTACAATCTTTACAGAATCCTAGAAATATTACAACAAAACCATAACCTAATCTTGATCCATTATTTACACTTGTTCTGTGAGTTTTGTACTGTTATTTGTTGCAGTACTGTTATAAAAAATTTAATGCTACCGGCCCCCAGCGGGCTGAATGTCCTCTACTTTTATTACACCTATAATACGAGAGAAAGCACCATCAAATTGTATTTAGCGTTTGTGTTGCAACATTCTGTAACCACGCATTCAAGTTAAGAACTGATCGCGACTCAAAAACTGTAAGGTTTTATGGAACGCATCGGAGCTCAACGCAGGTCTTAAAAAGGCGCGGAAATAAAAATAAATGGCGCACAAAGCATGACAGTTTGTTTTTTTTTGCGCATAGGCGATGCTCATACTGCCATAACTGTCAACTGCCGAACAGCCGGTTACTTGCACATCACTCAGCCTCTTGGAATCAATTGTGGTCGCTGCCCCCGGCCGCACGCGATACCGATCAACCGACCCTACGCACGCAACGTCGATACGCCGACGAGTCCGACAATGGAAACATGCCAACCGAAACGGGAAACCGAATCTCCGTGTCTAAGCCTTACTATAGACTTCCTGTAATTTCTGTGTTAGAGCAACGATTACTGATCGTCGCAGGCAGATTGTCTTTTGTCTCGTTTCGGAAATGTATCAAGATTTTCACGATGGTTAATGTTTGGCCACGGGTCAAATACGCTTGTAGATTTCACGTGACAGTGTAAATTAATAGGTAGGTCATGATACTCGACACGGAGATGGACGTGACATCACAAAACAGTCCGAGGTCCCGAATAACGAGACAAGCATTGACCTAGATAGCTTTAATGCGATGCGATGCACCTATCTCGAACAATGTATTTAGTGCGGAAAATTAAAATAGAATGTTTGAGAAATTGTGATTGTATACGAGCCGTGCCATTTGTACATTTCAGCGCTACAACATTTAGCACCTAATTTTAGCGTCGGGCTCGTTTATGCAACTATTTCTTTTGCATTGAATTAACAATTCAAATGCGGCATTTTTTCCGCACCGGGCAACACTTTCGAGCGGCCGTGACGTCCGCGCGGACGCCGCGATGCAAATGAGATCGATCGCACGTGACGACTACACTTCTCACCCCTTTCTTACAACTACCCCCGTCCACAATCTCGAACCAGTGCCATTTGATTCCGTTCAAACTAAATTACTAACGAATACGAAACACTTTTTCACTGTGTCATGGTGACACGATAATTTAGGGCACCGCCTTCCCTTTAGTTTCCAAAGCCTCTGAATATTCATACGGCAATAGCAATCAATAACAGTTACAAAGAAATAGTTTTCGCGTGCGTGCACGCGATACTGTGTCGCATAAACAAATATATCACCTTTTTATATTATACCAGAATTATGGAATTATTGCTCGAATTTACACTTCGCCTTTGTCCCTTGCGGTCAGTGGCAATCAAACACTATCCGATAAATAAGGCTTCCGTGACCGGACGGCATTAATTGAGACCTCCTTTTTTAATTTTAAATATCCATCAAAAATGCACATCATAACGACTGGTAATAAAAGAGATTATAATCGGCACATGCTTTACAGTCTTACGCCGAGATAAGGGTTCAGCCGGTCGATAACTACCTAAATGATTGTAATTGATGCGGCCGCCATGTTGATTTGCTCGTGCACAAGATGGCGTAAGTAGTGCATTTGACACTGACAGTATCCCCGAGCACAGCTCAGACACGTATCGGTAATTGTCCCTGTGCCGTATGCGGAATAACAAAATAACACAAGAAGATCAAAGGCGAAATATACGTGGTTTGAAATTTATTGAACTCGCAACCATGTCGAAGAGTGATTCTGAAACAAACAAATTGGCGGCACGACTGTGCGGGACACGACGCACATCCTAATTTGGCCGTAATTGTAATTGACATGCCGGAAAATTTTAAACGCGAAATCTAATGTTTTAAACATAGTTTCAATGTCGCGTTAACAACGACCGCAAAGGTAATTTTTGAGTTGTATTTAAAAATAGATTTTATCGTGACAATTGTTATTTATATCTGGCGGGAATCGACCATAAGTTAGGCTCTTTTTTCTCTTTCGTGTAAAACCTGGTTTAGAGAGTCTCACATTAGGTGAACATTAAAAAGTAAATGCAGCAATTATAACTCTGAATCACGTATTTGGAGTTATTGTACGTTTACGAGTTGAAACTTGAGACATTATGGCGATGTTAGATTATAATCTAAAAACCGTGGCGGCCATATTTATGAATTTATTTAGATCACGTTCGCTTAGTCATAAGTCGTTAGGAGCCTGTGAATGGTAAAAAACTCTATAGAAGGACATAGTCATTTCGTGATCTTGTTACGTGTAACTGGCACGTGAGAAAAAACGGATTTCCATTGCGATTGATGAAATATATATATACTTATCAACTAAATAATTGCTTCGTTGCCTGATAATCCTCGCTGTAGGTACTTATTCTTCCATGAAACTTTAAAAATAACAATGAAAGTGCATCGTTTTATGCAGACTGATTGAAACATGATCCAAAATACACACGCGTCTTCGGGAAACGATTTTCAACATATTGTCGGTTTGGAAGTAAAACTTAAAGACGCAATTAATTCTTTGTGATCTTGGAAATTAATACGTGAGTCCTCGAGCCATTCTTGGAGTCATTAAATACCGCAGAGCAAATAAGACATTGTTTCCCGAAACTCTGACGGAAGTTATATTTACCCAATGTTTTTTACACGCCCATACGCGCGTCCTTTGGATGATTTGCGTTACATAATAGTTTTCATTATATCTATCAACCCAGGAAAAATGGGCCAATTTTCTCCGCTCGTTGGCTTCGCAAACAACGGAACAAGTAAGTATCTGGTCACTCGCATTCATAAGTCGGTTGAAACATAAAAGCAAATTATCCCAAAAGCATTCGCGAACGTTCACCCGCCTCCTTCAAAACTAATTAGACGCTTTAATTAAACTAATGCTAAGTATAAATCAGCATCTAAATAGTATAATTTCATTGTGCGTCCAGAGACAATATGTTGACAGGATGAACGGCCACAATATGGTGGCGGTTTTCGCGCGTAATTCTCCTTGTTTATGGATGCGCATGCGACGGTTTTGGATTACGGGCTTAGGCGATGAGTGCTCGTTCCCATTCAGTGATTATCTTTAAAGCGCTATTCATTTAGCTGCATTTTAATGACTCGCCTAATTTCAATTGTACCAAATATAACTTTAGAATTTATTACTTGGCAAGCGACTGTGGATCGTCGCAGTGCTTGTAACACTTTAGTAGCAATTAAAACATGTGAAAGATCATAGTTTGAAAACATAGGTAGGTATCTTGTATGCAAGTGGGTGGTAATCGAACAAATATGCCGATCGGCGGCGATCACGCAATCAATCTTGGTCACGCGATGTGTATACGGCCTACGAAACTGTTGAGTAGTTCACTACTCTGTCACGGTTAACTTCGTATTTTCAATGTCCCTTGTATTACAGATGAAGAATCCACTCTAAAATAACAAGGTGTCAATTATGCTGAACAGTTCACGGCCGACGTAACCGTACTGTAACATACAGTCTTGATTTAACATTGAATATTAGGTACCTACATACTCGTACTAACCTGTAGGTAGATATTTAATTGAGTGAAACACACTTAAAGAGGACATGAACTACAATTTAGCGACAATATGTAATTTTTTTGTGCAAGACTTTAATCACGTTGTCGAACAGCATTCGAATTGCATTTTATCCTCATGACCGTTAAACCCAATTTTGGTAACCACTTTGAGCCTTTAGTCATCATCAATGTTGTCAGTTGAAGATATTCAAATAATCTTTTATATTCCAGTGGGGTCTAAGGAAGGCAGCATGGGCCCCGGCTTCGGGCGGGGCGAGGGTGAGGGGGACGAGCGGCTGGCGCACATCCTCACCGAGGCATCTCACCTCATGAAGCCAGGGCAACCCAATGACGACTCGCGCAGCAACGATGACTCGAATTCTCCGCGTACGCAGTGCCTATCGCCGTTTTCTAATAAGGTATAGTATCTCCTAACCTAATATATGATAACAATCAAGACTAGCTAAAAACTAAACCATGAGAATTAAGTCTCGTTATGGTTCAAGCCCTACGAGTATAGCTATTTGCTTTATTACTATCACCTCACCATCGTCCATCACTGTGTGCTTCTTACAAATGCAATCTTTTTCTTTCCAGGATTCGAGCCAAAACAGAAGACTGAAAAAATACGAGAACGATGACATACCCCAGGAGAAGGTTGTGCGCATCTACCAGGAGGAGCTCGCCAAAATCATGACCAGGAGGGTAGACGACATTCGCCACAACCGAGATGGCTTCCCTGGGTAAGTATATATGCCTTCTAGAAAATTTCAACACTTATTAAGGTCCGAGTGATCGACGCTGTATACTGTATATGGCATGGGCACTCTATGTCAAAGCAATATGGGTTAAATTTGAACTAAAAGGATTTTTTTTTATTTGAATTTAAGCCATGTCACTTTGACCTAGAGTGCATATGCCATATGCAGCGTTGAGCACTCAAACGTTTACCTTAATCAGTAATATAATTGAAAATTTATTTTCAATTAAATTTTTCAAAAAAAATTCTAATAAATTTGCTATATAATTATGTTTAAATTTTTGCTCAACTTAAGAGTCCCTTCATTCGATTATTTTAATCCCAAGTATTATACTTATATCCGATGCTAAACTATAAGTGGCGCTTTTCTGAAACCAAATGGTATGTTAAGAATTTCATAATGGTATGATAAACGAGAGCAGCAAGTCTAAAACTAACATCCAGAATGTTTCCCCCATTTTTCAGCGGTGGTATGCCACCACACATGGAACGGCCACCCGAGGACCTCCGCATGGCGCTGGAAGCCTACCACCGAGAACTGGCCAAGATTCAGCCCGGCGGCAACATTCCTAACCTCCACAATCTCCCCGGTATGCCACCCTTCCCCAACCTGCTAGCCCTACAACAGCAAGCCATGCAAGCCCAGAACCAACATATCAATGGCTCCGGAGCAATACAGGACCTCTCTCTCCCTAAAGACAAGAACGCCAAGATAAACGGAATCACTGATAGCGATAAGGATAAGCCAATGGATGCTGAGGATGCGATAAGGCATGCGGGGAGTGCATTCTCGCTCGTCAGGCCGAAGTTGGAGCCAGGGCAGCAGTCAACGGGGTCATCGGCCTCCAGCCCGCTCGGCAACGCCATCTTGCCCCCCGCCATCACCCCCAACGAGGACTACAGTAGTTCCGCTGCAGCCAGTCCCCTACAACGCATGGCTTCCATTACCAATAGTCTGATCTCACAACCGGCCAACACCACTCACCACACGCAACCCCAGCGCTCAATGAAAGCCGTCCTTCCGCCAATCACGCAGCAGCAGTTCGACATGTTCAACAACCTGAATACGGAAGACATCGTCAGAAGAGTTAAGGAGGCGCTGAGTCAGTACTCCATCAGCCAGAGGCTGTTCGGGGAATCCGTGCTGGGTCTGTCGCAAGGGTCGGTCAGCGACCTTCTGGCGAGGCCGAAGCCCTGGCACATGCTGACGCAGAAGGGCAGAGAGCCCTTCATTAGAATGAAGATGTTCTTGGAAGACGACAACGCGGTCCATAAGCTGGTGGCGTCGCAGTACAAAATCGCACCGGAGAAGCTAATGAGAACCGGGAACTATAGCGGAGTACCTAGTAAGTATTTGAACAATTTAAAAGTAATATTAAGGGCCGGGATGACCTACGTTACAGTGGTGTATTTAGATCCAATCTAACCAACACGGCATCGGCATAAGGACCAATCTGAGTGTAAATTAAATGGATAAATTCGAAATATAAATCTACTCTCGCATCATCGAGTCGAGTCTTACAGTATATTCATGATAAATATGTACATTATTTAGGTGTATACAGACATCACATAATAATTTCAAAGTTGATTAAAATTAACGTAGTAAAACATGATAAACTGACCGAGTCCTCTCTTTCATTTCAGTATGTCCGCCCAACATGAGCAAGCCGATGCCCCCAACGCAGAAGATGATCTCGGACGCGACGTCCCTGCTGAGCAAGATGCAGCAGGAGCAGCTGCTGGGCGGCGCGCACCTCGCCCACCTCGCGCCGCCCGCCGGCCTGCTGCTCACGCCGCCCGGCTTCCCCCCGCACCACGCCGTCACGCTCCCCTCCCATCCCTCCCACCCCCATCCCCCGCACGAGCCCAAGGACCGCAAGCCCGTGCCGCACGCGCCGCCCACCATGCGCCCGTTGCACCAGCACATCTCCCCCAGCGTCTACGAGATGGCCGCCCTCACGCAGGACCTCGACACACAGACCATCACCACGAAGATCAAGGAGGCCCTTCTCGCCAACAATATCGGCCAGAAGATCTTCGGCGAGGCCGTACTCGGCCTCTCGCAGGGCTCGGTCAGCGAGCTCCTCTCGAAACCGAAGCCCTGGCACATGTTGAGCATCAAGGGCCGAGAGCCGTTCATCCGCATGCAGCTGTGGTTGAGCGACGCGCACAACATCGATCGCCTGCAGGCGCTGAAGAACGAGCGGCGGGAGGCGAACAAGCGGCGGCGGTCGAGCGGGCCCGGGCAGGACAACTCCTCCGACACCTCGTCGAACGACACCTCGGAGTTCTACCACTCGAGTTCGCCCGGGCCGGCCACCGGGGCGCCCTCCGCTAAGAAACAGCGCGTCCTATTCTCGGAGGAGCAGAAGGAGGCCCTCCGGCTCGCCTTCGCGTTGGACCCGTACCCCAACATGCCGACCATCGAATTCCTGGCAGCCGAGCTGGGGCTTTCCACGAGGACCATCACCAACTGGTTCCACAATCACCGGATGCGGCTAAAACAGCAGGCGCCGCACGGGCTGCCCGCGGAGCCACCGGCGCGCGAGGCCGCCGCGCCCTTCGACCCCGTTCAGTTCCGCCTGCTCCTCAACCAGCGGCTTCTGGAGCTGCAGAAGGAGCGCATGGGCCTCGCGGGCGTCCCGCTACCTTATCCTCCATACTTCGCCGCTAACTCCAATCTGGCGGCGTTGATCGGGCGCGGCCTTCTCCCGCCTGACGAGGCGAAGGACCAAGCGTCGGGCCTCGACTTGTCCATGCCCTTGAAGCGAGAGCCCGACGGGGACGACTTTGAGGACGACGACGTGGAAAGCAACCTCGGCTCGGACGACTCCATGGACGACGGAGAGTCGAAGACGGAGCCGAAGGCGGCGTCGACGCCGGCGCGGTCGAGCCGGCGCAAGCCCGCGGCGCCGCAGTGGGTCAACCCCGACTGGCAGGACGAGAAGCCCCGCAACCCAGACGAGGTGATCATCAACGGCGTGTGTGTGATGCGCAGCGACGACTTCAGGCGCGAGGCGGAGGAGACGGTGCGCGTGGAGCCGTCGCCGGTCCCGCGGGACGGGTCCCCGGCCGCGCGCGAGCCGCCCCGCACGCCGCACACGCCGCACACGCCACACACGCCACACACGCCGCACACGCCGCACACGCCCCCTGAGGACAAGATCAAGGCGGAGGCTGACGACGACCGGTGGGAATACTAGACTGTAGACAATTCGTGTGATAGAACTCTTGCCGAGTGTTAGCGGGTAAACGGGTCCGACGGTAGTGTAGCGACTGTACTGAGTTAGTATATCATATCAAGATTGGACGGTTATTTATTAATTAGTTAAGAGCTCCATGCAATGGAGCGCGGCCGGCGGTGGCGTACACGTCGAGTGCAAATATTATTGTGTAGTTAAATGTACTGTTTTGTTATAATTACATTGTAAGGCCAAAGACTTTGTACATAGTCCCTCTATTAGCTGTCTCGTGGTATGCCAGGCATACGTCCCACCGCGGACGACAAAACTTACGATACAAATTATGCATTTTGCTTTAATTTTTAATTTATAGACAAAGTACCCTGACTCGGTACAAATAACTGAGTATTTTTACTTCGTTTTTAATATTTGAAATCGATTATTGTAAATAAATATACCAAATATGTATCGGATACGGAGCGAGTGTACATATAGAGTAGGTGGTTTTGTAAGATACCGTTGAGTGGCTAGGGCTAGGAGGTTCATTATTGTTAAAGAAAATTCAAGTGCAATCTGATGTAAATTTAAGGTACGATGGATACTGACTCCCAGTTGAAAGTATTATTACGTTTATATGAACCGGTGAGGTTATAAATATTATAATTCGGTTATATAAGTTTACTTTAAATTATGAATGTTTTATTTTTTACTGTATGTTTTTCTATACATTATTTTATACGTGGCGGACGCGACGCTCAAGTTTGTGATTTGCGATAGTTAGCTGTCATTTTACTTATTAATTTCCATAGACAATAGTTCTCAGTAGAGCAAACTTTTTAACGACTTTAGAGAACGTACAAATTAAAACGAATACGGTTAAGCAAATAATGTATTGCTTGCGATTATAGTTTTATTTTATTTTAGCAATAAATTTTGCTTTTAATCTTATTTCTCATTTTTGTTTCATTCATTCTTTATTTTCCCTTTCCTATGATTTCCTTAGTCTGTAGTATTAAATAATAAATGTATATTTAAAGGAACCATACTCCTTGCATCACAGTGTAAATAGTTAAATTGAGTTCTTATTGTAAATACTGAAATGCCACATTTAGCTAGTAAAGGTACCGTAAGTAGGCAAATAGTCTCCTTGGCGTAACCTAGGTGAACAGGTTCAATCCTGATAATCAAAATTAATGTCTCTATAAAATGTATCCGACGAATGTATTGAAATTATATCGGATATAGTTCTAGGCCCCAGATTTTCGATATTCAAAAATATAACGGTTTGAAGATTTAAAAGATTCTGGTTTACGGCAAGTCTTAACGTTCAGTTTTAGTATTACCAAATTTCATACATATCGATGTTATATATAAACCAATAAGTTAGGTAATAAGTTATAGCATATAATAGTCAATATGGAAACTTACAGCTGTGTAACAGTTACAAAACACAACATTTTAATCATGAACACAGAAATACAGAAACTTACAGATTTTCGTCAAGTGGAATTTTTCAGAACATTTTATACGTACACCAAGCAAAGTCAAGACCAGTTATTACTTTAAATTCGTTTTAGAATAATTTAATAGCTTTTGCTTTAAATACTTATTATGACTATATATTGTTACTTAGTAATTACTCTAAATATTTTCGGACCACCTGATGTTTTCACGAAAGTACCTACCAAACAAATAAATAAGAAATCAAATGTCATAAGGTACAATATTTTAAACAGTCAATAAAATATTAAAATTCATAACTCGTGAATATACGCGCGCTTCATACAATGCAATAGAGCGCCATATTTAAATTTAAACCATAGACAGCACAGACCACGACTATTTCAAGCCAGTCATTCAGTTGAGTCTTCTTTTTCTTTTGGGTGGATTAGAAATTATTCAGAGCAAGCGGTGAAAAATTCAAAACTTGTTTGACCATGGAACTATTTTTGGCGCGAATTATTATGAGTTTTGATTTTTCCCGCCAATGCTACTTTCGTGGTAATCGCCATCTTGTATTCTATTGTTGCGTTAATGTTTGCAGGAGTAGTGAATAACATGTACATAAGTAACGTAGCGGATAGATTATTATGCGTTATCTCAATTATAATAATGAATAGTAATAAAATAGCAGTAATTATTATTGTTCATATCATATAATAATAATGATGCTGAAACCATTGTCTTCTTTCTGAACAATTTCTAAAATTATTAAATTTAAAAATAAAGAAATTGCTAATCAGTCGATGTTTTATTTTATAAATGAACTAGCGACCCGCCCCGGCTTCGCAAGGGTTTATATGTATAACATAATCTTGAATCATTCTAAGTAGCTACTTATTAAAAAAAACCGCATTAAAATCCGTTGCGTAGTTTTAAAGATCTAATCATACCTCCATAGGGACAGACAGACAGCGGGAAGCGACTTTGTTTTATAGTATTTAGCATAGGGATGGTCCAAGTTTGTATTAAGAAAATTTTTTTTTTAATTTTCCTTGCTCCACAAGGCTTTTCTTGTTCGAATAATAACAAAAGGGATATATACCATAATTGAGCTTTCTAGGACAACGTTTAGAGGTCCCTAGGATTTGCAAGTTAAACAATTTATGAAGTCACCAAGTGCTCACAACGGTCAATTTTTAAAATAATCTCAAACACCGTCTATCTTTTTTTTGTGGCTTATTCGTAATTATTATTTGCGTAAGGCCTAGGTAGGAACATAGTTAGTTATAATTTCCGTAATAATGTGGGTATTCGATACACAAAATGCGTGAGATATCGACACATACCTAGGCATAAGTAAATATGCCATGGCCTGCAAATCCCGCGGATTGTAACTCCGTAATGAATCGATTCGTTTTTAAGTCTTGCGATGGTGTGATTATTGTACTCAGTTAGTCGAGTCTATGTATTTGTCATCAAAATATAATAATATGGATTGGAAGCACTGATGCTCAAATCTTGCTCCACGAAATCTAGTGCCAAAGGCTGAGCTAATCCTTCCAGTGATATTTTAGTGGCAATTCAGCTCTCAGTCATGCTATGCGAACTTAGAACTTAATGCAAATCCAGTTTCTTATTGAAAAAAGTGCCACCTTCTTGATAGCTGGCGAACTCTCTGAAGCTCTAGCGATTGCTAGGCTAGGCTGTCAAGGTATTTCAAAATTCGCCGTATTGTCACAAGGCATCAGTAGCCTAGGGGTACAGACGGTGGTATATGGAGTCGGTGATCCGGGGTTCGATCCCTACGACCGGCGCACTTTTTGTATGTTTTGTACAATCAAAGAAAAGTTGTAACTACCGCAGAAGAGATGGCGCCTGTATACGCAAGCATTAAATGCCTTCTCAATTTGGTCGAGTTGCCGGTCTATCTCAGTATGTATATTGTAGTCTTTGCTCTCAGTCGGCTATCCGACGTTGCGTCAAGCAGACGTTCTTATAATTATATTTAAATGGTTACAGGTAAAACTTTCTAAAACAACAATGCCGGTTTGCACCACAAAATGGCGCAGAAGCCTCACGAATGAAAAAAAACATGACATATATTATTCCCATAGGGGTTACTCCCACGGCTAACGTTAGGCAATGCATTTTTAAAAAAGTCGGACTCGCACATGAAGGGTTCCGTAAAATAAATTGCGGTTTACGATTTATGACGTACCTATTAAAAAAGAACTACTTACTAGATCTCGTTCAAACCAATTTTCGGTGAAAGTTTCCATGGTAATGTACATCGTATATTATTTTTAGTTTTATCATTCTCTTATTTTAGAACACATTTTACCACTTTGGAAGCGTCTCTCGCGTAAACTATTCAGTTTAGAAAAAAATTATATTAGAAACCTTAATCTCATTTTCCACACGTATAGATTTGATGAAAAAAAAATTTTTGAGTTTCAGTTCTGTGTACGGGGAACCCCTAAAACTTAATGTTTTTTTTCGATTTTTGTATGAAAATCTTAATGCGATTCACAGAATACATCTACTTACCAAGTTTCAACAGTATAGCTCTTATAGTTTCGGAAAAAAGGGGCTGTGACATACGGACGGACAGACAGACAGACAGACAGACATGACGAATATATAAGGGTTCCGTTTTTTGCCATTTGAGTTTCAAATCGAGCATAACTAATGTGAAGGAAAAACAATTATCACAACAACGATGAAATAGTTTTCACGTTCCTTTGCATACGAAGAAATCTTTCGTGCTGAGATTTCGGTTTTATCACCCTGAAAAACAGGACCAAATGCGGCTGGCTGATCTGCAACCATTTTAGGATTAACGTCTTGTGAGTTGTGACTACTGTTTCACGAATAATAAATAAATAAATAAATATTATGGGACAATCTTACACAAATCAACCTAGGCCCACGGTAAGCTCAGTAAGGCTTGTGTTGTGGGTACTAGGCGATGATATATATAATAGATACATACATATAGATACTTATATACATATATAACATCCATAACTCAGGAATACATATTCGTGATAAACACACAAATAAATGCCCTGACCGGGATTCGAACCCGGGATCTCCAGCTTCGTAGGCAGAGTCACTACCCACTGGGCTACGGAGGCTACACATTATAATCTTACAAGGCTAAAATGGCAACACTTGTGAAATGGCCATCCGACATTGGTCAAGCGCCTCAGTTTTGCTAGCTAAGTGCAAAAATTGTAACTTGAAGCTTCGTGATGGGCCCATTTCACCGTCAGGACCGGTGAAAACCTTCAAGTACATCGCAATCCCAAATTGTACAGTACGTAGTTTTTACCTACGTTATGATATGACCCTAACTTTACTTACCTCCTTTATCCATTATACTTATACATTTTCAAAATTAAATAAATAAATCCATCTATCTTATATTTTTGTGAGTTTATTCCTGTACTACAGGTTGACAATATCTGTGCAATATCATGGTGATAAATATATATAAATATGTATATATATATTTATTTATACAATGTACATATTTTTACTACAACGGTGGCAAACAAGCATACGGCCTGCATATACAAAAAATATTCCAGCACCAGAAAAAGTGAAGAACAAAAAATGCCCAATTTTCCTCTATATCCAAAAAATCGTCAAATCCTAGCGACCCCTAAATATTGTTCGATTTCCCTCAAATTTTGCAGAGGCGTTTAAACATATAATATGTATGTTTTTTATGTTACTAACAACTATGGAGTCTTTTGTATTCTGAAATAAAGATTTTATTATTATGTATGTCTTTCCCGCTCACGGGACAATGATGTCCCGGACCTTTGGGAGGCGTGCGTGGGGCTAGGTACCTACAAAGTACCAACTGAGCCAACACGTAGAGGCCCTTTTGACAATTTAATGAAATGCAAAGAGTACACCTTATTATTATTATTAAACTCTAATGGAACAAAAAGAACCTTGTGGAAAAAGAAAATATCAAAAAAAACATTTTTGGACCACCCTAATGTAGCAAGTAGCAATGTACTTGCAATTGTAATGTTTCTGCTTCGCTTCCTTTCGATAAGACACCGGTATTGGAATGGGTTTGTATTGTACAGAATGTGTATTACTTAGAATAGCCTTTTTTAAAACTGAGAACATTCAAAGAATTAAAAAAGTTTATTTAGAATGTACCTAGTGTAGCATTATGTATTGTACAGTCACGAGCTTTAATTTAGGACCCATTTCCTTCAAATGTTGTTAGAACATTCACAATGCAATAGGGTCGAAAATTTCAGTTCAATAATAGCGGTGAAGTGTCAAGATAAGACAATTAAATGTCTTATCGAATGGGTCCTTGAATTGATAACCTCTTTGCAAAAAGCTTACCTATATCATTACGGTTTTTTAATTAAGAACATGCGTCAGTGTCAGACAAGAAAATTGAGAAAACTGACATTTTGACGGAATATATTTGCAAATAACAAATATGGCCGGAGAGGACAGGGCCAAAAAGACGAGTGACAATTACTCGGAAAAAATCGGAAACGATCGTTTTGACTCGTTGCGCCCAGTTGCCCCTAGACACATGTAAACGTAAGTTGTCTATGGTAAACTTTATGACACTACATAAACATATTAGCTCTAAACGTCTTCAGTTTGCTATACGATATTCCACCTTAGGCGGGTCCCAAATTAAAGCTCGTGACTGTATGTACAATACATAATGCTATGGGCCTCATAAGAAGGCTTAAAGTCACCCAAAGGGCAATGGAGAGCTGGTTTCTCTGCGTGATCGCATCAGAAATGAGACTATCCGCAGTAGAAACAAGGTAACCGATATAGCCCTCCGAATCGCTAAACTTAAGCGCCAGTGGGCGCCACATTGCACGTAGAACCGATGGCCGTTGGGGCGGAAAGGTTCTCGAATGGCGACCACGTACGCAGCGTGGGTAGACCTCCAAGGTGGACTGATGACCTGGTAAAGGTCGCGGGAGTCCGCTGGATGCGGTTGGCGCGGGACCGGTCATTGTGGCACTCTTTGGGGGAGTACTATGTCCAGCAGTGGACGTCTTTCAGCTGATATGATGATGATGAACGCCTCAGGATGTATCACATATTTTTGTCCGCCCTATTATGGCAAATATTAAAACTAGGTACCTAAGGCTGGTAACAGTGGTAGATACACACACACACACATATGTCGGGTACCCTACCAATACTAATAGTAATATTTTTGGCTCTATCTAGAGCAAGGTATCGAACACTGAACTTGTTTATTATCGATTTAATTTAGATATATAATATAACATGTTAGTACAGTGCATTTATAGTATTTTATGCAACTGTTGTATAAGAAGGGTCTTAAAAGGCGAGCGCATCGCAATTCAAGACGCCACGAGCGTTTTTAGACCAGTTATACACCGTTGCATACAATACTTTTTCTACGACAAATTTTAAATAAATAGCAGACACAGATAACGGAGGTTATCTGAGATAGCAGACTACAGAATAGTTAAACTTTTCAGGCAGCAAGTTTTCTATTCGTACTTTTGCTACTCACGCAATTTCTTAAGGGGTGCAGTTATTAACAAACGTACACTTTTGTCTTCACAAACACGAATAAAATCTTAATAGTTTAGGACTAATAGTTTATCATCTTTCGTCTTTTCATTTTGAACTGTATTTTGGTGGGAAATAGGAAATGTGACAGCTCTTGATATGAGAGGGGTTAATAAGTCAAAGCCTAGCTAATAGATCAAGTGGGGTAGGTATCATATGAAAGGCATTGAGTTGCGCTTTTTAAAACTATTTGATTTTTTTTCTACAGTGGAGAAATTACGATTTTTTAAGGAAAATGTTGAAAAAAATACCATTTATATGTAGTATTTATATGACAGATTCAGAAAATGTTTTAGCATTATTGGCTTACGTTTGTAGTTTCCTATTACCTATTCGACATGAAAACTACCTACTACTACAGTGTTTAACTCGGGGAAAGTCACGCATTTCAGCCTTGAACTATTGGCGCTCTCGCTTTGTTTGGGAGCCAACATATCTCGTCTGAAATAACCCTCAAACTCAAAATATTTATTGCACACATAATATTACAAGTAATAAAATGGTTAACAATCAACTGTAAAATAAAAAAATGTAACATCTGTGTTAATAATCACTCCTGCACTCACCTAAAACGATTAGGCAGTAATGACGATGCCTCGGAAATCGAACAACGCGTTGGAATTAATTATCGGCTTGAAAAAATACATTCAAGTGCGAAGTAATCATTCAGGTTTCTAGTTTCACGGCCTGTGCTCAGTGCTCACCGCGAAGTTGAATTCAATTTGTCATAATTTCGTAGGCTACGTTTAGTCCTTAAAGTTTAAATTTCAAGAAATGTTGACACCGAAATACGATAGGGTTTGTTTTAAGGATAAATAAACCATCTAGACGTTTGAAGAATGTCACCATATGTGACGTGGTGGTGGTGGTCATCATTTGTGTGATGTAATAAGCATAAGGTATACCTACGCATCAACTGTCCCCACACTTTAATTCTAATTAATTGACACCTTGCCTACCACCTTCTTTTGATATGACTTAAGATTGAAGATGTCGGGCACGGGGATAGTAAACTTATCAAATGCAAATGTAGAAAAAATTGTGAACATTTTAATTCCGAGTTGATTGTTAATCAAGTTGAAGATTTAATCTAAGTAAAGTTAAAACATCTTGAACCACGCTCTGCTACCATGTTAAAATGTATAAAAACGTGTGTTTTGTATTGAAATATATTGACGGTAAAAGATTGAGTGACAGTTCGATACAAGATTCAAATATAAGTATTAGAACCTCTTCTTAACAGATACATAGGTACCTACCTATCACGCAATACGGCATTTAGCGGCATAGTGATATTATGTATCTACTGGTTTACTGTTAAACGTTATGTACCAGTTGGTGTAGACTTAGAGTGTATCACGATCAACATCTAACATAAGTGCCGGAATATAAACTATAGCAACATGCGTTTGTCAACGTGCGTGTTGCTGGGTTTGGTAGTCGTGGCCGGATGCGATGAGCTGGCCACAAGCCCTGTGGAAGGTCTTCTAGAGTCAATCCATAACGCGTTACCGGTGCTTTGTGACATCTTTACTAGCGTGTTTGGAGAAGTGGTAAGTGAGTTTTATATATAATTTCGTACATTCGTCATACCTACATGTAAACTTGATCTCATTATCACCATCTTTTACAATTTCATAAGTAAGTAAAACACTAACGGGAGTATTGTCAGACTGGGTGAGTTCCAACCAAACCGTCTATAATCGTAAGCGTGTTTGTTAAAATCTGTATCTATGGAACGTTTAACAAGTTTCTATGGACTGACTGCGCTGTTGCAGCTGTCGGCGCCATAGGTATTTAACGTTGATCGGCCTAAGAGCGGGTTGCATCGAACACACTGTACTTTGCAGGCCGCCTAGGACAACGTTAAATATGGCGCCCGCTGCTGCTATCACACAAAAAACTGTCAAACTTCCTAGAAACTTCCCATACAATCGATCCCATACTATCGACAGTTTGAAACAACCGACACTGTTAATTGCGAAAAGTTGAAGATCGTCTTTTCAGGCAGCAAATGCAACAATCAAGCTCGTGGTGGTGGCTTAGAGTCAGGACTTAGTAGGTAGTGTTATTATAATTCGGTCTTTTGTAAGGTGGAGAAGTCGTCCGTGCTTCCCCATTTGGACTTATCCAAATACTAGCTGTTGCCCGCGACTTCGTCCGCGTATAACATATTATCGTCTAAATGTTTGTTGAAGGAATAAATAAAAAAAAACATTGAAATTAATTTTCTACCTAGTCTTTTAGAAAACAATCTAAAACCGAAGTTACAAATCTCTTACTTTTAAAATCTCTTGCTCTCTATACAAACTAAGAAACCTCTCTGAACCCTCATAGTAAACAGTCTGAAACCGTAGTTACAAATTTCTTACTTTAAAAATGGCTTGCTCTCTATACAAAGTTCGAACCCCACTTTTAACCTTCTTAGGCGATTAATAAAAAAAACGCTGAAATAAGTTTTGTAGTATTTTAGCAAACAGTCTATAAAACCGAAGTTACAAATCCCTTACTTTAAAAATATCTTGCTCTCCATACAAACTTTGAACACCCTTATAATCCCCTTTAGGGGATATATTTCAAAAATTGCTAAAATAAGTTTTGCAGTCTAAACAGACTAAGATCGAAGTAACAAATATCATACTTTAAAATTTTCTTGCTCTTCATATAAACTTTGAACGCTTTTCAGGGAAAAATTAAAAATAAAAACTCGGTTTTTTTTATTGTAATAGGTAAGTATTTTTTCTACAAACTATCTAGTCTCTAGCTAAAAAAAAGTGTTTCGTATACGAACCTTGCACCCTTTTTTAACTCCTTAAGGGGTGAAATTTTCCAAAACGCTGGCAGTAGGTATTTT
The DNA here is from genome assembly GCA_963854355.1 of Epinotia brunnichana. NCBI lineage: Eukaryota > Metazoa > Arthropoda > Insecta > Lepidoptera > Tortricidae > Epinotia > Epinotia brunnichana. The sequence goes on from OY977954.1 coordinate 14,080,459, forward strand.
TTTGTATTTTAATAAGTAGGTACTTAATCTTTCTACAGAGTTTTAAGTTTCTACCTACAAAAAAGTTTTTCTTTACAAACATTGCACCTCTTTATCCCCCTTTTAGCGGGTGGAAATTTTCAAACCACTGAAAGTAAATTACCTATATATTTGTATTCTAATATATAATCTTTCTACACAATTTCAAGTCTCTAGCTAAAAAAAAAAGTTTCTTCCATACAAGTTTTCACCTGTTTTAATCACCCCTAAGGGGTGAAATTTTCTAAAACGCTGAAAGTATTTCATTTTATTTTATTATGTAATCTTTTTGAAAAGGTTTGAGATTCTAGCTCAAAAAATCCCCTTTACCAACATTGTACCCTTTTTTCATACCCTTAGGGGTGGAATTTTCCAAAACGCTATTTTTTTTATTTGTATTGTAATAAGTAATCTTTCTACAAACTTTTAAGCTTATCTCAAAAAGAAGTGTCGCTCATACAAACTTTGCAACCCTTTTTAACCCCTTAAGAGGCTGAATTTTCCAAAACGCTGACTGTACTTTATTTGTATTCTAATAAGTAAGCTTTCTACAACATATTGAGTCTCTTGCTAAAAAAATAATGTTTCCCCCATACAAAATTTGCACCCCTTGTTTACCCCCTTAGGGGCAGAATTTTCCTTTACGTTGAAAGTATTTTATTTGTATTCTAATAAGTAACATTTATACAAAATTTTAAGTCTCTAGCACAAAAAATAAAGTTTCCCCCATACAAACTTTGCACCCCTATTTGACCCCTTTAGGGGTGGAATTTCCAAAGATCCCTTCTTATCCGTTGCCTACGTTCTAAAAGGTAGTTCTGGTGTAAATTTCAACTCTCTAGCCCCAGTAGTTTCGGCTGTGCGTTGATGAGTGAGTGGGTGAGTCAGTCAGGGCATTTATATGTAGGTATAGATAGATAGAAGATGACGAAAATCCCATTCAAATATCTCAAAACCGTTTTAATGTCGCTTGTAAGAGTGAGAAAACGATCGGGGACTGTGACGTCAAGATCCTCGAGCGTTATAGTAAAAAACAATCGTTTCATATGAAGGTACGTTTTGTGGAAAAGGGACAGAACATAAAACTTTGGAACTTAGGTATTACCTATACATATAACCTCTTGCGTTGATTTATTCTCTATTATCCTTTTTTCAAAAAAATATTATTTAGTGTCTACCTACAGCCGGGTCCGCTGTACCAACGTTTTCCATGTTTTTAAACATCTAACATGTTTTCCGTCAGGTTCGGCAAACAAATAGGGTTTTGTTTTGATTGGCAAAACATGTTTGAAGTTTAAAAACCACGAAAACATGGCGCAGCGGACGCGGCTTACGGGGTGTAGTTTCGATTCCTGAGCTATAACCACGAACTTCGGAATTCGAAAATATTCGGGTGTCTCTATCTCTATCGCACTAACATTATTCGAGTGACAGGGATGCAGTTATACGAACTTCGAGTTTCGGTTTTCGTGGTAGCGCCGCAGGCACTTTGGCAGAATGCGCAAAGAGCGCGTGCCATTGCCATTCAAAAAAAACAAATTCGTGTTAATTATATTGTTCAAATTTGTTAATACATTTTTTGAAAATACGCCATAATGCGACATTTGCGCATATATGTTCTCATATCACAATCGAATATGTTTTTATGGTTTAACTTTTGGCATGTGTATCGTAAAGGTCTATCGTAGACTGGATTTAAATTATTAATAAGTGAAAGGCAAAGCAATTCCGCCATTTTGACGAAAATTTGACGTTTCTTATAGCTGACAGTTGGAGCAACGTTTGATTTCAATAAAAATAAATGAAAAATTAAATGAAGTCGTATATTTCGGAAAATTAATTAATTGTCGCAGTCGGATAAAAACTATCCTAAGTTGCAGCTAGAATAATAATGTACCTATATAAAATGTTTCATATTTTTCCGTTCATGGGATGCTGAGAACATTCGTACCACACAAAGCTTAGTTTCAAACTGGCTGATTCTTTTTTTAATTTAGAGATTTATTATAAGTGGAGATGGAGATAAGCGACATGACATTCTGCTAAGGCCTTCCACGAATCCCGTCTGGCCTACCTAGGGCGGGTTGCATTGATCAGACCTTACCGCTCGGCCACGACTATGGTCTTAAGCGACCTGCGACCAGCGTTTTATCTGTTCATTGCGCGGTCGAGACGCGCAACGCACTGTGGTTAATTGGGATCACGCGCAATGAACAGATAAAACGCTGGTCGCAGGTCGCTTAAGACCAAAGTCGTGGCCGAGCGGATAGGGCCTACGCAGACTGCGTTTTTTAAGCGCACCGACGACGCGCGTTTTTGTCGATTTACACGTGATTTGACAGAAACGCGCGTTGACGGCGCGTTTAAAAAACGCAGTCTGCATAGGCTCATGCTCAGGCGGAGCCGCGGGATAAAATAAAGCCTTTGTCCATCCTGAAAGTCCATTCTACTTGCTGGTATATTTGTACGTACAACAGGGTTCCCACTCACAAAACTTGACCTCTTTAATAATATTAAGCAGTTTAAATGAAGCTGCAATGGCCGACGACATGATGTATAAACTCACTGAATAAATTCTTCGTCACAGAGATATATTTCGCCGCGTAATTATTCACATTCTATTACCAACGCGAATCTGCCTCCGTGTTATCGTTTCCCAGCCAACAACCGACACGGGGTTATCCTTAGAACTGTGGTTTCAGAACAAAGCCGCCTTCCGCGCCGCACTTGCGGCGGCGTCCAACCTGGTGCGGATGCTGTTCCCCCCGCGCCCTCCGCCGCACGTGAACGAGCGCTGGTGGGGCGAACGGCAGCACACCGATACCAGCATCAGACGGTTCACTGTGCACTTCTCTGACGAGGTGAATACTTGGACAGGCCTTGGATGACTGTCCTAATTTTAGTTCACTTGCAAACAGATGAAGGTTCCGTTTAATTTATCTCGCTCTTAGAATGACATACTACCTACTACCATAAAAATAAAGTCTGAATTCCAAATGACGTCCTACTGCCAGTAGTAATTAGTCACACGGCGTGCTACAAGGAGCATACAGTTGTACTGCTAGGTATCGTATCTCTATCAAGAGTACAATGGTATTAGCTTACAAATTGATATAAGTTTCGACAAGACCAAATAGAATATTGGCTTTATTCAATAATAAAATAGGACATGATAAAGAAACATAGTTGTTGATAGAATGACATAGTGACAGACAATGTCAGACACTATAGACAATAAGATATTTACAAGTCTTCTTATAAAGACGCAAGGAGGCTATTATGACATTCGCCCCCTCTACGAAGAGACGTAGTCATTCATGAAGGCTGGAGGTCTGCGATCCCTGCCCGAACGCCGAAGTTGGCTGATTCCTGCATCCGGATCGATGTTGGCAGGCGGGTCTTGAATGGCAGATATTTCTTCAGATTGGTCATCGTTAACTTCGTCATATGAAAGGTCATCGTCAACAGCTCGTGGTGCTGGAGCTAACGATCTATTGGAGACTGTTGTCTCTCGCCCATCAGGCAGTCTTATAAAAGAGTATTCTGGGTTACTCTGCAACAATTGAACTTCCTGTACAGCGGGGTCATACTTGGAGCTTCTTACGTGCCTTTTCATAAACACCGGTCCAGGCGAATGTAGCCAAGTCGGCAAAGACTGTCCGTTTTGCGAACGGCGTGGGTGATTAAATAAGCGTTCATGCGGTGTTGTGTTTGTGCTCGTACACAGGAGAGATCTTATAGAGTGCAGCGCCGGTAGCAGTGCCTTTTCCCAGTTTACTATATCTTCATTGTTTGATTTGAGGTTTAGTTGGATCGTTCGCCACAGCGTGCCGTTGAGACGTTCAACCTGTCCATTTCCCTGGGGATTGTAGGGTGTAGTGCGGCTGCATGATGTTCCGAGGGAAGACAAGAATTGTCTAAGTTCATCCGATAAGAAAGATGTACCCCTGTCGGAGTGGATGTACGCTGGAGTTCCAAAAGTGGAGAACAAGTCTTCAAGACAATTGATTACCGTTCTTGAAGATACATCCTTACATGCATAAGCGAAGGGAAAGCGACTAAACTCATCAATTATTGTCAGTATGTATCGGTTCTGGGTGCTAGATGGTATCGGTCCCTTAAAATCAATGTTCAATCTTTCAAACGCGGCTGTCGCTTTGATAAGATGTCCTTGATGTTTCATGTAACGTGGTTTTATTTCGGCACACGTTGGGCATGCGGCCGTCATTCGTTTTACATCCTCTACGGAGTACGGTAGGTTCTTCGATCTGACCCAATGAACCATGCGCGTGACCCCTGGATGGCAGAGATTTCGGTGTAGTTCCACTAGTTTAGAGTTAGAAGCGGCAGTATTTATTTGCATGTATACTCGTGAAAGTGCGTCAGCGGCGAAGTTATGTTTCCCAGGTCGGTAGACTATATCATATTTGAAACACGAGAGCTCCAACCGCCACCTTTCGATCTTTTCGTTCTTTATTTTGTTAGAGTGTGTTTGATTGAACATGTATGCGACAGATTGCTGATCTGTAATGAGTAAGAAATGTCTTGCCATCAGGAAATGTCTCCATTTTCACAAAGCTTCGACTATGGCGCAGGCCTCTTTCTCAATCGAAGGTTGCCTTTTCTCGGAGTCGTTGAGAGAACGAGAGAAGAATGCGACAGGACGACCCTTTTGTGATAGGGTCGCTGCGATGGCAAAATCGGAAGCGTCTGTCTCAACTGAAAATATTTCACTGTCGTCGATTCCTGCTAATGCTGATTTCGATATATCGGATTTAAGGTTTTGAAAGGCAGTGGTAGCTTCTTGAGATAATGGAAAAGTAACTTGGATCAAAGGTCTGATTTTCGTAGAAAAGTTGTCGATCCACTTGGAATAGTGGGCGAAGAGACCGAGCGCTCTCTTCAGTGTAGCAGTATCAGTGGGGATTGGAAGATTCGTTAGCGGTTCCAATCGAGACTTGTCAGGCGTTATAACGTTGTGCGCGATAGTATATCCAAGCAAGTTGATTGATTCTGATTCAAATGTGCATTTGTTCATGTTTAAGGTTAGTTTATATTTTTCAGCGGCCTTCATGAACATTTCAAGATTTTTGTCATGGTCGGATTTGTCCTTACCGCATACAGTTACGTCGTCAAGGTAAGTGAAGGTACCTTTAAGTTTTTCAGTGTCAATTATGTATTGCAAGGTTCTTTGAAAAGCCGCCACCCCGTTCGTTACGCCAAACGGTATTCTTGTAAACTGATAGAGATTACTACAAGCTTCGAATGCAGTGTAAACTTTTTCTTTCGGTAAGATTGGGACTTGGTGGTAAGCACTTTTCAGATCGATTTGACTGTAAACGTTGTATTTTGCCACTTTTGTTATGATAGAATCAATGCTTGGGAGAGGGTAAGCGTCTAGGTCAGTAAATCTGTTGATTGTTTGCGAGTAGTCGATGACAAGGCGCTTACGGTGATGGCCTCCGCCGGCAACGAGTACTTGTGCCCTCCATGGCGAGATACTGGGTTCAATTACTTTGTCCTTAAGTAGGTTGTTTATTTCGTTTGATATGAAGTCTTGGTCTTCTTGAGAATGCCGTCTTGAGCGTATAGCTATAGGCTTTATGTCTGGCGAGAGGTTGGTGAAAACTGATGCTGGCGGGACTGACGCTTCTAAAACGTTGCAGACTTTAAGAGGTTGTTTGTCTCCTCCAAATTGAAGTACGAGTGACGAGTGCTTCCCGAGAACATCGTGCCCGATGATTATATCCGCGCATAGATCGTTGATGATGAGCAGTGGTTGGTGTTGGTACTTGTGTTCACCAATCTGAATTGTTGCATAGCATAGACCGTCGACATGAGATACATTATTGAGTGATGCTAGAGTAATTGCTTGCTTGCAGGGCTTTTGTTTGAGGTTGATTATTCGAGCTAGGTTTTTGTCTATAAAGCTAATTGAGCTACCGGTGTCGAGAAGTGCATCAGCACGATATTCGTTGACTGTAATAGGTATAGTTGCTTTTCTTAGGCTTGCAGGAGCAGCGGCGGATATGTTAGACAAGTTAGAGTAAGTAGATTGATGTTGAGATTGTTCGTCATCAGTGGCGATAGCATTAGCAGATCGTGGATTGGGCCCAGAACTACGGCATACGCTTGCAAAATGCCCTTTCTTTGAACAAAGCTGACATTCGGCGTTATACGCGGGACATCTGTTTCGCTGATGAAGATTACTGCCACCACAGAAGAAACATCGTCGTCTGGTGTGGTTAGGATAAGAATCAGGTCGAGGTCTGTTTGGAGCGTTTGTAGCTGCTAAATTGGTCATCGGCGAGCGTTCTGGAGCTTCAGAGGCAGCATTAGCATGAGCAGATGTAGAAGGTGACAATGTTAGTAATTGCGAAGTGCTTTCGGCAGATTCTAGAGACAAAGCCAGATTCTAGGTTTTTTCCAGAGTGTCAGTGGAGTTTTCTAGAAGTCTTTGTTTGATTTTCTGCGATGATACCCCGGCAATGAAAGCTAAACGTACGACATCGTTTTGGTAATCAGCTGCAGTGACATCTGTGAATTTGCAGTCACGAGCGAGTACGTTTAGGGCTCTCGAATACTCAACTATTGACTCGCCCGGCTGTTGTTTCCTTGAAATTAGAATATGTCGTGCTAGGGTGGTGTTTTGTCGCTTTTCATAGGCATCATTGAGCGTTTTGATGGCTTCGTCGTACGAGGTCTTTGCTTGAATAATATTATAAATTGGCGGAGAGATATGATTGACAAGGAGTTGGTACTTAAGTATTTTATCAGCTGAGGCGGCTTCCCGTGCGATGAAATTCTCAAATGAATATTTCCAATGGGCCCATTTGAGGTCTGAACCTGTCATCGAAGGTTCTACGTCAAACCGTTCGGGGCGCAAATACCGTGACATAGATGAGTTTTCTTTTCCTTCAGTCATTTTTAACGACGCACAAAAAAATTATTATTGAATAAATTGATATAAGTTTCGACAAGACCAAATAGAATATTGGCTTTATTCAATAATAAAATAGGACATGATAAAGAAACATAGTTGTTGATAGAATGACATAGTGACAGACAATGTCAGACACTATAGACAATAAGATATTTACAAGTCTTCTTATAAAGACGCAAGGAGGCTATTATGACACAAATGTATACGCCTATGGCCCGCCTAATATTAAGGATATAACAGCTCCTTGCCAAACCATTAAAGTACCTATTCAACTCAGTTATCTGGAAGAAATTCTGGATACTGCACTTAAATAGTCCCTGTGCATTTAAATTCATTATAAAAATCGAGTGTTCATGGGAGAAAATTCTCAAATGTAATGGTATTTGTTCCACTAGCTAGATCCACGTTAATATTGCAGATGATATCAGACCTGCGGAGCCGCATCCACCACCGACGCAACATCACGCATGCGCTCTACGGCGCCGGGAACACCTACGGCTCCCACTCCGCTCTCCTCGCTCACATCCTCGACCACTGGGCTGGCGGATATGACTTCGGGGCGAGAGAGCGCTGGCTAAATAGCTTCCCGCAGTACATTACGAATATTCAGGGTAATGTCAACTGAGATTATGACATTACACCATACCCAGGTCATTTAATGTCCCCTACACCCTGACTGAGAGGCTGAGATCTGAGATGATGATACTACCAACACAGGGTTATTTATAATTTATTTGGAAATCTCTTAGATATAAAAGAGCCCTTGAGGTCTACTTGCAGCTTCGAAATCTTGAATTTTGAAGCTACCTTAGTAGGTGCACCCGCTCCGGCCGCTCCCTTTATCCCAACAATTTTGGTACAAGCGGCAAATACACTTCCAACAGTAAAAACATTTAAGGCGCCGTAGCTTCATGGTTTTCTCTCCCTCTCACTGAGCATAAGCGTGAGCGAGATGGAAGTGCGTGTTCGGAAGCGCGGATATCATGTTTTTTTTAAATGCATTTTCGAATCACTGATCTCGCTGCAAAAAAGCCTCAAGATTAGATACTATTCGTATTTTTTTGATACCATATAATTAAATTGTTTCAAAAACTCTGTTCGCTTAACTTCGCTGAACCTACGGCGTCTTAAGTACCCATGGTTGTCAGTTTTCATGACCCTACACTTCAGGTCTGGACATCCATTACATCCACGTGAAGCCTCTGAACCCTCACCGGAAGAAGGTGTTGCCGCTGCTGATGCTGCACGGCTTCCCCACCACTGCCTTCGAGTACGTCCACGTCATCCAGCATTTACTGGTCGAGCGTGATGACTGCAACTTCGTGTTCGAGATGATCGTGGCGCACTTACCTGGTTACGGGTATTCAGAGGTCAGCTGTTAATTATTTGTATAAGAGCATGAGATGCTCCCATCATCAACTTACCGACTTATGTTTCACTAGACCTAATGCATTTTTCTTCGAAACAGTGAACCTTTCCAGTTTTTAGGGTTCCGTACTCAAAGAGTAAAACGGGACCCTATTACTAAGACTTCGCTGTCCGTCCGTCCGTCAGTCTGTCTGTCACTAGGCTGTATCTCAAGAACCGTGATAGCTTGAGAGTTGAAATTTTCACAGAGTATGTATTTCTGCTGCCGCTATAACAACAAATACTAAGAACAAAATAAAATATTTTTTTAAGTGGGCCTCTCATACAAAAAACGTGATTTTTTTGCCGTTTTTATAGATAATCTGTCACCAGGCTGTATCTCAAGAACCGTGATAGCTAGAGAGTTGAAATTTTCAAAGATTATGTATTTCTGTTTCCGCTATAACAACACATACTAGAAACAAAATATTTTTTTTTTAAGGGGGGCTCCCATACAACAAACGTGATTTTTTTACCGTTTTTATAGATAATGGCACGGAACCCTTCGTGCGCGAGTCCAACTCGCGCTTGGCCGGTTTTTTTTAAATGTCATCAATTGGAAGTCATTGGGTTAGGTTAGGTTTGTTTTGCAATAATCCTATAAAGTTTACTATTTAAGAAAAAATAATAATAGGTCTAATGAAACGTTAGGTCAAATTATTTAAGCATTTAGGGCTTAAAGTAGTTAGGCCCAACACGGGAGAACCGTGGTTCTGTTTTTGTTTCGGATTCAATTGAACATAAGAAACATTTATAACGGTTTCGTGTATATCCTACAGGCAACTTACAAGATCGGCATGGCTCCGTACCAGATGGGGATAATCATGAAGAACCTCATGCGGCGTCTCGGCAAGCCACGCTTCTACATCCATGCAGGGGACGTGGGGCAAATTGTTGCGGACGCAATGGCGGTCCTCTTTCCGGAGAAAGTGCTGGGATTCCATTCAAACTTCCCTTTCAGGTATGACGAACACGAGTCTTTCAACAATGTTTAATGTGCCGGTCACAGTCGGACGATTTGATAAATGGTTCCAATTGCCGCTGAATTTATTCACAGAAATAAACAATTTGTAACATACTTATCATTATCTTTCGTCGTCTCCAAGAAATTGCCAACTAGATGTAAAATATGTGCTTCATTAGTTTAATTACTTAATGTAAATTGTAAACGTCCCTGTCCTCGACGGTGCATTAGTGTATGACATGGGCACTTTATGTCAGAGCAATAGGTATGGGTTAATTTTGAACTAAGAGAATTTTTCTTCATTCGAATTTAAGCCACTTTGACATAAAGTGCCCATGTCATACACTAGTGCACCGTCGGCGAATTCGTTAACCATATATGGTCAAGTCATCGAAGTCCGATATAGCAGAATAGGTAGTATAAGTTTCGGTCAAAAAAATTTTTTTTGGTACAAGCTTTTATTGCCGACTGTACTTTTCTGTATACCATCATCAACTACTTACTCATTGAGACGATTCTAACGAGCCCAAACTCAAACTTCGTCGGTCAAATACTGAATTCCCATGGCCACTTTCTGTCTCCATCATCGATCGAGCTCGATGGTACCATAATATTGAATTGTCATCCAGACTATACTAATACCCAAAATTTCAGCTCAATCAGATAACGGCAAGTGAATGAAAAATCGATTGCAAATTTTGACGGACAACTTACATACATACATATACTTACATACATACGAACAGGTCAAGTTAATATAAAGCTTGTAAAAATACCTATGCTAACACACACATACACTAAACAGACGCATGATAGACTGTACCTACATTCTCATACATCGATTGAGGTAAGTAACGCACCAAGGTGTCAAATATATGAAAACACAACATCGCACATCTCTCGTGGATATTGACTCCTACCCGCGCGTATCATAGAGAGAGACTCTACTCCTCAGTGGCGGCGCGTGATAATTTTCGACGGTCAACCCGGAACAAATAAAGTTATGAAAGAGTTTAGAGTATATAGCTAATATGGCTTCCCTAAAATTTAATTTTAGGGAAGCCGGTGGGAATTTTGTTGTATGGGCGGTCCGCCACTGCTACTCCTAAATACAAAATAGATCCGTGAGTGATACTTGCTGAAGTTAAATCTAAACAGCATCTATGATTGCAGTATGCGCCCTGAAACGATGACCAAATGGGTGTTGGGACAGCTATACCCGCCAGCGGTGGTCGAGCCTCGATACGAGAACAGGATGTATCCGTTAACAGCCCGCCTGATGTTTTATCTGGAGCATTTTGGCTACTTCCACGTCCAGGGGACGAAGCCAGATAACGTAGGTTCGTGTAATTCTTTATTGTCCATTTCCATAGCATAGAACCTCTACAATTTTTTGTAAAACTACGTCATGGTCACCAGCACAACATAATATGTAGGGGAGGTAGTGGGTTTTACCTTACCTCTTCTTCTGTAGCGGCAAAAACATTCGTGCATCACCGTTATAATCACGCCAGCATTTTGCCGTTTCTGTCGTCTCCTCCGTCTATACTCTCATTGATCCGACACTCCATTATCGTCTCCCACTGTAGGTACTAATTCTTGAGCAAAACTGGGCCAACGTGGACACTTAGGTTATGTTTCTTCTCATCTATGAGAGAAAACCTTCCACCAGCATCCAGCCAGGGGGGCGTATATTTAAGATGATGTTTGTTTTGTTTGAAGGGCACGGCCTCGACGACTCCCCAGTCGCACTAGCCTCCTGGCTCATCGAGAACATCATAATGGCCACGGATCGTACAAGCCAGTATGCTGTCAACGGGAACTTGTCTGTGAAGTACGACATGAACGACTGGTTGGACACGTTCACGATCTACTGGTCGACTGAAAGCATGACAACCGCCACCCGCTTATATGCGGAGTCCCTAGCGTGGAACCAAGACCCACTTACGATAGCTATCATGGCGTAAGTGTATAGAGTTTTATATTATGTTTTCCAAACTGCGTGTACCCGGTCTTTATTTACAACCTGGTCTCCAGTCTTCCGTACCAATTTCCTTAGCCCAAAGTTGATCCAACAGAACTCCAACTCCTGTGCCATTCGCCGCCATCCGCTTCCGATACGAGCTGATCTACCAGCCCGACGACTTCCTCCGAGACAAGTACCCCAACCTCGTGCAGGCAACTACGCCGGACTTCGGCGGACACTTCGCGGGCTACGAGTACGAGCAGCCAGTGGTGCTCGCTGACAGCATTTGGACGTCGGTGGACAGGATGGAGATGATCCATGCTAACCACGGAGGGTTACACGAGTCTAGATTCCTCTTTGGTAGAGTCTAGCTGGTGAAACTAGGTAGTATCAGGCCAGCGATAATATTTATTAACTTACAGCAGCGCCAAACGTGAGTAAGAAATCGATCCTTAGCTCGGTATCCATTAAAATATTTCACTTAGCACACTAATAAGAGTTTTTTTTATAGGCTTGCACTTGAAAATCCCTTTGACTAATAATTTACTTTAAAAAGAAAGTTTTAACCGACGAGAAATCAATCAACCCCTATTTTCCTACCCTTAAAGTTGGTTTTTTTTTCAAATTTATATGGGACCAACTTCGGGGTATACACTTTCCAATAAAAAAATAATTATCCAAATCGAACTATTATGCGTTATGCGTGGTCATACATAAAAAACCGGCCAAGTGCGAGTCGGACTCGCGCACGAAGGGTTCCGTACCATTATCTATAAAAAAACTATTTTATTCTGTGTTTTTAGTATTTGTTTTTATAGCGGCAACAGAAATACATCATCTGTGAAAATTTCAGCTGGAACTATCACGGTATCAGTGAGATACAGCCTGGTGACAGACAGACGGACGGACGGACGGACGGACAGCGGAGTCTTAGTAATAGGGTCCCGTTTTACTCTTTGAGTAAGGAATCCTAAAAAATATATATATATATACGCGTCGACTTGAGAACCTCCTCCGTTTTTTTCGTCGGTTGAAAAACCAAAATAAAATGAATGCATGTAAAATGGACGAAACATCTACAAAACCCTTACGCAACGCTATTTCACTTAAAGATGAAACTGGGAACGATGTACTACCGAGCAAAGTACCAGAACACCTAAATCAACACTTTCTCACGATTGCTTCTAAATGTACGTTAAAAAATACTAACAAATCCGACTCATTACAGTACCTAAATCGTTATCTACAGAATGTAAACATACCTGACCTTTCCCTACCCACAGTCACACTCACTGACCTTAACCGCACGTTGAGGGCTATGATAAAAACACGCGGGACCCTAGACATTTATGATATAAGTCTGAACATACTTGAGTGCGTCTGGCCAGTCATTGCGGGGTTATTAGTAGAACTAATAAACACCATGTTCACACTAGGTGTATACCCTGATGTACTGAAAAGCACACGAGTATGTCCAGTCTACAAGGGAAAAGGTGAAAAAACGGCTGTAGACAATTACCGGCCAATTACTATTGTTCCCAATATTTCAAAAATAATTGAATCCATTTTATCAAATTGTTTAATGAACCATCTCGAGACAAATAACCTACTGACAGACAGACAGTTTGCTTACAGAAAAAATAGGTCAACTACAATAGCCGCATATAAGATTTACGATTGCATAACAACAGCTTTGGATGCAAAAGAAAAGGTAGCAGGGTTATTCTGTGACCTGTCAAAAGCGTTTGATGTGATTAGTCATGAATTATTGTTAGAAAAGATAGGACACTATGGAGTCAGAAATAACGTTCATAGACTATTCACATCATTCCTTGAAAATAGACGCCAGACGGTCGGGGTTCAAATTGAAGGCAAAAATGTCAAATCAACAGAAGGCAGCCTGAAGCTCGGGATTCCACAAGGTTCAGCGCTTGGGAATACCCTGTTTTTGATGTACATAAACGACCTCCCGGCCTCTGTTACTGAAGGTGTGATGGTATTGTTTGCTGACGACACCACTGTGATAGTAAAGGCACCCACGTACTCTCAGCTTGAACATATTTTATCACAGACGTGCAGCCAACTACACGAGTGGTTCTCAGTGAACGGCCTCATCCTTAATGTCACGAAATCCAACGTGATGTTGTTCTCTGCTGGGAGCACCACAAGCATCCCATTGATACAGAGTCCGATGCCACGCTGTGACTCATGTAAGTTCCTCGGATTTACGATCGATACAAGGCTGAAATGGAAAGAACACGTTGACAATTTGTGTGGAAGGCTGAGCAGCGCTGTATTTGCGCTGCGCAAACTGAAACCAATTGTCTCCAGTGACGCCCTGCTTCAAATTTACTATGCGCATTTCTTCTCACTTATGTCGTACGGTATAATTTTGTACGGAAACTCAACCGATTCTAACAGAGTGTTTAAATTACAAAAACAAGCCGTACGCATATTAGCGGGAGTAAATCCGAGGCACTCGTGTAGAGAAATATTTAAAACATTGAAGTTATTGACCCACTACTCACTTTACGTATATGAGGTTATTATGTTCACACGTGGAAATATAAAATTATTTAAACGGGCGAATTTCCCTGGCAGAATCACCCGCCAAACGGGGCGACTACTATCTGTGCCGCGTCGACTTGCGCTGCTCGAACAGAATCCCCGAGTAGTAGGCCCGTCGTTATATGAACGCCTACCCGCCAGTCTCAAAAATGAAATCTCATATGATAAATTTGGGCACCGGCTGAAAGAACTTTTTTGTACTCGACGATTAAAATATGTGTATTAAGATTTCATAGAGAATACTGCAACGTCACTCTTTTCATAGTTGTAGTCAATGTTACTGTCGAAACAATCGAAATAACTACTTTTCGATACGCTCCAGACAACTAAAATAAATTCGACCAATCACGTGGCTGCTTTACTGAACTGTAATGAATTGGACCAATAGAATCGCTTTGATGTCGTACGCTCGTTGATGTCTTTTAAGATATCAACAAGCGTACGAGCGATGAGCTGCACTTCGTTTCAACAGTATCGAGTTTGTTTAATTAGTTCAGTTGACTCGTAGAAAATTAATTTTAATGAACTCGTACAAAAAGTATTGTTCACAATAGTGTTATAATCAAGCTTTTTAATCTCGTACCTTACTTAGGCCACTCAGCAAGCTTCGTGGCCTAAACACGGTACTCGACTAAAAAGCTCTCTATTATAACACGATTGTGAAAAATACTATTATTGTCCAAACCGTTATATTCTGTGAAGGAATATAACGAAACCAAATTGTAAAAATATTTTATTATGATAATTATCTTTAAGTTATTAAGTATTTGTGTTGTTTTTGTTTTTTATACTATTTTGACATGTTATACCGTTGTATTTATTTGTATTTTGATATTGTACCTATTGATAAAATAACTCAGTTATTTATTTTGACATTTGACATTGCTTAGGATATCCTAATTATGTATACAACTTCATTGACATTATTATTTTTCTTTTTGACTTTTACTTGTGACATTTTCTTTTGTTTTTATAATGTCAAATTATTATAGGTACATATTGACGATCTCTTAGTGAATCCATCTTATTTTTGATGTAAAATAATATGTTATTTTCTAAAAGAAATAAATGAATCTAATCTAATCTAATCTAATCTGGTCCTACCTACTGCACTCGTATATCGCTGACAAAGAAAATTGGCAGTAG
Organism: Epinotia brunnichana; assembly: GCA_963854355.1. Taxonomy (NCBI): domain Eukaryota; kingdom Metazoa; phylum Arthropoda; class Insecta; order Lepidoptera; family Tortricidae; genus Epinotia; species Epinotia brunnichana. Next base: position 14,095,471 of record OY977954.1, read on the forward strand.
CAAGTAATTCGAGATATAGGCCAAGCAAATTAGATAAAAAAAAATGTTTTGAGGAATTAATTCCCAGAAAGCTGGAAAACGTTTTAATACTTTCATTTGGTCCTAAATTCATGTAATCCGAGTTTGCACCAACCGCGAAATTTTTACTCTTTTTTTCAGTTTTTTGCATGTGCATAAAAGCAGTAGGACGACGGACGGAAAATGTATTATATTCAATATTAAAGAAGGTAATGTGAAATTTTATTTTCTATTTTTTTTTATTCTATGGGTTTTCAGCAGGTATATTTTTTTCAAAGATATGTTGGTCTTGAAAAGGCGCAAAATCGAAGTTTGCACCTAAACGACAAAATTTTCCCAGTTTCTAACCTTTGATTTCGACTATACCACTGAACCGAATTTGAAGTTTTAGATATTCATTCGACGCAGAATTTGACCTTTTTTAATATTGATTAGAATACATTTTTTGTCCGAAGTACCGTTTTTGTGCTATATGAAAAAAGAGCTAAAATTTATGCACACTTCCTGGGATTAGGCAAACTCAGGTTAGGTACACGTATTTAGGACCAAATGAAGGTATTAAAACCATTTCCAGCTTTATGGGAATTAATTCTTCGAAAAATTCTAATTTGATTGACCTAATATTTATTAAGTGATCTCTTTTTATAAGGTGGCAGCGTAAAGTATCTAACTATTACGATCACTACATACTCGTAGTTAGTATAAAACAAAGTCGCTTCCCGCTGTCTCTTCCTATGTACCTATTTATGCTTAGATCTTTAAAACTACGCAACGGATGGTGATGCGGTTTTTATAATAGGTAGATAGTGATTGAAGAGGATTCAGAGTTGGGCTAAAGAACAGAATTTTTATTCTTATTCAAATCCTTGGGAATAAGAATAAAATAAATAAAAATGCGCTCGTTATTTAAAATAACTAATTTTATTTTAAATAAGGAATGAAATACGGAATAATTGTTCAAATGCGGTTATTCTAACTATCATTTTATTTAAATACTAGCTTTTGCCCGCGACTTCGTTCGCGTAGAACTCGTTTATATCGTAGCTCGATAGAAACTTTCACCCTCCATTTCCATTTTAGGGGTAGATTTCCGATATAAAAACTATACTATGTCCTTCCCCGAGACTCAAACTAGCTTTATCATCATCATATCAGCCGAAAGACGTCCACTGCTGGACATCGGCCTCCCCCAAAGAGTTCCAAAGTGAAGAGTTCCAATCCAGCGGGTTCCCGCGACCTTTACCAGGTCATCAGTCCACCTTGTGGGGGGCCTGCCAACGCCGCGCCTACTAACTACCTCTATACCAAATTTTATCTAAATGGGATGTATAGTAGCTCCATACAAATATTCATCCCCCATTTCACCCCCTTAGGAGACGATTTCCGGGATAAAAACTATCCTAAGTCCTTTCCCGGAACTCACACTATCTGTAAATCAAAATCCATCTAAATGGGTCACTCACATCCAAATTTTCACCCCTTAGGGGAGGATTTTCGGGATAAAACTATTCTATGTCCTTCCCCAGGACTCCCAACTATCGCTATACCGTAAATGGGTTCCATCCAAATTTTAACCCCCATTTCACCTCCATAGAGGATGATCTTCGGGATAAAAACTATCCGTTGTCATTCTCCGGGACTCAAACTATCTTTATATTTTCGGAATAAAACTATCCTAGGTATGTCCTTCCCCAGGACTCCAACTATAGCTATACCGTAAATGGGTTCCATCCAAATTTCCATCCACCATTTCACCCCCTTAGGGGATGATTTCCTCCTTTCATGTGTTACGTAATAAAAAATATTTTATGTCCTTTCCTAGGATTCTACCTCTCTCTATACCAAATTGCATCTAAATGGGACTATCTAAATCTTCAACCCTCATTTCACCACCTCAGAAGATGATTTTTCGGGATAAAAACTATGCATTGTCCTTCCCTGGGTGGGACTGCTTCTATCTCTTTACCAAATTTCATCTAAATGGGTTTATCCAAATTTTTACCCCCTATTTAATCCCTGAGAGGATAATTTTCGGGATTAAAACTATTTGTTGTCATACTCCGGCACTCAAACTATCTTTATACCAAATTTACATCTAAATTTACACCCCCCATTTCACCCCCTCAGGAGATGATTTTTACCCCTATTTCATCCCCTTAGGGGATGATTTCCGTGATTCAAAGTATTCGTTGTCATTCTCCGGGACTCAAACTATTTTTATAGCAAATTTGATCTAAACGGAGTTCATCCAAAATTTCACTCCCCATTTCACCCCCTTAGGGGATGATTAACGGGATAAAAATTATCCAATGTCCTTTTTGCCAGAACTTAAACTACCTCTAAACCAAATTTTATCAACCCCCGTTTTACCCCCTAAGGGGAAAGATTTCCGGGATAAAACCTATCCTTTGACCTTCCCCGGGACTCAAACTATTTATATACTCACCAAATTTCATCCAAATCGGTGTAGTGGTTTAAGTAGCTCCATACAAACTTCCACCCCCCATTTCATCTCCTTAGAGGTTGACTTCCGGGATAAAAACTACCCTATGTCCTTCCTCAGGACTCAAACTATCTCTATACCAAATTTCATCTAAATCGGTTTAGCCGTTTTCACGTGATGCGCGGTCACATAAACAGACAAACAGATAAACAGACAAACAGACAAAAATTCTAAAATCTGTTGGAACGTGTTCTGTTATCGACTTCAAATCAGTAGCCAAATTGCTTCAAGTTTGCCTATAAAATTTGAAGAGTTCCCTCGATTTCTCCAGGATCCCATCATCAGAACTGGATTTTGGTGACAACTGGACCAATCTGGAAGTATATTATGCTTTCAAACAAAGAAAAAAAAATCTAATCGGTTCATAAATTACAGAGTTAACGCGTAACATACACTCATAAAAAAAAATTGAAGTCGCGTCTATTTTTGAAGTCGGTTAAAAACGTTATTCAAATAAAGATAATTTTGTGGTATCATCGGTAAAATTTTGTATGGTGATTTTCACGCAATGGATTTTAGGATTTTATGACATGTTTGGGTTCATTTGGTTTGTTTTGACGAGTTCTATACATTATACTTGGTGCCGATGGTCTGATGATGGAGTCAGGAGGTTGATAGTGGAACTACTGTACATGACACCTTTAGGTGTTCTTGGCTTTCAAAGGGTTAACTAAAGGTACCTTTGATATGTATGCGCTCACGCCGCCGCCGCCCTGGCCCTTCAGTCATATTCAATGTAGTATATGCCTTCAGTAATAAACTAGCTTCGCTCCAGAATGGTTGTTATCATTTCGCACCTCAAGTACTTCTCACTGGCGACAGACGGATGCTGACCCACGCGTGCTTACATTAATTTAAATGGCTAATCCCGTCGGAAGTTTGACCGTGTTTGATCACAGTTCTCGAGACTGGGACATATTTAAAAGTAGGCTGGTGCAATATATTAAATTAAACGCGGTGGGAGAGGACAATAAGTGCGCTTTATTGTTAACGCATTTAAGTGATGAAACATATCGTCTGGTAAGGAACTTGGTGCATCTAAAGAAAGTTGAAGATGTCAAGTTCGACGAACTAGTTGTAGTGCTGGACATGCAGTTTACTCCAAAACGGTGCATTTTCATCGATCGAGCAAAATTGTACGAGGCGACGCGTGACGCGTGACGTGGCGGAAAGCGTCGAAGATTGGGCGGCTCCAGTAAGAGGACTCGCTATGCATTGCGAGTTCGGAGCCTTCGAACTGCTAAGGGACAGATTCGTGCTCGGGTTGAAAGTGGGCCCAAAGCGCGACCGGCTGTTCGAGCGGGATGGTGCCACGTTGACGTTCGCGAAGGCCGCATGTGCCAGGAATGCGCGCGCATTGCCTGTGCCTGCCATCGACGTGCACGTCAAGCAGGAACCGGTGTATCGGGTGGACACGACTCGCTCTGACGCCGGCGGAGCGGAAGGAGCTCGACGCTGCTCTGTATGCGGGATGAGAAGCCACGACGAAAGCAGATTACCGCTGTCAGGTGTGTAGACAGAAAGGGCACCTGAAGAAGGTATGCAAGAAGAATAAGTGCCGTGTCCACAGCATGGAGGCTGAATCTGCCGCATCGTGTGCAGATTGCAAAGAGTGTGAGCTATTTTAATTTGAGGTACCTACGTCCATTATAAGTCAATATTGTTGGATGTTTGTGTTGACGATAAAAGTATACCAATGGAACTCGATTCTGGTTCGGGATCAACTGTTATAAGTGACAAATTATATAATATGTTTTCTGACCGAAAACTAAAGAAATGTGATTTAAAAATGTGCATGTATTGGTCATTAAATCACGCCACAGGGTTGTTTTACTTAAGGGCCAGGGCGGCGTGAGCGCATACATATCAACCTTCCAAACTAAGAGACGCCTATTGGGAAACAGGGTTCAAGGGTTGTGAAAATAAAGACTACCCACAATCAAACCTTTAGGATTTATTAGACTCGGACAAAAACTAGATAGGTATTCAATGTTTGTACATACCTACAAAATAAACTTATGTGAAACAAAATCTTTCATACGAATCAGCATTTAGCAAAATTAAACATAATTTAGAAATAAAAACAGACCAAGCTAAATATTTGTTTCAATCAACCTCCTCTATGACCGGTCCATCGCTGCCCCCGCCTTTCCCATCAGCCCCTGCACCATGGAGCTTCTTCATCAACGGGGCACAAGTTTTGGTCAGATCTTTCAACTTGCTCTCATACTCGTCTTTCTCTGCGAGGCTGTTGCTGTCCAACCAGCGGATTGTCTCTTCGCACTTACGACGGGCAGTAGATACGTTTGCTGCATCCAGTTTACTGCCCGCTTCGTCCAACGCTTGCTTTACACCATAAGCGTAAGACTCTAGTTTATTCCTCGCGGCAACTCTATCTCTTTGCAAATCGTCTTCATGTTTATATTTCTCAGCGTCGGCCAGCATCCGCTCTATATCAGCCTGCGACAGCCTGCCTTTATCGTTCTTAATAACGATATTCTTGCTCTTGCCTGTGCTGTTTTCCTTCGCAGATACATTTAAAATGCCATTAGCATCTATGTCAAATGCAACATCGATTTGAGGGATGCCTCTTGGAGCGGGCGGAATGCCGGTCAAATCAAAAGATCCCAGGATGTTGTTGTCTTTGGTCATAGCTCTTTCGCCTTCATAAATTTGAATGCTCACAGCTGGCTGGTTGTCGGAGTACGTCGTGAAGGTTTGAGACTGCTTGCATGGTATTTTAGCGTTACGCTCAACTATCTTCGTCATGACGCCACCACTTGTTTCAATGCCGAGAGATAGAGGAGCAACGTCGACTAAAAGGACATCTTGGATTTTCGAATGACGCTCGCCACTTAAGATGGCAGCTTGCACCGCTGCACCGTAGGCCACTGCTTCATCCGGGTTTATGGATAAATTAAGCTTCTTGCCATTAAAACAATTTTGGAGCAGGCTCTGTATTTTCGGAATCCGTGTAGAGCCACCGACTAGAACTATATCGTGGATGGCACTTTTGTCCAGCTTGGCGTCTTTGAGGGCTTTTTCAACAGGGTCCAGAGTACCTCGAAATAGGTCTGCGTTTAGCTCTTCGAAACGCGCACGAGAAACACGAGAGAAAAAGTCAATTCCTTCGTAAAGTGCATCAATTTCGACGCTAGCTTCAGTGCTGGAAGACAGCGTACGTTTTGCTCTTTCGGCAGCAGTGCGCAGGCGACGTAGTGCTTTGGGGTTCGCTCGTAGATCTTTCTTGTGCTTCCGCTTAAACTCGTCAGCTAAGAAGTTTACAAGCCTATTGTCGAAGTCTTCGCCACCTAAATGAGTATCACCAGCAGTCGCTTTGACTTCAAAGAGCGACCCTTCATCTATAGTCAGTATGGACACGTCGAAGGTTCCTCCGCCCAAATCAAAAATAAGAACATTCCGTTCTCCCTTCAGGTTTTTATCCAAGCCATAAGCCAAAGCGGCAGCAGTAGGCTCATTTATGATTCTGAGGACATTCATTCCCGCAATGGCCCCAGCATCTTTTGTCGCCTGACGTTGAGAATCATTAAAATAAGCAGGAACAGTAATAACTGCATCTTTTACTGATGTACCGAGATACACTTCAGCTATCTCCTTCATTTTGGTCAGTACCATGCTGCTGATCTCTTCAGGGGCAAAACGTTTCACTTTCCCTTTATACTCCATTTGGATCTTTGGTTTGCCGCCATCGTTAACGATTTTAAATGGCCAGTGCTTCATATCCTGCTGGATTTTGGGGTCATCGTACTTACGCCCTATGAGTCGTTTGGCGTCAAAGATAGTATTACTAGGATTGAGAGCCACTTGGTTCTTGGCGGCATCTCCTATGAGGCGTTCGGTGTCCGTGAAGGCGACGTAGGAAGGTGTGGTGCGATTACCTTGCTCGTTTGCTATTATTTCTACGTTCCCATGTTGCCACACCCCTACGCAGGAGAATGTTGTTCCCAGGTCTATACCAATCGCTGGCATTGTAGTTTATTATTTTCTTCAATATTACTTGTATTATTTTGATATAACGCGCTTGTGAGGTTTGGTAGTAAAATGTTTGACGGAGTTTGACAGATATTCTACACATTTATCGCCTATTTTGAATTTCGAAGCAATGATGGTGTAAGTAACTATCGGCCAGCAGAACCAAAAATACATATGTAGGTATATCTATAAAGGGTTTATTATTCAAATGGGAAAATTCAAAACCACAAGAGATACTGAAAATTGCCCTTAGGTGTATCGAAACCGATTCGAATGGGCATTGGCTATAGTTTATCCCGCGGGTATGCCTGCGTTCTTTGCAATGCGCGGATGTAGCCACGAGGGCAGCTAGCTTTATATAAATAGAGATAATTGTAGATACTAGGCGTAATATTTTTTCTTGATTTATGTAATGAAAATGAGTTTGATCCGTTGAACCGATACAAAAAAAAATTAAACATTTTAAGGCCTCTCACAGACTGGCGCGGTCTGGCCGCGGCGGACAGTAGAAAACTTGTCATTAGCTGTCAAATTTACTATGGTTCGCCACCGCAGGCCGCGCCAGTGTGTTGCAGGCTTAAAGATTCCGTTTTAGCAGCGTTGTCGAAACGCAATCTTACCACAGATTAGACACAAAAGTGAAGTGAAAAATTGGTGAAAAACTTTGAGTAGATAAATACATGGAGAGGCCCTATTCTACTATAGATACATTTATGTTATGCAAATATACATGAAATCTACATAGAAGGTCAAAAACACAACTTATCTCTTTCTTTCCAACTTTCGATAGCGTATGGTGAAAGAGATAGCATGATATTACGTTGCTCTTACTTCCGATACTAGCAACAGATATTACAGCCGCGTGCCATGCGCCATTTTATGCGCCAAATGTCTTTGTAGTACATGCGCTGTCAAGTGGTAAACAACTCAGAGTTAAAATCGTAATTTTCCGTGTTAAAATAGTTTTTTTGGACTTGGTTTTGTGTAGTGAACACATATAGATGTGAACGCAAAATGCCTGCGTGCTCAATAAAGCAATGTGGTGCACGGAAATCAAGTAATCAACCGAATTTGACCATTCATAGGTTAGTAGCCGTTTTTCTTTGTTAACTGCCAGTATATCGCACTATCCGCCAAATGATAGTCAGTTTTGAAATGGATTTATCGTTCCCAACAAGAAAATACTCGTTTCGCTATATTTACAGCAGTATTATTAGCATTTAAATCATACATCTTATTTTGACTAGTGCTGCGCTCTGATATCGACAACTTGCTATTAAATTAAAGACTATGTGAGTAATTTTTTGATGTTATTTCAGATCAATCCGTTGACAGGAAGAGGGTGAAATTTCAATTACTAAATTTGACCCAAGAAACAAGAATAAATAATAAAAACAAACGTGGTGAGCTAAATAAAAGCTTGTAAAAATACCATTGTTTTATTCACTTCTGCACCATTCATATAGTAATCATAGTATACACAGTGGGCTGATTTTAATTGTATTTCTGACCATATTGGAAGGGTCCACGAAAAGAACATGTCTACTCAATCTTTTTTTTCAAAATGAGTTTCTAATGTCAAAATGCTGAGCTCGTTATGAAAACTTGACATTAAAACCTGAATTTGAAAAAAAAGTGACTACACCTGTTCTTACCGTGTCATTCACACTATAGGCAGCTGCGACCTTATCGGTTGTACCAATAAAATGCAATGTTGGTAAAACACTTCACAAATAATATAGTTACGGTAATAGAGTAGTGTACTTGGATATTATTATTCGTCTCGGTCAGTTTCAATTACAGAGAAAACTCAAATATTGATGTCGATATTTTTCAAAGTCCAAGTTGATATCGATAATTGTCTCTAATCGATGACAACCCTACAGCCACGAATTGACAGGCCGCCATATTATGCGCCAGGATTAGGTATACACGCTCATTTCGTAGGTATTTCGTGTCCATATAGTTTAATTAGTCTGAGGTGAAAAACGAGGAAACTTCACTGTTGTCAAGTCACAATGTATTGTCAATGTCAACTATTGTCAAGCAAGTAAAGCGAGTGTTTGTTGTTTGGAGTTGTGAATTGAAATTGCGATTTTATGGTGAAAGTAAAATATTTCAGCACATTTTGTAACCCAATACTCGTTACATAATATTTATTAATGTCGGAAACAAGTTAAACCATATAATTCCATAAGTTCAAGTATAACCTACAAGATCATATGCACCAGTGTAATTTTATTCATTAAAAATACAAAATGCGATATGCACAGTTAGTAGTCGGTCCTGCTGGTAGTGGCAAGGTAAGAATTTTCTAAATGTAATGTAATGTGGCTATGGTTATTTAAATATGTATCTTACTTTGTCTCAAACATCTCAAGTTATGTTTTTAAATTGCTTCTCATTATTATGCTTGAATTGATACCTTTAAGAAAGCGACAAGTGTATGTTTATCTGCCCTATTAAAGATTCAGTTGGTCAGACTCATACGCATCCTATTCCGATTTCAGTCAACATACTGCTCGACCATAGTGAAACATGCAGCGGACACGAAAAGGATAGTAGAAGTGGTGAACCTGGATCCCGCAGCGGAGCACTTTGACTATGAGCCGCTGGTAGACATCCGGGAGCTGATACACTTGGATGATGCCATGGAGGATGAGGAACTGCAGTTTGGGCCTAATGGAGGACTCGTTTTCTGTATAGAGTATGTTTATTATGATATATAATATAGATAGATAACAAACTAATTTATAGGCAACTTCTTGGCAATCTTAAGTTTAGAGTTCCGATACCAAATTACAGATCAGCCCTTACCAGGCGCTCTCCGGACTATATGCATTTACGCATCTATATTAATATCCGCCAAACTCATACCAATCAACACTACGCAATAGGTAAGCTATGCAAGTGCCTAGTGACACTATCATATCATGACACAGAGGTCCTTCTGCTTGCCTGCTAACGTGTTGCGTGTGTAACGTGTTTGTGTACGTGTACAATACACTCCACACTATACACATACACAACACACACACGCACACAACCCACACACACACACAAACACACACAATCCACAGACACACACTGTTGCCCGTGCACTTGTCTTGTCGCTTCATATTGTATTGTAAATTGTGCTTGTTAACCTGTTTCTATGTCCATCTACCAAATCTGTCTCACATATTTGCACTCCAGGGCCCCAAGATACAGGCTTAGCCTAGTTTGGGGTCTGCCGGATATCTCTGTTTATTTATACTTGCGTGTTAAAACTAATAAATAATATTGATTTTGATATTCATAACAATTTACAGTTTTTAATAACATACAGAGAACTTCACAAATTATATAATCTACCCAGGTACTATAACTATCTAAGAACTTCAGTCTATTTTGTGTGATGTTCTGGTTGTGTGAAGTAATATCAGCATTCTCTTGGCTGTTGCTAGTAGGAGATTCTACTAAATTACTCACACTTTGAATTTCAGATCACTTCTAATAGGGAATACTACGCAAAACTGCATAGGGGGCGAAACTAGCAGTTTAGGCATTGTATCTCGTTCCCACTTGCGGTATTGTCTGTGCATACATCCTTGTCACTCATGTGTGTATGGGTGTGGGTCCACACATACATACATATTCTATTCATCCTTCATGGTTTACGGTTTGTGTTAGTGCTGCACTCTGGCGGCAGAACATTGCAGTAATACTCCCTATTCAATTGTCATTTTGCATAAGTAAGCCAAATAACATTGCAACATTATTGTTGTTGACTTGGCCTGATGTTAAAGAAAAATCCATAGGATCCATAGGAAAAAATCAACAGTCCAAATAACCCCGTAAAGTACACATGTCAAACCCAAATATTCGGGCTAATTAGAATAGTATTAGTTTTCTATAAAGTAAGCAAAGAATGAAATGGAACGTATTTTATTACCAAATATAATGAATGACTTAGAACATTAGCCAATTAAAGGCCTCCGCACACCGGCCGCGGCAGCGGCGCGAACGCGGGTCGGGCGCGGGCCCGCGCAAGTTGTAAAACATTGAAACTACACTTCAAACACACATCGCGGCGCTAAGCTACAACTCGGGCAGCGCGGCCGCGGGTCGGGTGCGAAGCGGTTCAAGCGCGGTGCAGTGTATATGATACGTAAAATGGAAGCACCTTCGATAACTCCCAAGAGCGCGATTTTTTTGTTGACATTTATAATACTACTAGTAGTATTAAAAAGTTATAGTGAATATTGACGTTGATTTAGGTATAACACAGCGTTTTCTCAGTGACAAGTGATATTTTTCTTCAATTGAGTATCGCATTTAACTACTATAATCTCCCCTTTAGTTTGCTAAAACGTTCATCAAGTGATAACGACAGTATAATATGAAACAAATAAAAAAGATATATTCTCTTTCTATTAACGTGGGACCAACGCGTGTTGCTACCGCGCGGGCCGCCCTGCGGTTTTAATATACCTACCGTCTCAACCGCGCCGTGCAGGCCTTAAGATTCAAACAGTTAAACTAAATCAATTAATAATCATCCGTGCATTTCCGATTGATTTTACTAACCTAACGTAATAATATATTTCAGAACCCTCCTAGAGAACTGCGACTGGCTGGAAGAGCAACTTGGAGACGTTGACGACGACTACCTACTGTTCGACTGTCCGGGACAGATCGAGCTGTACACACACTTGACTGTGATGCGCCGGCTGGTAGATAAGCTACAGCACTGGAACTTCAGGATATGTGTCGTGTTTATGATAGACTCACAGTTCATGATTGATGGAGCCAAGTTCCTGTCAGGTAAAGTCCAGTCTATTTTTCATGTTGAAGTAGAAGTGTCGAAGTGTCTGTTCCTCTCGTCGCTTCCTCTAAACTCGGCTATCGCACACCTCCGAGGTATCGGTACACACGATCGGGCTAAGAATGAGAGAGTTTTTAGAGAGGTAAGGCACAGCGGAATGTCATCTCGCTCGTATGTGGAGCAGCCCAACTGGGGAAGTACCTCCACCTGACAGAAGACCGCAGCCATAATAGCACCACTGCTTTGTAGTGTTGCTATTGCATGCTATGAAGTATGTGGTGTTGTGTTCCTGGTGGTGAGTAAGGTCGCCAGAGCTCCCTAGGGTGCGCTGTGTTGGGAGTGAGGGACCTGCATGTCTCTATCTGCCAACACAGTGAATCCTTAAGTGAATAAAGGGTCAGCAACGCGCTTGTGATTCTTCTGGAGTCACAAGTGTCCATAGGCGACGGTACCAGCTTAACATCAGGCAGGCCGTAAGGTTGTTTGCCAACGTCGTAGTCAAAAAAAAAATATATTATGGGACAATTTTTACACAAATCAAACTAGCTCCACAGTAAGCTCAATAAGGCTTGTGTTATGGGTACGAGACGACGATATATTTAATAGATATAAATACTTAAATACATAGAAAACATCCAAGACTCAGAAACAAATATTCGTGCTCATCACACAAATATTTGTCCTTACCGGGATTCGAACCCAGGACATTCAGCTTCGTAGGCAAGGCCTACTCTCTAAACGGTCGTCAAAAAAAAAAAAAGAGTATGAACGAAGATGCGACGATTAGAATTTTCAAAGTCAAATTAACCACTCGTTTTCCTCTCAAAGCTATCAAGAGGTAATGTTAAGGGTAATGTCTGGAAAGACCGTTACTGGCTAGTAATAGTTTTATAACCTCTGTAATTATTTTCATCTCGACTTTTTTAGGAGATCATAACTTATGTTGTTGTCTTTGTGTGCAGCACCCTACTGCCGTATCACAGCTCACAATAGGGAAAGTCCATAATTGCCAGGGTCACCTAAATCGATGAGAAGGACAATTAAATAATTTTGGGAACTCGTGGACTAAACATTGATTTTAATAAAATAATCTTGTACAGGTACCATGGCAGCCCTAAGTGTGATGGTAAACCTCGAGCTCCCGCACGTCAATATTCTCAGCAAAATGGACCTGCTGAGCAAATCGGCGAGGAGTCAACTCGACAGGTAATATTCTATAGGTACAGTCAGCATCAAAAGTAGCTACGCAATCGAACACGTCAAAAGTTCTTATTCCCTTTTAATAAGGCCTTTTGACGTCTTCGTTTGCGTAGCTACTTTTGATGCTGACTCTACGCTGGTGCGCCATATGTGGAAGCGAGATCGGTGGGTGGCATCTTGCTCTCACGCTTGAGCCACCACGGCCGCAGCCGCCGTGGCTTGAAATCGTAGCCGAGCCCTATACGCGGTCACTCTGCCTCATATTACGTCTGCTAGTAGCGACTAGTAGCCATAATATCGCGCCTCATATTACGGTTACTAGTAGCGACTAGTAGCCGTAATATCGCGCCTCATATTACGGTTACTAGTAGCGACTAGTAGCCGTAATATGAGGCGCGATATTACGGCTACTAGTCGCTACTAGCAGACGTAATATGAGTACTACATTTCTGATTGCTTGCTAGCTAATGTGATCGTACATAAAGAATACGTCCCTTACTAGCAAGTATGTAAGTGCAAGAGGGACGAATGTTCTATGTCCGACCGACATAAACGCAATCATGCTAGCTGCTCAGGCAGATATAGCTCACCAGTCATCACTCATCAGGCAGGCATTTTCCGAAGGGCCAGTAACTTTATCCTTCTTACAGATTTAATAATCAAATTCAATCTTTTTTCAGTTACCTGGACCCCGACCCCCACATCCTACTAGCAGACATGAGACATTCAAAATCAAGATTTCACTCAAAATACGCGAAACTAACGGAGGCCATCGGAGAAGTCATAGAGAACTTCAGCCTCGTCCGGTTTTACCCGCTCGACATCAAGCGAGAAGAGAGCATAGACGACATACTGTTGACCATAGACAATATCATACAATATGGCGAAGACGCGGATGTTAAAGTTAAAGATTTTGATGAACCTGATCCTGATGACGAATAAGTTGTGCAGTAAAACGTGTTATTTGTGCAGTGATGCAAATAATGTGATATAAGTTTTGATGTTTATAACTGTTGCTTTAACCCATTCGCACGCATGCAAGTCTTAAGTCTATTGTTTTTGGACTTCATATGAAGTGGCCGGTGGCCGTCAGTGGTGGCGAATGGGTTAAGAAAGCAAAAATTAATTTGATTTGAGAGCACATGACTTAGGCGTTAAAAATGTTTGCAGTCAGCTGCGGTTATAACCCGCTCACTACACAAACAACTCGTAAATCTAGCTATGATGGATGAACACATCGTATGTTTACGCATGGATTGGCATGTATCTGTGCCAACATTTGAACTAATAGTTTAAAATCTGTCTATTTGATTGGGCAGTTTTGACAGCCACTCATACTCCTAGCGTTAAAGGCATGTGCCCTAAGGCAAGACCCCAAGGTCCGCTTTGGCATCTAATCCCAAGATTTGGCATATAGCATTGGCATTTGACAGCCACATACGAGGACAAGCGATTCCCAACTGTTATCGCTTGTCCGAATTTTCATTTGTCCCAAAAGCTTTTTTTCTCTGAAGCCGTGATATTTTCAGGATGATTATAAAACTAACCTAATTGGTTCTACGCGATAAGTATTAAAAAAAAATTAAAAGTTTTCGAGATAATTGGCTTTTTGCCGAAATGAAAATTCGGACAACAGATACAGTTGGGAAGTGAAATTTAGTGATTGCGATAGGTTACCAGTCAAAGGCTATGCAGAGTTTGGGGATATTTCCAATCTTCATCTCGGTTATATTTTATGCGAATCTGAAAGTATATTGCCGTAGCATTTTCTATTTTAAGAATACAAATAAAAGTACATAATCTTAAAAAATGCATTTATTTTATTTCACAAACGTAAAACATCAGCCTACATTACCTAGCTACAGTAGTATTAAAATGACAGTTTTGCAATACAGTACAATAAGCGTACTTATTCAATGATTTGATATCAAATAGCCAAATTTCACTAATTTGGTTGGTTGGTACCGTCGACTCGCCAATAACAATAAAGAGACGTTTAAGTCCTCAATTTTTGTATATAAGCTGTTAACCCTTTCGACTCCGTATCAAAAACAAACAATCCTATGTTTTTTTATAACCTTCGAAATCGCTAACATTAATAGTATAAGCATGACAAATATTCTAACACAACAACCACTATATTCATCTCGCTCGTGACGACTTAAAGCATCGTTGGCGTACAAAGGGTTAAAGGGCAACAGGTGATCTTCCCATACAGTCAGCAGCATATACATTAGGAGTTGCTCGAAAAAACTACCCACTACTATAAAATGGTGTGCAGATATTTTTGAGCTTTACCGTGAAGACATTCTTTTAACAGGTAAAATGTAAACTACGAGTAACAATGAAAAAACAGTCAAGTTTAAAAATAAATTAAGACGGTGCCAAAAATATGTTTACACAATTTTACTACCTCACATATTTTTGACCTCCACTTCGGAACGACCTATAGCCATATTGAGATAAGATAAATGTCATATTTGTTTGTGCGCTCTCAATAGGGGTGTAGACTCAAAATTTATTATTACTTCAAAAGAAAGAAGGCAAAAAAATATGAAATTTTACCTTCCAATAAAATTGTTATTATGTTTCCTAAGACGTCCAGTATTCCTTGGACTTGAGAGGGCGCCACTGCGCACGTTCGAACGTAGCCGTTTGCGTCAAACTGTCACTCCACGTCATCGCTGTGACGTCACATCCGCCTCCCCTCCTGTCAAACCAGCCAGCCAGCGCCCGCGCGCCCGCCGCCATCTTGGCTTCCTCATTGTTGCGGAGGAAATGCCGTTGGCAGCCCACCAGGAAGCCCTTATTCGAATACTGGACGTCTTAGGAAACATAATAACAATTTTATTGGAAGGTAAAATTTCATATTATGTGTTCCGTTCGACGTCCAGTATTCCTTGAACTTGAGATCTGTTTATTATCTCCTGGTGGCGGGTCAGCGGGCGCCCACGCGTAGGTAGAAAAACAATTTTCCTACAAAAGAGAACTATTGGATTAGCGTTAGATTTCTAACGGGCACTAAACATTAGACATTAAATAGATTCGTCTAAGAGTAGATTTTAGGTGCCAAATAGCTTTTGTTATAAATGTCGTTAATTGGATAGTTTTCCATCCAGTTTTAACGACGATACCACGGGTCGAAAAGTTAGTCAGATGTTACTTGAAGGCCCGATTCTGTCTGAAGACGCAGCATAAAACCAAGAGAAGAGAAAGTATATGTATATGTACTTTAAATCCCGTCTCCGATAAGCTTGGCATGGACGGTACACTAGTTGATTCGACTAAATTAGAGCAGATTATTGAAGTTTTACACCTTCCGAAATCGTTATAAGAATATATCCAGAACACTGGGTTAATCATTTTTGTCCGGAGCTTTCAATAAGTCTGTTGATAAAATTATCTTATTTAGGACCAGACTTCGGATACAGAGCAAGATTTGTCAATTTGTCTGGGCTACAGTGTAGCCATGATCTAAAGTGTAGCCATGAAAAAATAATTCAGTAAAAGTGCAGCCGATCTTCTTGATACGCCACATAAGTTATTGAAGTAAGATTGTTGTGTTTAGGTAATTATCTAATTTCCTCGCATTCCAAACCTATTTATTCAGTGGTTTGAGAGGCAGTGGTATGCACAAACACATTGAAGGTATTCTTGAATGTATCCGTTCGAAGGTATCATAGTGACCCAAAAGGTAGCTGATAGCGGTCATTGCAGATTTATGAACAGAAATAATAATTCGTACTGAATGCAGTACGCGAACACATTCGACAGAAAAAGTGCGCATGGGACGAGGTACCTGGCTGTTGATCTTGTACCTGGCACGCCATTACGGCCATTTAGTCATACAGGCGTGTATGCGTGCGGTAATAAGTGAGCTGGCGTGTGACGCTCGGAGGAGTCTTCTCTGCTCCGACCAGCCTGGTGTCGTCACGTCCCACCCGGCGGGCGGATAGTGGCCGTGTCACTCAGGAACGCCTGCACATTGTGAACCTTCATCGGCTCCGCTACGGCTTGCCTCTTCAGGTCTGCCCAACAGAAGAGACTGCCCCACTTGCGCGTCATCATGCTGAAGAGGCCCAGCGTGGAGCGTGATGTGGAGCGCGGAGCAGGAGTCTGGAAGGTGGGTGTAGGTCATTCCGTAACACCGATATCTGTTGGAGACGTCGTGACAGTAGGCGCTCGAGACTTGCGAGTCGATCGAAAAGTATTGCCACAAAGTGTGTGTGTGTGTGTGGGTCGATGGGCGAGACACCCCAGCGGACGAACATTTCTTGCCGGTGGTTTCTGGGCGCTACTGACCTGGCAAGTAGTATGGGACCAGTGTTTCCCGTAGATAGTTCTTTCCTGCCAGCAGTCTGCAGCAGGTAAAGGCATCCATGCTACCACCCACCGGTTGTCAGTTTGTAACACAACAATATAGTTAGTCTTTCTCACTTACGGTTAAATGCGGGTCTGTTATGCCGGTCAACTACGGTATCTTGTACAGTAGAAGGGAGACGAGGGGGGTGCATTGCGCTCCTCGTAGTCTTGCAGGTATAGTCGGAGAGTGTGGCAATGCAACCTTCCTCCGTGGGTCGTAAAGATTGCAAAATTGAGACGATCCCTTCCAGTATGAGACCGTCTAACACGAGACAGGCATATATCGCGCCGTATAGTGTTTACCTTTTCCGACGGGTACGACAGGTCGGTTTGCTTGGGGCCAAAAAACAAAGGAGTCGTTCTTCCCATGGCTACTAGTTAAGGGCTTGCTAGCCAGTATATAAAGTTTTTATGGCATACTATTATAAAAACAGGAGGCGTTTATACGGCGGAGTAGGAATCCTACCAAGCACTTGAACTTTATGTCCCTTAATTTAGGCAATGTCTACTCAAAGACATGGACCATGATTCCCCTGTTTTATTAGTAATCAGTTCGATAAGTTTGTATCATATCAAGGACGTCATCCATATAGACAGTTACCAGAAGGCCCTGGGACAACAAGAAAAGCAAATGGCTGTAATATCTTTGAAATAGTCACGAATAATTTATAAGTACATGCACTAAAAGCTTATTTGAAGAGAGTTTATGTGTCACGGCTGTATCGGGATATGGCAGTGTACAAACTTGTGCATTAGAGAAGTCCATAGATAGCATAACACGATCAATAGGGTTTTTGAACAAAATAAAATCGTTACTGATCTGAAATCTAAGACGATTTTCGGTGCCTTCAAGTCTATGCTAAACTGTTTCGGTAAGACATTCACGGAAGTCATTATCTATAGTGGCTTATCCGAATTGAGGTATTTATTTCCGATCCCTTCTCCTTGAGCGCGGAATCTCGGGCTCGCTTCGGAGCGGCAAGTGGTTTTGTCCCAATTTTTGTTTATTAGGCCTCTGCGAAAGGTTTGTCTTTATAGAGCAGAACCTGAGCGGGACAGCGAGAGCGAGCTAAGAGATCATGTGAAATATGTTTGCCTACCTTGCCGATGCCGTCCATTCTCCACCTGTTCCAGGATTGTTTGACGGGGTTGAGAAATATATATTCAGAGGTCGGAGACCCCATCTTACTTTTTAACGAATCTCATATCGAGTCCTCCGACCGCACGGTACGTTTTTCCGAGAAAAACTGCGGGACCTTGTAATTTGATTGATTACCAAGTAGATTAGAGCCTGCGGCGTACTGGACCAATTGGATATAATTGAGAACTTAGGGCTTCATTCTGAGTGTTAGGTTGTACCCCGACACTCTGCAGCTACTGGGTCGCTCGCTCGCGCAAGAACGCCGGGGAAGTCACGCAGCTCCTCGTTGATTACCTCAGTAAAGCCCAGAGACGTAAGTAGTTCTCCTGTATCGATGTAGCGGCGCCGTCTTCCACTCCGGACGGCGGGCGTTACCATCGTGGCGGGCAGCGCCAGAGTAGCGTGGCAGACAGCGCGGCATTGGCGAACAGCGCCAGCGTGGCGGACAGTGTTACCGTGGCGGATAGCACCGCCATGGCGGACAGCGCCAGCATATCGGGCAGCGCCAGCAGTGGCGGGCAGCGCCAGCAGTGGCGGGCAGCGCCAGCAGTGGCGGGCAGCGCCAGCAGTGGCGGGCAGCGCCAGCAGTAGCGGGCAGCGCCAGCAGTGGAGGGCAGCGCCATCATGCCGGACAGCGCCAGCAGTGGCGGGCAGCGCCAGCAGTGGCGGGAAGCGCCAGCAGTGGAGGGCAGCGCCATCAAGCCGGACAGCGCCAGCAGTGGCGGGCAGCGCCATCATGCCGGACAGCGCCAGCAGTGGCGGGCAGCTCCAGCATGCCGGACAGCGCCAGCAGTGGCGGGCAGCGCCAGCAGTGGTGGGCAGCGCCAGCAGTGGCGGGCAGCGCCATCATGCCGGACAGCACCAGTAGTGGCAGGCAGCGCCAGCAGTGGCGGGCAGCTCCAGCATGCCGGACAGCGCCAGCAGTGGCGGGCAGCGCCAGCAGTGGCGGGCAGCGCCAGCAGTGGCGGGCAGCGCCAGCAGTGGCGGACAGCGCAAGCGAGGGGGGCAGCTTCAGCGTGGCGTACAGCACCGCCGTGGTAGAGAGCACCAGCGAGGCGGACAGCGCCCATATAACGGGCAACGCCACCGTGGTGGACAGCGCCAGCGTAGCGAACAGCTTCAGCGTGGCGTACGGCACCGTTGTGGCGGGTAGCGCCAGCGTGGTGTACAGGATCGCCGTGGTAGATAGCGCCAGCGTGGCGTACTGCATCATTGTGGCGAGCGTCCGGCGTAGTGGACAGCATCGCCGTGGCGGGCTGCGCCAGCATGGCAGACAGCACCGCCGTGGTAGATAGCGCCCGCGAGGCAGGCCATGGCGGGCAACGCCTCCGTGGTGGACGGCACCACCGTGGCGACAGAGCCAGCGGCGGGCAGCGCCATCGCGATCGGCGTCGCCATCGTGGCGGACGGCCCATGGTAGGAGGTGGCGCCATTGAGGCGGACGGCACCAGATAAGGGGTGGCGCCATTGAGGCGGACGGCACCAGGGTAAGAAGGTCGTTGCCGGTGGCGGCATCGTGCCGGATAGCACTATTACATCATAACGATTGGCTCCACCACAGAAGCAAGCGCCGTCGCGGCGGGGGCGCCGCCACGTGGCGCGCGGGAGCCAAAACGTGGCGCGCGGGGACCAGCACGTGGCGCGCGGGAGCCCCATAGCGCGCGCGGGGGCCAGCACTTGGCGCGCGGGGGCCAGCACGTGGCGCGCGGGGGCCAGCACGTGGCGCGCGGGGGACTGCACGTGACGCGCGGGAGCCCCATAGCGCGTGCGGGGGCCAGCACGTGGCGCGCGGGGGCCTGCACGTGGCGCGCGGGAGCCCCATAGCGCGTGCGGGGGCCAGCACGTGGCGCGCGGGGGCCTGCACGTGGCACGCGGGGGCCTGCACGTGGCGCGCGGGAGCCCCATAGCGCGTGCGGGGGCCTGCACGTGGCACGCGGGAGCCCCATAGCGCGTGCGGGGGCCAGCACGTGGCGCGCGGGGGCCTGCACGTGGCACGCGGGAGCCCCATAGCGCGTGCGGGGGCCAGCACGTGGCGCGCGGGAGCCCCATAGCGCGTGCGGGGGCCTGCACGTGGCGCGCGGGGGCCTGCACGTGGCACGCGGGAGCCCCATAGCGCGTGCGGGGGCCAGCACGTGGCGCGCGGGAGCCCCATAGCGCGTGCGGGGGCCTGCACGTGGCGCGCGGGAGCCCCATAGCGCGTGCGGGGGCCAGCACGTGGCGCGCGGGGGCCTGCACGTGGCACGCGGGAGCCCCATAGCGCGTGCGGGGGCCAGCACGTGGCGCGCGGGAGCCCCATAGCGCGTGCGGGGGCCTGCACGTGGCGCGCGGGAGCCCCATAGCGCGTGCGGGGGCCTGCACGTGGCACGCGGGAGCCCCATAGCGCGTGCGGGGGCCAGCACGTGGCGCGCGGGGGCCTGCACGTGGCACGCGGGAGCCCCATAGCGCGTGCGGGGGCCAGCACGTGGCGCGCGGGGGCCTGCACGTGGCGCGCGGGAGCCCCATAGCGCGTGCGGGGGCCAGCACGTGGCGCGCGGGGGCCTGCACGTGGCACGCGGGAGCCCCATAGCGCGTGCGGGGGCCAGCACGTGGCGCGCGGAGGCCTGCACGTGGCGCGCGGGAGCCCCATAGCGCGTGCGGGGGCCAGCACGTGGCGCGCGGGGGCCTGCACGTGGCACGCGGGAGCCCCATAGCGCGTGCGGGGGCCAGCACGTGGCGCGCGGGGGCCGGCGGTCTGCCCCGCCGCGCCGACGGCGGCACGCGGGGCACCTAGGATATTGTTATGTAACTGACTCACCGATCGATTCGAAAGATATTCAAACCTCCATTCCGGGCCCGACAATGTGCTCGACGAGCGCACGCGCCCACGAAGGCGAGACTCGCGGCCGCTTTCGGGCTCCGATGCCATCCATCCTCCGCATGACCGCGAAGCGCGTTCATTCTCCTTCGACGTGGAGCGACTCTCGTTGCTCAAAATGCGATTCCAAAGCACTCGCGAACAACGAAGTAAAAAAATTACAAAAGAGGGTAGTCCGATAGAAAAGATATCACTCGCGATTCGCTTTCCATAACTTTTATACTATTTAGGACTCCCTCTATGCAAAATAATACTATCTGATGTTAAAAATCGAGATTTAAGATTCCTTGTTGCAAAAATAGCTACGGTACGTCCGATCTGTACGGCAGACGACGCAACAATGAGGAAGGCAAGATGGCGGCGGGCGCGCGGGCGCTGGCTGGCTGGTTTGACAGGAGGGGAGGCGGATGTGACGTCACAGCGATGACGTGGAGTGACAGTTTGACGCAAACGGCTACGTTCGAACGTGCGCAGTGGCGCCCTCTCAAGTTCAAGGAATACTGGACGTCGAACGGAACACATAATATGCCTAATGACGAAAATCCCATTCGAATATCTCAAAAAATTACGAAGCTACAACCGTTTTAATGTTGCTTGTTAGAGAGAAAACGCTCCGGGATAGTGACGTCACGATCGTCTAGCGCCATAGTAAATGACAATCGTTTCATATGAAAGTGCGTTTTGCGGAAAAAGGACAGAACATACCCCCTCTTAAAACTTTGGATGGTTATAAATTTGTGATTATTTAACCTCATGCGTTGCTTTTTTCTCCATTTAACTACATGTTTAATCCTTTTTCGAGAAAATGCAACATTATTGATTATTTTATTTAGTGTCTACACTACACCCCTATTGCACGAGTGCGATCACTCCAAGTACTATTTGCATTCGCATCATCTTATATGTCGGTACTGTACTTCTGTTGACTGATTACTTCAGCTCCTTGGCCGCCTTGCCTTTGACACTAGGTCAAAAAACTATTCAATAGAAAAGTTCATTTCACTTTAGCTACAATTTACTATTATATGTTCAACTCCTCACTCCCAGTCACACAAATCAAAGACAATATTTACAATGTCCATATATCGGACTATAAATACACAAATAGCCTTTTTGACGCTGGTGATTATCAGGGCCGCCACCATACAGGTTGAATTCGGAATTCGCCCCGTTGATTCCGCCCACAGCTGCTCCATTTAAAATGGCCTTATCACAGACAGGCGGACGAATACGACGGCGGAATGGGGAGCACCAGAAAAAAATCGCAGAGTTTTTAGCTGCGTCCATTATTTTTGAAAAATATATACAGTTTCCTCACTTACGTTTTTGGTTTAGGATGGCGAATAAGACACTTTCCTTGATCCGTCTCATATTACAAAAAATATTTTTAATATATGACCCTGGCAATGTCAAATATAGCTGCTGCAGCTGTCAATTTCATTGCCATTATCAGTTTACCACGGATTTTTAAGATATTTTTTGTAATATGAAACGGATCAAGCAAAGTATCTTATTTGCCGTCCTAAATCCAAAACGTAAGTGAGGAAACTGTATTTATTTTTCAAAAATAATTGACGCAGCTGATGGTCCTATCAACAAAAAATTAATCAGGCACTTCTAAAATTTTCATCCATTCCCAATTCAGCCCGCCTATAGATTGTGTATGTACAGTCGCCACCACATACATAGGTACACTATAGGTGTTCAAAAATATCGGCACATGCACCCTAATGCCTTGAAAATAGAGGTGTGTTCCGATGTTTGTGAGCTGCTTATTTGCTCCGATGTATGTGATGGCGACTGTACTAGCTGCGGTCGGAATCAGTCCGGCGGAATTCACGACACGTGTCCACTTTAAACGTCGTTGGCGCTCAAAAGGTTACAGCAACTTATTCTATCAATTCCTCCGCGTTATCAGAGGGTAGTAAATTGAAAGAGCGTCAATGACAAAGAAAACATTACACGTCCAAAGTGTTCATTTTATAATATTTAGCAATTTTTATAATATTCACATAATTGTCACAATTTATTTCACTCTCACTTTCATGACAATAGCACAATAGTGAGCTTGTCATGGTGTCTAAACATGGCTAAATTTAGCGCGCTTGCTCTGTCGCACT
Organism: Epinotia brunnichana; assembly: GCA_963854355.1. NCBI lineage: Eukaryota > Metazoa > Arthropoda > Insecta > Lepidoptera > Tortricidae > Epinotia > Epinotia brunnichana. The sequence continues at coordinate 14,118,469 of OY977954.1, forward strand.
CATTAGAGCGATGGCTCTTCCTACCCCAGTTAGCGCGCCTGCTTTATATGAAAAGTCCGCTGTCACAACATTATACCAGTTAACCCTTTGAACGCCATGTTAAATATACAGGTGTTTGGTAACATGAATAGGATGCAAAGCCGAAAGTAGGTGATAGTTTAGACCATTGAGAACATTTTAAGCCAAACACGTCCTAGACAAATGTTGTTTTTTCCAAGTTTTAAGATTTTTATGAGAAAACTCCAACATGTCAGACTAAATCGACAATAGTACTTTTGTTACTGTAGTATTTTTTTAGTTTTATTTTGTATTGTGCAATGTCTATCGTACACCATAAATGTAATTTAAAACATCTGTGTCTAAAGAAAAAAAGACTACAGCGATTTAAAAAATTAAAACTTGAAAAAAAAATTTTTACTTAGGACGATAAAAAAAACCGAAAAACGCCAAAAAAATATATTAAAATGTTCTAAATGGCCTAAACTATCACCTACTTTCGGCTTTGCATCCCGTTACCAAACAGTATTAGAAGTGTACTGCACTTGAAAAAAAGGTTGCTTACACATTCTAAGCGCTACGCCAATGACTATATAAAATTTGTCGTCACGTCAAGTACGTATGGCAAGCGTTGTTAGCATTCAAACGGTTAAATATAGCTGCTTATGCGTTTCGCCCAGCATTAGATGGCTATAAGAAATGAGAAATCAAATTTCTTCAGCACTGTCTGTGTCATACAATACAGAGAAGGTATTGTCTTTTTTTCACACTGAACACACCAAAAACAACATCTTCGAACATCATGCGGCATTATTTTTCACTTTTTTATCTTAATTTAATAGTTATTTGTTCAACAACAGAGCAAAGTAGATTTTTGCTGCGAGTGTTGATGTTGAGTCCCGAGCAAGCGAAAGATTCTATATTCAAAATTAGAATCTTGAGCATAGTGAGGGACTCAAAGACACGAGATGCAAATATCTTTGCTCTCGTGTGATACATACAACTTTTCACCACAGCAGTGAGAACATCGCCACGTTAAAAAATATATCGTTAGGCTTTACGCACCTCTCTTCTTCTGAATTTGTAATAGACCCCACACCATGATGTGTCACCAGTGCTCGATATCAAAATTAAAAAGCTACTTTGACTCACGGAGTGAGCAAAATCGCATTTTGCTCACTGTTTTCACGCAGCAAAATATGCTTGTTCGAGCAGCTGAGGTGAAAAGGTATTTTATCCTTGATTAACTAATGTTAATTGATGGTTGTTAGGACTTGTACATAATCCTATTTACTTCGTACTTTGTAAGGATCATGTAGTAGTATTTCCTCTTCCTTATACTAGATGTAGAAATGATCTTCATAAGTCAGACTTGCACTCACATATAATTTGGTACTTATTTACGAAGGGCTACAGTCTGTAGTCAGGGCAACTTCATGGTCATTCTTTATTTCTGCTAAACTGCTCTGGTTTTTACTAGGACTCTGCTGTATTTCCAAACCACGTCTACTACTGTAGCTCTTGTATAAGTTTTATCGATACAAATACGTTATATATTTGTATGGCAACGTGTAGTTCCTAATAGAGGCGCTGCTCGCGCAATACAAATTGAAACTAAATGCAAACGCATTCGAAAACGTATATGTATCGATAAAACTTATACTAAAGCTTTTTTTTTCGTGGAGAAAAACTGCGAACCAGGTACACAGCTCTCGGTGGAGGTCTGGGTTATGTGGTATTTCTACACATTAAAAACTCCACGTCAACCGCCATCTGCGCTAAGTAACTCGGAGGACTCTAGGATGAACGCACTAGAGCCCTCCTCGCGCTTTGCCTCTGCAGGCTCGTTCTGGGCAACTTCGCCGCCTTCTCGGGGGTACATGGCCGAGTGCTGTGGCCCCCGCCACAAAAATCACTGGCGACCCCGTTGACCCCCTTAAGTCGCCTTTTACGACAGGCGGGGGAGACTGTAGATTTATTCTTGCCCGAGTCTACATGGTTACTGATCCAGGCTACAACATTCTGGAGGGTTCCTCTTGGCTGGGCTTCACTTTAGTCCTAATCTCATAGATATGTCATATAGGGGCATTTTCATTTATTTATGTCTGAAAACCGAACGTCAAAGTCAAACTCATATTCGTAACACAACCGACAGGTTAGACAAATGACTTAAACGTCATTTTAGTTAACTTTAACCTACAACTTTAAATGAAACTCCCCAATTAACATTAAAGCGGATACTTCATATTATATCCCAGATATTTAACACAATATTGTGAACATTTCATTATATCACGGGTAGGTCACATATTATCGCGAAGTGACACTACACTATATCCCAGGTATAACACACCTACATTGTGAATATTTCACATTATACCACGGGTAGTTCACACATCATCACGAATAAACACGATTTCCTAGGTATTTCACACAACATTGTCAACATTTTACATTATATCGCGGGTAGTTCACACATTATCGCGAATATACATCCCAGGTATTTCACACAATATTGTGAACATTTCACATTACATGGCGGGTAGTTCACTTCACACATTATCGCGAATCAACACTGTCTCCCTGATATTGGTCACCGTAGATACACTATATCGCGGGGTCATCGTTAGCGCTCTCGTAAGGGTTCGGGCGCGGCTCGGCCACGCTGAACACGAACATGAGGCAGCCGAGCTGCAGCAGCGCGCCGTGCGCCACCAGCGCCGAGCCCTCCCAGGCCGCGGCCGGGGCGCGCGGGGGGGCGCAGCGGCACAGGGGGGGCCCGCAGGTCACGGACCCGTTTAGCCTGCTACATTCATTATACAATACAATACAATACAATACAATACAATAGGGAACATGCAACGTTTTCTTTTATTACGAAAATCAAAAGTAAAATCTAGAGGAATATCAAAACAGCATTAATTTTTCAATTTGGCTTTCGTAAAGGCTTATCAACTGAAAGTGCTATTCTTTGCCTGAAGCAAACTGTAGGGTATTATACCGATAGAAACACTCCTATTTATGCGTGCTTTCTCGACCTGTCCAAAGCTTTTGACCTTGTGTCATACAAATTATTATGGAAAAAGTTAGAGACAATGGGCGTGTCGAGTCAGCTAGTGCGACTTTTACAGTTTTGGTACGGCAGTCAGGCCAACAGCGTGCGTTGGGCCGGCCAGCTGTCCGAGCCGTATAGGTTGGAGTGTGGTGTCCGACAGGGGGGGCTGACCTCACCTTTGTTGTTTAATGTATATGTTAACGAGCTAATAGGCGAGCTAAGTAGCGCACATGTCGGCTGCTCAATTGATGGTTTATTCATAAACAATATAAGTTATGCAGACGACATGGTGTTGTTAGCGCCGTCGATTAGTGCGTTAAGGAAACTAGTAGAAATCTGCGAGAGGTATGCCAAAGCCTACGGGCTGAGATATAACCACGCCAAAAGTGAAGTTATGATATTCAAGGCCGGTAAAAAATGTCCAGGTAATGTCCCGCCCATCAGGCTAACTGGAAATGAACTTACATGGGTTAATAAGTTTAAGTACTTGGGGCACATTGTTACATCAGACCTAAAAGACGACGTGGATATTGAGAGAGAGAGGAGAGCGTTGGCGGTGCGTGGGAATATGCTTGCTCGTAGGTTCGCTCGCTGTACAGACAGTGTCAAAATCACGCTGTTTAAAGCATACAGCCAGACATTTTACACGAGCAGCCTTTGGGTAAGGTATGCTCAGCGTTCCCTTAACGCCATTCGCGTCCAGTATAATAATGCATTCAGAATGCTGATGGGGCTGCCTTGGTTCTGCAGTGCTTCGAAAATGTTCGCGGAAGCACGCACTGATGGTTTTAACGCCATCTTGCGCAAGCGAGCGGCATCTCTAATGCATCGGGCAAGAAGCAGCTCCAGCAATATTCTGAATGTATTAGCTGATAGGTATGACTGTGGCATTTACAGACATTGGGTCAAGCTGACTGGGAAGCTGAACACTGAGTATAGATTAATATAGCATAATTTAATTTACTAACATATCTTAATTGATTGTGTAACTGTGTACTAACAAAGTTTATGGATTTATATCTGAAATAAATGATTACAATACAATTAAAACTGCGGTGCGGTGCGGTGCGGCGCGCGCTCCGACACGTCCATACAATATAACACGTACCTAGGAGCTTCGGTGACGCGGTGCCGCACGAGCTCCCTGACGGCCTTGGCGCGCGTCTCGCCCTCCGACACGTCCATACAATATAACACGTACCTAGGAGCTTCGGTGACGCGGTGCCGCACGAGCTCCCTGACGGCCTTGGCGCGCGTCTCGCCCTCCGACACGTCCATACAATATAACACGTACCTAGGAGCTTCGGTGACGCGGTGCCGCACGAGCTCCCTGACGGCCTTGGCGCGCGTCTCGCCCTCCGACACGTCCATACAATATAACACGTACCTAGGAGCTTCGGTGACGCGGTGCCGCACGAGCTCCCTGACGGCCTTGGCGCGCGTCTCGCCCTCCGACACGTCCATACAATATAACACGTACCTAGGAGCTTCGGTGACGCGGTGCCGCACGAGCTCCCTGACGGCCTTGGCGCGCGTCTCGCCCTCCGACACGTCCATACAATATAACACGTACCTAGGAGCTTCGGTGACGCGGTGCCGCACGAGCTCCCTGACGGCCTTGGCGCGCGTCTCGCCCTCCGACACGTCCATACAATATAACACGTACCTAGGAGCTTCGGTGACGCGGTGCCGCACGAGCTCCCTGACGGCCTTGGCGCGCGTCTCGCCCTCCGACACGTCCATACAATATAACACGTACCTAGGAGCTTCGGTGACGCGGTGCCGCACGAGCTCCCTGACGGCCTTGGCGCGCGTCTCGCCCTCCGACACGTCCATACAATATAACACGTACCTAGGAGCTTCGGTGACGCGGTGCCGCACGAGCTCCCTGACGGCCTTGGCGCGCGTCTCGCCCTCCGACACGTCCATACAATATAACACGTACCTAGGAGCTTCGGTGACGCGGTGCCGCACGAGCTCCCTGACGGCCTTGGCGCGCGTCTCGCCCTCCGACACGTCCATACAATATAACACGTACCTAGGAGCTTCGGTGACGCGGTGCCGCACGAGCTCCCTGACGGCCTTGGCGCGCGTCTCGCCCTCCGACACGTCCATACAATATAACACGTACCTAGGAGCTTCGGTGACGCGGTGCCGCACGAGCTCCCTGACGGCCTTGGCGCGCGTCTCGCCCTCCGACACGTCCATACAATATAACACGTACCTAGGAGCTTCGGTGACGCGGTGCCGCACGAGCTCCCTGACGGCCTTGGCGCGCGTCTCGCCCTCCGACACGTCCATACAATATAACACGTACCTAGGAGCTTCGGTGACGCGGTGCCGCACGAGCTCCCTGACGGCCTTGGCGCGCGTCTCGCCCTCCGACACGTCCATACAATATAACACGTACCTAGGAGCTTCGGTGACGCGGTGCCGCACGAGCTCCCTGACGGCCTTGGCGCGCGTCTCGCCCTCCGACACGTCCATACAATATAACACGTACCTAGGAGCTTCGGTGACGCGGTGCCGCACGAGCTCCCTGACGGCCTTGGCGCGCGTCTCGCCCTCCGACACGTCCATACAATATAACACGTACCTAGGAGCTTCGGTGACGCGGTGCCGCACGAGCTCCCTGACGGCCTTGGCGCGCGTCTCGCCCTCCGACACGTCCATACAATATAACACGTACCTAGGAGCTTCGGTGACGCGGTGCCGCACGAGCTCCCTGACGGCCTTGGCGCGCGTCTCGCCCTCCGACACGTCCATACAATATAACACGTACCTAGGAGCTTCGGTGACGCGGTGCCGCACGAGCTCCCTGACGGCCTTGGCGCGCGTCTCGCCCTCCGACACGTCCATACAATATAACACGTACCTAGGAGCTTCGGTGACGCGGTGCCGCACGAGCTCCCTGACGGCCTTGGCGCGCGTCTCGCCCTCCGACACGTCCATACAATATAACACGTACCTAGGAGCTTCGGTGACGCGGTGCCGCACGAGCTCCCTGACGGCCTTGGCGCGCGTCTCGCCCTCCGACACGTCCATACAATATAACACGTACCTAGGAGCTTCGGTGACGCGGTGCCGCACGAGCTCCCTGACGGCCTTGGCGCGCGTCTCGCCCTCCGACACGTCCATACAATATAACACGTACCTAGGAGCTTCGGTGACGCGGTGCCGCACGAGCTCCCTGACGGCCTTGGCGCGCGTCTCGCCCTCCGACACGTCCATACAATATAACACGTACCTAGGAGCTTCGGTGACGCGGTGCCGCACGAGCTCCCTGACGGCCTTGGCGCGCGTCTCGCCCTCGTCCTCGGCGGGCGGCGGCGCGCGCTCCGACACGTCCATACAATATAACACGTACCTAGGAGCTTCGGTGACGCGGTGCCGCACGAGCTCCCTGACGGCCTTGGCGCGCGTCTCGCCCTCCGACACGTCCATACAATATAACACGTACCTAGGAGCTTCGGTGACGCGGTGCCGCACGAGCTCCCTGACGGCCTTGGCGCGCGTCTCGCCCTCCGACACGTCCATACAATATAACACGTACCTAGGAGCTTCGGTGACGCGGTGCCGCACGAGCTCCCTGACGGCCTTGGCGCGCGTCTCGCCCTCCGACACGTCCATACAATATAACACGTACCTAGGAGCTTCGGTGACGCGGTGCCGCACGAGCTCCCTGACGGCCTTGGCGCGCGTCTCGCCCTCCGACACGTCCATACAATATAACACGTACCTAGGAGCTTCGGTGACACGGAGCCGCACAAGCTCCCTGACGGCCTTGGCGCGCGTCTCGCCCTCCGACACGTCCATACAATATAACACGTACCTAGGAGCTTCAGTGACGCGGTGCCGCACGAGCTCCCTGACGGCCTTGGCGCGCGTCTCGCCCTCCGACACGTCCATACAATATAACACGTACCTAGGAGCTTCAGTGACGCGGTGCCGCACGAGCTCCCTGACGGCCTTGGCGCGCGTCTCGCCCTCGTCCTCGGCGGGCGGCGGCGCGCGCTCCGACACGTCCATACAATATAACACGTACCTAGGAGCTTCGGTGACGCGGTGCCGCACGAGCTCCCTGACGGCCTTGGCGCGCGTCTCGCCCTCGTCCTCGGCGGGCGGCGGCGCGCGCTCCGACACGTCCATACAATATAACACGTACCTAGGAGCTTCGGTGACGCGGTGCCGCACGAGCTCCCTGACGGCCTTGGCGCGCGTCTCGCCCTCCGACACGTCCATACAATATAACACGTACCTAGGAGCTTCAGTGACGCGGTGCCGCACGAGCTCCCTGACGGCCTTGGCGCGCGTCTCGCCCTCCGACACGTCCATACAATATAACACGTACCTAGGAGCTTCGGTGACGCGGTGCCGCACGAGCTCCCTGACGGCCTTGGCGCGCGTCTCGCCCTCCGACACGTCCATACAATATAACACGTACCTAGGAGCTTCAGTGACGCGGTGCCGCACGAGCTCCCTGACGGCCTTGGCGCGCGTCTCGCCCTCGTCCTCGGCGGGCGGCGGCGCGCGCTCCGACACGTCCATACAATATAACACGTACCTAGGAGCTTCGGTGACGCGGTGCCGCACGAGCTCCCTGACGGCCTTGGCGCGCGTCTCGCCCTCCGACACGTCCATACAATATAACACGTACCTAGGAGCTTCGGTGACGCGGTGCCGCACGAGCTCCCTGACGGCCTTGGCGCGCGTCTCGCCCTCCGACACGTCCATACAATATAACACGTACCTAGGAGCTTCGGTGACGCGGTGCCGCACGAGCTCCCTGACGGCCTTGGCGCGCGTCTCGCCCTCCGACACGTCCATACAATATAACACGTACCTAGGAGCTTCGGTGACGCGGTGCCGCACGAGCTCCCTGACGGCCTTGGCGCGCGTCTCGCCCTCGTCCTCGGCGGGCGGCGGCGCGCGCTCCGACACGTCCATACAATATAACACGCCATCCACGCGTGAACCCCACTCGGAGTAGTTGATCAGCTCGAAGTGGCGGGTCACCTGTAAGAAAATAAAGATGTCAGAGATGATGCATTAAAGATGGTCAAACATGATCATGTCAGCCGAAAGACATCCTATACTGGACATAGGCCTAACCTAAAGAGTGCCACAATGATTGGTCCTGTGCCACCCGCATCCAGAGGACTCCAGCGACCTTTACCAGGTCATCAGTCCACCTTGTGGAATAAAGAATGTTATTTTGATAAGATGTTAGTGTATATTCTCTCTGCCAGACACCAAAATACGTTGATCTGTCACGAGATGCCTCTATTGAGTGACCAAATAACGTTTAGTGTGAAGATCTTGCTTTCACACCTTTTTTAATATTGCTCCTTGACATCATCGCCATCTTTCTGAAAATTGCTAGCTAGCTGCTAGGCTGTTAATGGCGAACCGAACGGCAAATACGATGACATCGCAAATCAGTCGCAACCGGGACAGCCGCATGGGCACTGGCCGACCCAGCCCGTCGCGACATCTGTGATGAAACATAGTGTACCTCGTCGTAGAAGACTGTGGCGTGGAGTCGCGACACGTAGCGGCACTGCGCGGGGTCCAGCACCACGTCGCAGGACGAGTCCGCGCCGAACGTCAGCCGGGACAGCCGCATGGGCACTGGCCGACCCAGCCCGTCGCCAAGACCCGATCTGTGACAACACATTGGGTCAATTCTCAGATTAGACATGAGTCCCTGGGCGACCGAGCTCTGCTCGGGTAAAGATAGAAAAAATACGACGAATACATGAGACCCAGCTAGATCGCTTTTATACCAATTTCCTTAAAACAACACACAGCTAGCACCTGCTGGGCCGGAGCACGGGGCGTGCAGCGGCGCGTGGCGCGCGCGCGCAGTGGGCGGCACGGGGGCGGCGCCCCACACAGCGCAGTGCTAGTACCTGCTGGGCCGGAGCACAGGGCAGGCAGCGGCACGGAGCGCGGCGTGCAGCGGCGCGTGGCGCGAGCGCGCAGTGGGCGGCACGGGGGCGGCGCCCCACACAGCGCAGTGCTAGTACCTGCTGGGCCGGAGCACGGGGCAGGCAGCGGCACGGAGCGCGGCGTGCAGCGGCGCGTGGCGCGAGCGCGCAGTGGGCGGCACGGGGGCGGCGCCCCACACAGCGCAGTGCTAGTACCTGCTGGGCCGGAGCACGGGGCAGGCAGCGGCACGGAGCGCGGCGTGCAGCGGCGCGTGGCGCGAGCGCGCAGTGGGCGGCACGGGGGCGGCGCCCCACACAGCGCGGTGCTAGTACCTGCTGGGCCGGAGCACGGGGCAGGCAGCGGCACGGAGCGCGGCGTGCAGCGGCGCGTGGCGCGAGCGCGCAGTGGGCGGCACGGGGGCGGCGCCCCACACAGCGCGGTGCTAGTACCTGCTGGGCCGGAGCACGGGGCAGGCAGCGGCACGGAGCGCGGCGTGCAGCGGCGCGTGGCGCGAGCGCGCAATGGGCGGCACGGGGGCGGCGCCCCACACAGCGCGGTGCTAGTACCTGCTGGGCCGGAGCACGGGGCAGGCAGCGGCACGGAGCGCGGCGTGCAGCGGCGCGTGGCGCGAGCGCGCAGTGGGCGGCACGGGGGCGGCGCCCCACACAGCGCGGTGCTAGTACCTGCTGGGCCGGAGCACGGGGCAGGCAGCGGCACGGAGCGCGGCGTGCAGCGGCGCGTGGCGCGAGCGCGCAGTGGGCGGCACGGGGGCGGCGCCCCACACAGCGCGGTGCTAGTACCTGCTGGGCCGGAGCACGGGGCAGGCAGCGGCACGGAGCGCGGCGTGCAGCGGCGCGTGGCGCGAGCGCGCAGTGGGCGGCACGGGGGCGGCGCCCCACACAGCGCGGTGCTAGTACCTGCTGGGCCGGAGCACGGGGCAGGCAGCGGCACGGAGCGCGGCGTGCAGCGGCGCGTGGCGCGAGCGTGCAGTGGGCGGCACGGGGGCGGCGCCCCACACAGCGCGGTGCTAGTACCTGCTGGGCCGGAGCACGGGGCAGGCAGCGGCACGGAGCGCGGCGTGCAGCGGCGCGTGGCGCGAGCGCGCAGTGGGCGGCACGGGGGCGGCGCCCCACACAGCGCGGTGCTAGTACCTGCTGGGCCGGAGCACGGGGCAGGCAGCGGCACGGAGCGCGGCGTGCAGCGGCGCGTGGCGCGAGCGCGCAGTGGGCGGCACGGGGGCGGCGCCCCACACAGCGCGGTGCTAGTACCTGCTGGGCCGGAGCACGGGGCAGGCAGCGGCACGGAGCGCGGCGTGCAGCGGCGCGTGGCGCGAGCGCGCAGTGGGCGGCACGGGGGCGGCGCCCCACACAGCGCGGTGCTAGTACCTGCTGGGCCGGAGCACGGGGCAGGCAGCGGCACGGAGCGCGGCGTGCAGCGGCGCGTGGCGCGAGCGCGCAGTGGGCGGCACGGGGGCGGCGCCCCACACAGCGCGGTGCTAGTACCTGCTGGGCCGGAGCACGGGGCAGGCAGCGGCACGGAGCGCGGCGTGCAGCGGCGCGTGGCGCGAGCGCGCAGTGGGCGGCACGGGGGCGGCGCCCCACACAGCGCGGTGCTAGTACCTGCTGGGCCGGAGCACGGGGCAGGCAGCGGCACGGAGCGCGGCGTGCAGCGGCGCGTGGCGCGAGCGCGCAGTGGGCGGCACGGGGGCGGCGCCCCACACAGCGCGGTGCTAGTACCTGCTGGGCCGGAGCACGGGGCAGGCAGCGGCACGGAGCGCGGCGTGCAGCGGCGCGTGGCGCGAGCGCGCAGTGGGCGGCACGGGGGCGGCGCCCCACACAGCGCGGTGCTAGTACCTGCTGGGCCGGAGCACGGGGCAGGCAGCGGCACGGAGCGCGGCGTGCAGCGGCGCGTGGCGCGAGCGCGCAGTGGGCGGCACGGGGGCGGCGCCCCACACAGCGCGGTGCTAGTACCTGCTGGGCCGGAGCACGGGGCAGGCAGCGGCACGGAGCGCGGCGTGCAGCGGCGCGTGGCGCGAGCGCGCAGTGGGCGGCACGGGGGCGGCGCCCCACACAGCGCGGTGCTAGTACCTGCTGGGCCGGAGCACGGGGCAGGCAGCGGCACGGAGCGCGGCGTGCAGCGGCGCGTGGCGCGAGCGCGCAGTGGGCGGCACGGGGGCGGCGCCCCACACAGCGCGCGCGATGCGCTCGCGCTCCTCGCGCGACAGCAGCTCGGACGGCAGCGCCACGTGCTGGAAGCCGTGCTTGGTGAGCCGCGCGCGCGGAATGGACGCGTGCACGAGGGCTTCGGCCTCCGGGGACAGGGGCAGTCGCGACCAAGGGCCGTGGCACTGCTCGCCCACTAGGATCTGCAATTCGATTTTGTTGTAATAAAACCAACCAAAAATTAAAACCACACTCGTCCCCAACTGAGGGTGGTATTCCACTAGTCCAAGATTTATAAATCTTTTAAGCTTTGTTTTTTTTGCTATAATTAAGATTAGGTTGTTATGTTAATATAGTTTTCATATATAAATGAAACTCCAGGTCTTTAGCTTAATTTCTATAGGCAGTCTTTGTGTACCCCTTGTATTTTTGTTTATGTGACTGTTTGTGTTGTAAATAAATAAAAAATAAACGTTTATCCAATGTGCATGGCGTCTCACTCACTGTTCAAGCAAAATGTGAGACGCAAATATATATTGGACAAAGATCTTGGACGAGTGTACTACCAATGTACTCCGCATGTCTATGACTTAGAGTGGGTTGCACCAAACCGTCTGTTGATCGGTCTGTAATCGGAAGTTAGTGCAATCCGCCCATAGTAGCTGGCAGTCAGTGATGAGCAGTGATCGGATCTAGGATGCAATTTGGGGTGAACGACCTCAAACGTTATGGTTATCGTGGATGTGTCTCGGATTTCCCGGGAGTTTGGGAAATGGGATATTGTAAATTTAAAAATACGTCACTTAATATTTGCACACTAGAATTGTCTAATAATGGGTATTTATAACTGTAATTATTATTATTTGTCGATATGTTGAGAATGTGATAAGCAGGGCTCGATTTGAATGACAATGTCAGTCAAGACATTATATACTGCTCATTTCAAGTGGCCATTTCATTTAATAAAAGAGGTTGATAAGTGGTAATTGTTTACGAATATACTATTAGAAGGCATTTTATGTGCGGTGCAGTGCAACGTCATCGGCACTAAAAGTTCGAGCCCTGGTGATAAGATTAACAAAATGGTGATACTAATAATTAATAAAAATTATTACTTTTACTTGTATACCCTGGTAAACATACAAGAATAATAAAAATACATAAAAGATAAGACATACAACTTACGTTCAGTTATTCTATTCTATGCAGTAGGTACTGTAAACATTTTTGTTGTTTTTACATTTTCTGTAAATTTTATACTGTAAACTACTTAAAATTAAAAGTTATTTACCTTTTTGTAAAGGTAGGTAACAAAAAGTCGCGGGATTGTAAGTCATATCCATCTTAATATTACGGACTTAAACCCCGGGAAATTGCATCCTAGATCCGATCACTGGTGATGAGTCAAACGCTCGCGAAACGTCACCGAAGACTCCTGTGACGTATTTTCTTTTGGTCTAGGTACTTACTTCAGTAGCGTCAATATTGGACCCCTTGACGGTATACACATTGATGTTCATATCTATGTCAGGCCCTGCTCTAGTTTTACTACAGACTCCTCTGTCAGAGAGTGCCTGAACCAGTCTCCTAAGCCAGTAATGGTTACCTGCTGTAGCCGCTGCCACGCCAACAGCTTCACCAGACTCTGGTCTAGTTTCTTGAGCTGCTCGTCCACGGAAGCCCTTAAAGCATCGGCTTCGTTGGGAGATTCTCGCCGCCGTTTCACTGGTGACTCGTACTCTATATCAGAATCGGAGTGCTCGCTTGATGAACCAGGCTCCTCCTGAGAAATAGACAATAGGGGTGTAGACTCATGTTCCAATTTTTTTTATTTATTACTTAGTGTGTGTGTGTGTGTGTGTGCGTGTGCGTGTGCGTGTGCGTGTGCGTGTGCGTGTGCGTGTGCGTGTGCGTGTGCGCGTGCGTGTGCGCGTGCGCGTGCGCGTGCGCGTGCGCGTGCGCGTGCGCGTGTGCGTGTGCGTGTGCGTGTGTGTGTGTGTGTGTGTGTGTGTGTGTGTGTGTGTGTGTGTAGACTGCTAATAGCTTTTTCAAAGTTAACACTGGTTTTATATTTTTGTAGTGTATTCAGCTTGCTAACACAACGTAGTTTCGTCAAAATCATCGAATGATCTGTGATTGTCTCATTTAGTACCAAAATATTTACTTTCATGTTACTTTTGTTAATCTTAAGCATAACATGATCTAAGCAATTTTTGTCCCTTGTGGGTAAAAGGTGGCCAGGAAGTACTCCATGCATCGCTAACACATTTAAATAATTTAGCCTATTAGTGCGTTCGTGACCCGGTTCGTTGGGCTTCTGAATAAGATTAATATTAATATCACCAGTTATCACGATGTTCTTATATGAGTATATAGTTTCCAAATGGGAGTTGAGAGTGGCAATGAAGTCATCAGTAATTTTTATAGATGGTGACCGATAAATACCTAGAATCTTATTGTCAAGGATAGTGATCTCAAGGCACGATGCATGAGAGAGCCGTATTTCTCTTACAGACACCGTATGTGACTTTTTTACATAGGCGACAACCCCATCGTTCTGATTAAGGTGGTGTGTAGTGCTGAAGCTATCATACTCGTCCAACGATGGGATTGCTTTATCTTGGCTGAGTATACATTCACTTAGTATAATTATATCTATGTTAAAATTAAAATGTGTCAACGTTACAAGTAGATTATCAAAGTTACAGTGTATGCTTCTAATGTTTTGCGAGATAATAGTAAGGTCTTGCTGGTTGAAATTAATAAATTTATTAATATCTTCAGAGCTACATTCAACCGAATTGGCTACAAGAAAGTCGTCTATTTGATTAAGGGTATTAAGTGTGATCTCCATAATTATAAATAAAAACTGATCTGGTTGACTGTAGGTGTGTATTTATTTTAGCTATTAGTAGCTTAGAGTGTAGGTTTATGATCTCAGGTAGGTTAAGGTTTATTGTAAGTGTACCAAATTTATGGGCACTGGTGTGTTTATGGTGGTAATAAGCGTGAATAGTGTGTTTTTGGTGTTTTATAAAGCTTTTTAACATTTTAACTAATGTGTTATAAGTGTTGAGAGTGTTTTGCAATTGTAGATTGTGTGTTTGTTGCGTTAGAAAGCAAGTATGGATGGCTTTGTTAAAGTAATTAGTGATTTTATGTATGAGTTGTTGAGTAATTGTGAGTATTACTGTGTAGTTTGGACAGCAAGGGTCGTATAGAGAGTTAACATTTAATCTTGGGTACATATTATCGGAAAGTATTGGATCGTGAGTGTGAACGCAACTATACAATGTTAATAATCTGTGTAATAGTCAGTCTTCTTGATATAGTCTTTGTACCTGGGATTCACTAGTTATCGGGATTATACGCGACGTTGCATTTTTCCGTATGTAGACCCGTCCGTAGGTAGTCCAGCAGTATGTATAGCCCTTAGACTTGGTGAAGTCGCGGGCCAGGTAGCGGAGTCGGGCGGTTTTGGGCGTAAGCTGCTCCGAAACATATACCGGGGTGCTCTCCATTGTTGTGTGACCTAGATGTTTTGCACGTAGTTTGTCATCTGGCTTCTGTAGATTGTGCTGCTTGCACTTTTGTAGTATCTCCGATTTAATAATTGAGGACGTCATCACAACAACAATGGGTGTGTTTCGCCTGTCCTCCTGCTTGCCCCTTACTCTGTAGATGTCGGATATGGCCGACGGTGAGATTTTGCAGCCGACGTTTTCAGTTAGTCGAGTAACCATATTAATCAGGTCACCCTGTGTCTCCCTTTCTAGTTTCGGAACATTTTTAATTTCTAAATTATTTTTCCTGGCTTCTCTTTGCAGGTCTTCAACTTTGTCTTCTAAAGCATTGATGTACTCTCTGTCTGTCTTGTTTTCCGCCTCCAGCTTCTCCACCTTATTTTTAAGCTCCTCGGTTTGGGCTGCGAGAAACGCGATGGAGTTTTCGATATTACTATTTGACTCCTTAATTTGCAGTAGCGTTGGAGTAATAATTTTTAGTTCTTTTTCATGTGATATCATAAGTCCTCTAATCATCTGCTTCATTTCATCTTTAAAATTTTCTAAGTCCGTCCCTGGACTGTCACGTGGTCTTTTGTTGTTTCGTTGTGTGGCGAAGTTAGGTGGTGTCACACTGTCTTGTTCCATGTTCTCCTTGTCCGAGTGGTAAGACTCAGACCCATCACCTCGCAATTCGGACTTGTCACTCATCGTACTGAGTACCAGGCTACTATGAGTTGGTGGTAGGTAGTGTAGTGAGCGGAGCGTCAGCGGCCAATCGCGTGAGGGGGCGCGGTCTGTTGCTTGAGTGACGTTTGCGCGCACGCCGGTGAGGTATGTCTATTGAAATACCTGTTCCGCCGCTAGCCAGTACTAGGGCCGCAGCAATCACACAGTAGTTGTTTACTCGCGCGGATCTTCTTTCTTGGTTTTATGAATTCCTATTATTGTCGTGTAATTAAATTTTTAGAATCTTATGATTTATGTATTTATTTTTGAAGAATATTTTATTAAGGACACTTTAGCACGTGTAAACCAGAAGGCGGTCCGAAGGGAAGAGGAAAAGCTTATTCTCTGGGACAAACTCTATGATTCTGGTACTGCGAGGGAGGTCGGCGGCCAAACTAACTGTGTCAAGTGGGGTGACGCGACATCTAGCAGTTATAGGCTAGAATGCGGTCTTCGCCAGGGTGGGCTTACGTCTCCGAATCTCTTCAACGTTTATGTAAACGACCTTATAGTCCGATTGAGGGGTTCTTGAACAGGCTGTCACTTAAGGCCGAAACGCACTGAAAGTGGTGGCGGTGCGGTGCGGAGGCGGTACCGGTTGTAATGTTCGAGCTAATATGAAAGGGTCCGCACAGAATACCGCGGCGGGACGCGGTGCGGCGCGGTATTCTTCGACCTTTAGGCGGTATGTGCGTCAACAGCCTCAGCAATGCTGATGACATGGTGCTGCTAAGCCCCTCAATCAAAGGTCTAAAGAAGCTGCTTCTAATCTGTGAGGATTATGCAAATTCTTACGGAGTAAAGTATAATGTACTTAAGTCCAAAATGCTCGTTTTCAGAGCGGGAAGAGGTCCGGAGTACGTTCAAGAAGCCAGGATGAATGGAGCTGCAGTTGAGGTTGTTAAACAATTCAAATACCTAGGGCACATTTTAACCGAAAGACGATAAGGATATTGAGCGGGAGAGGAGGGCCTTATCAGTCCGCTGCAACATGTTGGCACGCAGATTTGGTGAGTGTAGCAACGAAGTCACGGTGACATTATTCAATGCATTTTGTCAGTGTTGCCAACTGTGGTCCAAATGTTTGCGAAAGTCGTACAGCACCATGAGGGTGCAATACGAGTATAATGATGCATTTGGCACGCTCATGCGCCTGCCGCGCTACTGCAGCGCGTCCGGCATGTAGGCTGCGGCGCGGGCGCCAGATTTCTTCGCCGTAATGAGGGCGAGAGTTGCCGCTATCTGGGACAGGCTGGGGCGATCTCAATACGAGATCCTCAAAGCCATTTACAGCGACTTGGAGAGCCCTATTTTCCGATATTGGCTATAAGTGCATCGTGACGAGAATCGAAAATGACGATGAACATTTTTGAAATTTAGTTTAATATTTTAATTTTAATTATCTTTCCTATTTTGTGTTTGGGTAACGTTTCCCCTGTGAATAAATTATTTGTTTGTTTGTTTAGAGGCCTGTCTGTACTTAGTTGATAGTGGCAGCAATCTTGCCAGATGAAGTGCTAGACTATATTTTTCTGAGGCAGTGGTTATGGATTAAGCCAGATTCATACTTCAGGCAGATGGTGTGTCTGGGTGCAATCTTGGTGGATGATCAGGGGTCTTCAAACTTTTGGACTCAATGGCCACACTAATAATATAAATTCGTGCGGGCCAAGGCTGATGACAATGAAATGATTATTGTTTTGTAATATTTCGAACTCGTTTCTATCCGCGGGCCGGATTAGAAGGGCCCGCGGGCCGTAGTTTGGCGACTCCTCTGCTAGACTGTCGTCTGAGGCGGTGGTATCGGGTTAAGCCGGTCTTACTTATCTGACACAGGCTTTTGTTTAGTGGATAAGGGTTTAGTGAACATACCTTAGGCCGAGTGATGGCTTTAAGGTCGTCGGCCGCGTCCTCTTCGCTAGCCCCCTTGAGGGCCGCGCGCCGGGGCTCTCCGCTGTGCCTGGAGCACGACAGGTTCAAGCAGATGGTGTGCTTCGGTGCCTCCTCGTCCTCGTCTGAGGCTTCGTAGTCGCTGGTGGCTTGCAGGGTTTTGAGCACTGAAAGGAGCTATTCTGAGTAATGGTTTTAACATTATTAAACCGTTAATAGAAGGAAGAAGGTTCTCAGTTCGTCATCAGGTTTCCAGGAGGAACCGAGGGAACTTCTCAAATGTGATAAGCACGTATATGGCGAATTCGGCACTTTCTGTAGTAAACCACGCATAAAGCTGGTATGGATGTGTTCTTTGTCTCAAAATACGAATCTACCTACCTACTATGGAAAGGGGAGGGCACACATAGCAAAGCCAACCGTCATCGATTTTTGTCCACATCTCAGGGTCTATTTTTACAAGCTTTAACTTCCACTGTTCATATGTATGTAAATATGTAAGTTGTCCGTCAAAATTTGCAATCCAATTTTCAGTCACTTTCCGTTATCCAATTGAGCTGCAATTTTGCAAGCATATGTATATCGCATGACAATGCAATATTATGATGACTTGGAGCTGATCTGATGCTGGAACTGGAAGGTGGCCATATGAACTCCGCAATATAATGACACAACCCCATCGAGTTTGGGCTCGTTAGAATCGTCTCAATAAGTAGTTGATGATGGTATGCAGAAAAGTACTGTCGGCAATAAAAACTTGTACCAAAAATGAATTTTTTGAAAGAAACTTATACTGATCGGTTCATGTCAGGTGTAATTATTTATAAGTGGTATGGTACGGACCGTTCCTGCAGCGCACGTATTCCCGTCGACTGGGCAGCAGCGGCGGCGGCTCCGCGTAGTGTTGGCGCACCATACCAGGCACCACCACCCGGCCGCGCACACCCACCGGCACCTTTACCCTGCAGAACACGGTTGCACATTTTTCATTAAAGAATTTCTTTTTTTTTAAGGAACTCTAATCCATCCTAATTTTGTTCTACATAATTAGAAATTAAACAAAACTCTGGGGAAAAAAATGCTTCAATCTCATAGACTTTTCATCATTATTACATTAGTTACAGAATGAAATAATCATTTTGAATCCGTCAGTAATTTTATCAAAATATATTGGACACGTATTTTTTATTTTGTCAATCAAACAAAAAATGATGAAGATATAGACCATTAAACTTCCGCGTGACGTCACATTATGGTACACTTTTTAGCAGGGATCGGAAACCGGTATTGTTTGTATGGGAACGAAAACGGTTCTTTTTCGTTCTTTTGATAATAATTTCATTTCTAATTGGGCAATCTAATAATACGCACTCGTTACCTCAAAACACAACTGAGTCCTACATGTGAAGTATAAAATAGTTCGAGATTTGTGGTAAACCGAGGTTTTAGCAATTAACCGGTTCCGATCCCTGCTTTTTAGTATAATGTGACGTCACGAGGCACTTTAACGGGCTATATCGTCATCAGTTTTAGTTTGATTGACAAAATAAAAAATACGGTTCCAATATTTTTTGATAATCTAACTGACGGACTAAATAGAATTACATTTTTTTTACCCCGGAAAGTACCCTATTGTTTATAAATTACCGGAAGGGTGGTCTGTGGGCGCGCGCGCGTCGTATGAAGTCTATCTTGATGGCTTGCTGGTCGGGCGGCGCGGAGAAGCGCTCCCACAGCGCCACGCGCTCCGACGCAGACACAGAGTTCACCAGCTTCCAGTCCTGGGCACACCAATCATCACCATCACCATCATCAAAAAAAAAAAAAAAAAAGACCCAAAGGGTAATTGATTTTATAATACAAAGTCCGGTCCGTAATCGCCACGTCCGCCCCAACGGCCATCGGTTATACGTGTACATCATTAACACATTCACCGAAGATTTCGTAGCGCGTATGTTTACGACTTATAACTAAGCCTTATTGAAGCTTGCTATTCAGCTGTCATCCCAGTACAAATTATGTCATCATTGACATTTATTGTAAGGGGGTGACAGCTGTGTCAGAATGCAAATACTATAGTTCAATTTACGTAAGATTGTCGCCTATAATTTATTGAAGAAACTTACAATATACTGCTCCACATGGTTGGGGCACATCCAACGTCCGGTCGGCAATGCGGTTAGCGGGGGATCCAGGCAGTCCTGCACAACAAAATACCAAATTTATTTTAATGGACGTAGTGAAGGCTGAGTTTCTAAAATTCCTTGAAAATCAGGTGTGATGATGCAATATAAGAATTGAAATTACTTACCTTCACACGAAAAATATAAAAAGATCATAACATAACAAAAGCAAGATACAAAAAATGCTAAGTCAGCCATTGCAGCTGCACAGCGCTGGTTTTCAGATCACCCCTCTTGTGTAATGTGGTATGACATTACCATAAAGGCAATCAAAAACTCCACTGGCTTCTATTCAGTCCTGATATGCTGAAGAAAACTTTACTTTACTGACGGATAGACACGCCATGCACAACTTCTTACCGATAAATGAGTAAATACACATTGCCGTTGCCATTGCTGTTCTCTGGAACAGGATGAACCGGCCTGGTTGAGTACCTGGTGGAATAGCAGCGGACAGTAGTCGCAGGCGAGCAGCGGCGCCGCCTTGCAGGTGCCGCGGCACACGAAGCACGACTTGGCCGGCAGGGGCACGCAGCCCCACGCGTCCACCGTCACCAGGCCATTGTTCTCTAGAACAGGATGAACCGGCCTGGTTGAGTACCTGGTGGAATAGCAGCGGACAGTAGTCGCAGGCGAGCAGCGGCGCCGCCTTGCAGGTGCCGCGGCACACGAAGCACGACTTGGCCGGCAGGGGCACGCAGCCCCACGCGTCCACCGTCACCAGGCCATTGTTCTCTAGAACAGGATGAACCGGCCTGGTTGAGTACCTGGTGGAATAGCAGCGGACAGTAGTCGCAGGCGAGCAGCGGCGCCGCCTTGCAGGTGCCGCGGCACACGAAGCACGACTTGGCCGGCAGGGGCACGCAGCCCCACGCGTCCACCGTCACCAGGCCATTGTTCTCTAGAACAGGATGAACCGGCCTGGTTGAGTACCTGGTGGAATAGCAGCGGACAGTAGTCGCAGGCGAGCAGCGGCGCCGCCTTGCAGGTGCCGCGGCACACGAAGCACGACTTGGCCGGCAGGGGCACGCAGCCCCACGCGTCCACCGTCACCAGGCCATTGTTCTCTAGAACAGGATGAACCGGCCTGGTTGAGTACCTGGTGGAATAGCAGCGGACAGTAGTCGCAGGCGAGCAGCGGCGCCGCCTTGCAGGTGCCGCGGCACACGAAGCACGACTTGGCCGGCAGGGGCACGCAGCCCCACGCGTCCACCGTCACCAGGCCATTGTTCTCTAGAACAGGATGAACCGGCCTGGTTGAGTACCTGGTGGAATAGCAGCGGACAGTAGTCGCAGGCGAGCAGCGGCGCCGCCTTGCAGGTGCCGCGGCACACGAAGCACGACTTGGCCGGCAGGGGCACGCAGCCCCACGCGTCCACCGTCACCAGGCCATTGTTCTCTAGAACAGGATGAACCGGCCTGGTTGAGTACCTGGTGGAATAGCAGCGGACAGTAGTCGCAGGCGAGCAGCGGCGCCGCCTTGCAGGTGCCGCGGCACACGAAGCACGACTTGGCCGGCAGGGGCACGCAGCCCCACGCGTCCACCGTCACCAGGCCATTGTTCTCTAGAACAGGATGAACCGGCCTGGTTGAGTACCTGGTGGAATAGCAGCGGACAGTAGTCGCAGGCGAGCAGCGGCGCCGCCTTGCAGGTGCCGCGGCACACGAAGCACGACTTGGCCGGCAGGGGCACGCAGCCCCACGCGTCCACCGTCACCAGGCCATTGTTCTCTAGAACAGGATGAACCGGCCTGGTTGAGTACCTGGTGGAATAGCAGCGGACAGTAGTCGCAGGCGAGCAGCGGCGCCGCCTTGCAGGTGCCGCGGCACACGAAGCACGACTTGGCCGGCAGGGGCACGCAGCCCCACGCGTCCACCGTCACCAGGCCATTGTTCTCTAGAACAGGATGAACCGGCCTGGTTGAGTACCTGGTGGAATAGCAGCGGACAGTAGTCGCAGGCGAGCAGCGGCGCCGCCTTGCAGGTGCCGCGGCACACGAAGCACGACTTGGCCGGCAGGGGCACGCAGCCCCACGCGTCCACCGTCACCAGGCCATTGTTCTCTAGAACAGGATGAACCGGCCTGGTTGAGTACCTGGTGGAATAGCAGCGGACAGTAGTCGCAGGCGAGCAGCGGCGCCGCCTTGCAGGTGCCGCGGCACACGAAGCACGACTTGGCCGGCAGGGGCACGCAGCCCCACGCGTCCACCGTCACCAGGCCATTGTTCTCTAGAACAGGATGAACCGGCCTGGTTGAGTACCTGGTGGAATAGCAGCGGACAGTAGTCGCAGGCGAGCAGCGGCGCCGCCTTGCAGGTGCCGCGGCACACGAAGCACGACTTGGCCGGCAGGGGCACGCAGCCCCACGCGTCCACCGTCACCAGGCCATTGTTCTCTAGAACAGGATGAACCGGCCTGGTTGAGTACCTGGTGGAATAGCAGCGGACAGTAGTCGCAGGCGAGCAGCGGCGCCGCCTTGCAGGTGCCGCGGCACACGAAGCACGACTTGGCCGGCAGGGGCACGCAGCCCCACGCGTCCACCGTCACCAGGCCATTGTTCTCTAGAACAGGATGAACCGGCCTGGTTGAGTACCTGGTGGAATAGCAGCGGACAGTAGTCGCAGGCGAGCAGCGGCGCCGCCTTGCAGGTGCCGCGGCACACGAAGCACGACTTGGCCGGCAGGGGCACGCAGCCCCACGCGTCCACCGTCACCAGGCCATTGTTCTCTAGAACAGGATGAACCGGCCTGGTTGAGTACCTGGTGGAATAGCAGCGGACAGTAGTCGCAGGCGAGCAGCGGCGCCGCCTTGCAGGTGCCGCGGCACACGAAGCACGACTTGGCCGGCAGGGGCACGCAGCCCCACGCGTCCACCGTCACCAGGCCATTGTTCTCTAGAACAGGATGAACCGGCCTGGTTGAGTACCTGGTGGAATAGCAGCGGACAGTAGTCGCAGGCGAGCAGCGGCGCCGCCTTGCAGGTGCCGCGGCACACGAAGCACGACTTGGCCGGCAGGGGCACGCAGCCCCACGCGTCCACCGTCACCAGGCCATTGTTCTCTAGAACAGGATGAACCGGCCTGGTTGAGTACCTGGTGGAATAGCAGCGGACAGTAGTCGCAGGCGAGCAGCGGCGCCGCCTTGCAGGTGCCGCGGCACACGAAGCACGACTTGGCCGGCAGGGGCACGCAGCCCCACGCGTCCACCGTCACCAGGCCATTGTTCTCTAGAACAGGATGAACCGGCCTGGTTGAGTACCTGGTGGAATAGCAGCGGACAGTAGTCGCAGGCGAGCAGCGGCGCCGCCTTGCAGGTGCCGCGGCACACGAAGCACGACTTGGCCGGCAGGGGCACGCAGCCCCACGCGTCCACCGTCACCAGGCCATTGTTCTCTAGAACAGGATGAACCGGCCTGGTTGAGTACCTGGTGGAATAGCAGCGGACAGTAGTCGCAGGCGAGCAGCGGCGCCGCCTTGCAGGTGCCGCGGCACACGAAGCACGACTTGGCCGGCAGGGGCACGCAGCCCCACGCGTCCACCGTCACCAGGCCATTGTTCTCTAGAACAGGATGAACCGGCCTGGTTGAGTACCTGGTGGAATAGCAGCGGACAGTAGTCGCAGGCGAGCAGCGGCGCCGCCTTGCAGGTGCCGCGGCACACGAAGCACGACTTGGCCGGCAGGGGCACGCAGCCCCACGCGTCCACCGTCACCAGGCCATTGTTCTCTAGAACAGGATGAACCGGCCTGGTTGAGTACCTGGTGGAATAGCAGCGGACAGTAGTCGCAGGCGAGCAGCGGCGCCGCCTTGCAGGTGCCGCGGCACACGAAGCACGACTTGGCCGGCAGGGGCACGCAGCCCCACGCGTCCACCGTCACCAGGCCATTGCCGTTCTTGCCGTTGCCATTGCCGTTCTCTAGAACAGAAGAGAAATGGTGAAGGCAACTGTGAAATTTAAGTTTTTAGTGTAGGATCAATATCTACATTTATAACTTGGGTTCTTCTAATCTTTCAATAACTTTGGGCACGTGTCTTGGCGCAATAACACCTCCGTAGAGCAAGATAGTGCAAGGGAGAGTGATCTCCATCAGATCTCCAGTGTGGTGGAAGGACCAAGTGAACCACCAGCAACATAACGGTGGTCGTGCTCTGTCACAAGTACGACGACCAAAAAGTCTCACCCTTGTCGGTGCCCGGGAAGGGACAGGGCACCCTCATCTCTCTCGGCAGCTCGAACTGGCGCGGGTTCATCACTCGCGCGGCCTTCACGAGGATCTCCATTGGGGTCAGATCTTTCTCCTCCACCTCTTTCTCATTCTCCTTGCTGTCCTTGTCTTTGTCATCTTCTTCAGTCTTCTTGGTGGAGTTTGATCGGTTGCGAAGGGACCTGATTGAAGATTTTAGAAGTTATTGAATGACTTATTTTTTAGCCAATACAGGAACCATCTGGAATAAATAATAATCTAAATCTAGGTTCTGAGATAGGATGACAATGACAATGATTGCATAAAATATAGGCAAATGAGATAGCATAATTATTGAATTACACAAGTTATCTCTTCATCTGCAAGTACTGTATCTGAGCCGCAAAGATTCCTTGATGTTAAATCCCAAAAATTTGAGCAGAATGCAATTGATGCGAATGTGGGTGCCACGAAGTTCTAATCATTACCTAACCTGGATCTGTCAATAGGTGCGTCCACACCAAACGCACGCTCACCCGAGCGGCTCGCCCGAGCCCTCCGCACGCTCACCCGAGCCGCTCAGGCGAGCGTGCGGAGGGCTCGGGCGAGCCGCTCGGGTGAGCGTGCGGAGGGCTCGGGCGAGCCGCTCGGGTGAGCGTGCGGAGGGCTCGGGCGAGCCGCTCGGGTGAGCGTGCGTTCAGTGTGGACGCACACCGCGAAAATAATTTTCACGTTGTTCATTTGAAAACGACAAATAAATAAATAAGTACATTGCCAGTAGCATGGCACTGCGGCCCCTTTGATTTCGCCTGAAAAGCTGACCGTGCAGACGCTCGGGCGAGCGGCTCAGGCGCGCCGATCGCCGTCCACACTTAGCATGCACGCTAGGGCGAGCCGCGCTCGGGTGAGCGTGCGTTTGGTGTGGACGCACCTAATGGTGACTGAAGCTTGCCTGGTCTTATTCACACACACAGCAGTTAACACAGCAGCTGCCACACGTTTCAGGACTCGTGGAACAGCCACAGGAATTGGCAGTCACCAGGCTGGATGACACTCTTAAGTCCACATGACCAATGCCTAGCAACGCTTGCCTCGTCTTCTTCTCGGTGTCTGACTTGTCGGCGGGCGACACGGCTCGGCTGCCGCGCGACGGGGGCTGCTCTGCGTCTGCGCCCGCGCACTCGCGGCACAGCCACAGCCCCGCTGGGATGTCGTTCTCATCCAATGGAGGGTCACTGAGTATAACAATTTGACTCTGTAATCTGTTTTCATGGAAAAAAACTTAACACATTCAGTGCCAGGAACAGGACTCACTAGTAGGGTGTTCAGCTCGTAGACGCTTTCCTCTGCATACGGTTATATCAACTACGAGTGTAGTGATATGAAATTGTTGGCAGTTAAAATAGGGTTTTATATCTCAGCAAGATTTTATTTGTATCCTTTATGAAATAATTTTATGTCATGCTCCCATTCTAGTGCAAAGCAAGCCAATCAAATAAAGTGATTGAGCTAGTAGATCATGCTAACGTTTTTTAGTATTTACACAAGAACACATTCATTTTAACAATAAAACATTAAACTTGTAGTTCTGAAATAAAATGTCTGTGATATAATATATGGCCTCTAGCACCCTGAAATGGGTCGAGGTGTAGCAAAGGATATGCAGGACTTTTCGATGGTGATTATGACACATGTAGGAGTTGTATACATGATGGGCGTATACATATTTTAGGAATACATATTTTTTTTTAATATTCGGATAACTATAAATTAAAAAAAAAGTCGGTTCTGTAGGGTTGCGGTTCAACCTAACACTTCTCCTCGCTTCGCTCGTCGTCATACCTACACCGTCCTGCCTTAGAGTTAAGAGTAGAATAGGTTTCGCGTGGCTTCAGCTGTTTCAATGATACAGGTATTATAATGATTCAGTATTAGACACTTTTCAATTTTGAAATCCAATATCTCGGCCATTGTTTATTTTAGAGATTTTTTTTTCATGTAAAGTATGCTTATTTTGGCATAGTCTAAACAATAGAAACATATAAAATATGTGTCATAATGATGACCCACTGAAGAATTTTTTTTTAAGTCCTGCATACTCTTTGCTACACCCCAACCCTGAAATGCTTATTAATCTATAGCAGTGTTTTTCAACCTGTGGGTCGCGAAGCTACTTGAAGGGGGTCACGGCTACTGCGAGGGCAAAGCCGGGCGGGCAACTAGTTAGATATAAAATGCACCATATTAACATTGTATGATCTCTGCATTTTACTCACTAGCAACCAAGATGGAAGCTCGCCGGGCAGCGGTCACAGCATATAAGGTCACCGCCTTCCCCGCAAGCGTCGCAGGAGTCTCGGTTGTGACCTTTACCAGGCCTCTTATAGTAGGGATGCTGAGGCTTCCTACTCTTCTGGTTGTTCACCTCTTCGTCCGGCGGCTTTATCAACGCCTTTATAATCTAAAACATAACGACAACCTTTCAGAAAACTCCCAGCAACATTCACAATGCCCAATATAAAATGGCGCCATACTCGGCCAGAGTATCATATCATAATACCAAACTTGAGAACTCCTTGAAATAGTGAAAAACTTCTTACCGGCATAAGACCACCTGATGTGTCAAGATCGTAGCTCACATTAGACATGATGAATGCTTCTTTAATGCCCCAAAACAGGCTTCTATAAGAATTGTGTTGAAAAATTGTACAGTAAAAAAAGAAGTTCAATGGGACATAGAATTGTCACATACACTGTAATATTGGGATTTTAGGGATACAAATTGATTTTCATATTTATGCAGTTAACAAAGTAATCAATTTAGATGTCGAATTTACACTGGAAGATCTAAAAATTTACTAAAATATACAATCAACAATACCGACAGATTTCGATATTAAAGATGGCCGCCAAGCGTGTAGTTTGACAGTTGACAGTAGTAATGCACACGAGAATCGGTAAAATTCCGGTTCCTATGTAGACCAATGTCATGTAAAATATATATAATACTTTAAAAATATGATTTTCGTGGTCATATTATTTATAACACAAAAGGAAATTGTTATATTGTAAACGAATTTTGTAATAAAATACTTTTTTACGACACATGACACTTTTGACATACTGACAACACTTTCAATGTTGCAACGACAGTAAAAACATACCTACTACACCACATTCAAAAATAAACTTTTGGTAGTTAAAGTACACAACAAACGATGCAATTTGTCATAGTTACAGTCAAAACACCATTTCACACCAAGCAATTTGTTACAGCAACTACCTGTAGTTGGGTTAGAAGCAATACGCAAAAGTCTTAGTAGGTTGCACTAGCATTGTTGACATTGTATCTCATTCCCACTTGCGGTATTGTCTATGCAAGCATCCTTGTCACTCATTTGACAATCAATTGTAAATAAAATAAAATAAATAAAAAATAAATATTTGCGGACAGTCTTACACAAATCAACCTAGTCCCAAACTAAGCAAAGCTTGTACTATGGGTACTAGACGACGATATAGATACTTATATAGAGAAATAAATACTTAAATACATAGAAAACATCCATGACTCAGGAACAAATATTCATGCTCATCACACAAATAAATGCCCTTACCGGGATTCAAACCCAGGACCTCTTGCTTCGTAGGTAGGGTCACTACCAACTAGGCTAAAGCGGTCGTCATGTGTGAATCAATGTGTGTGTGAATCCCTATATTCCTATATTGTTTTACTATTAGTGGTAGTGCTGCCTCTGGCGGCAGAATATTGCAGTAATGTTCCTTATACAAATCTTTTGTTCTAAAGGGGTCCATGAATGTAGTGATTTGTTAGCCCCAATTTATCAGAAGATGACTAATTGGTCTGGAGGCATGTTGCGATGCTGATCCAACTGTCAAACGAGTTGTACTGAGAAATTGAATGCACATGTGGTTGGATTGTAACATCTTTACGGCGGCCTCTACACGGTGATAAAATACTGACAATCCACCCATATCGCAATATGGATCACATGCATATTGACGTGTATCACAGGACTGTCAATATACTGCAGAATTATCCGGAAATTTTGAAATCCGCCCACAGATAATAAAGAATTAAGAGACATGTCTTAATAATATTGTTCAACCAAACTCGATGTCCTTTACGAAAGATTTGAATACAAATTACAACTCCAGATTGTAGAAGGCACCTTCGACGTTTATTTTATTTATGTAGACGCGACAGTCAAACACAAAATCACATAATCTGTAGAACCCTTCACTTAGCAAGTGGGTGTCACAATGGGGAAGGCCGGTGCAAGCTAATTGTAGATGGAGCTCTTCTGGATTCCATACGATGAGAGAGAGAGCGAGACAGATGATAGATTGTACCTAACTTTGTAAACCTAGTCGGTCCTTAAGTTCTGTCACAAATGTTTTGCCGCATAGAAAATAATACCAAGAATGTTTTTATTTAATGCTATACATGGTTTGATAGCTCAGTAAATACTGATAAATTAGAACGATTATTGGATTCAAGGACCGGAACCGGTTACCCTTATTTGGGTTTTACATAGGGTTATTTTAGGAGTTGTTTTTAAAACCCTATCCTTAATGATAACCTTATGATAAGGTAACCTTACTGATAGGGTAACCCTATTGTCATGGTAAACATATCGGATGCAGTAACCATAAGGTAACCCTAACAAAACCCTAAAAAAACCCTATCTCGATAGGGTTTTGTAAGGGTTACCTTATGGTTACCACATCCGATATGCTTACCATAACAATAGGGTTACCTTATCAGGAAGGTTACCCTATCACAAGGTTACCAAATTGATAGGGTTGCCAAATCGAAAGGCTTAACCCTGAAAAGGGGGTTTCTGGTCCTTGATTGGATTTAAATACTGAAAGCCATATTACACAAATGCTAGTTTCTTCAGAGATTTTGCACTTTTTTAGCCAATAAAAGAGACGGATATGATTCGCTGTATCTTTTTTCCATGATTCTTAAAACCTTATAAACTTACGTGAGATTTTAGTCAGAACCCCTCTCTGAACCCTCCTTCCTCTATTTTGAAACATAAGATAAGTAGCACTAATTTTTATGTTCACATTTTACGTAGTATATTTGTTGCCCACAAGATCAAATTTACGCGTATTTCTGAAAACGTAAAAAGTACGTAAAGTTCTCGATTGGAGCAGTTGGAATTGAAAGCTAACAGAAAACCAAACAAATGCTAGTTGCTAAGCATGGTCTAAAATCGAGGTTTCAGAATAAATAAAAAAAACCTTGTTGGTCATCTAGAACACTTTTTTTATTAAATTTGTGTAAGTGGTATTTCTGTTAGATGTGTTTTTAAAATAAAAATGTACCTACTGTTTACTAGAAGGCGACATATTTGTATAAGTCAGCTACTGATCACTAGATTGAAAGCATCACGCGTGTGGACCAAGGTGGAAAAGCTCCATCTCACGACAAACAGCTGTTTGATGATGTAGAGTCGGGTGCGTATGCTCAAAAATTGCTCGAGATAGGCGACGGTCGATTAAAAACTGATGATGAAGGTATGATTCTATTCACCAACCAATTTTGTCATGTTATAGGTTATAGGTTATAGGTTGTACGCGGGCTGGGTTTCCGCAACTCGACGTCATAAATGCGCCTATTTTGCGTAGGGGTTTTGGCACTACTGTTATTCGTGCCAACCCAGTTCCACCAGGAAGCCTAGCAGACCCTTTACGTTGCCGACGGCCTCCGGTAGTGACCCCGGTGTTCCGAGGTACTTTGCCCTGTAGTCCGCCACTCCAGGACATGTCAGGATGACGTGGGCGGCTGTCTCGTCCTCTTCCATGCAGGCTCTGCAGAGAGGACTGTCTGTAACACCTAAAGTAAAAAGGTGTTTGTTTAGTAGTGCATGACCAGTTATAGCTCCTGTCAGAAGACGGAGTGCCGGCCTCTTTAGCTGCTTTAGCTTCCTTGACAATCCGGGGTTGATTGTCGGGAGGGCCTCCCTGGTTTGCCTGCAGGTTCCTAGGGTGTTCCAATGTTTTTGGTGTTCTACCTTGGTGTTTAGTCGCAGTGTGCTCCGCAGCCATGCAGAGGGTTTTTTGTCATGTTGTGGATTCGGAAGACGAGCTTATTGCTCAAGTTTTTCCGAATCTGCAACAAAATATTCTGGATGAAAATTGGTTGTGTGAAAGAACGATACTGGCACCAAAAAATGAGACATTATCAAAAATAAATAAAAAAATCTTGGAAAAAATATCAACCGAAACTACAGTGTACAACTCCATAGATACAGTAATGACATCCGACGACAGCACCAGTTACCCGGTTGAGTTCTTAATCTCTCTTGAGCTATCCGGGGTACCTTCCCACAAGCTCGAATTAAAAGTAGGCGTACCCGTAATGTTAATGCGCAACTTAGATGCACCAAAATTGTGCAATGGAACAAGATTACGGGTCACTGAATTAGGAAAATACATAGTAAAGGGCACAATCTTAACTGGTGAAGCGAAAGGAGAAGATATATATACTCATACCCCGTATTCCAATTATACCTAATAACTTGGCATTTAACTTTAAACGACTACAGTTCCCTTTAAAAGTAGCGTTTTCAATGACAATTAACAAATCACAGGGTCAAACCTTAAAAGTAGCGGGATTACATTTAGGCACGCCATGTTTTTCCCACGGGCAGTTGTATGTAGCTTGCTCACGTGTGTCTAAATCTAAAAATCTACATGTTTTAGCAGAACGAAATAAATCATACAATATAGAAGTATATAGAAGTATATTGGAATAAGTAGCAGCGGCGAAGCGGCCAACTTATTTTTTTAGTTTCAGTATTTTTGTAAGCTTTTCGCTTAGGTGCTTTATTGTCTAACAATATACTAGGTAAGCAAAGTATTTTTTTTAGTTTTCATTATAAATAGCGTGAAAAAGAAAATAATTTCTAGAGGGGGTTGTACAATAACAACAATTTGTGTAGTGAAACGAATTCTACGCGGACGAAGTCGCGGGCAAAAGCTTGTACTTACATATTTACATACTCACATATTTACATATTTACATACTTACATATTTACATACTTATATATTTACATACTTACATATTTACATACTTACATAAATAAAAATAAATAAATATTACGGGACAATCTTACACAAATCAACCTAGGCCCACGGTAAGCTCAGTTAGGCTTGTGTTGTGGGTACTAGGCGATGATATATATAATAGATACATGCATATAGATACTTATATACATACATAACATCCATAACTCAGGAACAAATATACATATTTACATACATACGAACAGTGCAAGTTAATATAAAGCTTGTAAAAATGGAAAACGGGTTACCCGCATGACACCATAGAGGAAGTAAAAAAAAATTGAAAATCTTAGAGCTGCATATATTATTGAATAAAGTCGGAGGCATGTTGACGTGATCACTGTACTGTAGCACGAAAAGCACAGGACCGTCTTTGTACGGTGCGGTGGTGTGGCGTGTCGAGCGCACCGCACCGGTCCGTCGGTTCAACGCACCATATTCGAACGTCTGTTTATGCTATTAAGGCCTCTCCACATACGCGCTCGAACGTGCGAAAAAATTGCACGAACGCACGAAGCAGGGATTGTAACCGGTTTTTTGCAAAAACCTCGAAATAATCACATATCTCGAACCATTTTATACTTCATATGTACGACTCAATTGTGTTTTGAGGCCACCAGCACAGCTATCACAACACGGCCCGCGAGCTCTCTCCATTTTTCTCGCACTATCCTTCTCTGTCTAAGTTTTCTAATAAGAAAGAGACGGATAGTGCGAGAAAAATCGAGAGAGCTCGCGGGCCGTCTTGTGATAGCCGTGCAGTGCGTATTATTAGATTGCCCAATTAGACAATGAAATAATTAACAAAGAACGAAAAAATAACGGTTACGTTCCCATATAAAAAATGCCGGTTACTATCCCTGGCGTATAGTGAAGCCGATTCGCAATATTTCGCGGCCTTGTTTACTTTTTTGTTGGTCTTTTGGCCCGCGTCAAAGGGCCTACGAACGCGCGAAAGCTACGTAGTCTCCACATTCGCGCGTTACTCACTTAGTTGCGTGCAGGTCACCGTCGAAAACAGTTTTATTTATACTCCCTTGGTTGTATCATGTATTTCAGTGCAAAATGACGTAAAGTGGATTCACTTCGTCCATATTCGTCGAGCACGTGAACTATACTGTGAACACAATTGTGAACACTTGGCATGTGGAGCCATGAAGAGTTTACGCGCGATTCTCGATGCGATATGCGCGCATATTTTTCGCGCGTTCGCGCGCGAATGTAGAGCGGCCTTCAGGCCAGTGCAACACAAGGAATTTGTACTAAAGCAGTGCAACAGTGCTTTGTTATGGCAATATTATTTTTACCAAATGGTATCCCTAAATTGCCACCATTTGCCAATTTTGCCAGAAATTGGATGCAACAAATCAGAAGTGATAATTGTATGGTTTGTAGTGCCTTTCACAGTCTCAATTGAGTTTAAAGTGAGTTAATTTGAATCAGTGCAAAATACTCCGAGAGAAACAGTGAATATTGTTATTAATCATAGAATTTAGGACGATATCAAATACGAAAATAAGTATGCTACAGTAAAACGTAAAACTTCCTGTATGAAAAGGTAGTTATTTAGACAAGATCATGGCAACAATTTTAGAACGGAAGTTGCCATTTGAATGACGTCATGGGCGGAGTTTAGTTGAAGATCGAATTCGGATTCGGTTGGCGGGCGCGGCCATCTTGGTGAATTAGTGACCTGGCGATTCGGATATAGTTAGTGAAAAATCATTTGTCATCCACAATGTCGGAAAGGGAAGATAATGTGTATAAAGCTAAGTTAGCCGAGCAGGCTGAGCGTTACGATGGTGAGTACATATTTTTGTAATATCTTTTCGTAGAAGGCCAAAAATTCTTTCTCGATTTCGCCGACAGTTGAAAGACGATTTTGTCATAGTTTGAAAAAATCTTCACTCGAACAATGATAATGACGCCTATAAAGCCTTTGTAATGAAGCCTAATTTCTAATACAATTGATTGAATACCCTTTTGATTGGGAACTGAAACAAATTAATGGCATTCTTTAGGCTTGGTCAGCGATCGATGCGTCATCCGCCGGTGGGATGCCCTTTACCTTTTTCCTGTGAAAAAAATCCTGAAAAGCCTTACTGTAAAGAAACCCTAGTCCTCGCTTTTGTCTCTACCCTTAAAAATTACGATAATTTGTACAAATTATGCTGTTTTATTCAAAATGAGAGCGAAAAGTTCGAGAATAAAAAACTGTCACCTATTTTCCCATCCCAAGGAAGTTAACCACGATCGATCTTATTGAATTCGTTCATGCATGTCGTTGCTCGGTGGAAAGCTTCATTAGTGGTAGCAAAATGTTCAGGCTTTATTGGGGTTTTCTATTGGGAGCAGTCTTTTCAACGCCCTCTGCGGTTTCACCTACCTATTGTTCGGGTTTCGCTGAGAAACATGTTATCGCATTCATCTTTTGAATTAAGATGATAATGCCATTGTACAGGTTATCTGCGGATTTACATATGTACGTAGTTCCGTTGATAACGGATTTGAATGAAAATTGTACTACGACACGGCTTGTGTTCTACGACTATTCTTGATTGATTTTCTTATCACGACCGCCTGCTATCGCCTCGGGGCCGTAGGTATTGTGACGAATTCCATGGTCATGACAGCTTTTTCAGGGTTTCAGTGGCACAGGTGGTACTAAAAGTACCTACATTAACCATGCTGGATCCAAAGCATAAATGCACTTGTGACCATAAAGGGTGAACAATATCAAAGTATACAGATTCCTGACCTTTAATACTGCTACCTGGTAAAGTAGCTAGTAAATGCGTCATAAAAAGCTAATGTCAATAGCTTACATCACTTTTCTGACATGTTTATCAGTGCTATTCACCCTTGACCATGATTGGCTTGATAACTGATCCTGACCCTGGATCCGTAACTAACACGATTAATTGAAACTGTTACCCTTTGATGATAACCTTTAATAAATCTTTTCTGTCACATCTGCATTAACCTTTAATAAATCTATTCTGTCACATCTGCATATAGCCTATTTTAGTCCTTTTGGACCAAATACAAATTAAGTTGAACTCTTATTGGATTAAAGAAGTTTCTTAATTTAAAATGGAAAATATCTGTCTGAGATGGAAATTTGTGGGCCCTGTCAATTTCTACTTCTTCATTAATTAATTTCATATTTAATTCTGCCTGGTGACAATTAGATTACACAAACAGTGTATCTCTTAAAATATTCAATTTACAGTCATAAAGTGTTAATGTATGACAGTGAAAGCTAAGTCTGGTAACAATTGAATTTCAGAAATGGTAGAGGCAATGAAGAATGTTGCCTCCCGCAACGTGTCTGACAATGAACTAACAGTGGAGGAGCGGAACCTTCTGTCCGTGGCATACAAAAACGTCATTGGTGCCCGCCGCGCCTCATGGAGGATTATCTCCTCCATCGAACAGAAGGAAGAAACAAAAGTACGTATTTAACTACATAATCTGTGCTTGTGCAGTCATCATGAAAGATTTGTGTAACCTTGCACCGTATACTCAGTAATCAGGCAAAAAGTGTGTACATGTCTATGTAAACTAAATGAATTCTGGGTGGTTTTGACCCTTTCAATGCCAATAGCACCATAAGTCACAGTGAGCTGTTGTCCCCGAACTACCAAACTCTACAAGGCTAATGCTGAGAAGTTACTATGAATTTACGATTTTTTTGCAGCAAATTAATACAAACAGGCATGTGAGTGACAATTTTGTATATGACATGGGTCAAAACAATTTGAGTTCAAACCTCTTTTAAAATTTAATTATCAGGCTTAAACAAGGTATAGGAAATACTACAAGGATAAAGAAAAAACAAGATCAATTCAAGGGAAAGTTGGATTTAAGTAATTTACGAACTGCTACTACTTATACAGAAAAGATGAACTCAAAGATATTGCCGGAGCCATGTGGTGAAGAGAAGCTCTGGATAGAGTCAGATGGAGGACTCTGGGGGAGTATGCATCATCACACCTTTCGAAAGTGAACATGGGTCCAGGCAGTATTGATTTCGCTTTTGTTTTCAATGGTATACTGATGTGCTGTACCTGTGATGTACCGGCCATTGTGGCACTCTGGCCATTGGGGGAGGCCTATGTCCAGCAGTGGACGTCTTTCGGCTGATATGATGATGACTGATGTGCTTGTAATATTGTCTTTACATGTTTAACTGGTCCAGTAAACCTAGTGTCATGAAAAATCTAGAAGAAGAGGCACTTAGGGCATTTGTAACAGGCTCTGGTTTTCCAACCCATGGACACAGTGAGTTCTTGAAAAGATAAATTGGAAGATCTGTAGAAATGAAGTGTTTTGCATGTGGTGCTCACCTAAGTTTAATAGATAAGATGACAGCTTTCATTTAATGATGGACTACTATCATATCAGCTCTTTAGGCTTTTTTTTATAATATGCAGGAATGTCTATGTATTTCACTAAATGTACTAAATCATCAATCCCTCATCATGTATGTGTAGGTGAACTTTTTAAGAAATACCAGAAAAATGTCTAATTATTTTAAAAAACCGACCAAGTGCGAGTCGGACTCGCGCACGAAGGGTTCCGTACCATTATCAATAAAAATATTTATTTTTATTTGTTTTTAGTACTTGTCCTTATAGCGGCAACTGAAATACATAATCTGTGAAAATTTAAACTCTAGCTATCACGGTTCTTGAGATACAGCCTGGTGACAGACAGACGGACAGCGAAGTCTTAGTAATAGGGTCCCGTTTTACTCTTTGAGTACGGAACCCTAATAAAAAGGCAACTGGCAACCTTATCCTGTATTTATGTTAGACTTAGGAATTTGGCGATTACAGATCGAGGCCTGATACTGACTTGTTTATCAGATTTCCTGAGAGATAACAGATTGAAACATGAAATGCACAGTTGGTAACACAATAATGATACCACTATCATTCTTAGCTGAGATGGATATTATTGATTGTTCATGGAGGACACTTTTAGAGAGAGTTACTTAGAGTTACTAGTGCTGTAGACAAAATCATTGATCAGGATCAATGGTGGATCAAGGTGACATGTTTTCTCTAGGGAGCCAAAAATGCTAGATGATGGAAGTAATGCCTCTGGGTCCGTGTCATTTTTAAAATTACACCTTTACCTTCAATTAGGCATCTAAGTCCTAACAAACCCATCTTTTATCATTCAACCGTTTTTTACATTGCTTGAAAAGCACCTTAGAGTGCCACTT
Organism: Epinotia brunnichana; assembly: GCA_963854355.1. Taxonomy (NCBI): domain Eukaryota; kingdom Metazoa; phylum Arthropoda; class Insecta; order Lepidoptera; family Tortricidae; genus Epinotia; species Epinotia brunnichana. The sequence goes on from OY977954.1 coordinate 14,154,435, forward strand.
CTCAATATATCTGTCTCTGTCTGATGTTTAGTTAGGACCGAAATGGAGTTTGCAATCACCTGTTGACCTAGGCTATTCACATACAAACTCGCCTCATGTGAACCAAGATAATCTGACCTCTGACTACACATAGTTGTTAAGAATATCCGGGCCAAGTTATACTAGACGGGGTGAGTGAGACAGGTGAGCATATCTCATGTTTGACAGTGGATCAATAACGAACAAAGACTAGACACAAGCCTATTGGACTTGAGGAGCCACCAACACAATGGAAAAGCTGACACCAACGTAAATTGTGCTGTTATAGCTAAGTTCAACTTCAAGTTACGCTTATTGGCACTTGGAAATTGCCATCCAGTTCAAAGTAGGTTACCTACCAGCCAGTTTTCTGCAAGATTGTCGCGATTATTTCTCGACTGAATAATTCTCATCATTTGATAATAGGTATACATGTTTTTAAGCACAGTCGAGTGCTTTCGAAAATGAAAAATTTAAATTGCTTCAGCACTGTCAGTGTCATTAATAGCATAGCAAAGTTTAATGGAGGTTTCATGTGACTATATATGAAAACTGAAAAAAGGTAAATTTTTATCACTTACCTTAAAAATACTGAGTGGCACATCAAAATACCTATAAATATAAAAATAAAAAATCGCAAACATGCAATGAAATGTCGTCATTACGTGGGTTATATCAGGCTTCAAAGTATCACGTTTCGGGCGGATTAACTCTAGAGAACTGTAAAGGAATTTCATGCGAAATTGAAGGCCTAGGCCGGGAAGTATTTTTTTTTAAATTTTCATTCCACTATTTGTGGCACAGCATCACGGCATTCAGCAATGAAAATTAGTTTGATTTGAGGAGTTTTTATTTAATTCGGCAAGCCCTTCTTTCCCGGCGTCTGCAGTATTGTACTAATATTTGAAGAAAACCAAGTCACAAGATGACAACAAGGTCTTCCTAGTAGGTAAAAAACCTGTCAGGAAATAAAAACAAACGCATCAACAATTGCACATCAACACCGTATTTTGTTGAATGATTAGTATTTTAGCCGTGCTATTTAGGTCGTAATAGTAATGAGTATTATTTAGGTCGTTATGTTTTTTTCTGATGTGCCTTTAAATGCTAGCCTAAAAAAACGGCTATTTGTATTTGTAATCTATGAAACTGTTGATCTGATTACAAAAAATATTTTACCAATATTTAGAATGCGCCTTGGGGTGGGTGTACAAATATTACTTAAGGCGACGTGAGCTCAGGAAACGGATTTTTAAAAAGTCGTAGCTTGTTTTGTTTGGATTATAAAAAAATAAAAGTCTAGTTAGTAGGCCAAGTGGGGTATCATATGAAAGGGCTTGAATTACACATTCTAAAACAGTTTTTATTTTTTATATAGTGGTAAAATTTTGATTTACAAAGGAAAATGATGAAAAAATTACCATTCCCCTCCATTATCTCCGAAGTTTACCGAGCGAAATTAAAAAAAAATATATATATATCATTAATATTAACGTAAATATTACCGGAAAAGTATAACGAGACCCCTGTCTAGCGTATTTTTTTTTAATCTTTAAAATTCATTTAATATTTAAGTTTGTAATTTAAATACTTTTCGTGTTGAATTTTTTTCCTTCAAATTTGTATGGAAGTATTCTGAAAGTACCTTGGGAGGTACCTTAGGTTGCTAGAGCAAATAAAAAAAGAATTATCGATATTGGTTAACTTTATAATGAATTACGTATCTCTGAAAAACCAACATAGATTTTTTCTTAATAAAGCGTGGTGAAAGTTTGTACGGAACCCTCGGTGCGCGAGGCCGACTCGCACTTGACCGGTTTATTTATATTTTAAAACGCACAAAAAATTTAACCGACCGAACACGCACTTCCATCTCGCTCACGCTTATGCTTAGTCAGAGGGAGAGAAGACCACGAGCCTACGTCGTCCCGTCAAAATTAAGGAGCATTTCGTAAAACACTGGTGGAGAGTTTCTTGTGGAAAATACTCTTTTGACGTCCTATTTTCCGAAGCACTGTAGATTCGTACTTGACTGCCCTTTCCGCCTATTTGCAGAATAAATATTTGATTTGGAGGGAAAAACCGCCGCCTTTCTCGGACCGTAATTGTCAAGAAGTCTCGAGAATAATTGCAAGAAGCGTAAATTAGTCAGTTTGCAGGAATAGTGACGAAAAGTTCATGTTTCAGAAGCTTATGTGTTGAAGAATGATGGTGATTCATTGAGGGCATAGCCGCGTCATAGTTTCCTCTCTACGATGTATGTTTATTCAGAAACATTTAGGTAGATCAGCCTAGCATAGTTAAAGCCAGTGGAGTGATTTATACTCTTACCCCCCATATTCGTATAACTTAATGTTTCTCATAAATGAAATGTGTTTTGTCCCTTTCTTTCGAACACAAATGTCAAAGTGACAGATAAAGACGGCGGAACTATTTTTAACGGCGTTTTAGCTAAAATTGGTTAGTTGACGTTTATGAATACAGCCATATCATTTATTTAAAAAATATATGTATTTTCTATAAAATAGTGAAATTCTCACAATCTTCATTGGTTACTGGTACTGAACCTACCTGAAGACTTTACTTCGAAAAGTAGTAGTATTCAATAATTCTACTGAATTAACAATCTAATTTAGAATAATGTATCGTAAATTCGCGATTTTTGGTAGATATGCGGCGTCGTATCGCGATAGCTCATTACACTTTGCGGGAGCATTAACACGTGCTTTAACTCGTTTAATTGAAAAGTTAATTATACATTGTGACGCATTGCGTTATAGATTCTGCGAGGTGTCAGTTCTATATGTTTATACACTTTTTACCCCTGCTGTCACGCTAATCTAATAATAATATATCAAACCCTCGCCTTTTGGCCTATTGAGCACCGATGCCTGTCACTGCCCCCTGCAAACTAAGTGCTTCCAAAAGCATTCCCACTCTTTTTTTACGAAGAGTAAAGACACAATTTTAATGTGATGTATGTCATTGAACATTTTATATTAAGCATACCTCTTTTCAATTCAATGTCTTAGGGGAAATTCGGGTTAAAAGGTGTACTACTATGGTTGTTAATCGATTATCATACCAAATTAGATCTAAACCGGTTTCCAACTGTCTAGGCATTTTAACATTTATAATATGTATTAGTATGGACTACGATTAAAAGTACTGACTTCAAGACTTCCGTTCGAATTAAAACTCCCAAGTACGGATCCAAACACTCGGCAAAACCATACTTATATATATACTATCTTATTGCTATTATAAAAAGGGAAAGTCTGTGAAATAGTAAGTTTATATGAAGGGGATAGTATCTGGAACCACTAATCCGGTTCCTAAATTCAACTTATTTATTTATTTATTTAGTTGTACGGGACACCAACAGAGTACATGTTAACAAATCTTAATTTAAATATTTGCTTTTATTTGGGTTTACATGCACCCCAATTACAGGTGAACACATCATTCGCAAATATAAATCATGCATAATTTAAAACAGTTAAAAGGAGATAATCGAAAATCTTAAATAGCTCTTCAACAATCATAACGCTTGGACAATAAACTTGCGTATAGAATGAACTTCTGGATGGGTATAGTCGTAAATCCCGCTGTTTTCCGGCGTTCTGTGCAATATGCGGGTGAAGTCGCGCGGTTTGCTAGTCTGGTAAAGAAGATTCGCCCAATTCATCATGGCTACGTCAGAACACTTCACCGTTACCTCACCTTAGCAAACCGCCTGAAGTGAAAAATACAGTCAAGGCCACTTTTTGCAGTCTAGCGTTAGCGTCTACTTGTCTAAAAACCAAATGCACATTTTGTTTGTAATTAGTTTTTTATGAGCCTAGCCAGTCCGAATTCTATTGTTAATCCTTAAGCCTTGGTCAGACACACGGCGCGACGCAGCGCCGCGGTCGCGCGGCTCGACCGCGGCGCGATATTTCCATACATGGCCTGTTTGACCACGCTAGCGGTTTGTACGGAGATGTCGCGCCGTGTGTCTGACCAAGGCTTTAGCTGAAAACGTAGTTTTGAAAGAACTGTCTGATTAAACGGTTAGAGATATAGGAATGTGGCAGTGTTCTTAAATTGACAGTTCCTGCTTTACACTGAATAGTGAATAATGAATGGATTAGTACAGAATCGTTATACTGTGTTAAAAACCTCTCCATTTGTTAAGCCTTCATTCACCACTTTTTTAATCTGACCGTGGATACTAAATATTTGCTGGGAAATAGGTCATAACCAGGGTCAGTGTCTATCGATACGTTTTAGTTTTCCGTTGGTTAAATCGCGGGAAGGTTACTAGTTTAACACTAGAATTGTCTGAAGTAGACATATAGATTAAGTAGATGAAGAATGAGGAAAAGCAGGCGAGGCAGGCCCAGGCAAAGTAGCATTTGCGAGGCTTTATTTGCGGCTCCATTTTCTATAGAGTCTTCCTCTATGTTACAATGTTATATAGTCTTGACGAGCCATAAAGATAAACTAATTATTTACTGTATTGTAAAAAACCGTAAGTGATTTTATAATTTGTAGAAAAAGAAATCATAAAAATTAACCATACAATTCAACGTGTAACGTCAATATAAATAGCAAATCAACATGTTCGCGGCAAACTACTGATATTTTAAGCTTAAAATTCGCTAGCTCTCATCATAACTTATGACCATTCATAATAAAAACTGCTATTGTAGCACTTTGTATTTTATTGCTTGAAGTTATATCCCTTTTTACGCTTTAGACCATCGGTCAGATTGTACCATTAGGTAGTTTTACTAGTTCGGAACTTTAACCAGCGAAACTTAATGGTTATACACAATTACATAAAGTACCGAGGATAAAATAGAAATGTAAATTTCATCTAAATCGGTCTAGTGTTAAAAATGTTACAATACAATTATACTGATTATACACGACTAGCAGAAGCTAGTCAGAATGGCAGAAGCCCGCGTGGAAAACGGCCCACTTCGTCCGCGTGGAAATCGTTATACAACGTGTTCCCGGGAATTTCCGTTAATTGCAATAGTGCATAGTTTAGATCAAATAAAGTTAATTTCTCCAAGACGGTAGTATCTTAACTATTACTGTTATCAAGATATTCAACGTTTAAATTAATCAGTTTTGCAGATTTAACCAGTGTAAATGCCTCTTAACTGTGACGTCATAATTATCATCTTTTTAAATTTTGTAAGGTTCCTTCCTATGCACTTCAAGAAGGTTCGGTCGATATTACGTACATATTTTTTATTTCATGTTGAAACCCTTGTACAATAAGACAACAACAGTTAATGCTACATTAAATGAATATGTACAAAAATCGAAAAAATATTTTATTTGTTTTTTTTTCTCGAAATAATTATGCTAATTTGTTTCTGTGAATGTACTCTGCAATATGCCGAAGTTAACGGAAATCCCCGGGAACATCCTGTATATATCGTACCTCCATACAAACTGCCGCCCCCATTTCACCCCCTTAGGGGATGATTTCTGGGATAAAAACTGTCACAAATGTTTTGCCACATAGTAAATAATACCAAGAATGTTTTTATTTAATGCTTTATATGGGTTGATAGCTCATTAAATACTGATAAATTAGAACGATTATTGGATTTAAATGCTTAAAGCCATATTACACAAATGCTAGTTTCTTCAGAGATTTTGCACATTTTAGCCAATCAAAAACACGGACGTGATTCACTGATGAACCATGATTCTTAAAATCTTACAAACTTACGTGAGATTTTAGTCAGAACCCCTCCCTGAACCCTCCCTCCTCCATTTTGAAGCATAAGATAAGTAAGTTTGGGTAAAACTAATTTTCATATTCACATTTTACGTAGTGTACTTGTTTGCCCACAAGATCAAATTTACGCGTTTTTCTGAAAACGTTAAAAGTAGGTACGTAAAGTTCTCGATGGGAGCAGTTGGAATTGAAAGCTAACAGAAAACCAAATGCTAGTTGCTAAGCATGCACGCATGGTCTAAAATCGAGGTTTCAGAATAAATAAAAAAAAACCTTGTTGGTCATCTGGAACACTTTTTTTATTAAATTTGTATAAGTGGTATTTCTGTTAGATGCGGCGTGTTTTGGGTTCACGATTGTCTCAAGTTACAAGGTTTTTTTGTCATATTGCGATAATTGTTCAAAATGTAGTATTGCAATTTGATTCGTATAAAATAAGCTTTTTAATCATGTATAATACGAAACCCCTGCACTGTGGCACTGGAACACAAGTTTCATGTGCTCTGCCTACCCCTTTTTGGGATAAAGGCGTGATGGTATGTATGTATGTATGTATAATACGAAATAAGAAAAAGTTTATTGCTGAGTTTTATCTATCAAAAACCTTGTGACAGAACTTATGACCCGACTAAGTAATATATGGTTTCAAAAAAATACGAATAGTACTTTTCTGCAGGGAGATCAGTGATTCGAAACATGATTAAACAATTTTCGCTCGATAGAAAAAAAACACGAACATAGGTCTAAAATACACTTAAACCATTCGAAACAAATTATGCACAAAAGCTAAACATATTAAAATTGGTTCTAAAATCGGCAATATCATGTTTGAGGGAACTTAGTGATTACTTTTTAGGGTTGCGTACCTCGAAAGGAAAAAACTGGAACCCGCGAACTCAGAATCTTGAAATTTGGTACGAAGCAACGTCTTATATTATAGCGCAAATAAAGGAAAAATTGCGAAAACGGTCAATTTTTAGTTACATCACTAAAAATTTTATGTCAGTATAGACTGACATGCACTAAGTCTGTGAATACATACTTAGTGAGTGTCAGTTTGTAGTGGACTTGTTTCTATTGTACGGGGTGGTCTGGAACCCTCGGTGCGCGAGTCTGACTCTCACTTGACCGGTTTTTTATTTAATTAAACGCACAAAAAATTTAAATTAAAAAAAGCGGCCAAGTGCGAGTCGGACTCGCACATGTAGGGTTCCGTGAAAAAAATTGCGGGTTACGATTTATGACGTATTAAAAAAAAACTACTTACTAAATCTCGTTCAAACCAATTTTCGGTGGAAGTTTGCATGGTAATGTACATCATATATTTTTTTTTATTTTATCATTCTCTTATTTTAGAAGTTACAGGGGGACACACACACATTTTACCACTTTGGAAGTGTCTCTATTCAGTTTAGAAAGAAATGATATTAGAAACCTCAATATGATTTTTGAAGACCTATCCATAGATACCCCACACGTATGGGTTTGATGAATTTTTTTTTTTTGAGTTTCAGTTCTGCTTCTGAGTATGGGGACCCCTAAAACTTAATGTTTTTTTTTTTTCGATTTTTGTGTGAAAATCTTAATGCGGTTCACAGAATACATCTACTTACCAAGTTTCAACAGTATAGCTCTTATAGTTTCGGAAAAAAGTGGCTGTGACATACGGACGGACAGATAGACAGACATGACGAATCTATAAGGGTTTAGTTTTTTGCCATTTGGCTACGGAACCCTAAAAACGATATCCGCGCTTCCGAACACGCACTTCCATCTCGCTCACGTGACAGGGAGAGAATACCATGAACCTACGGCGCCTTAAGTACTAGCTTCTGCCCGCGTCTCCGTCAACGTGGAACTAACTAGTTCATATCGTACCTCCATACAAACTTAGGGGTAGATTTCTGGGACAAAAACTGCCATATGTCCTTCCCTGAGATTCTAAATATCTCCATAGCAAATTTCATCTCAATCGGTTCAGCGTTCAGTGGCTTAAGCACGAAAAGGTTTAAAGAGTTACTTTCGCATTTATAATATTAAGTATTCAAATAATTCGTCGGAAATCATGATGTACGGTGTCGGGGATACATAAGGCAAAAACGATGCATTGCTTCTCTTATTCTCCTGGGTTATAGTGTATCAAAGTCTCCATGAAGTGGATCCGAGTAAAAACTACTTTCTCAGCAAGACAGTATCACAAAAAAATCCGAGCTAAATTACGCGACATCAAACCGAATTAAGTATGCACAGACGGCATTCTAATCTCGCCAGCATTCTACGAACTTAATACATTATCATACTTAATCATCAGATGACTAACCTCTGTATAATGCAGAAATAGACTAGCGAGACTTTCCCACTAATTGTTCTGCCACTATAGTCAATGAGATCATAAAATTTTCCGTTACATATCACTCTTGCACCTACACATACATTCATTATAATTATAGACGATGCAATTTATTAATACAAATATGTCATTCGTGGCTCGTTATGATATGGCGCTCTTGCATGCTTCCGTTGTATATTTTCGTGAAGAATAATTTTGTAGAACGAGGTTACGTTTACAATAAAAATCGTAAAAAGTCGTTACGCCTTCTTGATTCGTTTTATGCGTCGTTTTGTAAGGTTTACAGTGTTTTAAGGTCACATTGCTTCAAAAAGAAAGACTTGTAATGTAAAAGGGCGTGGTCGACGGATGGTAATTAATTACCGATCCTGTCTAGAATGTTGACTTTCCCAGTGGTTTACCAGACTTCTGTTGAAGTTATTGTCAAAATAAAGTATGCTTTTATCATCGGATCTATTTAACATTACAAAATTTCAATTGGAAGGGGGTGAAAGTTAGGAAGATTTTTGTCAACAAATAGTTATCTAAGGTCAAGTTAATTATTACCTAAAACTCTAGTGCAGCTTTCTGTTTGGTCCACAATTCATTTCATATTTATGTATCGCCGTACGATATGTTCACTCTAGACCAGTGTTTTTCAACCGGGGTCGCGAAGATTCTTGAAGGGGGTCGCGGCTGATTTCATATTTGTAAAAAAATAAAATAAAATAAGAACAGTGCAGAGAGGAGGGTCGCGAAATATTTTCTTACTATAGGGGGGGTCGCGCCATGAAAAAAGTTTAAAAACACTGCTCTAGACAGATTTTCTTATTGTTTCCACACATGCTATCTCTATACCTCAACGACAGTTATTATATTAACTTTTCTGTTTATCATCAGGCAGGCCGTGTGCTTGTTTCGAACCAATTTGTACAAAAAAAAAATCATTGACTCTACTTACAAGAACTGTAATGTAGAGAGGTAGTGAATCCCTCCCGTACTTGCTGATGTTACTCAGAAATTCAGCAAGTAGGTCTTGCGTCGCGTCGTCTTTGTTCAGGCTAGACCTACTTTGGCCAGCCGTGGCCAGTTGGCCTACTGAGAGGGAGAACGGTTTGATCTAGGTTATGAACTGTAAACCTAGGTTTTATCGGACTAAGTATCATTAGATGCGGAGTTGAAATTAACATTTTACGGATAGTTGACCTCTGTACGTGCGAATATTTAAGTTAATAATGAAAGCGATAAGAGACATTCGGTCAAACACATAATATGACTCGTGATCGTGATGGGTAGTCTGACGTCGGAATACTTAGCTTTAGTTAGGACTACATAAGGTTTATGTAGTCCAGCGTCATAGGTTTTCGCTACGTCCGTATGACGGTCGCCGATGTTAGGGTAATTTAGTAAACTGCCACTAATTAACTAATTTATCACCTCATTCTGGAGCCGTGTGTGAAAACTTTCGCGGTCGTGCTTAATTACCGTAGTGAACTGTGTAGATTCCTCGTTTTAAAGTTTGGAGTCGGCCTGTGATTAACTTTTATTAAGTAGGTTGTTCATTAAAAGTAATGGGAGATAATACCAATTTAGGAATTTTTACTGGTTCATCTTCATTCAATTGAATGAATGAATGAATTATTTATTTGATAAAAACAACCACAACATTAAATACAAATACAATGTTGAGGGTGGTCTCAAAAAGGAGTCCACTCAGCATGTGTCGGAGCATGAAAAACCCCGACGCTGATTTTCAGTTAAAATATAGCCATATTAAATCTTATGTTTGGGATTACCGTATCTAGATGCAGAAAAATGTAAACCTTCTCTTCTCCATGGTTTGACTAGAAGGGTGAAAGGCTCTCTAATGCTGACAGTATTCTGTCAAACTTTCAGCATCAGTATTGAATAAGGATATCCGTGTACAGAAAATCGATCACACTCGCGAGATGTGTTGCTTTCTTAAGCTTATATTCCGTCACACGACACATTAGATTTAGTTGAATACGAAAGCAAATATTCACCTGTGTACTAATTGATTCGGCAGGCGCGGTCGCCCAACAAACGATGTGGGTACCTTGTTGATGTCATTGTTAAAGGTGAAATGGGCGTAGGTAAATTAGTTAAATTGTAGTAACTATACTGCTCTACTGTCTTACATAATCTAGTTCACTAAATTATTCCGTTGGCAAGTCGTAAAGTGGTTTATGGGTGGATTGCAAAAAAATGTACATAGTTAAGAGCCTTAATCTAATCTATGCTTTAACTTTTTTCCATTGTGTAACGGCAATTACCCATACATTTTATATGGGTAACTTTCGTTACACAATGGAAAAAAGTTAAAGCATAGATTAGATTAGGGCCCTTAATTATGTAAAAATTTTTTGCAATCCACCCTTATTATGGCTGTAGTGTAAATATGTAATACTGAAGATGGCTACCATATTATATAACCCATCTATAGGAGCATCATTTTTAAATCCAGAATTATTCTAAAAAGTTCTTATGTTTCTTCAACACCTTTTAAAGAGGCGTTTTATCGATCAGTTAAGGAAAATATGTATTTTCAAATTTAAATGAATACCATTTTTGAACTGACGGCTGGAAGGTTAATTTAAAAGACGAGATACTATAGAGCACAGAACACGTGTGCTGCGAACTGTAGCATTTGTAAAAACAAAAGTAGGTCATCGATCGGTGGAACAATTTGCTTTTATTTGGGGTCCATGGCATCCGATTCCGATGGTCGTTGCCGTGCTAAATGCGGGCCGCAACGAAAACATTGTATAAACAAGTATGTAAGGCTTGTTCACGAAATAAAGTAGCCACCAAAAGTTGGGCCTTCATAATTATATAGAAACTTTTTGCTATGCCAATGCATGATATTTTGACACATGTATTGTCAAGTTGAAGATAAATTTATAATATATGTCATTGACTAGATAAAATCAAGATGCCGAGGATAAATGAAAAAACTCGTAAATTAATTATAATATCCTACTGTACAGAAAAGGGTATTTCGATACGACAACTCGCAAAACGGTATCAATTATCTAAAGATGGTGTACGAAAAGTAATAAAAAAGTTTGGGGAATTTAATACTCTAGGTGATCTACCAGGTTGCGGTCGCAGAAAAGGCTGCGTGAAGCCAAACTTGGACACGGACATAGTAGCGACTTTCCGTCGAAATCCATCGGCCTCTATTCGCGATGTAGCCAAAAAGTTGAAAACTTCGGTCGCAAACGTGCAAAACGTCAAAAAGAGAAATAATTTACAGACGAGGAAGAAACAGAAAATGCCAAAAAGGACTGCTGCTTAGCTTGAAAGAGCGAAATCTCGAGCTAAAGATTTGAACAAGTTTTTAATTCAAAATAACGACCGATGTATTTTAATGGATGACGAAACATATGTAAAATAAGACATGAAAACGTTACTGGGGGCCCAGTTTTACTCGTGTGCAGCTGGCGACGACGTTCCAGAAGAACATAAGTGCGTGGCTTTTGAAAAATTCGCCCAAAAAATCCTTGTATGGCAAGCTATTTGCTCATGCGGGCTTAAAAGTACGAGCTTTTTCACTACCGGTACAATAAACGGAGATGTCTACCGACAGGAGTGTATTAAAAAGCGAATTCTGCCCTTATATCGGAAACATACACGTCCTCCAATATTTTGGCCTGATTTAGCTTCTGCTCATTACGCTCAAGCCACCTTAAATTTGCTTGATAACAAGAATATTAGTTATGTCGCGAAAAACATTAACCTACCAAATTGCCCAGAACTTCGCTGGATTGAAAGGTATTGGGCAAATATCAAACGATACCTGCTCAAAAAGGGGGCAGTGGCCGACAATGAAGCTGATTTCAAAAAAATATGGAACGCAGCCTCTCGTCAGTTCACTAAAAAATCAATAAATACGCTGATGGCAGGCATTCGAAAGAAAGTCAGACAGTTCGCCAACTCTTAGGGTTTTTACAAAAATTTGCATTGTACATTCTTTTTACAATGTTTAGTAATATAATTGACTGTTTTTTGTTTGAAGTGCTGTGACAAAAACAAGATTTATTTACATTTTATTATGGCTACTTTATTTCGTGAACAAGCCTTATATTGTATGTCCACGTAAAATATATAATAGTCTATATAACATTTTTTTCTGTAACTGAGACCATAGCTTAAAATACTAAAATCGCGTGATATTAATCTGCTTGTTCTGCTTGGTTATACCTATATTAATTACATCTTACTTGAACCACATTCAGACAGTGTTCGGTAACTTATCTAGTTTATACTCGTTCATATCGCCTTGAGTTGATGACTTCTGTACATATGGAAGATGTCGGTAATATGAGTTTGACGTAAAAATTTAATCTAATATATCTTTCACTGCCCATTGTAACAATTGCCTCGAATTTCTTCCGTTTTGGCAGTTCTGGCTAATTCACCAACTCTACAATGACAATAGGGATGGTGATCATGGTGACACCAAATAAAGTAATCAACAATGTTGTATTTTCTCAAAAAAGGATAAAAAATATAGTCACATGGAGAAAAAATAATCACAAGACAATAAATAATCAAAGTTATGATTATAAGTGTCCAAAGTTTTAAGAGGAGATATACTCTGTCCCTGTTCCACAAAACGCACCTTCACATGAAACGATTGTCATTTACTGTGCACGGGTCTTCAAGCACTTTCTCCCTCTATCAAACAATATTAAAACGGTTAGTATCTTCGTAATTTTTTGAGATATTTGAATAAGATATTCGTTATTAGGCATATTTTTTGCCTTCTTACTTTTGCAGTAATAACAAAAATAGAGTCCACAACCCTATTCGCCGTAAATTATCGGTTCTACAAGTGAAGATGATTACTGGATACTATAGTTGCTTGTCAACATTTGTCGTGTTGGTGAAATGGGGCCCATATGAGTTGCTTAACTTCAAACTCGGGTAAATCCAATTCTGTCATTTTGTAAGATTTTGGTATGAAATAAAAGGGTAAAAAACTTGTTATAATTTAATCGGTTTAGTATAATTTTGTCTGGTTTTTGAGAAAAATACATTTAAAATCATAATATTTTATCAAAATCAGATAAATCTATATGACAGTTTTTTTCAAATGTAGGTAAGTCCATCCAAGCCAATCAGCGAAAGAAGTTTGTTCAACATGGCTGACAATTTCTAATCGTATTTTTTTCAAATCTAGATAAATCCAGGTCTGTTAAATCAAAATTATACAAATCCACACTGAGTTTTTTCAAAGATAGATAAATTACAATCGATTATATCAAATGAAGGTAAATCCAATCTAAATTTGATTTTTTGTAAAGAATGGATGGTTTTAATGCTGAATTTGCTGAACAGGATGGTTTTATTTAAAGCTTTAGCCATAATAAAAAAAACTGCCTTTCAAATCACCGAATTAAGCTTATTATCACTTTTTTTTCAATTATCTTGGAAGTGGTTAGAGTGGATATATCTGAGTTTGAAGTTATGCGACACATATCGTGTGTTTTTTTTCTTAGCAGGATATGTATAGTGTTGTAACTTGTAATAATGGTGATATGTTTGTTTGCAGGGCGCGGAGGACAAGTTGAGCATGATCCGCGCGTACCGCTCGCAGGTGGAGAAGGAGCTCCGCGACATCTGCTCTGACATCCTCGCGGTGCTGGACAAGCACCTCATCCCCGCCAGCCAGACCGGCGAGTCCAAAGTGTTTTACTACAAAATGAAGGTCAGTACACACACTACAAACAACCCCACTACCTCTGCATTCACACTATCTCTCCATCCAGATGATGGAAACGATTGCGGGGTCTGCCCGGATCGCTACTATCGTTTTACCTTAATTTGTAATAGGACATTTTGAGAGATTGAATTGATAGGATTAGATAATCAACCACTTGACGTGACAACCGCGTCAAGACAGACATTTTAATCTCGCAAAAAGACCCGAACCCACGACCCATCAATAATTGCCCACCTGTCCGAGAGGTGATATGACCACTTGCTAAGTCTCCTGGACCTCTACCAATTTTAGCATAGTTTTTCCTTTGCATTTTTGTAGAACTATTGTATAGACTGAGGCCTTTATCATCATCATATCAGCCGAAAGACGGCTACTGCTGGAGATAGGCCTCCCTAAAAGAGTGCCAAAGTGACTGATGACCTGGTAAAGGTCGCCAGAGTCCACTGGATGCGGGTGGCACAGGACTGAGGCCTTAATGTCATGAAATACATTGAATGAAGCTCACCAGCTTATTTCGTTTAAAACTAGCATAATATATGATAGGACTCCCAAGTTGTCAAGGCTAAGGCTTAGTCTCAGGCATGGTTTAGCTCTTACTGGAAACAAATAAAATGGTTCCTAACCATCTAGGTTCCTGTTTACTTACTGGTTACAATAGAGTAGATGTGTTACTAATGGAGAGTACCAAATTCCAAATATATTGTATGTAGTTTTAAATTGGAAGTAGGTCAGTCGTACACGCTTAACCCGCTTAACCCGCTGCACTGGGAACTAACCGAAAATTCTCGGCTACCTGCATAATGATGCACAATATCTGCATTATTAGGTATAATAGCTCATATTACAATTAGGTATTTAGTGCTGGCAACGAAGTTCACTTACAGTAATTTTAAGCATGTCTTGATTCTTTCCTTTTTCCGGTCATTCACACTCACTACATGGGAAGTGATGTCACGAAACAAATATGGCACTAATTCCTAATTCGAATAGTAAAATACATTTTGTCCATTCATTCGATCACGTTTCACACTCATTAAACGGAACTAAAGGCATCACATTATAGAACATAACTCACCTCACAAATCAAAAAGCGCGTAAAACGCCTTATCTGCCAGATATGTAGTCGTGCCTTTGTGCCGTTCACGGTGCTCAGAGTCTGACAAATACAGATAAGCTTATTATATAGTCAATTACAGTTAAAATAAAAAAAATAACTATGCTGAAATATTAAAAAAAAACCTAGGATACCTACCGTAGACACGGCCTGCATCTTTAATTTATGACCCATTTCGCAAAAAATATTCTTGGGATTCCTATGCAATATGACAGGAGTGGAGTGTCTACCATAAGTAGGTCCCAAATTAAAGTATAGATAAATTAACGAGAGCATGGAATTGCATATGTAGTATTATTGTATGATTACAGGCATTCTATATTTAAATTTTCTATTTTCTCGTACTATCAGCATAAAAATAGGTTTGTTATATATTGAAGAAGTAAATACCAAAATAATGTCGGTGTCAAATTGTGAATATTATTTACGTTGTGCATATATTTTTACGTCTGATTTTATTCTCCTTTTGTTGCAAACGGTACAACCACTACAAATGCAATTCCATGTTCTCGATAATTCATCTATACGTAACGGAAACAAAAAAATATATGTTAATGAACGTAAAATTCTTTGGTCCAATTCTATCCCTGGGATGTATGAAAGAGATGTTGACATCTTCTTTGTCACGAAATGTAGAAAAAAGAAAGAAAAAAAAATCGTGTATTTAGCATACTATAAATGGAAAAAAACAGAAGACATAATCATACATGCTAAAATGGTCGCCACTCAGCTTTGTGCCACGAAATGGTGATATTTCGCACACTTTTCGGGTTTCGTCGGAATGTGTCGAGCGTCCAACTAGGGATGTCTTCAAATCTATCTAGTGTGCAGTTGTTCATATAGGCCTTGGTTTGTGGTTCATAAAGTGATACTGAAAGTTGTTTCCATCAGACTGAACTTATAAACAACTTTTGTATAATGAAATCGTACTTGTTTTATGTATTGTATGTACTATGTCAAAGGGTCACAAGGGTCGCAGACTGCGCCTGAAATCGATTAGCAATTACCATAGTGAATGTGATTGTGTTGCAGGGTGACTACCACCGATACCTGGCGGAGTTCGCGACGGGCAACGACCGCAAGGAGGCGGCCGAGAACTCGCTCGTTGCGTACAAGGCCGCCTCCGACATCGCCATGACGGAGCTGCCGCCCACGCATCCCATACGCCTTGGGCTCGCGCTCAACTTCTCAGTGAGTATTACTATACCACCCAGGTTCCAAGCATTCACTTACTTGTAGAAGTAGTAGAGGCAGCTCACTACACTACAAGTACAGGCCCCAGGGGGCATGTTAGCGCTGCTACGGCACGCACGCATTCTATCGCAGCGCGTTGCATGCGATAGAAAGGGATGGCCACGTGTAGGCTCGTTCGGCGTACTTTAACAGGGGATTGTTAACAGAGAACCATCTGTATGTAGTACTATTAGGTCCTTACCTATGAAATGGGCGGTTTTTTCACAGATATTATTTTGTACGTAATTTATTCATTTCTATTGCAACTTCCAAATTATTTTTTAATTTCATTATAAGACTATGTAACAAAGGTTTTAAATACAAAAAATATGAATTTTTTATTTAGTGTTTCAAATTAAAGCTTGAAAACCGCCCTTTTCATGTGCTGCCGGTTAAAGTATTTCAATTACGTATAGTTTTATGATGCGAACTATTTTTAAGGAATGAAGATATGTGTAAAGTAGCTTAAAAGTTTTCTATATTCCTACCAAAATTTAGTTTGCTTTGAATTTGACATTGCTGAATAATCCGCAAAATTCAATGTATGAAAATCACAGTTTTCATAAAATTCTCCATACACACCGCCAATTTCATAGGTAAGGACCTAATATTATTTATTCTGTGGTATTTAATTACGACCCAAGCTCTAAGCATTCACTTACTTTACTTCTTCGTCGTTTTTACTCTTGAGGATTGGTTGTGGTAATACTTTCAGGCGTTGGTAGCAAGCTTCACAACACGCCGCCATTTGTCTCTGACATACCTGCCCGTTTGGCTTACTATTACTAGTCCCTGGGCGACCGAGCTCTGCTCGGGTGAAAATGGAGAATATACGGAGAAAACGAATTTTCCCGGACGTGAGACCTATCTAGATCGATTTCTCGCTCCCGTTAACCCCTGTATCCCAAATCTCATCGAAATCGTTAGAGCCGTTTCCGAGAACGTGATTGCAAATATATATACAAATATTGCTCGTTTAATAGTATAGGATGTAATGACTGACATTGAACATTTTTCTTGACTTGATCAGGCCGCCAGCTAGGAAAGTCAGTACTAGCCCCCGCCAGAGACTGCACAGGTACTCCCACTAGAGTAGGTGACATGCGCAAACGTATGCTAGGAGATGTGTATATGATTACTGTTAATATTATAATGTCTACCATACTGTTATAACTGAGGACTTTATCAAAGCTGAAATGTTGAAGCTAGTGATGTGCAAATTGCGGAAAGTTTCCAAAAAGTTGGAAAAGTTCTCGTAAATTTCTAGAAAGTTTCACAAGGAATTAAAGAAATTTACGTACTGAGATGCATAAAAATGTAACTCTTAAACACTATGTATAAGAGTTACAGTTTTATGCTTCTCAATACGTAAATTTCCATGATGGAAATGGAAAGTTTCAATTCCCGAAATTTTCCTATGTTAAATTGCAGAAACGTTTCGCAATATAGGAAACTTTCGGTCGGCACATCAGTAGTTGAAGCTGACTTTAATTTGTTTCATTAAACTTTGTTAACCAATTTTAATTTAAAAGTCATTGTTTCCGTGTTTAGTTACTAATTCAGCTTCATTTCAAATGTAAATGTTTAGGCAAAAGTAGAAGGGAAGGCATTCAAACAGGTGCGCCGCGTACCATTTAGCGGTGACCTTGACCCGGCCTTGCGAGTACTGAGTGTTAACGCCTAAACTAGACGAGATAACGAGTGGCCGACTATACTATGCACAATATACATAGTTTCCTTACGTTAACTTACACTTTAAAGTTTGTTAAGTCTTTGAGTTTTTAATTCGTTGGTCTTGTCGAAGTCAGGAAAATTGTGTCGTAGATATAGTTAATGTAGATGGCGATCCTATCGTCGATTTTCCGCACAATTATTCCGTAGAGGTATCCATTAGTAGTGCTACGCATGAGCGGGAGCCACGAAAATGGAATCTCATCATAGCGTACCGTGCATCGCTGTGGGAGTCAGTGTTCATTTGCAAACCGAAGTAAAAATCGGCGTAGCGGTGTGGTTGTTGGCCGCAATTGAGCGATTCTACACTTTTTGATCTAGTTCTTAGCGTTGGAGATGAGGTGTCTTGCTGCCCCCCATACTTGGCATACCACTTATTTCGTAATCGAATGGCATATAATGACAACAGTTAAAAAAGAAAACTGCCTAAATTGACCAATTCCAGTGTAAAACCGTGAATCATCTTGTTTGGTCAACCTACCATGACCGCATACCACGCTTAGCAATATCCGCGCCGCAAATACGTGACGTGTGCGGATTAGCACTTGCGTCACGCTTTTATGACGGTTTTAATGGCCGCTGTCTGTAGGAATAGAATGGTGGCCGTCTATTACAGAATCAAGGTGTAGGGTTTCTGAAAAAATGCTGTTAATGTTGATGCGGCTGTTTAAATTAATGAAGTTAATATTATTCCAAGCAGAAAGAGTAATTAATTGAAAGTGCTGATTTCAATAAACCACTATTTAATTATTGAAAATTAGAGAAAGCTACCGAATTTCGTTAATGGTTGTGTTAGTCGCGCAACAAATATCACAGGAGCTTCATGCAAATAAATCTCCTTCATCAGACTTTCTCGGCTCATCACAGATATCAGGCTTTCTGGCAACCCCACTCTGTTTTGGTATATCCGAATACGCGAAAAAATAGTACTCAATATGTACTAAAAAAAATAGCACAGTTCCAAAAATATCTGATGACAACTCTATTCCTAGAGCCGTTAAAGCGTGTCAGATCTTTTTGCGGCCTTTGATCCATCATATATTGATGGCGGTGACTGTACAATTACTTTAATTTGCGGAGATTAAAGGAATTTCACGTATTATAAACTTACGTTTCATGTAAAAGGAGGTCCAAGAAAAATTTTACTCTCTTTTTTACCGTTGAAGCTGTACGGAAGGGTACTAGAAATGTCCAATGACGTGAAATATCTAGGTGTCACACTGGATAAGGAACTGAACTGGAAGAAGCATACAGATCTCACCATTACAAAGGCCCTGAGGGTATTTGGAATGTGTAGATCAGCGTATGGCAAAACATGGGGACTGAACCCTAAGGTACTGAAGTGGATCTACACCATGATGGTGAGACCCATAATACTGTACGGTAGCCTGGTATGGTGCCCAAGGACTTTAATGAGCACATGCAGAGAGGCCCTGAGAAAGGTGCAGAGAACGGCATGCATGGCTATAACAGGGACGTTTCGTACCACGCCTACAGCGGCGCTAGAAGTCCTACTGGACCTACCGCCACTTCACATGGTGATTAAGTCAGAGGCGCACAAATCGCTCTACAGATTAAGAACTCTTGGACTGTGGAGCGATAGCAAGCCGAAAACTAAGCACACAAACATGGAGACTGATGGTTTCTTAGACAGAATAACAAACATGGGAAGCGACAAAATGCTACCCAAGTATGTATTCCACAGGAACTACACAACAAAAGTTCCAACCAGGGCTGAGTGGGCCGAAGGTCTAGAACCACCAAAGTCTGGTATCGAAGACAGTATATGGTACACGGACGGATCAAAAATGGGATCCGGTACGGGAGCAGGCATTTATGCAAATGACTATAGTAGTAGTGTAAGCATGGGTAGTTTGGCAACTGTCTTCCAAGCGGAGACATACGCCATAATTGCTTGTGTACAGGAGAATATAGACAGGCGAACCAAAGGGCGGACTATCTATATACTCAGTGACAGTCAAGCGGCCCTTAAAGCGCTTACGGCGCCGAAAGTGGACTCTAGACTAATTTATAATGGCGTCCAAGCACTAAACATTCTTGGAAGGCACAATAAGGTGCAACTAGTTTGGATACCAGGGCACAAGGGCTTCATCGGCAACGAAAGAGCAGATGAGCTTGCAAGAGGGGGCTCTACAAATCACTTTGTAGGTCCAGAACCATTTGTGGGACTCTCGCAGGGGACCATAATACCGGCCTTTAAAGCCTACGCCAAAACCAAACACCAACACGAGTGGAGGAATGAGGCTGGCTTAAGGCACTCTAAGCTCTTCATAGAAGGAGTGGACTCGGGCTGGACCAGAAAACTGGAAATCCAGTAGGAAGCAACTCAGAATTATATCTGGGGTGTTCACTGGTCACTTCGGGGTCAAGGATCTCTTGGCCAAGATGGGACTATCTGATCTATCTGGGATATCTGTAGAATGTGTGGCGAGGAGGATGAGACTATGGAACACTTATTGTGTGAATGTCATGCCCTTGCCAGACAAAGAATGAACTACTTTGGTAACGGTTACCCGCAACCAAAGGAATTCAAGGTGCTCCCGGCGAACTGCATCATCCGCTTTGTGGAAATGATGGAGCAAGCCTGGGAGCAGGTATAAAGGAGAGAGCAAATGCACAAAAGATCCCACTGGGTCGAAGTGCATCCGAAAGGGCCCTCACCTAGATAAGATAAGATAAGACCGTTGAATACTGTTAGCTACTTATATTACCAAATTTGTGCCAGAAAGCGAGCGTCATCAACATCTATCTAAGAGCCAGGCTCATATTGATAGAGCAATTTCCAACATGTTCAGTATTTCATTACTCCAATTTTCCCCCTTACCTTCCACACCGCAGTTAACGAACCGAATTTGCCTTGCTCCGTGATACCTGAACAAGAGCCCTGCCAGATTTCTATCGTCGTTCTCCTGTCAGTACTAGTGCCACTGCTGCCTGATAAAGTTTGCCAGATTTATTAATGTTGTCTTAACCCCTTAGGTATTCTACTACGAGATCCTGAACAGCCCGGACCGCGCGTGCCGGCTCGCGAAGGCCGCCTTCGACGACGCGATCGCGGAGCTCGACACCCTGTCGGAGGAGAGCTACAAGGACTCCACACTCATCATGCAGCTGCTGCGCGACAACCTCACGCTCTGGACCTCCGACATGCAGGGAGACGCGGAGGGTCAGTACCTTGTTTGTTTACTTCGACGACGCGATCGCGGAGCTCGACACCCTGTCGGAGGAGAGCTACAAGGACTCCACACTCATCATGCAGCTGCTGCGCGACAACCTCACGCTCTGGACCTCCGACATGCAGGGAGACGCGGAGGGTCAGTACCTTGTTTGTATTGGTTCTTGATATGGGCTTGTGCATATATTACGTCATCGTTTTTGTCGATTTTTGACCCCCTCCCCCATCCTGTTAATTCATTGAATGGACCCCGCCTAATAAAATGACTACCGTCATCCAATGGTCAGACTCCCCCTCTATTTTGAAATGACGTAATATATGGACAGCCCCTATCCTTATTTCTCATTCTGCCTGTACTTCGCGGCAACACTGCACTATCACAGTAGGTATGTAGATTAAAGCAAGAAATCAAATCCCTACTAACCTGTAGAACTCGGTTTCAATGGAGCTCAGTTGAGATACTGCTTTAGCTGATTTATTTACTGTGGCGCTATGTTATATGCATGCATTCATTCTGTCAAGTGTTGCCGCTTAATATTATTTGTTAAATTATGTATTATTTGATGATAGTAGCCGTGAAAAGCACAATTTAATGTCTCGAACTCACTCGTCACTCTTTTACCTACTTTCTATCCTCTGCAACAATGTACTATGGATTCGAGTCGAGATAAGATTACGACCACGCTGGCACTACATAAAAAACTACTACACTAAATAAAGCTTGAACCCAGCCTAAATAATTTTCAGTGGCGAACTTGCTTTTAACCAAAGTGAACCTTACTCTTAAAAGTCAGGTTTTTCCAAGGAAAATTCCTTGTTTTCTTTTTTTTAGCATCGTAAAGTAGCATAATTTGAATGGTCCGTTTTGTTTTCAGGTGAAGCTGAACAGAAAGAGCAAGCACAAGACGTGGAGGACCAGGACGTCTCGTAATACCTTTCAGCGTTCTATTTAAATATAATAACAAAAATAAATATAGTACGATGTAAGAGCCAGCCCTCGATGACAACCGGTCGTAAGCCTCTCCTCGTAGCCCGGGGACTCCGCCCACTCCCCCCCCCCCTCTCCCCCCTCCCACTCCCGCTGTCCCACTCATCACCGACTAAATTCTGTCGTACCCGAACCGACCCATACACCTATACGATCGTCATTTTCGTTTATGTATTGTGTCAAATTATATACGAGTAATATTATGAATATGTACTTCTTTTGATAAATTTGTTTTCGATTACGATGAATAATGTTAAGGAAAAGTACTTTGGTATTGCATTTTAACTGTACGTTGTTTGTTAAGAATGTATTTTCTTAATGTTCACTTCGGATGATCTCCGCGCTAGCCGCGCCTCGCGACTCACATTCTGGTTACTCTCTTAAGGTGGGAATTGTAAATTTTCTAAGTATTTTATACCGCGTGTAAAGTATTTAACTCCGTTGTGACTTAGCACCGTAGCTACAATTAACGATACATTATGAAGCATTTAATTTAGACTATCGGGATAGTATCTGACGCGTCGCAGAGCCTCTGCACAAATTATAGTCGTTTTGTACAAGGGACCGTCGCGCCGCCCTAGGCCTCTCGGCGCGTCCGCGAGACTTCCCGCGCTCGCCTCTCGCTTCGATACGTCATTCATTACATAACATATATTTTATCTGTAACTTACATTATTAGGGTGGTATTCGTAGTGACTTGCAATATTTAGCTAAGTGATAGTGGCGTCACCTGTCGGTCTTCATGTATCGTATCTCGTACGAGCGTACCGCGTTACATACATTACATACCTCCTTGTGTATTTATTGCAACATTATAATGCGTTTGTGTAAATTGTGACTACTGTGTAGTACTGTACTGGTGTTGTTGAACAAAGACGGCGCCGGCCCGCCCGCCGCCGTCCGGCCGCCCGTCCGGTCGGGCCGGCGGACCGTCCGGTTAGTCCGGCGGACCGGGTCCGGCCGGACCGCGCCGGCCTGCCGGCGGCCCGGGCTGCGCTCGTTAGATAAAGACATTGTCGATGTACCCGCTTCGTTCGTATTACAACTTTTGGAGTATTCACACTGAATTGCTTTAATTACTTACGAGTATTGTGATAGAGATTTTGTATATTTTAATTTATTTTTTTTAATTTCGCAAGTTTCTCGGAAATATTTCGCCGTAGCGCTAAATCTCTTACGATTTTTACAGGACGAACCGTAGTTCTAAAAGTTGTGCTAGGATAAGGTAATGCACTTGGGAGAAATTATTTATTTGAAATGAACTGCCCCCGGGGCGCCCTCGGGAGCCCCTCGGGCGCCAACATTCCATCCCGCGCTCGCGGCCGACCGTCGCCGCCGACCGACCAAGCGTGGCATAGCAGTGGGAACGAGTGCGTGCCCGAGTAAGATATTAGCGTTATTTTTTAATTGAATTTGTAATATTGCATATATTTTTGTTAATTTTATCCACAAAAGAATACTGATGCAAGTAGCCTTAGTGTTATGCAATATTGATTTATGTCCTACCAACTACATTGAAATTTATTGTAAATGACAGTGTAAATCTAATAATAAAAATTCAAAAGTCCAGTTGTTGTTTTATTGAGTTTGACGTAGTCGCCCTATTTCGCCCCGTATTTCGAGAAATCAAATTAGATAGTACAGTGTCGCCCATCACAAATAGGTAAACTATAGGTGTTCAAAAATATCGGCACATGCACCCTAATGCCTTAAAAATAGAGGTGTGTTCCGATGGTGAGCGTCAGGATGACAGGACCATGATAGATTTTTAAAGCGGGAGTTATTCCAAGTTTTAGTACCTTTTTTGTACTATTTGGTACCTGACATCAAACAATTTGTACCTCGCTAAAAATCGAGAAATATTGAAAATAAAGTGTCCAGCCATTCTGACGTCAGGTTGACAGGACCAAGTCCAGTTTCCCTAGTTGTAGGCGTTATACCGAATCCATGTTTTCACAAATATAATAATCGCTACGCTCGTGATTCAAATATAGAATATTTCGCTTGCTCGGGACTCAACATCAACACTCGCAGCAAAAATCTACTTTGCTCTCTTGTTGAACAAATAACTATTTCTAAACTGACATTCATATTATGCTGCCGAATCACGAGGTTGTGACGGCTGTACTGGTCGTATAAAGTCGGCCATTAGTAGATTTGTGGGAACACCTTTTCGCAACCAAAGAGAATATAAGAATAAGCGGCGCTACCACGAACTTCGAATCTCGAACTTCGTATATCTCCGTTTCTGTCGCTCGAGTACCATAAACCGTAAGTGCGATAGAGACGGGGATATACGAAGTTCGTGGTAGCGTCGAAGAGACGGGACTTCGAACAAGGTTTTGGATGACAGTGACATTGTCATTTGATTTTGACATTACAACTCATTCGAACTTTAGCTAGTTTGAAATACCACAATACCAATAAAAATAAACGTTAGTACGGAAGTAGACTTACCAACCTAACGAACGAGGACGATATTAGGGTTGTAGTACTTAACGTTGTCGATATCGATAATATTAGAACCCAACGTTATCGATATCGATAAATTATGATTAGGGACGTCGTTGGGCCCACTGCATGAACAGAAAATTGCTTTACAAAATCTAAAACTAATCCGATTTAGGTATGAAATAATAAAAGGAGAACAAATATTTCATACAGCTTATTTCACACTTATTTCCAAATCACATTATATTTACAAAAAATCACCAATCTGTACACATATCTTTGCGGGTCGCAATGAATTCTTCTCGAACTAAGAAACCTCCCGCTTGTAGGTTATATCCAAGTACCAACCGTTGTTTTTCATAAGTTAATCAATATTGGCGCTTGATATTTCGTTATTAATACTTACGTGTTTTATTTTAAGATAATTATTAACTATTATTAATTTCATTTCGTCAAAAGCATTGTTTGTTTGACACACACATGTTTTCTCGTGAAGTTATAATATCCATGGTAACCGGCCAAAGTCACCATGACAAAAAGAGAAAGTACGGAAGTAGGAGATAGCATGAGTCCGCCATAGCAATAGCACATATAGAAAACTTGTCACTTGTCAGATTTGATCTGAATTTGAGCAGTTGGACGTCATTCATATTTTTGTTCCTAGTTGCGCTACACTGTTCGCAACTAACGTTTGGCAAACTGCGGCGCTACCACGAACTTCGAATCTCGAACTTCGTATATCTCCGTCTCTGTCGCTCGAGTACCATAAAACTTAAGTGCGATAGAGACGGAGATATACGAAGTTCGTGGTTATAGCTCTGATTCATTTCGCAACTTTTCATTTCCCAAACTCTGAAACTGTAAATATTTCAGGACCATCGTACCATCGTGTAGAACCCTATAAGTATAGGTTAGGTTAGATTATAAAAATCCTGAAATATTTAAGTTTCAGAAATATTAAGAGGGTGGGAAATGAAAAGATGCGAAATGAATCAGGTTGCCAAACGTTAGGTTGGGAAACATTAGTGACCCAGATTTGTGATGTCATGCTTTCGGGATTTAAAGAAAGAAAGAAGACATTTACTACACAAAAGACGAACAGAGACAAAGGGAGTAGACATACATTACAATTTAACACTGATGAAAACAGGAGCGAATATAGTTTAGGCGGTGGACGGAGGCGAGAAATTATGAAGAAAGTTCTTGATTTTGACTCCGTTTACTATTTTAAAGTTTAACATAAAGTCATTAACGCATGTAGGTATGCGTTCGTTAGATGGTGAATTGAGAGTCAAAGAGTAGGGGAGACCAGGGATGAAAGTAACACGGGATGAACGTAACAAATGACTTTCTGAACGAATTATGTTGGCTGCACTGATGGTTGGATCACCTACATACGTCATTTTAAACCCCCCTCTTACCTCAGTTGCGCTCACGGCGCTGTGCTGTCAGGTTGTGGGCGTAGCGAGTCGATGCCGCAAAAATACCTCGAAAGTAAGTTTTAACCTTTTGTTTCAATTGCATTTGTTTTTACTATGGTTAGTGTAACCTTGAGTGTTAAATGCCAGTAATGTCGCAAAACTGTTTATCTTCCTATTTTGTCGTTCGAAACTCTATCTTTTTAACGGTTTTCTAGGTAATAAGCTCGTGTTTGTCCAATTCGGGAAAAATTTAAGGTAGGGATGAAAGTAACAACTTGTTACTTTCATCCCGATTATCATCTTGATATCTTAAACTGTATTTTAATGTATTTTTTTACATTTAAAAGTACTACAGATTAATTTTTATTATTTCAGAATGCCTAATATACACAAACGAACCACCAGTAGAGGTTTAGTTTCTGCAGAAATAATGGATTTGGCAGCAGATGAAGTACTTCTCAGAAACGTACCATTTCGAGACGCTGCGAATTCATATCAGCTGTGCCACGTTACTTTATATAGATATGTGCAAAAGAAGAAGAAAATGCTTGAAGAAGGTTCAAAGAGTCTTCCAAATGTAGGCTACGTATCGAAAAGACGAGTTTTTAATGACGAGGAAGAAAAAATACTGGCCGATTATTTACTCCATTGTTCCCAAATTAATTACGGATTAACAACCAAAGAAGTACGAAAACTGGCGTTTCAATTAGCAATTAAATATAATAAAGACATTCCCAGCTCGTGGAGTTCCAATGAGTGTGCTGGTGATGATTGGATGAGATTGTTTATGCGTCGTAATCCGAGATTATCAATAAGAGCTCCGCAAGCAACAAGCATTGCCCGAGCGACCAGTTTCAATCAAAGCAATGTTGATTTATTTTTTCAGCATTATACTGAAATTCTAGGACGAGAGGATTATAATGCATCATCTATATGGAATATGGATGAAACAGGCATAACCACTGTACAAAAGCCAAACAGAGTTTTAGCAGGAAGAGGCACCAAACAAGTAAGTTCAGTCACATCTGCAGAACGTGGCGTGCTGGTCACAGTAGCTACAGCGGTTAACGCCATTGGAAATAGTATTCCTCCGATGTTCATATTCCCTAGAAAAAGATTTAAAGATCATTTCATTCGTGATGCACCCCAAGGGTCGGTTGGAAGTGCAAATGGAAGTGGATGGATGCAAGAAGATGATTTCAACATATTTTTGAATCATTTTAAGACTCACGCAAGACCATGTAAAGAAAATAAATGCATTCTTCTTTTGGACAACCACAGCTCCCATATAGCACTGAAGAATATTGACTTATGCAGAGACTCTGGCATAGTCCTTTTGACTTTTCCACCACACTGTACACACAAGATGCAGCCGCTTGATCGTAGTGTATTTGGACCCCTGAAAAAAGCCGTGAATGCATGCTGTGACAACTGGATGAGATCAAACCCTGGGAAAGTTATGACGATTTACGATATACCCAGTATCGTCCGAGACTCTTTTCCGATTGCTGTAACACCGCGAAATATACAAGCTGGTTTTGCTTGCACAGGGATATGGCCCGTCAATACACAAGTATTTACCGACATCGACTTCTTGCCCAGTTCCGTCACTGATCGACCATTAGAAAATATCGCAGGCCCTTGTGGGAACTCAGACCTGACTCCGTCAACAAGTCGTCAGATAGAAGCAATGCCCTCTTCATCATCATTACGCGAGCAAACAATTCTGGCTGATGATTTGCTGCCCCTGCAGCGTGAGTTGAACTTACCAACACCATTAGTGACACCACCATTGGGAGTTTCACCGGCTACGCCAACTTCACCATTCCTACCAAGAACCCCTCCTGAATTAACTTTGCCACCAATAATGGCCTCGCCGCTAACAAATGTTTCGGAAGCAGATGTGGCTATGGCATCGACATCGTCTGATAACTTACACATCCCATCTACTTCTTCAGCTGTACAGGACGTCACATCATTTAGTCCCTATGAAGTAAAGCCCTTACCAAAGGCAGGACCGAGGAAGAATAATGGAAAGGGAAGAAAAGGCAGAAAAACAGCAATAATGACTGATACTCCCAACAAGCTTGAAATTCAGGAACAAGAAGAAAGAAAGATTAGATCCAAAGCAGTTAAGAAACCCATTTTGCAGACTGATAAAGAAACAAGAAAGTCAAAGGCGCCAGCTGTTAAGAAAATTATTAAAAAAAGAGGAAACAAAACACAAAAGAAGAAAAAAAATGCTAATGTAACTAAGGGTGGTGATGATTCAGACAGCGAAGATTGCTTCTGTTTAGTATGCGTGGAATCTTTTTCGAACAGCAGGTCAAATGAAAAATGGGTGCAATGCCTAGAGTGTCAGCTTTGGGCTCATGTACACTGCACCAATAATGAAAGAAGTTATGTGTGCCATAATTGTTTATCGGACTAAGATCTCATTTTTAAATAAGGTTGATTATTTAAGAAGATTATTAAGTTTCTTAGAAATGTTTATTTTTTTTTTTGATAATTGTGATAATAATGTAAAACTTAAAAGGCTGATTATAAATAAACATGTTGATTATGAAAGTAATTTTGTTTTTATTTACAATGTTACAATCATCCCTTCGCACTGTTACAACCAACCCTAGGGGTAGGGATGGTTGTACCAGATTCCACTTTTTTTGTTTGAACAGTTTTTTCAAAATCTGTAGTATCAGTCGCATTTAAGCAAGTGTCAAAAGTTTGTCGATAGTCCAATCTATCATGTGTGATAGTTAGAATTTTGATATTTCATATGGTCTCGAAGATATGACGAAAAAAATTAAAATTGTTACGTTCATCCCTGGTCTCCCCTATACAACCACTACGTTTGAGAGTGGGGCGCGGTCCCGTCCGCCCTGGCTGGCTGCAGACGCGTGTGAGTGTGTGTGTGCCTGTGCTTGCATGGCACACATACGCTGGGCGTTAACAAACATATTGTGTGTGTCTTCGCGGCAGTGAATCGGTCGCTGTCTCAGCATTATGCCGAGGTGTCAGACATACACCTACAGCGCTGATTTTCAGACAGCATCGTACGTGACCCACGGAACGCAACACAACATAAGACCATTAATAAACACTCATATATTGTATACACATAATAAATAATTACTTATTGTAATAAATTTGTAAAATATGTACCAGTTAGCCAAATGGGATAGGAAGAAAAACACAAAGCAAAAAACGCGACACGGTTGGGATAGGAAAGTGCTGGATGGGTTAGGATTGGGATTTCTGGAGCGTCAACAAAAAGCCTTTAAGCTGACGCTTAAAGGTATACTTGCTAGACGCTCCTTGAATAGGTGGAGGGAGATCATTCCAACACTTGGACGCCGCGAACCTAAAACTACCTCGAAACGCCGTGGTCCGATGCATTGGCACCAGAATCATCGTCTTACACCTACGCGCTCTTGGGCCATACATTTGATTGGATTTCTGAGTATGTGAAAAAATTGTACCAGATTAGCAATATGGTCTTCGTTTTTAGGGTTCCGTACTCAAAGAGTAAAACGGGACCCTATTACGAAGACTTCGCTGCCCGTCCGGCCGTCCGTCTGTTTGTCACCAGGCTGTATCTCAAGAACCGTGATAGCTAGAAAGTTTAAATTTTCACAGATTTGTATTTCTGTTGCCGCTATAACAACAAATACTAAAAACAAAATAAATTTTTTTTTAAGGGGGGCTCCCATACAACAAACGTGATTTTTTTTGCCGTTTTTATAGATAACAGCACGGAAACCTTCGTGCGCGAGTCCAACTCGCACTTGGCCGGTTTTTTAATCAGGCATGGAGGTGTCGGGATCCGTAAAATATCTAGTATTTCTTTAAATGCTGCCCCATTCCGAGACACTGGGTACGAACGCATGCGCACGTACCGGGTTTTCCAGATGGTGGCAGATACCTAAATTAACTTAAATTATATGTACACCTAATAAATTACTAACATTATATTATAAGATTGTAAAACTAACATTATATGGACCATGTCCGAAATGAACACATTTTTTTTTTTTTTTTTTTAAATAGCACTAAAACTTTAGTTGCTAAAATTAAGCCCTAATGAGTTGGAAATCCCTTTTTTGGCAGAAGCCGTAAATTTTTGGAAATTAAACTGCGGCACTGACCTGCCTCTCCCCACTTGCAGCGACAGTAGGACGAGCCGCTCTGCGTGCTGGTACGGGATAATCTTTTAGAAACGTCTACCAGCACCACGGAGCGTGCTCGTCTCCTGTAGATGGGAGTCGGGGGCTTGGTTACAGGCCCTGCCCTCTAAAAACTTAGGCACACTTCTTACAAATGGAACTTTCAGAATCGCGGTATCGCTGCGCCTGAGAGCGGCTTGTGTTGCGCCACATCGGTGCTACTGTGGTGCCAGTGTTAACGATACTGGTCTCCACGGCCTTTCATGTAGCAGGAGCGCTGGACGTATCGCACGACACGCCTCCATCAACGATATCCTGCGCCGAGCCCTTGCCAGTGCCGGTACACCGGCGGTTCTAGTCCTAGAGCCAACTGGCCGGGCCAATCATGAAAAAAACGCCTCTGACCCTCTATAGCCGCGTCAAAACGTTCAAGCGTGGTTGACTGCAATCATGGACATAGGATACTATGGACAGGCTATGGTAATAATAATAGCACGAGCGAGCGCGAATAGTGTTATATACCAAACGCAATAAGTGTGATAGAAAGAGATATAATCATTCGTTGTCCTTGTCATAGTTCCACTTTTTTTTGTTGGCCACAACTGATTAAGTATGATAAATTATTGATTGTGGATGGATAAGTTAACCTTTATTTTTACTATTTTCTCGCAGTAGAAGTGAAAAGTTGGGTGTATAACTCTGGTCTAAAAGCCATATTTGATTTGCCATATTACCACTCGAAAATGTTTCCCTCACGAAACCTTTGACGAGAATGTAAGTCCCTTTTTGAGAGCAACAATGAGTCAAATTTAAACTTTTTGAGACATATTGAAATAATACGTGTAATTATTTAAATTATTAGTATTATTGCAGCAATGAGTCTTCTGAATAGCAGGATGAACCACAAGTACAACTTTGATTTTTCATTTGCAGTATTATCACTGTTTTTTGAATAGCAGGTGTGGAAGTTTTTTGCTTGCGATCTTTTGACAGAATTTACTCTTACAATGACATATTATTTTAAGATAGCGTCATTTGGCTTAGGAGGGCAGTATACCAGTTTGAAAGGGTAACGCCAGGATGGCTAGATCGTGAGAATATTGTTAGTTTGTATGTATTCGTCGTAAAATGATGTGCCTGGAAGTGGTCAGCCATTCCAAGCCGTCGTTTTGCCTCATGGTTACTTTAGAACAACGATATAGGACAACGAAATGCCTTTCGGACAAAACCGTAGTTATTGCGTGACGATGGCAAGTATGCTTGTTGCCGACCCTAACGCCTTGGCCACGACTTTGATCTTAAGCGACCTGTGGCAGCGTTTTATCTGTTCATTGAGCGGTCGAGACGCGCAACGCTTTGTGGCCAAGGTACACAAACGTTCGGTTTTCGACTTACAGCCCTCTAGAGCGATAATTATTGTTCTGTAAACGCCTGCGAGCGCTATAAATCGAAAACCGAATCCGGAAACCGATCGCTTGCGCTCAGCCTAAGGCCGATTGTGCACTGCAATGAATTTTACGCGGTCCGATATTTTTTGTATTGAATGTTGGACGGTAAAATTACGTATAGTGCACAAACTACTATGTAGATTTAATGGCGTGCCATATCGGACCGGACTGCCGGACAGAGAGTACAGTAGAGCACAATCGCCCTAAGGGACTATGCAGACGGTGATTTTTAAGCGCGCCGTAGACGCGCGTTTCTGTCTAATCACGTGTAAATTGACACACACGCGCGTCGACGGCGCGCAAAACGAAGTCTGCATGGGCCCTAAGGGTAAGTAGTCTATCTACCTGAGGTATGCGAGGGAAAACTCCATCAATAGTAGCTATTGCTAGCCTCGCTCATCATGATGAATTCCTCATGAGTCATGATTATAACGTTGTAAAAGTGTTGTACCTACATATTTTACGGTGTAGCCTGTTTATGGGCGTGGCCAGTATTATTCGTTAACCAAGTGAATTAAGTATATTAGTGTTAACCTATTCATGCAAATAATACATTTTCTGTTCTTGTTGAAATACCATTTAACTAACATCAACAGAAAATAATCCGGAGGAAATAAAAATATATTTTATATAAGAAAATGTTTATTGCACAGGGATAATTACTTAAATAACAGGGGAAACAAGCTCAGTGTATACAAGATAACAATCACTGTACAATGATCGGAATAAGGTTTAATCCGCGGGTTAACCAGAGGTTAACTGCCACCACTATAGACCAGCTATTCTAACATGACTTCCATTTAACTCTAACGCTCTGTAGAAAGAACTGATGCTCTAGAAAACACCAGGGTTCGGTATCAGTTATTTTTCTTCTAATTTAAAAATAATGTGCTTTATTTGTACCCAAATTGGTATTAGGTTTTATACAAAGTGTTAAAACGGGAAGTCTCAAAGATTCAGGAAACGCTGCTACAGATTTAAATTCCTATCCTGGCAAGACATGTGTCATAGTAACAAATCATAGCCAAAATCAATTTTGAAAACTTTGGTATAGCGAAAATTTGATACTGATGGCACCCCTTAAGGCATTCTGATTATTATATTTACAATACACCCCATTACACCTGTTATCGCTGGGGGCAATAACACGCGACGTGAGCTGAATGAGATGGAGAATGGGAGTGAGAAATGGGAACTGGCTTACTTGAATATGTAGGTAAGGTTGTTCTGTGTACTGGGCCGCGACGACTTAAGCGGCTTGCCGTGCTGATATGATGGATGGGCTGAGTAGGAGTCTTCTTCTGGTTTCGAGCCGACCTTGAGCTGATGAAAGTCTTCACGCACACTGAGGGTTATAATTCACTCGCGCGCCTAGTTTTGAGCTGATGAGCCACGTAACGTCACAGTCACTACAATAAGGGTACCGGCCGGTATAATCACGACACTTTCGTAGGTTCAGGTGAGCACGGAACGCTGGGATTGAGATACACGTCAGTGCGCGACGGCGGTCAAAAGGCTACTCTCCCGGCGCGTCGCTTGCGTCGGCACGTCAACGAGTGAATCGATGAATGATTGAACGAGTTACCTATATCGTCGCGCCGATGGCGCGAACATCCTGGGGGGCCCGTAGTAGAGCCTCTTCCTGAGCTGAATCCAATGGAAACCTGGCTATCTTTAGCACAGGTCTGCGCAGATGTCCACTGGCGGTGTCCAGATCCACAACTCGGATCACTCCATCCTTGCCAGGTATTGTGCGGGTAATTCGACCCAGTCTCCATTGCAGCGGTGGCAAGTTATCTTCCTTGATGAGCACGAGTTCGCCAACTTGAGGAGGCGATGAAGGGGAAAGCCATTTTGAGCGGGTTTGGAGAGTATGGAGGTAAGATCTAGTCCACAGAGTCCAAAAGCGTTGAGAGAGAGCTTGTATGAGCTGAAAGCGTTTAAGAGCAGATAACGGCCTGTCATCAAAGGACGGCTCGGGCAGAGCAGTGAGTGGACGGCCTATGATAAAATGTCCAGCGGTTAAGGGTTCAATGTCCGTAGGGTCGGATGAAAGTGGGCAGAGAGGTCTAGAGTTGAGTACAGCCTCGATTCGTGTCAGGAGTGTGGAGAATTCCTCAAAAGTAAGGTGCTGTTCACCAACTACACGATAGAACAACTGTTTCGTAGATTTGACGTTAATTTCATGTAAGGCACCGAACCAAGGCCCCTTGGGGGGGTTCAGCAACCAGGTTACCTGCTGGTTGGCGAGCTGGTGTGTGATTGCATCATTATTTTCAGCGAGGAAGTTTTGAACTTCTTTGAGATGATTTCTAGCGCCTACATAATTCGTGCCGCAATCCGATCTAATTAGAACTGGTGTACCGCGACGCGAGACAAATCTTTGCAACGCTGCAAGAAAGGCTTCCGTGGTAAGAGCGGAGACTGCCTCCAAATGAACTGCCTTCGTTGAAAGGCACACAAATATACAAAGGTACGCCTTTAACAGTTTAGCGTTCCGTAACGTGCTAGACTTAACGAGAAATGGGCCGGCAAAGTCAGTCGTGACTTGGCTAAATACAGGTTGTGGGTTAACCCTATCTGCTGGAAGGTCAGCCATAAACGGGGCTGCTGGTTGAGCGCGAGTTCGGAAACATCTAATACATTTGAACACACGGTGTCGGATCGCACGGCGAGCGGATAGTATCCAGTATTGCTGGCGGAGCATTGCGTGTAGAGTGTCAGCGCCAGGATGGCAGTGCACTCTGTGGTAATGGTCAATGATGAGGTCAACGAGCGGGCTTGAGCTGGGAAGAATGAGTGGGTGTTGAGCGTTGTACCTAAGTGACGCATGAGAGAGACGACCACCGACTCTCAAGAGCCCATCTTTCAAGAATGGGGAGAGACGCTGGAGTCGATTGCTGCAGAGTTTATTAGTGTGGAGACGATGAATGTCTTCTGCAAACTCATTCCGCTGAACAGAGCGGACCCAGAATAACAGAGCTTCTCTCCGTTCACAGGCTGTCAACGGTCCAGAGCGACGTACATCTGGGCCGTGCTTACAATTATAAATGAAGCGCTTGATACAAGCCGTCACTCCGACGAGCTTGTCAAAAGAGCTGAAGCGGGTAAGCAGATCATGATCCAGATCAGGAACTGCTATATGAGCTGGCACACTTTTTGGCTTAAGGCCTGGTAAAGCGTGATGACCCAGAGCGGCTGGCATCTGGGGCCAGGTATGAGGAGGCTCTTTGAGCCAGCTGGGAGACCACCAGAGGTCATGGGTTGATAGAGATTGGGCTGACATACCCCTGCTTGCACAGTCTGCAGGGTTGAGGTTCGTAGGGACATGCCTCCACCTAGGGCTGATCGGGCTAGACGTTATTTTAGCCACTCGGTTGGCTTCAAATGTCTGGAGTCGGTGAGGGGGCGTGTTGAGCCATGCTAACACTATTGTGCTATCTGACCAACAGGTATGTTGTTCTATAGCAATGTGAGCTGACAATTTAGCTGACAGTCGTGTCATGAGCTGTGATAAAAGAGCTGCAGCTGAGAGTTCCATTTTGGGAATTGAGAGGCGATTCTTGATAGGAGCGACCTTCGACTTGGCAATGACCAGATGCACATTGACAAGTCCATTGGCATCGAGCTCGTGCAGATAAGTGACAGCACCATAACCGGCTTCTGAGGCGTCCGCGAACCCGTGAAGTGAGTAAGTGGACGTGGGCTTGTATTTGCAGATGTGCCGAGGTAAGCGGAGATTTGAGAGTTGAGGAAGGTCTTGTGAGATGTGCTGCCATTCTGTGTGAACTTCATCGGGGGTGGGCTCGTCCCATCCCAGTTTCAGAAGCCATAACTTCTGTAAAAGTAGCTTTGCGCGGAGTATGACGGGTGTAACCCAACCATTGGGGTCGTACAGCGAAGCTACTGTGCTGAGGATTGAGCGTTTTGTGACTTGGGTCAGTGAGGGGAGAGAGATGCGATAAGTGAACTCATCCGATTGAGGAATCCATTGTATACCTAATACTTTAATGGAATTCGATTCTGGGCTGATGTCGAAGTCTTTAGGCATGTCACATTGGTCATCTGGGAACCGATTAAGGAGCTGAGAAGAGTTGGAGGTCCATTTACTGAGCTGAAAACTACCTAGGGCCAGTAAGTTAATCAACTCTGTTTGGAGCGCTTGAGCAGACTCCACAGAGTCATGACCACAGAGTATATCATCGACGAAAACTGAATTGCGTAGGACCTGAGCAGCGTGCGGGTAGTGATGACCTTCGTCATCCGCCAATTGGAGCAGAGTACGGAGGGCGTGGTACGGGCTTGAGCGTAATCCATAGGAGACGGTATTTAGTGCGTAAGTGAGCAGGGGCTGGTCCGGTGAAGACCGCCAGAGAATGAGCTGATACTGTCGTTGGTCTGGGTGGATGAGTATGTTTCTGAACATCATTCTGATGTCAGTACTGAAAACTATGGGGTGTATCCTGAAAGACATGATAATGTCAACTATATCTTGCTGGAGAGCTGGACCTGTGTGCAGGCAATCATTAAGACTGACGCCATTTGAGCTTTTACTGGACCCATCAAAGACAGTGCGTAACTTGTCGGATCCCGATTTGAAGATGCCGTGATGAGGAATGTAGAAATGAGGCTTGTTCGCGAAGGTACTTGGGTGGCATGGTGACATGTGTCCTAGGTTGAGATAGTCGCTCATAAATTCAACATATTTAGAGCGTAGGGGCGGATTTGCTTGTAGTTTCCTTTCCAGTGTAAGAAACCTGCGTAGTGCAATGGCATGAGTGTTGCCTAAGGCCGGCGCATTTGGTAGAAACGGCAGTGTTACCATATAGCGGCCTGATGGATCTCGGGTGGTTGTAGTACGGAAAATTTCCTCGCACTGCTCTTGTAATGGGCTGGTCTGTACATGAGGTTGTGGTTCTTCTGTCTCCCAGAACCTCTCAAGGTTCTTGTAAATGTCATGTGTGGGTACGTCAGATTCTGGCTGAGAGCTGGTAATATGAGCTGAGTTGGCCTGGTTTGCAGGTGTTGCATATAAGTCCTCAATGGGTCCTATCAATGCGAAGTCGAAAATCGTGCCGAAGGCTATGGGCTTCCCTCGGCCTAAGGAGACCTTAGTCCCGTCCAGAACTTGGCCGAGAACATCAGAACCTAACAAGAGATCGATTGGAGCGGGTGTGTTATATCCTTGATCTGCTAAGGGAATATTTGGCTGGCCTCTCACTTGTGCTATGTGTGGGACCTTTTGTAACGGTAGATAACCGGTAACGTGTTTTAAAATATGCGCAGTAGCCGTAATCGTGGGTGTGTCATGATGTGTAGGTCGACAGATTATTGTGATTGATGCCTTTGATTCCTGTGTGTGGTGGTTGCCCACTCCTGTGATTTTGAGTGATGTTGAGTTTTGTGGTAACTTTAAATTACGAGCCATGCGCTGAGTGATAAGTGTGAGCATACTACCGCAATCTAGCAGGGCTCGTGCTGTGTGAAACTGGCCATTTACGTCTGCTATTTTTAGCGTGACGGTAGGCAATAATATGGGCTGATTGATTGCGTGCTCATCCTGTCGTGGGTAATCACAAGAGGAATGATTCGCTGTTGGTGGAGCTGATCGCGGTGAGCGAGCTTGAGATGTCTGGGTATGGGCTGAGTGTGTGTGGTCTGCGTGTGAGTGTGTGTGTTCTGGGTGTGAGTGTGTGTGCTGATTGTCTTCCTCTTCACAGTGTTCAGTTATTGTAGGTAGTCACGATTGACCACCTGCTCGGGACGTACTGGGCGAGCGAGGGTGGTCCTGAGACGTGGGTTTCGCCTGTGAGGCGTGTGCCGAGAACGGTTGGTACTCATTAGCTGGACGCGTCCTGGGCTGTTCTCTCAGATGTGGAGGTAGGAGATGAGCGGACGAATGAGTTGGAGAAGAAGCACCGGGGCGGTGAAGAGATGTGTGGTGTCTGTCATTCCCACACTCTTTGCAAGCCTTCGTGGACTTGCACTCATTCTCATAATGGGGGCCTAGGCAGCGTCGGCAGCGGTTGCGGGCCTGAACAAAGTCCCAACGGCCTTGTATTGGTTGGTCGTTGTACCGTGGGCAGGCGATGAGCTTGTGCCCTCTTTCTCCGCAGTATGGGCAGGGCATGGTGTTGGTGGTGTTTGCGTCTTGAGGTGACGGTTGAGCTGAGTAAGTCGGCCTGTGCTGAGCTGAATAGTCTGACCGGCTCCTAACCGGGGTCATGGGACGTGATTCATGATACGCAGGCTGTCGGGGCGGGCCTCGAGGAAAGTTTACGGGAGACTGCCTGCGGTACTGAGCTGGTTGTGGCGAATGCTGAGTGAGTTGGGAGGTGCTGGGCTTGGGTGAGCTGGACCATTCGGTCTCTACACAACGCGCGTGCTCTTCCAAGAAGGTGATCAGGTTCTTGAGGGTGGGCAGAGACTGGCGTGATCCGTACTTTCGTTCAAAAAGTGTCCGAAGTTCACCTTTAAGTTTTCGCACTACTATAGACACAAAAACATAGTCACTTTCTTGCATGGGCAGATCGAGGTTATTGAGGGCGCATTGCGCGGAAATGAGCGGAGTTAAAAAGAGCGTGCGTATATCGGAGCGCACGTGAATGTTGGGCAGTTCAATGATGATATCTACAAACCGGTCGATCAAGACCCGACGATTTTCATAGCGCCGAGTTAGGATATTCATCGCTACGGCGAAATTGTCGTTGGTGAGCTGGAGGTGGGATACCATACTGCGTGCCTCGCCTGTCAGGCACGAGAGCAGGTAGTGGAGCTTTACGGCATCCGAAATGATGGTCATGTCGTCCGTTAAGCTCCTGAAGATGGTAATGAAGGACGGCCAGTCTTCAACCTTTGAGCTGAACTTTGGGAGCGTGATTTTGGGTAGCACAGTTGTAGGCGTGGCAGACGTGGAGGGGTGAGAAGTCTCTGGGAGGGCCGCAGTCACGCTCAATTTGTCGAACGCGACTAGGATGTAATTGTAGTCCGTTACCGCGGTGTCATAATGTTTTGTGTAGACGGCTTCGGTCTCGTCAGTGAGTTCCTCGTCGTCTAGTATTTCATAATAGACGTCCTCTAGCTTGGATTTATAGAGGTCTACTTTTGTGTACCGAGCCGTGAAATCCGACAATGTATATTTTTTCGTATCCTTTGCTAGTGCTGCCTCCGCAATCTCCTTGAGCAGAGTAATTGCCTTTGTTGCCTCTCGGAAGATGGCTGCTTGCGATTTGGACGGCATGGTGTTGTTTATGTGTACTTAAATGAGTTGAGAGACAAAAAAAATAAAAAAAAAAAAAATAATAATAATTTAAAAAATATGACACCCTGTATGATGACTTGTGATGAGCTGACTAACAATTGACTGTTACACCAATGTGAATTTGTCAACAAAAGATAAAAAACCAAAAAAAATTGTTGCACAAAAAAAAAAATTTCTCCCTGGACACCCTGTGTTTCACGATGTAAGTTACCTAATGAGTAGGTACTAATTTGAGTGAGGGAAATAAGAAACTATATTAACCACTAACCAATGTGGAGTGTTACCAAGTTGTGGCTTGTCTCTAATAGGTACTTGTCATCGGGCAGATATTATACGGTTATTGAATTTTGAGCCTTATCCTCTGAGCAGTAAGGTTGCTTTTTAATGTATTATTTTAGATCTGCGAGCTGTTCAATTGTTTACAAAAATTAAACGTTTATTTATGCCTAGTTATATGTATCTGTTACATGTATGAGCTGGAGAATGAATTTAGTACCTATGAGGTATTCGTAATTATGACGGCGCTTTAAAAATTTTGCTTTAGAATAATGATGCAATCAAACGTGTCTTTTTGAAATGAGCGGTTTCGTAAGTTATATCTATAGGTTATTCTACACACTGTCTGATTACGTTTCGAGAATGTTTGCTTTTAGAAAATAGCTTATAAAGGGCTGAAGACCGCTGTAAGTGATCGGTAACTCAGGGTAGCTACCTACAGAACGGACGGAATGTTCTCGAATGTGCAGAATTTCGTAGGCAAATAAATGAGATGTGGTACTTTTTGGTAATGTACCTTTGTTTGAAATGGGCTGAGTTTACATGTAATGTTATATATTACGTTATGAGTTGAATAATTTGGGCGAAAGAATTAATTTTTTTTTTGAAATGTGGGTGGATTTTTTACCTAACTGGGTGTGCTTTTTCGAGCAAAAGAAAGACTGCTTATCCAAAGGGCTGGTGTGGGTGGGGTTTTTCGAAGGACCAAAGAATACCGGTTCGAAGGACCAAAGAATGTTATCGCTGGGGGCAATAACACGCGACGTGAGCTGAATGAGATGGAGAATGGGAGTGAGAAATGGGAACTGGCTTACTTGAATATGTAGGTAAGGTTGTTCTGTGTACTGGGCCGCGACGACTTAAGCGGCTTGCCGTGCTGATATGATGGATGGGCTGAGTAGGAGTCTTCTTCTGGTTTCGAGCCGACCTTGAGCTGATGAAAGTCTTCACGCACACTGAGGGTTATAATTCACTCGCGCGCCTAGTTTTGAGCTGATGAGCCACGTAACGTCACAGTCACTACAATAAGGGTACCGGCCGGTATAATCACGACACTTTCGTAGGTTCAGGTGAGCACGGAACGCTGGGATTGAGATACACGTCAGTGCGCGACGGCGGTCAAAAGGCTACTCTCCCGGCGCGTCGCTTGCGTCGGCACGTCAACGAGTGAATCGATGAATGATTGAACGAGTTACCTATATCGTCGCGCCGATGGCGCGAACAACACCTCTAGTACAACAGTCCATGCAGACTCACTCCAGCCAACGAGGTTCATCCCATATAGCCTGGCCTACCGTACCAGTTGAAAAGTACCGGAGAACTTCATCTCTCTCTCACCTCACATTGTTATCACTTCCAAAGACTGATTGTTTTACAGCAATTTGACTTAAGTGTGACCGAAAATTACACGATTTGACAAAGTTATCTTGCCTGCCAGACACACTAAGTAAGTACCTAGTACTTTCTTGGTAACGCAACTGGTATGTTTCTGGCCAAACTTATTCAGCAAGAGGAATACAATACATACTATAGGGAGTATAGGGTTCATGCTGAAATAATCCTCGTTGCTGGTAAACACATACAACATAGCCCTTTAACATAATTCAAAAGTGCGATGACTTTTAAAAATAATATCAGTTTAGCTCAAATGTATAATACTTACACGCGCATAATCACTAGAATTCGTTCCGCAGTACTGCCGTACAAGGAAAAATAACATGAGTGCAGTCAGCAA
This sequence comes from Epinotia brunnichana, assembly GCA_963854355.1. Classification (NCBI taxonomy): domain Eukaryota; kingdom Metazoa; phylum Arthropoda; class Insecta; order Lepidoptera; family Tortricidae; genus Epinotia; species Epinotia brunnichana. The sequence goes on from OY977954.1 coordinate 14,195,291, forward strand.
CAGTTGCTTCAAATAATATTTATTTTTGTTAACGCACACGGAGGCATAAACTCTCGAGATTATACACATACGTATCAATTCAATTAAGTCAGACGAAACGTAGCATAGGTATCATAAGCATCCTATTTATATAAACATAGTGGTCCTTCCAACCGGATATAAAAGCTGCAGCGAAGCCCTAAAACTATTAAATCTCAACTCTGTTATCAAGAGAATAAGAGAACATGCTCATTTTGAGAAAATATCACCTACGCACAATATGACAGTAACAGTTGTCAAATATATCTTCGTTCCCTGAACAAATAGTTGTGTTTATCGCTATTTCTGCTGCTGACTGTACGTTTCTGCTTTATGCCTTGAAACGACAGAACGACATTGTGCCCTGAGCCGTATAAATAATTACAAACGATAGTCTTAACAAGAATATCTGAACACCTGACATCATGTGGAACTGGTAATCTTATGTTACGAGCATATATTAAACGCTTATAAAGATTGCGAAGAAAGAATACAAAGTAAAAATTGTCGTGTACCTATAGGAGTTGAGTACACTAAGTAAGTAAGGATAGGAATCTCAATAATTGGTGGTCAGAGAGCGCACAAATGTTTCCCGTTCTCACATTATAATTCGTCGGGTGACAAGCAAAACTCACTAAGTAACAAATACCTACTTAAATCAAAGGTCGTATCTCGAAATCGACTACGTACCGAGATACGAGGTTTTGAAGAGCAGTGACAGTTTTGGTAGTGACTTTTGCTTGTCACCCGACGAATATGGACCTCACATTATGTTTATAGGGCATAATAGACCTGTGCCTAGCAGTGAAAGATGATACTATAAACTGACTATAGGAATATCAAATCGTGTAAGAAGAAACGTGACCTGGGGAGATAGCACAACTTGCTCAATTTCCTTCGCGGGCGAATCCTATGATGTGTGTATCCTATGTGGCGGAGCGCCCATACAAGCCGATTCCCACCGGCTTGTCTAAAATGTCTTGCTATATATTAACAAACTCGTAAATCGTAAAAAAACAGCCCTTCTTGTTGCTCCGGGTTGTCCAATGAAAATATACACGCGCCGCCACTGATATATATATATATATATATATATATATATATGGCTATCCACGCCGTGGCCGGCGATGGCGACCCTAGCTAGTTGCGGGCGTGAGCCCTGATATAACTTGCGAAGCCGAACTTACTCTTAAACTTAGAGGGGTAGATTTATTTGCACCAGTAGTACACCGCCGAAGAAATGGTGACAGTCGCAAGTATGCACAAGGTCTTAGTCCACAGCATCCAGATATTTCTGTTAAAACCCTATTGAACTTCATGCCAACAAAGCTCCTACCGTAAACAATAATTATAACTCTATGACGTAAAACTTAATCCGCCGATAACATATTGAATATGAACATTACATATACTTATATGCGTATTGCTTAAGATATTGGGCGTCTGGATATATATTTATGACAGTTTGTTTATAAATGAATAAAGATACATATTAGGCGAGTATTGAACAGGCTAGTTAACATGATCGCTTTTATAAAGAGTATTCGTTGTTCTCGCACTTACATAGTTACTTGCTATTGCTAATAAGGGACGAATTTTTGTCTGACATAAGAAACAAACCTGTTGGAATCCATTTTGCTTTCGGAATTTGACAGTTCATCATAGACATGCCCACAATTGAAAGCCGAATGCCAAAAAGTATTGAGAAATTAGATAAGGGCCGATATCCGATTTCCTAAATGTGACTTTCAGTCATGTCTCATGAGTCATGATCATGAATCATATTCTGTCACTCTGATTTTGGGGACGGAAGGGATTGAAGGGGTTGCCGAGGACATGTCCAATTTCAATATTCAATTCGCGCCCCGCCCAAGATAAATTTAAAGAAAGTGTCCAAAGTATTATTTATAGAAACTAAGGACTTAAAGGTGGCTAAAGAAAGTTTTTAAATAAGAAAAATAATTCGTTTCATGCATCTTAAAGCATTTCTTTCTTCTGTCATAGATATAGACACAATACACCACTATAACTAACCTACACATAATCGATTAAAAAATAGATCAATGAGTAAATATAGCACATCACATTATTATATTACATCACATCAGTCTCGATTACAATTAAAAAAATAACCAGGCGCGCCCGCCTCATGCGTATTATATTATATTTTATCACATAAATAAAATCTAAATAGTTACATCACTTTTGGTACAGCTATTCTATAGCGAAATGGCTCAATCAATTCATATAACCTTTCCACAGGAATAATTTACCCCAAAACGAACCATCTCTGCAGCGACGAAAATGTTAACTCAGTTTTATTGACTTAGCTGTCCTTTTCTTAAATTCAGAGTGATTATACATTTTTTGGTATAATTTGAAGCTTAGTACCACGCGGAAATAATAATAATAAAATACTATATCGAGCCTTCGAGTCTGGCGAAGGAATGTATCAACTTTGGACAAGCCATTCGATTCAACATATACTGTGATGGCGATTACAACAGAATCAATAACATGTTTGTGTGGAACCGTACATAAATTACACTGCCTAATGCCTGCATGTTTGTGATCCAAGACAATGGGTGCTCAAGCTATTCTAATATATATTTATTTACAAGAAAGAAGATGTACGCTTCTAGAGATTAGAAATAAAATCGCTTGTACAATTAAACGGGTTGTAATTAATTTATAAGCGAGTTTTAATTAGTAAAATTTCGATCAGTATTTTATTATAATTTATGTATGGTTCTTTTAGCCCAAAATTTCTGTAGTAACGTTGAGTAAGGTTGAAATCTAACCATTAAAAAGCAGTAAAACCTGAAATATATTCCGTCAAGGAATCCACGTGATCAATTTAATTTACAAATGAAAATAACTATACAATTCTGCCTCTTAACGACAAACAATCAAGTTCAAAAATATCGATGCTTTCGGTTGAACCTTTTTAAAAATAAGTGATGACCTTGTTATAAGTACAATCAATATTTTTACACTTGATTAGCTAAAACGAAGTAAAAAATTATAAGAATCGTATTTTTTATTTATATTCTTAGGCACTGCAGCAAGATATATTCCAGTCGATATTCTGGGATATATCTAAACCCAAGTTTTGTTAGGAATATGATTTATATATTCCGATTTGCTTACTATAACCATCAGACAGTTCGACGTCAGTTATCTACGATGAAAAATAAAACCTTATTAGCATCCAAGGTCATTTTAAATCGGTATTTGAATCAGTATAGCACTTTCTGTTGAGTATTATTGGTTTTGTCTGCCAGAGCAGTTGTAATTACAAGATAGTGATCATACTGACTGAACTATCGAATGGTTAAGTTGCAATTTATTGATAGTTTTAGTTAGTTGCTGTTTTTCACTTGTATTCACTAAATCACGTGTGTAAATTTAGTTCAATGACTCGACGCAACTAAAGAACTAAATTATTCTAGAGCGCGGTAGCGGTGTAAGTTAATAGTGCAGTGTACAAATAACTGTCTAATCTAATGTGATTTTTAGACGATAATAATTATGAGAAAATGCGTCAAGTATTCTTCATTCTCTTTAATTTCACAGTTAGCTTTGTCTACTAATACAATCCATACACTTCTAGACTCAAAACTTGGCTCGAAGTTCAAATAAAAAACTTCAAGTATTTCACAGCCGCTTATATAATAAATTAATTAACAAAAAGTAGATCTAAAATGATATAAACATGATATTTTCAACATATAAAATAACTATAAGTTTGATTGTTGTATTAACTTACAGAGCTACCAACTCGACGACGTAGGTGACGCGTGGTCTACGCTATGACGCACATCTTTCGTAAGTCGCTCTCATCAGGGTCGAGAGTATCCGAGTCTTTGATGACCGGCTCCTTGCCTTTGATGTCGGGAAGGTACCTAGAAAGAAGATCTAAGATGAAATACAAATTGACAGTGAATCTGAAAAAGCTACAGTAGCCTGGTGGTCCAGGCATGCGGCGGCTGTCAAGCGGCGGTCGTGGGTTCGAATCCCAGCTCGTACCAATGAGTTTTTCGGAACTTGTGTACGGAACATTTACCATTAGTTTTTCGGTGACAGAATAAATCGTGAGGAAACCGGTCTAATCCCAATAGTTGTCCCTCTGAATAGAAAGGTCATATGGCAGGCTTACGTAAAACTAGTGCTCATGCCAAATCTTGAGTTTAGATGTCAACGCGGACCCCGAGCTCGTTTAGGACACAACCGGGAATAACGCTAGGGAATCTGAAGTTGCGTGCACACGCCTCTAGAAGCCGACGCTGTCGTGTCGTGTGGTTCAGACGCGGCCATTCAAACGCGTGCGCTGCGCTGGTGCTACGCGAAATGTATGAAAGAACATTAGTGACTGTCAGTAAGGCACTGGTGGGTTGCGCGCGTACGCCACGAGTGGACTGCGACCGGACAGTATACACTACCTCTCGTAGTCAAGCCCCTGGCGCTCGTAGAAGAGCAGGTAGGCGCTGGCGGGGTCGATGGGCGGGCGCGCGCCGAGCTCGCGGCACATGGAGTCGTTGTAGCACAGCCACGTGCCCGACGGGTTGCGCGCGTACGCCACGAGTGGACTGCGACCGGACAGTATACACTACCTCTCGTAGTCAAGCCCCTGGCGCTCGTAGAAGAGCAGGTAGGCGCTGGCGGGGTCGATGGGCGGGCGCGCGCCGAGCTCGCGGCACATGGAGTCGTTGTAGCACAGCCACGTGCCCGACGGGTTGCGCGCGTACGCCACGAGTGGACTGCGACCGGACAGTATACACTACCTCTCGTAGTCAAGCCCCTGGCGCTCGTAGAAGAGCAGGTAGGCGCTGGCGGGGTCGATGGGCGGGCGCGCGCCGAGCTCGCGGCACATGGAGTCGTTGTAGCACAGCCACGTGCCCGACGGGTTGCGCGCGTACGCCACGAGTGGACTGCGACCGGACAGTATACACTACCTCTCGTAGTCAAGCCCCTGGCGCTCGTAGAAGAGCAGGTAGGCGCTGGCGGGGTCGATGGGCGGGCGCGCGCCGAGCTCGCGGCACATGGAGTCGTTGTAGCACAGCCACGTGCCCGACGGGTTGCGCGCGTACGCCACGAGTGGACTGCGACCGGACAGTATACACTACCTCTCGTAGTCAAGCCCCTGGCGCTCGTAGAAGAGCAGGTAGGCGCTGGCGGGGTCGATGGGCGGGCGCGCGCCGAGCTCGCGGCACATGGAGTCGTTGTAGCACAGCCACGTGCCCGACGGGTTGCGCGCGTACGCCACGAGTGGACTGCGACCGGACAGTATACACTACCTCTCGTAGTCAAGCCCCTGGCGCTCGTAGAAGAGCAGGTAGGCGCTGGCGGGGTCGATGGGCGGGCGCGCGCCGAGCTCGCGGCACATGGAGTCGTTGTAGCACAGCCACGTGCCCGACGGGTTGCGCGCGTACGCCACGAGTGGACTGCGACCGGACAGTATACACTACCTCTCGTAGTCAAGCCCCTGGCGCTCGTAGAAGAGCAGGTAGGCGCTGGCGGGGTCGATGGGCGGGCGCGCGCCGAGCTCGCGGCACATGGAGTCGTTGTAGCACAGCCACGTGCCCGACGGGTTGCGCGCGTACGCCACGAGTGGACTGCGACCGGACAGTATACACTACCTCTCGTAGTCAAGCCCCTGGCGCTCGTAGAAGAGCAGGTAGGCGCTGGCGGGGTCGATGGGCGGGCGCGCGCCGAGCTCGCGGCACATGGAGTCGTTGTAGCACAGCCACGTGCCCGACGGGTTGCGCGCGTACGCCACGAGTGGACTGCGACCGGACAGTATACACTACCTCTCGTAGTCAAGCCCCTGGCGCTCGTAGAAGAGCAGGTAGGCGCTGGCGGGGTCGATGGGCGGGCGCGCGCCGAGCTCGCGGCACATGGAGTCGTTGTAGCACAGCCACGTGCCCGACGGGTTGCGCGCGTACGCCACGAGTGGACTGCGACCGGACAGTATACACTACCTCTCGTAGTCAAGCCCCTGGCGCTCGTAGAAGAGCAGGTAGGCGCTGGCGGGGTCGATGGGCGGGCGCGCGCCGAGCTCGCGGCACATGGAGTCGTTGTAGCACAGCCACGTGCCCGACGGGTTGCGCGCGTACGCCACGAGTGGACTGCGACCGGACAGTATACACTACCTCTCGTAGTCAAGCCCCTGGCGCTCGTAGAAGAGCAGGTAGGCGCTGGCGGGGTCGATGGGCGGGCGCGCGCCGAGCTCGCGGCACATGGAGTCGTTGTAGCACAGCCACGTGCCCGACGGGTTGCGCGCGTACGCCACGTAGTGCCCGCCACTCATCTGCCCCGAGTGGGACTGAAAACAAACAGAATCTTAGTGAGAACGGAACATCACCACTGCAGGAGACGTATCGGCGGTATCCAGCAATCTACTGAATCCTATGTAACACACACTACACTAGACACTGGACTCACCACGACAGCATACAGCCGGTACTTGAGGTTGAAGGGATCCTGTCCCTCCGTGAGGTGGTGGCGGTGGTAGTCCACCAGGTTGTCGTCGGTGACGGGCGTGGCGAGCAGACTGGTGGACTCTACACTAGACACTGGACTCACCACGACAGCATACAGCCGGTACTTGAGGTTGAAGGGATCCTGTCCCTCCGTGAGGTGGTGGCGGTGGTAGTCCACCAGGTTGTCGTCGGTGACGGGCGTGGCGAGCAGACTGGTGGACTCTACACTAGACACTGGACTCACCACGACAGCATACAGCCGGTACTTGAGGTTGAAGGGATCCTGTCCCTCCGTGAGGTGGTGGCGGTGGTAGTCCACCAGGTTGTCGTCGGTGACGGGCGTGGCGAGCAGACTGGTGGACTCTACACTAGACACTGGACTCACCACGACAGCATACAGCCGGTACTTGAGGTTGAAGGGATCCTGTCCCTCCGTGAGGTGGTGGCGGTGGTAGTCCACCAGGTTGTCGTCGGTGACGGGCGTGGCGAGCAGACTGGTGGACTCTACACTAGACACTGGACTCACCACGACAGCATACAGCCGGTACTTGAGGTTGAAGGGATCCTGTCCCTCCGTGAGGTGGTGGCGGTGGTAGTCCACCAGGTTGTCGTCGGTGACGGGCGTGGCGAGCAGACTGGTGGACTCTACACTAGACACTGGACTCACCACGACAGCATACAGCCGGTACTTGAGGTTGAAGGGATCCTGTCCCTCCGTGAGGTGGTGGCGGTGGTAGTCCACCAGGTTGTCGTCGGTGACGGGCGTGGCGAGCAGACTGGTGGACTCTACACTAGACACTGGACTCACCACGACAGCATACAGCCGGTACTTGAGGTTGAAGGGATCCTGTCCCTCCGTGAGGTGGTGGCGGTGGTAGTCCACCAGGTTGTCGTCGGTGACGGGCGTGGCGAGCAGACTGGTGGACTCTACACTAGACACTGGACTCACCACGACAGCATACAGCCGGTACTTGAGGTTGAAGGGATCCTGTCCCTCCGTGAGGTGGTGGCGGTGGTAGTCCACCAGGTTGTCGTCGGTGACGGGCGTGGCGAGCAGACTGGTGGACTCTAGCCGCTCGCGCTGCCGTACCTCGCAAGACTCCCGCCGCTTGTTTATCTTCACCCTGCACACGATAAAAGCCATTAAAATTCGAACCAAATATAATAGGATATACGGTAGAGTTTGTTTTGTTTCGAAATCGAACAACACAAATGCAACTCTGTTCTATAGCTTGGCGAATTCGCTGGTGCCACTCCCATGGTTCACGGGCGACGGGGGACGGAAGACAGCAGGGTGGTATGAAGTGTGCTCGCGGCGGAGTCAGACGGAACGGACGGATGGAATCTCACCAATGCTATAACTTCGAATGACAATATAAATTGCATTGACGAGGATAGAGGCAACCTCTTTGGCCCCTGTTTAGCCTAGCCTTTGGGCGACTAGCTCCCTCTATTTTGCTTAATGCTAGCTTAAGAGTCAAGAGCGGTTTCCGTCAACTAAAGGTGTTAAACGTAGATTGTCACCTGAGCTTAGGCGGGTCTTTCGTCGGGATCTTGACTGTGGGCGACGCTGGCTCCGCCTCCTCAGTTTCACTCTCGCTCTCGCTCCCGCTCTCTGAGATCGCGTCTTCAACGTCCACGAACATGGACGATCTCCGCCTGAAAATAATAATCTAGTTGGAATAAATGATGTAAAACTATCACGAGTGAAGTAGCTGACGTAAAGCGACCTGTGGGGCACCCTACGTTACCATTTAAGGACACGCTGTTCTTTAAAATCAACTCTACAGACTGGGAAAGACAACCTGAGGACCGAGACACTGGCAGAGCTTGCAAGGGGGGTCTACAAATCACTTTGTAGGTCCAGAACCATTTGTGGAACTCTCGCAGGGAACCATAATATCGGCCTTTAATGCCTACGCCGAAACCAAACACCAACACTAGTGGAGGCATGGCTGAGGCATGAGGCTGGCTTAAGGCACTATAAACTCTTCATAGAAGGAGTGGACTCGGGCTGGACCAGAAAACTCTCGAAATCCAGTAGGAAGCAACTGAGAATTATATCTGGGGTGTTCACAGGTCACTATGGGGTCAATGATCTCTTAGCCAAGATTCTATCGGATAGTTTAGATTGTGGACTATCTGGAAGAGACACTGGCAGGGACACGTTACCTGAAGATGTTGTTGATCTCCATGTGGCGCGCGATGGTCTCCTGCGGCACGGAGGCGAGGTACGGCGAGGGGTCGAACTCCTGGAACGGGAAGTTACCTGAAGATGTTGTTGATCTCCATGTGGCGCGCGATGGTCTCCTGCGGCACAGAGGCGAGGTACGGCGAGGGGTCGAACTCCTGGAACGGGAAGTTACCTGAAGATGTTGTTGATCTCCATGTGGCGCGCGATGGTCTCCTGCGGCACAGAGGCGAGGTACGGCGAGGGGTCGAACTCCTGGAACGGGAAGTTACCTGAAGATGTTGTTGATCTCCATGTGGCGCGCGATGGTCTCCTGCGGCACGGAGGCGAGGTACGGCGAGGGGTCGAACTCCTGGAACGGGAAGTTACCTGAAGATGTTGTTGATCTCCATGTGGCGCGCGATGGTCTCCTGCGGCACAGAGGCGAGGTACGGCGAGGGGTCGAACTCCTGGAACGGGAAGTTACCTGAAGATGTTGTTGATCTCCATGTGGCGCGCGATGGTCTCCTGCGGCACGGAGGTGAGGTACGGCGAGGGGTCGAACTCCTGGAACGGGAAGTTACCTGAAGATGTTGTTGATCTCCATGTGGCGCGCGATGGTCTCCTGCGGCACGGAGGCGAGGTACGGCGAGGGGTCGAACTCCTGAAACGGGAAGTTACCTGAAGATGTTGTTGATCTCCATGTGGCGCGCGATGGTCTCCTGCGGCACGGAGGCGAGGTACGGCGAGGGGTCGAACTCCTGAAACGGGAAGTTACCTGAAGATGTTGTTGATCTCCATGTGGCGCGCGATGGTCTCCTGCGGCACGGAGGCGAGGTACGGCGAGGGGTCGAACTCCTGAAACGGGAAGTTACCTGAAGATGTTGTTGATCTCCATGTGGCGCGCGATGGTCTCCTGCGGCACGGAGGCGAGGTACGGCGAGGGGTCGAACTCCTGAAACGGGAAGTTACCTGAAGATGTTGTTGATCTCCATGTGGCGCGCGATGGTCTCCTGCGGCACGGAGGCAAGGTACGGCGAGGGGTCGAACTCCTGAAACGGGAAGTTACCTGAAGATGTTGTTGATCTCTATGTGGCGCGCGATGGTCTCCTGCGGCACGGAGGCGAGGTACGGCGAGGGGTCGAACTCCTGAAACGGGAAGTTACCTGAAGATGTTGTTGATCTCCATGTGGCGCGCGATGGTCTCCTGCGGCACGGAGGCGAGGTACGGCGAGGGGTCGAACTCCTGAAACGGGAAGTTACCTGAAGATGTTGTTGATCTCCATGTGGCGCGCGATGGTCTCCTGCGGCACGGAGGCGAGGTACGGCGAGGGGTCGAACTCCTGAAACGGGAAGTTACCTGAAGATGTTGTTGATCTCCATGTGGCGCGCGATGGTCTCCTGCGGCACGGAGGCGAGGTACGGCGAGGGGTCGAACTCCTGAAACGGGAAGTTACCTGAAGATGTTGTTGATCTCCATGTGGCGCGCGATGGTCTCCTGCGGCACGGAGGCGAGGTACGGCGAGGGGTCGAACTCCTGGAACGGGAAGTTACCTGAAGATGTTGTTGATCTCCATGTGGCGCGCGATGGTCTCCTGCGGCACAGAGGCGAGGTACGGCGAGGGGTCGAACTCCTGGAACGGGAAGTTACCTGAAGATGTTGTTGATCTCCATGTGGCGCGCGATGGTCTCCTGCGGCACAGAGGCGAGGTACGGCGAGGGGTCGAACTCCTGGAACGGGAAGTTACCTGGAGATGTTGTTGATCTCCATGTGGCGCGCGATGGTCTCCTGCGGCACAGAGGCGAGGTACGGCGAGGGGTCGAACTCCTGGGACGGGAAGTTACCTGAAGATGTTGTTGATCTCCATGTGGCGCGCGATGGTCTCCTGCGGCACAGAGGCGAGGTACGGCGAGGGGTCGAACTCCTGGAACGGGAAGTTACCTGAAGATGTTGTTGATCTCCATGTGGCGCGCGATGGTCTCCTGCGGCACGGAGGTGAGGTACGGCGAGGGGTCGAACTCCTGGAACGGGAAGTTACCTGAAGATGTTGTTGATCTCCATGTGGCGCGCGATGGTCTCCTGCGGCACGGAGGCGAGGTACGGCGAGGGGTCGAACTCCTGAAACGGGAAGTTACCTGAAGATGTTGTTGATCTCCATGTGGCGCGCGATGGTCTCCTGCGGCACGGAGGCGAGGTACGGCGAGGGGTCGAACTCCTGAAACGGGAAGTTACCTGAAGATGTTGTTGATCTCCATGTGGCGCGCGATGGTCTCCTGCGGCACGGAGGCGAGGTACGGCGAGGGGTCGAACTCCTGAAACGGGAAGTTACCTGAAGATGTTGTTGATCTCCATGTGGCGCGCGATGGTCTCCTGCGGCACGGAGGCGAGGTACGGCGAGGGGTCGAACTCCTGAAACGGGAAGTTACCTGAAGATGTTGTTGATCTCTATGTGGCGCGCGATGGTCTCCTGCGGCACGGAGGCGAGGTACGGCGAGGGGTCGAACTCCTGAAACGGGAAGTTACCTGAAGATGTTGTTGATCTCCATGTGGCGCGCGATGGTCTCCTGCGGCACGGAGGCGAGGTACGGCGAGGGGTCGAACTCCTGAAACGGGAAGTTACCTGAAGATGTTGTTGATCTCCATGTGGCGCGCGATGGTCTCCTGCGGCACGGAGGCGAGGTACGGCGAGGGGTCGAACTCCTGAAACGGGAAGTTACCTGAAGATGTTGTTGATCTCCATGTGGCGCGCGATGGTCTCCTGCGGCACGGAGGCGAGGTACGGCGAGGGGTCGAACTCCTGAAACGGGAAGTTACCTGAAGATGTTGTTGATCTCCATGTGGCGCGCGATGGTCTCCTGCGGCACGGAGGCGAGGTACGGCGAGGGGTCGAACTCCTGAAACGGGAAGTTACCTGAAGATGTTGTTGATCTCCATGTGGCGCGCGATGGTCTCCTGCGGCACGGAGGCGAGGTACGGCGAGGGGTCGAACTCCTGAAACGGGAAGTTACCTGAAGATGTTGTTGATCTCCATGTGGCGCGCGATGGTCTCCTGCGGCACGGAGGCGAGGTACGGCGAGGGGTCGAACTCCTGAAACGGGAAGTTACCTGAAGATGTTGTTGATCTCCATGTGGCGCGCGATGGTCTCCTGCGGCACGGAGGCGAGGTACGGCGAGGGGTCGAACTCCTGAAACGGGAAGTTACCTGAAGATGTTGTTGATCTCCATGTGGCGCGCGATGGTCTCCTGCGGCACGGAGGCGAGGTACGGCGAGGGGTCGAACTCCTGAAACGGGAAGTTGACCACCTTCTGCGACTTGATCCACTTGTTGTTCACGTATTGGAAGCGCTTCAGGTGGACTATCTGGAAGACAAACGATGGTTTTACATGGTGTTGTGTTTTTAGATAAAGGACACGAAATTGAAACACGTACGTTTTTACACGAACTTTGTGAGCATGAGAAGTGAAAATGATATATCGTTGTGGGCTCGAAAGTTTGCAATAGATGCACGAGTACTCGCGAGTCCATCTGACTGGTCTGCCCTGACCTGATCAAATTCATACACTTGGGGGGCGTAGGGTTTCCGCAAGCGCGCTCTGAAGGGACAAGAGTACATACCAGTATGGGCGGTAGCCGCCATATCTGCAGTACTTTAGTGGCGGGCTGCGCGGCTCGACAGCGCGCGCAGTGGTAGCGCTGCTCGAGGCGCTCGTGCGACGTGAACGCGCGCAGACACGACGCCAGGTCTACCGGCCGCGCGGCCGCCGCGCTGCTAGAGGCCACTGATGGGTGGATCACCCATGCCTGTGACAAGAGTACATACCAGTATGGGCGGTAGCCGCCATATCTGCAGTACTTTAGTGGCGGGCTGCGCGGCTCGACAGCGCGCGCAGTGGTAGCGCTGCTCGAGGCGCTCGTGCGACGTGAACGCGCGCAGACACGACGCCAGGTCTACCGGCCGCGCGGCCGCCGCGCTGCTAGAGGCCACTGATGGGTGGATCACCCATGCCTGTGACAAGAGTACATACCAGTATGGGCGGTAGCCGCCATATCTGCAGTACTTTAGTGGCGGGCTGCGCGGCTCGACAGCGCGCGCAGTGGTAGCGCTGCTCGAGGCGCTCGTGCGACGTGAACGCGCGCAGACACGACGCCAGGTCTACCGGCCGCGCGGCCGCCGCGCTGCTAGAGGCCACTGATGGGTGGATCACCCATGCCTGTGACAAGAGTACATACCAGTATGGGCGGTAGCCGCCATATCTGCAGTACTTTAGTGGCGGGCTGCGCGGCTCGACAGCGCGCGCAGTGGTAGCGCTGCTCGAGGCGCTCGTGCGACGTGAACGCGCGCAGACACGACGCCAGGTCTACCGGCCGCGCGGCCGCCGCGCTGCTAGAGGCCACTGATGGGTGGATCACCCATGCCTGTGACAAGAGTACATACCAGTATGGGCGGTAGCCGCCATATCTGCAGTACTTTAGTGGCGGGCTGCGCGGCTCGACAGCGCGCGCAGTGGTAGCGCTGCTCGAGGCGCTCGTGCGACGTGAACGCGCGCAGACACGACGCCAGGTCTACCGGCCGCGCGGCCGCCGCGCTGCTAGAGGCCACTGATGGGTGGATCACCCATGCCTGTGACAAGAGTACATACCAGTATGGGCGGTAGCCGCCATATCTGCAGTACTTTAGTGGCGGGCTGCGCGGCTCGACAGCGCGCGCAGTGGTAGCGCTGCTCGAGGCGCTCGTGCGACGTGAACGCGCGCAGACACGACGCCAGGTCTACCGGCCGCGCGGCCGCCGCGCTGCTAGAGGCCACTGATGGGTGGATCACCCATGCCTGTGACAAGAGTACATACCAGTATGGGCGGTAGCCGCCATATCTGCAGTACTTTAGTGGCGGGCTGCGCGGCTCGACAGCGCGCGCAGTGGTAGCGCTGCTCGAGGCGCTCGTGCGACGTGAACGCGCGCAGACACGACGCCAGGTCTACCGGCCGCGCGGCCGCCGCGCTGCTAGAGGCCACTGATGGGTGGATCACCCATGCCTGTGACAAGAGTACATACCAGTATGGGCGGTAGCCGCCATATCTGCAGTACTTTAGTGGCGGGCTGCGCGGCTCGACAGCGCGCGCAGTGGTAGCGCTGCTCGAGGCGCTCGTGCGACGTGAACGCGCGCAGACACGACGCCAGGTCTACCGGCCGCGCGGCCGCCGCGCTGCTAGAGGCCACTGATGGGTGGATCACCCATGCCTGTGCCAAGAGTACATACCAGTATGGGCGGTAGCCGCCATATCTGCAGTACTTTAGTGGCGGGCTGCGCGGCTCGACAGCGCGCGCAGTGGTAGCGCTGCTCGAGGCGCTCGTGCGACGTGAACGCGCGCAGACACGACGCCAGGTCTACCGGCCGCGCGGCCGCCGCGCTGCTAGAGGCCACTGATGGGTGGATCACCCATGCCTGTGGGAATTCAATTAAAGATAACCTACATATTTTTATTTCTCTTCCATCAAATCACTTCGCAACATTCTTCCATCAATAATAATAATAATAAATGTACTGTTGTACACTGGTACATCGGTACATTTACGGGAATGGGTTCTACCAGGTGTGTTCATCACATTAAACTTCGTCTCCAAAGGGCCTCTACGTGTTGGAACTATATCCCCACGCACGCCTACCAACTCACCGGGCTTTGTCCCGTGAATTTAAATCGGAGATACATAATAATAATAAATCAAACCAAAGGTAAATGGAATGAGCATCAACGATTTTTAGCCCCCAACGTGACCATCGAGTGATGTTATTAGTTATCTGTGTCAAAGTTTCCCAACGGACGAACCATTATTACATACCATTCCAAAGTAAAGATTACAAACTTTAAATATGTCATATTTTGTAAACTGTAATTGCAAGATATGTCCCAGAAATACAACTTTGGAAGTTTCAAACACCCACCTTGTATATTTATAAGAGTATCTCACGCGTACATACCTTTTCTCTCGTGGACTGGTAGCGCAGATGCAGCGCAGTGGGGTCCCAGTCGATCGCGAGCTGCGCGCCGCGCCGCCCGCGCAGCTGCCGTAGCACGCTGAAGTCCAGCCGCGTCAGTGAGCCGTGACAGCACTCCTGCGAACACTAACATTTATTAATACCTACTGGTTGCCCTTGCGGCTCCGCCCCGCAAACCCACGGTATAATAAGTTACTGTCAAAAATTACATTTTTGGTACAAGCTTTTATCGCCGATTGTACTTTTCTGTATACCGTCATCAACTACTCATTGAGACGATTCTAACGAGCCCAAACTCAACGGGGTTACGTCGGTTAAGTACTGAATTCCCATGGCCACCTTCTGTTTCCATCATCAGATCAGCTCGATGGTACCATAATATTGAATTGTCACCCAAACTATACCTTTACCCAAAATTACAGCTCAATCGGTTGAAGATATCTGCTTCAAAATTGAGTTGCAAGATTCCACCCAAACAAAATACATACTTACTCGTACATTGCAAGTTAATAAAAAGCTTGTAAAATATAGCCCATGTCCATCCAAAAAGCTCATTCTATACCATTAAGTTAATATATTATAGAGCAGACATCCCCAATTCCCCAATACCCCTATACTCTATAGCATATGTTTGCGCATGTAAACCTACTCTAGGGGGAGTACCTTTGCATAGTCTGCGGCGGGCGCTTGTACTGAATTTCAAGATGGCGGGCCAGATGGAAGACGTCAAAAAAAATTGTCTGGGTGGCCAGTCTAGACGTAGTAATAGTAAGTCAACGATATATACACATGTGAAAGTTTATCATATATGGATTGGAATTTATCTATTATTATATACGAGGGCGACACTGAAAGTCTTTAGAACTGGCCACTTGTAATAAATATAATAAAAAAATAAGTTCAAAATTTGAAAATGGAACTCTTTCTTAATATTTTTGTGTACGAATTCCACTCGATTGTCATTTGTTTTACGATTTGGCGGCAAATTGAAAATTGTGTGTACTACGTGAGCATGAATTTAACGCGAGAAAATTTTCGAGCAATGATTTTTTACGACTTTCGATGTAATTTAAGTCAACAAGAAAGTTATGATAGACTTCGATTGGCCTTTCACGATGAAGCCCCATCTCGTGCTACTATTTACAACTGGTTTAATGAATTTAAACGTGGCCGCACTGATCTCACTGATGATCTGCGTGAGGGCCGGCCTTCTACGGCGACTACTGAAGATAACATCAGTGTTGTGCGGCGTATGATAGAGACTGACAAAAGAGTAACCTATCAGCAGATTCGTACAAGCTTAGCCATTGGTATGAGTCAAGTCCACAAAATCCTCCATGAACATTTAGCGGTGAGGAAGCTTTGTGCCCGGTGGATACCTCATAATTTGACAGAAGCCCAAAAAGTCCGTCGTGTTGATTGGTGCCGTGAAATGGGTCAAAGATTCAACGGAGGTGACTCAAATACTGTGTTCGACGTAGTTACGGGTGACGAAAGCTGGATTTACTGTTATGATCCTGAAACTAAAAGACAGTCTGCTGAGTGGGTGTTTCCTTCCGAGGAGTTGCCTACTAAAGTGAAGAGAGGTCGAAGTGTGGGAAAAAAGATGGTGGCCTCGTTCTTCGGAAGGACTGGTCATTACGCAACAATTATTTTTTCACTTCTCATGCTCTAAAAGTTCGTCTTTATGTCGTGCGTAGGCGACATAAAGTCGCTTTTTATGCTCTAGAGCATAAAGTAAAATCTTCGTCGAAGACCAAGGCAATCGCTGCAACAGCCACACGAACATCTTTAACTTCATACAACAACCTCTTTATTTTATTTCGTTTCGTTCGTATTCTAAGACCAAGGCAAAGATACCAACAGCCAAAGTACACAATAAAACTTCATATTTACGTGTTGCTGTTTCATTTCCTCGCAATCGAAGTGAAAAGTAGAGTGTACAACTCGTCCATAAAACCCATTTTACACTCGACTTTATATCTATCCTCGCTCGCAAGCTCGCTCGGATGGATAAACGTCTCGAGTAAAATGGTGCGTTTTATGCACTTGTTGTACAATCTACTATAGAGGATCAAAAAACAGTTACTGCGAAGTGGTACACTAACAATTGTTTACCACTTGTCTTGGAAAAAGTTCGAGAAAAACGGCCTCGCAGTAGGATCCTGCTTCACCACGACAACGCCTCATCGCACACCGCCAAGCAAACGATCGACTATTTGGCGACGGCAAACGTGGAATTACTGGGTCACCCACCTTATAGCCCCGACCTTGCACAAGGTCATTTTTATTTATTCCCAAAAATTAAAGAAAAACTTCGAGGAAAACGTTTTATGGACGCCGACGAAGCAGTGGCTGCGTTTCAAAAGGCCGTCGAAGAGACCCCTAAGGACGAGTGGGCAAAGTGCTTTTCTCAGTGGTTCTATCGAATGCAGCGATGTATTGATGTGAAGGGAGGCTATTTTGAAAAGATATAATAAAAGTAATAAGTTGCTTGATTGCTCAGTTTTTGATTTTCTAAGAACTTTCAGTTTGACCCTCGTATACATTACATCATTTGGGTTTTCACACTGTAGCGCTTGGCTCCAGTCTATCTGACTTAGCTCCTGCTTAACTTTGTCATTGTTCAATTTCGACACTGTCTTATTAGTCTTCACACATTTAGGATTGACTATGGCGAGGCCTGTTACATAGTGGTCAGCCAGGGCGTCACGCACTACGGTGGAGTGCACAGAGTGCGCGCGCGCTCCTCGCTGACACATCTCACGGAGAAAGACATGGTCGATACATATGTAATATGTAAATGCATGAAATAAATGAATATGAAGTATAGACTAGTCCCTGGTATAACGTACCTGGTCCTCTCCGGCCCGTGCGTTGTTCTGCCTTAACTTGGCCCTGGCGATCGGCGAGCTGGAGTCTGGCGTGTCCGCGTCGATGGGCGGCTGTTGCGCGCAACGCTGCGGGCACGGGCTGTTGCCTGCAACACAAAATCCCGCATTAAACTTAAGGCTCGACAGTCAACAGGGGCAGCGTTTTCGAGTTTTTTAAAACAATCTCAGACGTAGAAAATAGGGTTCAAAAATCTAAAAAAAAGATACGTATGACTTAAGAATCTAATATAGTCAAAGTCGCATTCAGTTACGCGATCTAATGAACTTCACTCGATAGAAAAAAATCCCAAAGTTACCTCTTTTTGTAAAGTTTATTCAATATTATGACTAAACTATAGATATTTTAAATTAAATTTTTGTACTCAAATAAAGTTACTAAATATTTATAGACAAATTCGCAGAGTTTGAATAGATAAAATGATTATCTTAATTACTATGTTTAAATACCTACAAAATGCGCGAGCGCGGAGGCTCGGCAGGCCCTATCAGTCGCGCGCTGGCCCATACGGACGAAGACTCAAGGACGTTAGCGGGTGTATAAGCCTTAAGAGGATTGTGAAGTGCCGATACGCGGCGCGAGTAGGTATTTTAAAAAATTCTATCTGTTTCACACCGCTCTGTGCCTCACCCATATCGTGCGATAGAGAGAGTAGCAAGTCCTGGAGGCAATTGCCTACATTTCCTTGTTGAAATATTTTTTCGGGTGATAACGTTTTTACCCCCCTAAACCTTTATGAAATTAAATAATTTTGGTATTATTGGATTCAGTACACTTTAATCTATGTCCGTGTTTCCTTTTTAAGTAAATCAGTTAAGATTAATTAAAAAAAAAACGAGACACCTGGGTGATCTCATAAGACATATTCCTCCGCTACGATCACCTGGGTGATCGGGTCAGGTAATCTTAAAGGATACCCACGCATTCTCTGTGTGCGACCCACTTTCGTGAGATTAAGCAACGTATTTATTAATAATAAAATAATATACCGCCTAATAACATTACCTATTTTAATAACTTCTTTAAATTTAAGAGTTATCGTCTTGTCGGTGGAGTATTTTCCATTTCTCTCTGTCGTACGCCATCTCCTTGACTCGCTGATACGACACGACACCAGCTTTTTCCTTTATTTGGTCCATATAACTGCACCGTGGTCTTCCCCTACCTCTCCGTCCTTCTATCTTTCCTTCCATTATGGTTTTAAAGAAGTTGTCGTGCCGTATCAAATGTCCAATCATTTTCCCCCTTCTAGCGCTGATGGTGTTCAGGATCGCTACAAGGATTTCGCAGGATGACGACCGAGTCAGCCTTGTTCCTAACCCTGCCGGACTCAGACCGCCACGGAATGTTACATCGTGGAAGCCCGTTGTCAAGAACATTTCTCTGTGTACTTTGCATTTCCATATACTCCTTTTGTGGGAAAATAGTGTGGTAGTTTCCCACTTGCCTTCCACACCGCAGCTCAAAAACCGGTTTCCCGCTCTTCGATGTCTGGTCTAGAGCCTTACCAGAATCTTCTTCCTCAGCCTCTATCCAGTAGGTACTGATGCCACTGCTGCCCGACACCAGGGGAATGCCTATTTAGTGGCGGCATTTTCTCGCCACGTCGCAAGATTGTCATTGGATATTAGTAGTTTTTTTTAGAGATACCTGTCCCACCAGGTTCCCACTACATCCTGTTAATCTTGCCGTTGCTTGGTCGGGGACTGCTTATTCTACATATTCGCAGCTGACCACCATATCTGGTGGCCGTTCACTATCCGCCACCTGTGACCCCGTTGGTAGCCTGTAACTCAGCCCCAGCTGAGTTACAGGCTACCAACTGAGAGATTTTAATAACATAAACACAAAATTCAGATTCAAATACTTTATTTTGGTTTTTTTTAAATATCCATATCGGGATAGTTTCTAAAACGAAAAATAAAGTTTTATGATAGTACCATAATAGATTTAGATTTCCTTTTTTAAAGACGTGGTTCTCAATTGACAAATCTTTTCATTATCCATGCTTGTGTTCGTTTGATGGAAGAAAGCCGTGCATGCTTTTCCGTTCCTCCTCGGTATAGTCAGCGAATTGGTTTATCTCAAACTTCGCGTACGGCTGGGACGCATTTTCTTCATTAATTGAAATCAGTGATATAATAAAAGCTTGGAAATGGATCCTCTTGTCTTGTGCGTCAAGATAGTGTCTGTTGTATTTCTTGATGAAGTCCTGGAAGAGTTTCGGGGCGTCATTGAGGTCGATGACTTTTGTGCCGTTAGGGTTGTAGATGGTTCTCGCGAGTGCGACGGTCGCGAACAATACGAGAAGGTATATCACTTTCATGGCGGGATATTGGTACTGTTAGCAACGCGCTAGGCAGCCGCTTAATATAGGCACGGCGTTTTATCACACCACGCTTATAATGCGTGTATAATTTTTATAACACGATTAGGGACGCGTCAATCAAATATTTATATGCATGAAATTATATATTAGGCTGAGGACTCGCATGAAGATAGAAATAAATGGTTTATTTCATAAATAGAGGAAACACAATTTATCGATTTGGAAAACTAGTAGAGATACAAAAATCAAATAGAAAAGGTAGATTGTACAACAAGTGCATAAAACGAGCCATTTCACCCGAGACGTTTACCTCGCCGCCGGTGGATCGGGTGGATAGTTAAGTCGAGAGATAAAATGGCTCATTTATGCCCGAGTTATACACACTGCTTTTCACTTCAATTGCGAGAAAATAACAAATATTGGCAAAAAATAATAAAATATAAGTTCATTACCGCCAATTTACTTTTTAAAGTTTTTATGTTTTAATTTTCGACACGTGATATTAGACTATACTACTAATTATAAGGAATCTATCCCACTCATCCAGAGATTCTACTACGACCTAGAAATGGAAATAAAAACCAACAAGGAGAAATTCTTTTTTTGCGACGAGCACATTTAAGAGCAATTGAAATCAATGCCACGTTAAACGATGAACTGGGTATAGTTTTTTTATAGGAATTAATTGTCGTTTTCCATTCGTGACCAGGTCACACAAACCTAAATAATTATATTTGAAAAAATATTGAAAATCGGCACACGGGACATCTCGTCTCGCATTTGTAACGATACAAGCAGTTGAAGCAGTGAATGTTAAAATATATAGAACACGAGCTTCTTACAAATTTCTACCCAAACTCGTGCCCAAAACCCGGTATGCGCATAGTCAACTACGTATCCAATCACATCTACCCAAAATGTCAGCCTATTTTCAATTACCAAACACAAATGGATGCGATTGGTCAATTTAGGAATACATTGCTGTGATTAGCCGTCGTGCGTCACGTCGGACGACAGCCATGTGACAGTGACAACGAAAACGGATAATTGTTGAATGGTTACATGGAACAAGAAGCAACTTAGTTATGATAACGTTCGCGTGATATTTTTTGTTTAAGAAGTAGGACTGAGTCGCCAGGGAAAATACCAAATTATTAATTATTTGTTTTTATTTACAATAATTATTACAAGTAGGCCACACGGTGGGTGAGCAGAGATACGCAAACATTGCTATCTATATTTTTACATATGGATATATTTCCAATTACAACATAAGTCTTCGTTTGTTTACGAAAAAAATATCGGTACCGTGATTAGTAATGAGACCTAAATCTCAAGTTCCTCTAAATAAAGTTACTTTATTTAACTTTTGATGAGCAAGCATCGGAGTTTTTATCGCACGGTAAGACGTTAGCGAGCTATGGAGTCAACATTAGCAATAAAATTTACGAGTGCTGCGATTGCGACTTTTTCTATATTTTCCGATGATCAAATATCCACTTGTGAATAATTGACACGTCTGGAATCGTCAGTGAATGACACATGATACATACTATTCAATTTAATAATCGGTCAGTACATGACATTACGTCTATCGCAGCGATGTAGTTTGTGTATCAGAGTATGTATAGTTGTATATTAAAACAGTTAAAGCTGTCTATCAGTTTGTAAACTGATAGAAAAATAATTATATCGTTAATTTGAATCCGATTTTTAATCACGATCGCTATAAAGGCATTTTAGAATTAAATAAATGAGTACGAGTATGAATTTGAGTTGAATTTTATTGCTAATGTCGACTCCATTGCTCGCTAACGTCTTATCGTGCGATGTAAACTCCGATGCCCGTTGATGACTAGATCAAGGAATCTTTTTTAGCAATGTTGTGCAGCTGAATCACTAAAAACTGTTGGGACGCGAATATTATGAAAGAAAGAAAGAAATAAAGAAAACATTTATTCGTGGACAAAACAATGGGTGTAAAAAACAAAACACAGAACGTAAAAATAGCAGGGTCCACGAAAAGGCCCCGACTCAGCATGGTGCTAACCTAGAAGGCCAGCGCTGGTCTTCCGTCGGAACCTTTACATGAGTTACCTCCTGGAAGGCAACACAAAACAAATACCTACGCTAAACATAATATATCTTAAAACTATTACAAATCCGACGCCAGAGTCAATCAATGTTGAATCAACAAACTGTGTGTCAGTGTCACTGTCAAATTGACAGACCGAACGCAACTTTTATTTCAGATAGTGAATATATGGTGAATATGGACATATTTTCTTATCTTGCGGGCAACACGGAGTACCCAAATTGTAAGATAATAAGTTTCTGTCAAAAATTTCATTTTTGGTACAGTCGACTACAAAGAGATGTATGTTTTTTAATGTTACAAAATGATGTATGTATACCTTATTACTATGGCAGTAAAGTCGATGTATAAGTGTTTGGGGGTGTATGTATGGATACATGTATTTGTAGTCGACTGTACAAGCTTTTATTGCCGACTGTACTTTTCTGCATACCATCATCAACTACTCATTGAGACGATTCTAACGAGCCCAAACTAGACGGGGTTGTGTCGTTTTATTGCGGAGTTCCTAAGACCACCTTGCAGCTCCAGCATCAGATCAGCTCCAAGTTATCATAATATTGCATTGTCATGCGATATACATATGCTTGCAAAATTTCAGCTCAATTGGATAACGGGAAGTGACTGAAAAATTAATTGCAAATTTTGACGGACGACTTACATACTTACATATTTACATACATACGAACAGTGCAAGTTAATATAAAGCTTGTAAAAAAAAGTGGAGTCTCTAGAAATGAGAGGTGAAAGATATGTTACCTGGAGTGGAACCAGGGTTGTGGGTGGATCATGCGGAAGAGGAGCGATAAATATGAGCGGAGAGTGGGACGGAACGCGGATCGAGGCAAGCTAATCCCAAATTCGCAATCCGAAAGATTTTTCCCTAACATTTTCCCAGCTCACCCCATTGCTATCCCCTCTAACTCCACTGAGGTGGGATTTCCCACTATTTTAGTGTTTATCGTTAAAATTAAGAAATTAAATGACAGATAATCATTAAAAAACTAAAATGCATACGGACGGAACATTCTTTAAGTATAAATATCAACGTGCCACATTTAAAAATATAGTTTTATCGATGTTTTCATATCTCATCCTCCTAGCGTTATTCCCGGTTGTGCCCTAAACGAGCTCGGGGTCCGCGTTGACATCTAAACTCAAGATTTGGCATAAGCACTAGTTTTACGAAAGCCTGCAATATGACCTTCCAACTCAGAGGGAAAACTATTGGGATTAGACCGGTTTCCTCACGATTTATTCTGTCACCGAAACACTAATGGTAAATGTTCCGTACATAACTTCCGAAAAACTCATTGGTACGAGCCGGGATTCGAACCCACGACCGCCGCTTGACAACCGCATGCCTGAACCACTAGGCCGTAGCTTATCTAGGCTACCGTAGCTTATGTAATAGGTTACGTAGGTTTGAATGTCTATTTTGACCCAATTCACCCTATTTTACGGTACTTACATAAAAAAAGTGTACCTAAAGTAGCCCCTGTTATAAATTAAATTATATATAATTTCACAGTTTTCCGTCACGCAACCAGATAAGGTTTGACTGACATGGGCATATTACACACGAAGTAAAGTGGTGGCAACGCGGAACGAAGGTTAACATACAATATTGTATTAACCTTTGCAGCTTTGGTATAGATCGGATCAACGGAATTCGGTTATACTGCCGGAACGTGGATCCACCGTTCAAGCAAAACCGCGTTTTTTAGTCAATGGGAAAATGAGAAAGATCGCGAGGAATCTTATTGGCTTGCTTATTCGCAAGAATATACCAGGCTTCGTCATGAATTGTACGCCCTTCCAGCTTCAATTAACGCTATTACCCCCTATCATCAGCAAAGCAACCCTACTAACAAGGCGTTAATATAAAGCTTGTAAAAAAAATAAAAAAAAAAATAAAATAAAAAATAAAAATAAAAAATTGTTTAATTCAGACCGAGATCCATAATAGTGTTAGTAACAAAAATCGAGTCGCATCGCTTAGGTAAGTCTGTATGGAACTTGTCGTAATATCGCTAAGGAACGTTACCGTAGGTGGACTGATGACCTGGTAAAGGTCGCAGGTCGCAGGAGGCCTCTGGATGCGGGTGGCGCAGGACCAGTCATTGTGGCACTTATGAGAGAGGCCTACGACCAGCAGTGGACGTGTTTCAGCTGATATAATGATGAAGTTCATGATGGATAGGTAAGTCTGTATGGAACTTGTCGTAATATCGCTAAGGAACGTTACCGTAGGTGGACTGATGACCTGGTAAAGGTCGCAGGTCGCAAGAGGCCTCTGGATGCGGGAGGCACAGGACCAGTCATTGTGGCACTCTTTGAGAGAGGCCTATGTCCAGCAGTGGTCTTTTGGCTGATACAAAGATGATGATGATGGAATCTGCTGGATACGGGCGACGCAGGGCCGGTCATTGTGGCACTCTTTGTGGGGTGCCTGTGTCCAGCAGTGGTCTTTCGGCTGGTATGATGATGGAGTCACCGTATGTGCAGAGCAGCGCGTCGTCGCTGGGCAGCGCGCAGCCGCGGCACAGCGCCGGCCGCGGGCACAGCGCGCACCACGCGCCGCTGCCCGCCACCAGCCGCAGCGTGAACGGGAACTCGTAGCCCAGGCTGTCGTCGCTGTGATGATGGAGTTACCGTATGTGCAGAGCGGCGCGTCGTCGCTGGGCAGCGCGCAGCCGCGGCACAGCGCCGGCCACGGGCACAGCGCGCACCACGCGCCGCTGCCCGCCACCAGCCGCAGCGTGAACGGGAACTCGTAGCCCAGGCTGTCGTCGCTGTGATGATGGAGTTACCGTATGTGCAGAGCGGCGCGTCGTCGCTGGGCAGCGCGCAGCCGCGGCACAGCGCCGGCCACGGGCACAGCGCGCACCACGCGCCGCTGCCCGCCACCAGCCGCAGCGTGAACGGGAACTCGTAGCCCAGGCTGTCGTCGCTGTGATGATGGAGTTACCGTATGTGCAGAGCGGCGCGTCGTCGCTGGGCAGCGCGCAGCCGCGGCACAGCGCCGGCCACGGGCACAGCGCGCACCACGCGCCGCTGCCCGCCACCAGCCGCAGCGTGAACGGGAACTCGTAGCCCAGGCTGTCGTCGCTGTGATGATGGAGTTACCGTATGTGCAGAGCGGCGCGTCGTCGCTGGGCAGCGCGCAGCCGCGGCACAGCGCCGGCCACGGGCACAGCGCGCACCACGCGCCGCTGCCCGCCACCAGCCGCAGCGTGAACGGGAACTCGTAGCCCAGGCTGTCGTCGCTGTGATGATGGAGTTACCGTATGTGCAGAGCGGCGCGTCGTCGCTGGGCAGCGCGCAGCCGCGGCACAGCGCCGGCCACGGGCACAGCGCGCACCACGCGCCGCTGCCCGCCACCAGCCGCAGCGTGAACGGGAACTCGTAGCCCAGGCTGTCGTCGCTGTGATGATGGAGTTACCGTATGTGCAAAGCGGCGCGTCGTCGCTGGGCAGCGCGCAGCCGCGGCACAGCGCCGGCCACGGGCACAGCGCGCACCACGCGCCGCTGCCCGCCACCAGCCGCAGCGTGAACGGGAACTCGTAGCCCAGGCTGTCGTCGCTGTGATGATGGAGTTACCGTATGTGCAGAGCGGCGCGTCGTCGCTGGGCAGCGCGCAGCCGCGGCACAGCGCCGGCCACGGGCACAGCGCGCACCACGCGCCGCTGCCCGCCACCAGCCGCAGCGTGAACGGGAACTCGTAGCCCAGGCTGTCGTCGCTGTGATGATGGAGTTACCGTATGTGCAGAGCGGCGCGTCGTCGCTGGGCAGCGCGCAGCCGCGGCACAGCGCCGGCCACGGGCACAGCGCGCACCACGCGCCGCTGCCCGCCACCAGCCGCAGCGTGAACGGGAACTCGTAGCCCAGGCTGTCGTCGCTGTGATGATGGAGTTACCGTATGTGCAGAGCGGCGCGTCGTCGCTGGGCAGCGCGCAGCCGCGGCACAGCGCCGGCCACGGGCACAGCGCGCACCACGCGCCGCTGCCCGCCACCAGCCGCAGCGTGAACGGGAACTCGTAGCCCAGGCTGTCGTCGCTGTGATGATGGAGTTACCGTATGTGCAGAGCGGCGCGTCGTCGCTGGGCAGCGCGCAGCCGCGGCACAGCGCCGGCCACGGGCACAGCGCGCACCACGCGCCGCTGCCCGCCACCAGCCGCAGCGTGAACGGGAACTCGTAGCCCAGGCTGTCGTCGCTGTGATGATGGAGTTACCGTATGTGCAGAGCGGCGCGTCGTCGCTGGGCAGCGCGCAGCCGCGGCACAGCGCCGGCCACGGGCACAGCGCGCACCACGCGCCGCTGCCCGCCACCAGCCGCAGCGTGAACGGGAACTCGTAGCCCAGGCTGTCGTCGCTGTGATGATGGAGTTACCGTATGTGCAGAGCGGCGCGTCGTCGCTGGGCAGCGCGCAGCCGCGGCACAGCGCCGGCCACGGGCACAGCGCGCACCACGCGCCGCTGCCCGCCACCAGCCGCAGCGTGAACGGGAACTCGTAGCCCAGGCTGTCGTCGCTGTGATGATGGAGTTACCGTATGTGCAAAGCGGCGCGTCGTCGCTGGGCAGCGCGCAGCCGCGGCACAGCGCCGGCCACGGGCACAGCGCGCACCACGCGCCGCTGCCCGCCACCAGCCGCAGCGTGAACGGGAACTCGTAGCCCAGGCTGTCGTCGCTGTGATGATGGAGTTACCGTATGTGCAAAGCGGCGCGTCGTCGCTGGGCAGCGCGCAGCCGCGGCACAGCGCCGGCCACGGGCACAGCGCGCACCACGCGCCGCTGCCCGCCACCAGCCGCAGCGTGAACGGGAACTCGTAGCCCAGGCTGTCGTCGCTGTGATGATGGAGTTACCGTATGTGCAAAGCGGCGCGTCGTCGCTGGGCAGCGCGCAGCCGCGGCACAGCGCCGGCCACGGGCACAGCGCGCACCACGCGCCGCTGCCCGCCACCAGCCGCAGCGTGAACGGGAACTCGTAGCCCAGGCTGTCGTCGCTGTGGACACCATACACTACATTTAGAATGACTCATACGCGAGGCATTGGCCCTACACTAACGTCGAACGCGACAAAATGGAGGGATGTAATCTTACAATGCACTTGCTCTGAATGTGCCCCTTTATATGGTTCAACACAAACACGGGAAGTGGTCGATGCCTGCACGGCGTCGCCGGGCGGGACCTGCATGTGCGGGAATGGATTTCCGGCCAATATTGCCTACTTTCCAGCTTGGCTTTAGACCATCTATTGCCACATTTCCGAACAGTGGCGTAAAAAATAAATGCACTCTAAATTAAATTAAATAAATACACAGCGCGCCCGGACATTCCCTGCGCCACGCCCACTAGCGGCGGCACGCCAAACAGCGCCAGCTTGCTGCGTCGCGCGGGCAGGAAGTAGCGTCCACGGGTCTGTGTACTATAGTGTCCGACCGAAACATGTTTTTTTGCCGAAACCGAAGCCGAGGTATTGTATAAAATGAAACAAGGTTTACTACAAGTTACCATAATTCCGGGAACAAGCACACAAAGCGTCACTTCACTGAGCCGGTGGCCGGCGAGCTACGGCATATTGCCGGTTGGCACGAGCGCACCCGAAGTTAGCCAAACGCGAGCCGAAGTAACGTTTCGTAAGTTTCGGCCCGGCCGAAAGGTTCGGCCGTTTTTTGGCCGAAATCTAAACTACAGCCGAAACACGATTATTTGGCCGAAAGCTCACCAGTCCGTGGCGTGGTTGCCGTCGCCCTTGGGCCGCGCACTGAGCAGGCGCGCCACCTGCGCCCACACCTGCGCGTACACGGCGCGCCCGGACATGCCGTGCGCCACGCCCACTAGCAGCGGCACACCGAACAGCGCCGGCTTGCTGCGTTGCGCGGGAAGGAAGTAGGCGTCCATGCGCGTTTGTTTCCTGCAGCAAGTAACGATTGTTTTTTCAGCGGTTTACGGGGGTGCATTGGAAATTATCGTGAGCTTTGAAATGCCGTTCTGACTAGATTAAGAAACAATAAGGTCTGATTTTCAGACATATGATTCTTGACTATATGATTGTTTATCTGATTTAATCGATATATGATTGCTTAACATTTCCTCGATCGAAAAAAAATCCAAAGTTTAGTCTTTATTTTCCTTTGTTTGCTCAGCCTACTCAAACAATACATTATTTTACGACACAATCAAGTTAATACCATAGAATTTTATCTCATCTAAAATCTCACTTATGAAATATGTCCAAAAAAGCCATTCCTGAAGGGTGTCGCATTTCTTTTTCTCGTGCGCGGAAGGCATAAGCGTGTCTCTGTCAAGGGGGCGTGATTTTCGCGAATCAGCTCGAATCATAGCACCCCCTTAAGAGTATACTATATATCACATATATGAGAGTTTGTATTTGTGAACAAATACATACGAGAAAACGGTATGTCCATGAGAAAGATCGCAGAACTCGAGAAGGTGAGTCGTTCAGCGGTTTACAATGTCATTAAAAAGTTCGGGGAAGACTACTCTTTTAATGACAAGCTGAAAAGTGGTCGAAGAACTGGCTCACATAATTACAACATCGACTCTAAAATATTGCGAACAATCCAATCTCGCCCAGTGCTTTGATAAGAGATGTGGCTAAAAAGTGCAGAATTTCTATAGGAATGGTTCAGAGCGCCAAGAAGTAACGACTTGGTAACTTATCAAAAGCATAGGAAGCCTAAACGAACTCCAAAACAGGCTGCAAATGTTAAACTTCGTCAAGATTTTTCAAGAAGAAGAAGAATTCAAGACATCGAAACCTACGTCAAACTGGATTATTCTGTTCTACCCGGTCCCCAGTACTATACTGTTCGCAAAGGAGAACACCTGAATGAGAACCAAACGTCAATTTATGCCGAAAAATTTGAGTCTAAAGCAATGGTGTGGCAGGCCATATGCGAATGCGGCATGAAATCGACGGCGTTCATCACTACTTCCACGATAACTACCGATACATCAAGGAGTGTTTGCAAAAAATGGTTTTGCCGCTGATTCGACGCCACAGGGGCTCTACTTTATTTTGGCCCGACTTGGCTAGGTTCCACTATGCTGCCCGCACCAGAGAGTGGATGGAAGCCCACGACGTGCAATATGTTGATAAGAATATGAATCCGCCAAATTACTCTGAGTTACGTCCCATCGAGGAATATTGGGCAATCATGAAGACTACACTTCGGCAACGCTTCTCGGCAGCGGATTCCGTAGACAGATTTAAAAAAGACTGGCTAAAGCATCGAAACGGTCACCGTAATCGTTGTCCGTAATCTGATGAGAATGTCCGAAGTCAAGTGCGAAAAGTCGCCCGAAAGCAAACATAATTAGGTACATTAGTTAACAGTAAAAGGATTTAAAATGTATTTCAAACATAAGCCAAGAACATACGTATGTAAAATAATAAATATTTACTTGACGTACCATAAAGTAAATAGACTCACAATGCCGAACAGAAATGTCTAGAAATGTGCCCCAAAATGACAACTCTAGCTATATTTCAGTAGTTGCTAATAGCGTTAACTTATAACCTGCATCAAGATATATGTTTCATAATATATAGAAAAGTACTCCGTTTTTTAGACTTTAAGCACCATATTAGCAAATCAACATCAACACATAACATTATTTTTGTACTCGTCGATTAAAATATGTGTATTAAGATTTCATAGAGAATAAGGCTTGTTCACGAAATAAAGTAGCCACCAAAAGTTGGACTTTCATAATTATATAGAAAGCTTTTGCTATGCCAATGCATGATATTTTGACACATGTATTGTCAAGTTGAAGATAAATTTTATAATATATGTCATTGACTAGATAAAATCAAGATGCCGAGGATAAATGAAAAAACTCGTAAATTAATTATAATATCCTACTGTACAGAAAAGGGTATTGCGATGCGATAACTCGCAAAACGGTATCAATTATCTAAAAATGGTGTACGAAAAGTAATAAAAATGTTTAGGGAATTTAATACTCTAGGTGATCTATCAGGTTGCGGTCGCAGAAAAGGCTGCGTGAAGCCAAAATTGGACACGGACATAGTAGCGTCTTTCCGTCGAAATCCATCGGCCTCTATTCGCGATGTAGCCAAAAAGTTAAAAACTTCGGTCGGGAACGTACAAAACGCCAAAAAGAGAAATAATTTACAGACCAGGAAGAAACAGAAAATGCCGAAAAGGACTGCTGCCCAGCTTGAAAGAGCGAAATCTCGAGCTAAAGATTTGGACAAGTTTTTAATTCAAAATAACGACCGATGCATTTTAATGGATGACGAAACATATGTAAAAAAAGACATGAAAACGTTACCGGGGCCCCAGTTTTACTCGTGTGCAGCTGGCGAGGACGTTCCAGAAGAACATAAGAGCGTGGCTTTTGATTTAGCTTCTGCTCATTACGCTCAAGCCACCTTAGATTTGCTTGATAACAAGAATAGTAGTTATGTCGCGAAAAACATTAACCCACCAAATTGCCCAGAACTTCGCCCGATTGAAAGGTATTGGGCAAATATCAAACGATACCAGCTCAAGAAGGGGGCAGTGGCCGACAATGAAGCTGATTTCAAAAAAATATGGAACGCAGCCTCTCGTCAGTTCACAAAAAAATCAATAAATACGCTGATGGCAGGCATTCGAAAGAAAGTCAGACAGTTTGCCAACTCTTAGGGTTTTTACAAAAAATTGCATTGTACATTCTTTTTACAATGTTTAGTGATATAATTGACTGTTTTTGTTTGAAGTGCTGTGAGAAAAACAAGATCTATTTACATTTTCTTATGGCTACTTTATTTCGTGAACAAGCCTTACTGCAACGTCACTCTTTTCATCGTTGAATAGTGTTACTTCCGAAACAACCGAAATAACTGTTTCGATACGCTCTAGACAACCGAAAAAAAATTGAAAATAGAACTTCATATTTCAATAATATGTGTCAAGGAGACTCCATTTGTGATTGGCTACTATTTAGCCAATCACAGCACAGTACTGCAACATTACGGACGCCGGTGGTTTGATAGAACTAGACAATATAGTACTTACGATATTTAGTTTTCTTATATAATCGTATTAATTTTAATCAACTCGTACGAAAAGTATTGTTCACAAGAGTGTCATAATCAAGCTTTTTAATCTCGTACCAAACACGGTACTCGACTAAAAAGCTCTCTATTAGGTATAACACGATTGTGAAAAATACTATTTTAGTTTATTGAGTTTTTATCATAATGTGACTTAACTGCTCACTTCAAAACTAAATAGCGAATGAATGGAGTCGCGTTATAACATTATTTTAACAATATTTATGTAGGAATTTAAACAGAAAGACCAAAATCACAAATAAATCAGGTGTCTTGATTTTACAAGTGGGGAATAAACAGTTTCAAATTTCCAAATGATGTGTTGCTATTGGATTATACAATTATATTATAGTAAATGAATTTAAGAGTCCGCAGTAAGCTCAATTCTCCATACAAACGTAGTTACGCTCTCATTTTAAAACGACTAGCTAGTTTGCTCTAAAACATTGTACTTAGAATACCGTCCAGGTCTGTAATTACACTCGGCGTCAAAAAAATCGCACATTTCGAAAATTTCGTTTCGAGCGAATATAGCTCTTACGGAATGTACTGTACCCCATTAATATGTATATCATTTTAAAGCTCAATCAACAACCTTTTAAATGAGTGGGTGTTTGTTTTTGTAAAAACAATGACCATAAAAAAAACGCATTTTAAATCAAAAGTCCCGAAGTACGCGTTTAGTGGGTCACTAATTGGACACCCATGGAGGGGTATAAAAGGGGGGGTAAAGATCGATTAAGGGTCATTCGCTATCCAGACGTCACTGAGATCACACCTGAAGAGCTACAGCAAGAAAAAAACATTAAAAAATGGATACCACGCCAGAAGAAGCCGCTCAAGTGATTGCACTACTGGAAACTGGACTACGACAGACTGAAGTTGCTCGGCGTCTGAATATCAGCCGTTTTCGAGTGCGTCGAGTGTTCCAGCGGTTCGAGGAGACTGGTGGCTACATCAGAAGGCATGGATCCGGGAGGCGACGCTGTACTTCCGGTTCAGACGACCGGTACATTGTGACGACTTCCTTGCGGAATCGTTTTTTCAACGCTGTTGAGCTCCAGCAACAGCTTCGAGCAGCTCGCAGAACGTCGGTGAGCGTCTCCACGATCAGACGAAGACTACGGGAGAGGAACTTGATGCCCCGCAGGGCCGCTACGGGCCCCCAGTTGACTGCGCAGCACCGGAATGCCAGAAGAGGATTTCGCACTAGCCATGAGAATTGGACGTTCACCCAATGGAGGAATGTCCTCTTTTCTGACGAGACGAGAGTGTGCCTTTACACCAACGATAGACGCAGAAGGGTGTACAGGAGGCAGGGGGAGCGGTATACAGAAGCCTGCACCGTAGAAACCGTCAGCTACGGGGGTGGATCCTGTATGTTCTGGGGCGGCATTTCCGTCGACGGGAAAACCGAACTTGTTTGCGTTTCCCGGACTGGAGGTGGCCGTGGCCAGGGATCCCTGACTGCTCAACGGTACATTGCGGAGATCCTGGATCCACATGTGGTCCCATATGCTGATGTAATTGGACCTGGGTTCCAATTTATGCACGATAACGCCCGCAGCCATACAGCGTTGATCGTTCGGGACTACCTGCATGCTGCTGGTATCAACGTTATGGACTGGCCAGCAAGGAGTCCCGACTTAAATCCCATCGAGCACCTCTGGGACCAGCTGAAAAGGCGGGTACGATCGCGTGATCCTCCTCCTGCCACACTTGATGAGCTTCATGATGCTGTCATTGAGGAGTGGAACAACATTCCTCAAGAGAACATCGTGACGCTGATCAGGTCCATGACCGACCGCATGGAAGAGCTTCGGAGGGCTAGAGGAGGCAACACTAGGTTTTAAGTTTAGTTTGAAGCTTTATTTTATTGTTATTGTTGTGTTTTATTTTTTTGTAATTTTTGTTAAATAAACGATTTTTCCTTTTTCCTGTTTTTTTCCTTTTTTTCCTTACGGGGTTGATTTTCAATTGACATTTTCCGATAGAAGGTTTCATTACCTTTCAAATAAGACCCCATAGTCATGGGGTACATTACATTCTGTAAGAGCAATTTTCGCTCAAAACGAAATTTTCGAAATGTGCGATTTTTTTGACGCCGAGTGTAGTTTATGTAGTTTCAGTACCATAGTAAAAAAATACAGCAAATTTAAGTTTTTCATACAAAACTTGTTTTTGCTGTATTTTGTTTGCTTTATAAACTGGATCCATATAAACTAATTAATTTTGCCTAACAAATTATTGGAAAGAATTGAAATTAAAATATGTAATGGAAAGAAATGGATTTGTTAGTCCATTTCTTTCCATGACAGGTGTGGCAGTTTTAGTTGGCTGTTGAATCCATTTTTTGTCGTATATATTATCCGAAGCAGGAAAATGAGTCGAACAAACGACGCGCGAATAGAATAGAATAGAAAGTTCTTTATTGTTTTTCTTTTGGTGTTACAATCATGTCCGCTAAACGGGTGTGTCCTTAATGGAATATTTCTTAAAGATCTGTACATTTATATACTAGTGGACAAAATAATTGGAAAAATTTTAATTTGCGAAAAAAGTAGTCATCGAAAACTTAAGTCTCCACTGTCACCAAATAGGTGACGGTAGTTCAAACCGCAATTAGATCGCCAACTGCGTATTTTTTTTATGTGTAAGAAATTAAAAGTCGTGAAATCCTACCTCTATGACCCAAACGTGAAAATTACAAAATCTAAGACTAAAATCCAGATATTTCGAAAGTAAGCCCAAAAATGGATAGCAGCTGATTTATAAATATCCACAACGCCACTCAAAACGAAAGGTGAAGTTTTTCGGTTTATTTAATTCTTAAAAAAATATAATTTTATATTGAAAACTTGAATTATACAACAGTGGCTACTATTTTTCGTGGACATGCGCCTTATAACAATTTGATACGGATTTTCTACCATTGGATATAACGATACACAGATTTGGATCTAGTGAGAAAAAGTCTTCTACGATTTGGATCTACTAAGAAATTTGTCTTTGCATCTTTTTTTGGAAACATATCTTTTGAGGAAAGGAAGGTATTGCGGCTTGCAACACTGGCGCGGAGATCGCGCCCAATAAGATGACAGCATTCCGCGCAGGCGCAGCAGGAGCACCGATGTTTATAAATACCGCCACGCGGGCGGCCATCTTTCTTTCTCATTATCTAACGACACATCACACGCGTTTCGCATATAAAATAATAAATATTGTAAAGTACATGCAGTGAAGCTAAAATTGTAAAAACTCTTTTTTGTACTCGACGATTAAAATATGTGTATTAAGATTTCATAGAGAATACTGCAACGTCACTCTTTTCATAGTTGTAGTCCATGTTACTGTCGAAACAATCGAAATAACTACTTTTCGATACGCTCCAGACAAATAAAATAAATTCGACCAATCACGTGGTTGCTTTACTGAACTGTAATGAATTGGACCAATAGAATCGCTTTGATGTCGTACGCTCGTTGATGTCTTATAAGATATCAACAAGCGTACGAGCGATGAGCTGCACTTCGTTTCAACAGTATCGAGTTTGTTTAATTAGTTCAGTTGACCCGTAGAAAATTAATTTTAATGAACTCGTACAAAAAGTATTGTTCACAATAGTGTTATAATCAAGCTTTTTAATCTCGTACCTTACTTAGGCCACTCAGCAAGCTTCGTGGCCTAAACACGGTACTCGACTAAAAAGCTCTCTATTATAACACGATTGTGAAAAATACTATTTTATTGAAAACTTAACGTTCAAATCACTCACCTATGCACAGCCACCAAATACTGTATCCTGTCGACCACCGGAGTATCCTGCGTCTCGTTCATCTTGTTCATATTAGAGGGGGACGATCCGAACTTGACCTTCCCCAGTCTCGGACTAGAAGGCTTGAGGTTGAGCGACTTGACAGAGAGGGTCGGCGAGCTGTTGCCGTTCTTGTCCCGCGCCTTGGGCAGCGTTCTGTAGTCCTGGTTGTCTGTGTACTTGTAGAAGGTGTTCGGTGGACTTTGCGACATTAGGATCTCTGATTTGGAGCGCTGCAAACGGGAAGGTTTAGGTTGCCAGTTGTTTAGTTTTGTTAGTCAATATTTACACTTTAGTAGTCTAACCAGCAAAACACGAAAACACGGCTAATTGGAAAATCCTCAAGCTGGTAACACGAAATGCATAACGATGTGGTAGGTAATTAGTAATTACAGTCGCCATCACATACATAGGTACACTTTACGTGTTTAAAAATATCGGCACATGCACCCTAATGCCTTGAAAATAGAGGTGTGTTCCGATGTTTGTGACGTGCTTGTTTGCTCCGATGTATGTGATGGCGACTGTACAATTAACAGCTTATTTCATACTTGGGTCAAATTGTTGACATAGGGTAAATTCGCCAGGAGCTGGCCACCACCCTTCAATAGCTAGCAATACAAAATAAAATGCTCGTGACTTACTGGTCAGACTACTTGCTAGTCGGAATCTAGTGAGTTATAAAATTATAACAATCTAAGACGATTCCGAGCCAATAGGGAACATTACTGCAATGTTCTGCCGCCAGAGTGCAGCACTATCACAATTAGTAAACAGTTTTTTTGACAACTCCACTGAGCCAATCATTAATGTTGCGCCACGTCCACTGAGCCAATCATTAATGATTGATGATTGGCTCAGTGGAGCGCAAGCAACATCTCCTGCCAGCATCTCCTGATGATGCCTCGTAGAGAGGCGAAACCTTTAAATAGCTATATGATGCCATTTTAATATCACAGTACAGGTACTGGTATTTTACACACGAATGATAATAAAACGATTGTAGTTTAACGCGTATTCATCAATTATTTGTTATTGTTTGTTAGGTAAATAAATATGACATTGTACGTCATAGCGGTTTGTTTACGGGTTGTGTTAGTGTCGCCCCCTACGCAGAGCTTTGCGTAATTTTCCCTATTAGGGGATGAAAAAGAAGATGTACAATAAGGTTTTTTTTTATTATAAACTCGAGATTACAAAACAAATAAGTAGGTCGTAAAAATACAACGATAAATACTGGATAGAAATTGAAAATATCTTAACCTATGGAACATTAAAAGGACAAAGCTACGCTAGCAATTATATTTCTGTTTCACTACACACAAATACGATGAAAACACACACAAATCAAATGAGATCACTAAGTTGATGTAACTATTCTCTAAACACACACTAACTTTTAATTAGTTCTACTGATGGTGTGGTGATCTACTTTGGTGTTCATTCTACTTGTATTGTTGTGTTTTTGATAAAAAATCTTATGTTGTCTGAGCTATAACGATATAACCACGAACTTCGAATCTCGAACTTCGTATAACTCCGTCTCTATCGCACTTAAGGTTTATGGTACTCGAGCGACAGAGACGGAGATATACTTAAGTTCGAGATTCGAAGTTCGTGGTAGCGCCGCTGATGTTGAATATAAAATGACTTACACTTACTCGGCACACGTAACTTTTTTTATGAAAGATTAAAAAAAAGTGAAAGTTAGCTTTATTTTATAGTGATAGTAAAATATCACATAAAATGCTGTATCATTAACAATTACGTACAGTAAGCGAACCATCCACAGACCGCATTAAAATGTGTCAAATATCGCTCACCTAAATAGGAAATTAAAAAGATATGAATTTGAGAATTTTTTACTATTCAGGCTTTGAAAAGAAGAATGTCTAATAGCCAAAAAATATAAATGAATTTCAGAAACAAACATGGTGTGAATTTTTTTTGATTTATTTTTCGTTTGCTTTAGATTTTATGTAACCGCTCTCGGTTACATAAAATCTTACCGCTGTAAGGGCACGCGCCTTTCAATCTGGAGGACGTGGTTTCGAGTCCCGGCTACCACTGGCTTTTTCACAAAGACTTACTTAAGGCACCGTACTTAGGTTCATGGTCTTCTCTCCCTCTCACTGAGCATAAGCGTGAGCGAGATGGAAGTGCGTGTTCGGAAACGCAGATATCATGTTTTTTAATTTGTTTTTTTTTATTTCGCGTCTAAATAAATAAAAAAGTAATCACTAAATTCCCTCAAACATGATATTGCCGATTTTTAGAACCAATTTAAATATGTTTAGCTTTTGTGCATAATTTGTCACGAATGTTTTAGACCTATGTTCGTGATTTTTTTCTATCGAGCAAAAATTGCTTAATAATGTTTCGAATCACTGATCTCGCTGATTCGTATTTTTTTGAAACTATATTATTATAAACAGACGCATTATATTGTTTCAAAAACTCTGTTCGTTTAACTTTTCTGAACCTACGGCGCCGTAAGAAATATTATTTGATATTTAACGCTAACTTTCCGGTGAAGGAAAACATCGCGAGGAAACGGTCTAATCCGACGGTCTAGTTTTCCGTCCAAGTTGGAAGGTGGCAGTCGTTTTCCTACGCCAAATCTTGGTTGGCATTAGGTGTCAAAGTGAACAAGGTCCTATCATCATCATCATATCAGCCGAAAGACGTCCACTGCTGGACATAGGCCTCCCCCAAAGAGTGCCAAGGTCCTATAGTAGCCCGCAATTTAATATCCCACACCATGTTTGTATTCTGGCCAATTTCTGGGTATTCACATAATTATATTCTTTTATTTACCTTTTCCTGTCTTTATCTGTGTAGAGATACAATAAACAGACACAAATATTCAGTAACGTTAATATGTACATTATATACAAGTTATAGGTTACTGTTATTATTTTAGTTATGTGTTAGGCCCTTTTCCCTTCATTCATATTACGGAATATTAAGCTATGCAGTATGCAGTCTAAATATTTACATAAAACAGGAAATGTGTTGCGAGGTGACGTCCTAACGAAAACCATTAGATAGATACTAAAATGTTACATTCTCTGAGAAAAGTAATTATAGTGCACCATGCAATTAGGTGCTTAAATGAACTTAAGTGCACCATATGGTATTTTTTCCAAAATATCTCAAGACTCAATAAGATCCCAAACTTCAATAACAATGTTGATAAAAAAAGATGGTATAAAGTTGGCTTAAAAAAATATATTTTATGTATTACATCTTTCTATTAAAACTTAACTTGCCGTAAGTGTAATTTTTTACGTTGCATATGATGAAGAAATAACCTCTAGTTATTTATTTATTTTATCATGGACATAGCCAAGTCCCTGTAATTTCGATTCGCACCAAAAGTTAGTTTGCAATTGCAAAATTACTAGGTATTTCTTTATTTTTATTGTAAATTACAGTTCGACATGTAAAAGCGCCCTCCTGGCCTCGTGGGTATTATCAGAATAAATATTTGAATTTGATTGATTTTTGAAAAGTAAAGAGCAAGTTGTTTTGAGCCCCTTAGTATTGTCCACATACATACATTATTAAGCTCGAATAACATAACACTTTTCTAGAGAAAGAGGTATTTGGTTTAGAACTATTATCCAGCCTCAAGTATCTTACTATCCATGGATTGACCAGGCCCCATATAACAGAAATGGATTAAAAAATGCGCTCAGGTTACGTTCCGGCCACATTCCATCAAATAAATTTGCGTTTTTGATGAGAAAAGTGCCCTCTCCAAATTGTAATGAGTGTGGAACTGTTGAAGATGTTGTACATATACTGCTGGAGTGTGTCCGGAGCGAGGCCGTGAGAGTAGCTTGGTTCGACACGAAACTGTTAGACACTGGATATATTAACCCATACATGCCCAGAACTATGTCTTTAATTGGTCCCGTGAATGCCTCCTGATTCGAAAACGAACAGCAACATATATGCTCGTAACTATATTTTGAAGTGGTTCCTTATAAGCCTACTGATTCCAAAACGAATCAAATAAGGAGCTGTCATTGAAGTTCAATAACGTATACGTTTCGTTCGGGATGTGCATGCCACCACCATCTATGTCAAGGAAAGGGTACTTTTTTCTAGTTTTTATTCAAGTACCTTAACTTATTTGGCGGTAAATTTGTCAGTGCAAGTTGTGACTTCATTTTGGCGTGCTAAAATAATGGCGTCTTCCACAAAAAAGTAAGTAATTACCAAAATTAACTGAAATATCGGAATTTGTGTAATGAGAACATACAGTTAGATGACTTAGACATATTTTTTTGTATTTGTAATAAAAAATTGTCTGTATTCAGACACCTAAAAAGGGTTAATTTAAACAGTGTATCGAAAACGAAACAGTGGGAAAATATGCAGTGAATAGAATTTTGTGTTTCAGAAGGAGCAAGCCGTTTTCAATTAACGAAATAGTCGATATTGTAAATGATTTCAACTCGGAAAATGAAGCAACAGGGATAGATATTTATATGGACCCTCCTGGCGATGCAAACAGCACATAAGAGGCAAGCCAATCAGATTCGGTTTTAAAGCATAAGTTGCCGCTCTGCGATTGGGATACTGCTTGCGTGCAGATCTTTACCAAGGTAAATCTGAAGGAGTTAGGACCGGATTAGGCCAACATGTAGTATCTAAACTTATGACCGACGTCAAAGCTATGTACGAGGGAACAAAGTGCTCTGTTTATATTGACAATTTCTTCACAGGGATACCTCTAATCACTGAAATGAGGGAACGAAATGTTCTAGTGACAGGTACAGTACGCAATAACCGCACTGAAAAGTGTCCTTTGAAAGAAATCAAGATATTTAAAAAAGTTCAGCTGGGTGAAGAGAGCGGTATTTGTGTTGTACGCTGGCATGACAACAGTGTTGTGACGTTGTTATCCAGTGAGTTCGGAGTGGAGCCCCTACGAACAGCAAGAAGATACTCAGCTGCGCAGAAAGCGCGTATAGATGTGCCACAACCAGACGTTGTATATCAATACAATCGTTACATGGGGGGAGTGGATCGTTTAGATGCTACTGTCGGCGTCTACAGAATTGTAATTAGAGGAAAAAGATGGTACATTCCCATTATTTTCTGGCTTATTGATGTGGCTGTGAACAACGCAACAATTACCGCAGGACACTATCGCGACGACGTAGATACGCTTAAATTTCGGCGTAGTATTGCTCGAACCTTACTCCTAAAGTACGGTATTGATAAGTGGCAACCAGGTCCTTCTAAAAGGGTTTTTGGCACTGTTCCGTCCATATGATCAGGCGGGCATCGAGCCGATTGCGTTGTGCTAATTGCAATAGCTTGACGGTTACATCATGTCAAAAATGTCAAGTTAACTTACATGCCAAATTATTTATTGCATTTCATTCCTAAATTATAATGTTAAATAGATACATACATATTCTCTCAATAAATAAATAGAACTAAATTTACTTGTTTTTTACTTACTGTATTTTATATATTCGTCACTTAAATGCCCAACGTTTCGTTATCGAACATTAAAAAAAATGGTCTTTATCCAATACCAACTGCCATAAAAGTAGTTTTTCCGTTTATAGGTATCTATTATAACAAACATATCCAAAATTTACAAGAATTGGTGATGTTCAATAGTTCTGGGCAGATGCAGTGCTGATCGTTTTCGATACAGAAGGCATATACAATACCAATTACAAACTTAATTACGGTCATATTATGACGGTGATCGTTTTCGAGTCAAGGGGCATATATGGGTTAACAGTATTTTGTCTCTTCCTATATTTTAGTTGAAGCCGAGATTTTGTATTATTTAACGGAAGTAGCGTTTAAATCTAGAACATAAGTTTCTCTTTTTTGTAGATATTTTGTTGCCCTTACGGGGCGGTATGTTCGCCTGGCGACAAGCCCTTTTTCATCAATAAATAATAAAAAAAAACATAACACTTCTTCTGAGACAGTCATGTAAAAAGTGCAACATGACGTTTATCCTTAGTCATCCGCCTCACGAAACAAAACTACCATTGACCCGTTACCTCGCACCGTGTGTCTGTAAGTGAGTGTGTGCGTGTGCGTGTGTGTGTGCGTGTGTGCTAACCTTGAAGCAGAAGAGTGCTGGCATGCAGAGTGAGGAAGTGTTAGGCGCGCGCGCACTCACCTCCGCCCGCGCCGCGCCCTCGCCCTCCGGCCCCGTGTACTCTGGAACAAGGAGGTGGTTTAGTACAGCCAAATGATACACCCGTAGAAGGTCGTTCCCCAATACTAATAGGGATGGGGACACGAAATAAAATAATCAATAATGTTGCATTTTCTTGAAAAAGGATTAAAAATACGTCATCGTTTTTGTAGATCTTTGACCAAGATTTTTGATGAGAGACCATTTAAAGAATTAACAGGATGATGAAATAAAATGACTACCTTCACGTCATCCAATTGGGTCAGACCCCGCCCCCATTTTGAAATTACGTTATTTGGGGGGGGACAGCCCCTATTTGCGAAAGATAGCGTACACAATGTCACTGTGTGCGTGAGTGCCGTAGCATAGCCCAAGTCGCAACAGGGAAAGGCCTGGTTCCACTCAGTGGTGGATCCACGATTTTGGGCTTGGCCTGGCCCTGCTGAGGTCATATATTGGTAAGGACGCAGATGCTTTTAGGCCTTGAACCCTGGACCTGTGGTTCCGCTGTGATATAGTGCTGACTAGAGCCTACCTTGTTGGTGGTTGCAGACGTACTCTAGGGGCGCGGCCTCGCGCGGGGTCTCGTACGCGTACAATTCGAGCGCCGTGACCGCCGAGATCTGTGGTTCCGCTGTGATATAGTGCTGACTAGAGCCTACCTTATTGGTGGTTGCAGACGTACTCTAGGGGCGCGGCCTCGCGCGGGGTCTCGTACGCGTACAATTCGAGCGCCGTGACCGCCGAGATCTGTGGTTCCGCTGTGATATAGTGCTGACTAGAGCCTACCTTATTGGTGGTTGCAGACGTACTCTAGGGGCGCGGCCTCGCGCGGGGTCTCGTACGCGTACAATTCGAGCGCCGTGACCGCCGAGATCTGTGGTTCCGCTGTGATATAGTGCTGACTAGAGCCTACCTTATTGGTGGTTGCAGACGTACTCTAGGGGCGCGGCCTCGCGCGGGGTCTCGTACGCGTACAATTCGAGCGCCGTGACCGCCGAGATCTGTGGTTCCGCTGTGATATAGTGCTGACTAGAGCCTACCTTATTGGTGGTTGCAGACGTACTCTAGGGGCGCGGCCTCGCGCGGGGTCTCGTACGCGTACAATTCGAGCGCCGTGACCGCCGAGATCTATAGTTCCGCTGTGATATAGTGCTGACTAGAGCCTACCTTGTTGGTGGTTGCAGACGTACTCTAGGGGCGCGGCCTCGCGCGGGGTCTCGTACGCGTACAATTCGAGCGCCGTGACCGCCGAGATCTGTGGTTCCGCTGTGATATAGTGCTGACTAGAGCCTACCTTATTGGTGGTTGCAGACGTACTCTAGGGGCGCGGCCTCGCGCGGGGTCTCGTACGCGTACAATTCGAGCGCCGTGACCGCCGAGATCTGTGGTTCCGCTGTGATATAGTGCTGACTAGAGCCTACCTTATTGGTGGTTGCAGACGTACTCTAGGGGCGCGGCCTCGCGCGGGGTCTCGTACGCGTACAATTCGAGCGCCGTGACCGCCGAGATCTGTGGTTCCGCTGTGATATAGTGCTGACTAGAGCCTACCTTATTGGTGGTTGCAGACGTACTCTAGGGGCGCGGCCTCGCGCGGGGTCTCGTACGCGTACAATTCGAGCGCCGTGACCGCCGAGATCTGTGGTTCCGCTGTGATATAGTGCTGACTAGAGCCTACCTTATTGGTGGTTGCAGACGTACTCTAGGGGCGCGGCCTCGCGCGGGGTCTCGTACGCGTACAATTCGAGCGCCGTGACCGCCGAGATCTATAGTTCCGCTGTGATATAGTGCTGACTAGAGCCTACCTTGTTGGTGGTTGCAGACGTACTCTAGGGGCGCGGCCTCGCGCGGGGTCTCGTACGCGTACAATTCGAGCGCCGTGACCGCCGAGATCTGTGGTTCCGCTGTGATATAGTGCTGACTAGAGCCTACCTTATTGGTGGTTGCAGACGTACTCTAGGGGCGCGGCCTCGCGCGGGGTCTCGTACGCGTACAATTCGAGCGCCGTGACCGCCGAGATCTGTGGTTCCGCTGTGATATAGTGCTGACTAGAGCCTACCTTATTGGTGGTTGCAGACGTACTCTAGGGGCGCGGCCTCGCGCGGGGTCTCGTTCGCGTACAATTCGAGCGCCGTGACCGCCGAGATCTGTGGTTCCGCTGTGATATAGTGCTGACTAGAGCCTACCTTGTTGGTGGTTGCAGACGTACTCTAGGGGCGCGGCCTCGCGCGGGGTCTCGTACGCGTACAATTCGAGCGCCGTGACCGCCGAGATCTGTGGTTCCGCTGTGATATAGTGCTGACTAGAGCCTACCTTGTTGGTGGTTGCAGACGTACTCTAGAGGCGCGGCCTCGCGCGGGGTCTCGTACGCGTACAATTCGAGCGCCGTGACCGCCGAGATCTGTGGTTCCGCTGTGATATAGTGCTGACTAGAGCCTACCTTGTTGGTGGTTGCAGACGTACTCTAGGGGCGCGGCCTCGCGCGGGGTCTCGTACGCGTACAATTCGAGCGCCGTTACCGCCGAGATCTGTGGTTCCGCTGTGATATAGTGCTGACTAGAGCCTACCTTATTGGTGGTTGCAGACGTACTCTAGGGGCGCGGCCTCGCGCGGGGTCTCGTACGCGTACAATTCGAGCGCCGTGACCGCCGAGATCTGTGGTTCCGCTGTGATATAGTGCTGACTAGAGCCTACCTTATTGGTGGTTGCAGACGTACTCTAGGGGCGCGGCCTCGCGCGGGGTCTCGTTCGCGTACAATTCGAGCGCCGTGACCGCCGAGATCTGTGGTTCCGCTGTGATATAGTGCTGACTAGAGCCTACCTTGTTGGTGGTTGCAGACGTACTCTAGGGGCGCGGCCTCGCGCGGGGTCTCGTACGCGTACAATTCGAGCGCCGTGACCGCCGAGATCTGTGGTTCCGCTGTGATATAGTGCTGACTAGAGCCTACCTTGTTGGTGGTTGCAGACGTACTCTAGAGGCGCGGCCTCGCGCGGGGTCTCGTACGCGTACAATTCGAGCGCCGTGACCGCCGAGATCTGTGGTTCCGCTGTGATATAGTGCTGACTAGAGCCTACCTTGTTGGTGGTTGCAGACGTACTCTAGGGGCGCGGCCTCGCGCGGGGTCTCGTACGCGTACAATTCGAGCGCCGTGACCGCCGAGATCTGTGGTTCCGCTGTGATATAGTGCTGACTAGAGCCTACCTTGTTGGTGGTTGCAGACGTACTCTAGAGGCGCGGCCTCGCGCGGGGTCTCGTACGCGTACAATTCGAGCGCCGTGACCGCCGAGATCTGTGGTTCCGCTGTGATATAGTGCTGACTAG
Organism: Epinotia brunnichana; assembly: GCA_963854355.1. NCBI lineage: Eukaryota > Metazoa > Arthropoda > Insecta > Lepidoptera > Tortricidae > Epinotia > Epinotia brunnichana. The sequence continues at coordinate 14,239,687 of OY977954.1, forward strand.
AGCCTACCTTGTTGGTGGTTGCAGACGTACTCTAGGGGCGCGGCCTCGCGCGGGGTCTCGTACGCGTACAATTCGAGCGCCGTGACCGCCGAGATCTGTGGTTCCGCTGTGATATAGTGCTGACTAGAGCCTACCTTGTTGGTGGTTGCAGACGTACTCTAGAGGCGCGGCCTCGCGCGGGGTCTCGTACGCGTACAATTCGAGCGCCGTGACCGCCGAGATCTGTGGTTCCGCTGTGATATAGTGCTGACTAGAGCCTACCTTGTTGGTGGTTGCAGACGTACTCTAGGGGCGCGGCCTCGCGCGGGGTCTCGTACGCGTACAATTCGAGCGCCGTGACCGCCGAGATCTGTGGTTCCGCTGTGATATAGTGCTGACTAGAGCCTACCTTGTTGGTGGTTGCAGACGTACTCTAGAGGCGCGGCCTCGCGCGGGGTCTCGTACGCGTACAACTCGAGCGCTGTCACCGCCGAGATCTTCGCGTTGTCCTCCAACACTCGTCCGATTGTCGCACCGTTCAGCTCCACTATTATCATCCTGTTGACGACAAGGCGTTCTAAAGTTCTTCGTTAAAGGTTTGATAAAAGTCTTAGCATGGAAATTAATCAAAACGTTTTTCATTCTTATGCCAACTTCGTGAATTAATTTTACACGACAAACAATATTTATTTATTTCGATTCAGCATCAGTTTTTTAAGAAAGGTAATATGATATGCGCAAATATGCAAATACTAGAAGATCCCGTTCTGATAATATCCATAAATCGGTAAATTATAAGATTTTCTCCGATGATATCCTAATTCTATTAGATCCGTTTCTTATACGATGCAATGAATAGACGAATCGTTTTCTCAAAATATCCACATTCAAATATTAGATCCATATGCTGTACCTTTCACCCGACATCAGTCTCTTAGACTTAGAACATAAACATTGTCGGAAGTAGATATACGAGTAGATAGGTAGCTCCCGAAATGTATACAATATAAAACGAAATTAAAATTAAAAAGTTAATACTTTGGAAAATGGATCGGTTTTTAAGGATGGGCTGGGGAAATGTTTAGAAAACTGATAGTTTGGTAGAGTTTTTCAGGTTCTCTAATGTTTCCCCAACCTAAAGTTTGGCAACCTGATTCATTTCGCATCTTTTCATTTCCCAACCTCTTAATATTTCTGAAACTGTTAAATATTTCAGGATTTGTATAAACAAACCTAACCTAACCTATGGGGTTCTACACGATGGCCATGAAATAAATCCTGAAATATTTACAGTTTCATAGTTTGGGAAATGAATCAGTTTGCCATACGTTATAGTCCCCCGCGGCTATGAAGTCAATCCTGAGACATGACTCTAGAGTTGAATATGTAATTTTTTCCTATGGTTAACATTGTCATTGTTCAGAAACTTCTTAGTTGCGCAATGTGTCAGGATTGACTTCATAGCCGCGGGGGACTGTAGTTGCGAAAAGAAGGTGTTCCAGTTTTTAGGGTTCCGTACTCAAAGAGTAAAACGGGATCCTATTACTAAGACTTCGCTGTCCGTCCGTCCGTCTGTCTGTCACCAGGCTGTATCTCAAGAACCGTGATAGCTAGAGAGTTGACATTTTCACAGATTATGTATTTCTGTTGCCGCTATAACAACAAATACTAAAAACAAAATAAAATAATGTTTTAAGGGGGGCTCCCATACAACAAACGTGATTTTTGCCGTTTTTTATAGATAATGGTACGGAACCCTTCGTGCGCGAGTCCAACTCGCATTTGGCCGGGTTTTTTCAATACAGTTTTGAGTCAAGAAAGAGTAGGGTATGTTTGATGAAAATACATGCTTACGATTCAGGAGCGAGCCCACAGAGTTCCGAGAGTTTCTTCTTGAGGTCCAGGTATGTGCCTTCAGAGTTGACCAGAACGCCATACTTGATGGGCACCGAGCCGTCCAGCAGCATTACTGGAAGTTAACCTTATGTTATAATCTGACGAATGGCGTTACAATGAGCAAAATGAAGTATGTCACGCATTTATGACCATTAAGGTTGTCGCACACGTAACCGCTCGGGACCGGACCGGCGCCGCCTCAACTTGAGCCGTCCAGTATTCTTTTTAAGAAATATCGGCATCGGAATAGCATCGCCTCGCCTTGACGCAAGCTAGTCATCCGCAAGCGGCGCGCGGGCAACTCGCAGTCATAGAGCTTACGTCGGGCTGCCGCCGCGCTTGCGTCTCGCCGCCGGAACAGGAACGGCGCGCAGACCACCATCGTTCCCCCCGCGGCAACTCGCAGTCATAGAGCTTACGTCGGGCTGCCGCCGCGCTTGCGTCTCGCCGCCGGAACAGGAACGGCGCGCAGACCACCATCGTTCCCCCCGCGGCAACTCGCAGTCATAGAGCTTACGTCGGGCTGCCGCCGCGCTTGCGTCTCGCCGCCGGAACAGGAACGGCGCGCAGACCACCATCGTTCCCCCCGCGGCAACTCGCAGTCATAGAGCTTACGTCGGGCTGCCGCCGCGCTTGCGTCTCGCCGCCGGAACAGGAACGGCGCGCAGACCACCATCGTTCCCCCCGCGGCAACTCGCAGTCATAGAGCTTACGTCGGGCTGCCGCCGCGCTTGCGTCTCGCCGCCGGAACAGGAACGGCGCGCAGACCACCATCGTTCCCCCCGCGGCAACTCGCAGTCATAGAGCTTACGTCGGGCTGCCGCCGCGCTTGCGTCTCGCCGCCGGAACAGGAACGGCGCGCAGACCACCATCGTTCCCCCCGCGGCAACTCGCAGTCATAGAGCTTACGTCGGGCTGCCGCCGCGCTTGCGTCTCGCCGCCGGAACAGGAACGGCGCGCAGACCACCATCGTTCCCCCCGCGGCAACTCGCAGTCATAGAGCTTACGTCGGGCTGCCGCCGCGCTTGCGTCTCGCCGCCGGAACAGGAACGGCGCGCAGACCACCATCGTTCCCCCCGCGGCAACTCGCAGTCATAGAGCTTACGTCGGGCTGCCGCCGCGCTTGCGTCTCGCCGCCGGAACAGGAACGGCGCGCAGACCACCATCGTTCCCCCCGCGGCAACTCGCAGTCATAGAGCTTACGTCGGGCTGCCGCCGCGCTTGCGTCTCGCCGCCGGAACAGGAACGGCGCGCAGACCACCATCGTTCCCCCCGCGGCAACTCGCAGTCATAGAGCTTACGTCGGGCTGCCGCCGCGCTTGCGTCTCGCCGCCGGAACAGGAACGGCGCGCAGACCACCATCGTTCCCCCCGCGGCAACTCGCAGTCATAGAGCTTACGTCGGGCTGCCGCCGCGCTTGCGTCTCGCCGCCGGAACAGGAACGGCGCGCAGACCACCATCGTTCCCCCCGCGGCAACTCGCAGTCATAGAGCTTACGTCGGGCTGCCGCCGCGCTTGCGTCTCGCCGCCGGAACAGGAACGGCGCGCAGACCACCATCGTTCCCCCCGCGGCAACTCGCAGTCATAGAGCTTACGTCGGGCTGCCGCCGCGCTTGCGTCTCGCCGCCGGAACAGGAACGGCGCGCAGACCACCATCGTTCCCCCCGCGGCAACTCGCAGTCATAGTGCTTACGTCGGGCTGCCGCCGCGCTTGCGTCTCGCCGCCGGAACAGGAACGGCGCGCAGACCACCATCGTTCCCCCCGCGGCAACTCGCAGTCATAGAGCTTACGTCGGGCTGCCGCCGCGCTTGCGTCTCGCCGCCGGAACAGGAACGGCGCGCAGACCACCATCGTTCCCCCCGCGGCAACTCGCAGTCATAGAGCTTACGTCGGGCTGCCGCCGCGCTTGCGTCTCGCCGCCGGAACAGGAACGGCGCGCAGACCACCATCGTTCCCCCCGCGGCAACTCGCAGTCATAGAGCTTACGTCGGGCTGCCGCCGCGCTTGCGTCTCGCCGCCGGAACAGGAACGGCGCGCAGACCACCATCGTTCCCCCCGCGGCAACTCGCAGTCATAGAGCTTACGTCGGGCTGCCGCCGCGCTTGCGTCTCGCCGCCGGAACAGGAACGGCGCGCAGACCACCATCGTTCCCCCCGCGGCAACTCGCAGTCATAGAGCTTACGTCGGGCTGCCGCCGCGCTTGCGTCTCGCCGCCGGAACAGGAACGGCGCGCAGACCACCATCGTTCCCCCCGCGGCAACTCGCAGTCATAGAGCTTACGTCGGGCTGCCGCCGCGCTTGCGTCTCGCCGCCGGAACAGGAACGGCGCGCAGACCACCATCGTTCCCCCCGCGGCAACTCGCAGTCATAGAGCTTACGTCGGGCTGCCGCCGCGCTTGCGTCTCGCCGCCGGAACAGGAACGGCGCGCAGACCACCATCGTTCCCCCCGCGGCAACTCGCAGTCATAGAGCTTACGTCGGGCTGCCGCCGCGCTTGCGTCTCGCCGCCGGAACAGGAACGGCGCGCAGACCACCATCGTTCCCCCCGCGGCAACTCGCAGTCATAGAGCTTACGTCGGGCTGCCGCCGCGCTTGCGTCTCGCCGCCGGAACAGGAACGGCGCGCAGACCACCATCGTTCCCCCCGCGGCAACTCGCAGTCATAGAGCTTACGTCGGGCTGCCGCCGCGCTTGCGTCTCGCCGCCGGAACAGGAACGGCGCGCAGACCACCATCGTTCCCCCCGCGGCAACTCGCAGTCATAGAGCTTACGTCGGGCTGCCGCCGCGCTTGCGTCTCGCCGCCGGAACAGGAACGGCGCGCAGACCACCATCGTTCCCCCCGCGGCAACTCGCAGTCATAGAGCTTACGTCGGGCTGCCGCCGCGCTTGCGTCTCGCCGCCGGAACAGGAACGGCGCGCAGACCACCATCGTTCCCCCCGCGGCAACTCGCAGTCATAGAGCTTACGTCGGGCTGCCGCCGCGCTTGCGTCTCGCCGCCGGAACAGGAACGGCGCGCAGACCACCATCGTTCCCCCCGCGGCAACTCGCAGTCATAGAGCTTACGTCGGGCTGCCGCCGCGCTTGCGTCTCGCCGCCGGAACAGGAACGGCGCGCAGACCACCATCGTTCCCCCCGCGGCAACTCGCAGTCATAGAGCTTACGTCGGGCTGCCGCCGCGCTTGCGTCTCGCCGCCGGAACAGGAACGGCGCGCAGACCACCATCGTTCCCCCCGCGGCAACTCGCAGTCATAGAGCTTACGTCGGGCTGCCGCCGCGCTTGCGTCTCGCCGCCGGAACAGGAACGGCGCGCAGACCACCATCGTTCCCCCCGCGGCAACTCGCAGTCATAGAGCTTACGTCGGGCTGCCGCCGCGCTTGCGTCTCGCCGCCGGAACAGGAACGGCGCGCAGACCACCATCGTTCCCCCCGCGGCAACTCGCAGTCATAGAGCTTACGTCGGGCTGCCGCCGCGCTTGCGTCTCGCCGCCGGAACAGGAACGGCGCGCAGACCACCATCGTTCCCCCCGCGGCAACTCGCAGTCATAGAGCTTACGTCGGGCTGCCGCCGCGCTTGCGTCTCGCCGCCGGAACAGGAACGGCGCGCAGACCACCATCGTTCCCCCCGCGGCAACTCGCAGTCATAGAGCTTACGTCGGGCTGCCGCCGCGCTTGCGTCTCGCCGCCGGAACAGGAACGGCGCGCAGACCACCATCGTTCCCCCCGCGGCAACTCGCAGTCATAGAGCTTACGTCGGGCTGCCGCCGCGCTTGCGTCTCGCCGCCGGAACAGGAACGGCGCGCAGACCACCATCGTTCCCCCCGCGGCAACTCGCAGTCATAGAGCTTACGTCGGGCTGCCGCCGCGCTTGCGTCTCGCCGCCGGAACAGGAACGGCGCGCAGACCACCATCGTTCCCCCCGCGGCAACTCGCAGTCATAGAGCTTACGTCGGGCTGCCGCCGCGCTTGCGTCTCGCCGCCGGAACAGGAACGGCGCGCAGACCACCATCGTTCCCCCCGCGGCAACTCGCAGTCATAGAGCTTACGTCGGGCTGCCGCCGCGCTTGCGTCTCGCCGCCGGAACAGGAACGGCGCGCAGACCACCATCGTTCCCCCCGCGGCAACTCGCAGTCATAGAGCTTACGTCGGGCTGCCGCCGCGCTTGCGTCTCGCCGCCGGAACAGGAACGGCGCGCAGACCACCATCGTTCCCCCCGCGGCAACTCGCAGTCATAGAGCTTACGTCGGGCTGCCGCCGCGCTTGCGTCTCGCCGCCGGAACAGGAACGGCGCGCAGACCACCATCGTTCCCCCCGCGGCAACTCGCAGTCATAGAGCTTACGTCGGGCTGCCGCCGCGCTTGCGTCTCGCCGCCGGAACAGGAACGGCGCGCAGACCACCATCGTTCCCCCCGCGGCAACTCGCAGTCATAGAGCTTACGTCGGGCTGCCGCCGCGCTTGCGTCTCGCCGCCGGAACAGGAACGGCGCGCAGACCACCATCGTTCCCCCCGCGGCAACTCGCAGTCATAGAGCTTACGTCGGGCTGCCGCCGCGCTTGCGTCTCGCCGCCGGAACAGGAACGGCGCGCAGACCACCATCGTTCCCCCCGCGGCAACTCGCAGTCATAGAGCTTACGTCGGGCTGCCGCCGCGCTTGCGTCTCGCCGCCGGAACAGGAACGGCGCGCAGACCACCATCGTTCCCCCCGCGGCAACTCGCAGTCATAGAGCTTACGTCGGGCTGCCGCCGCGCTTGCGTCTCGCCGCCGGAACAGGAACGGCGCGCAGACCACCATCGTTCCCCCCGCGGCAACTCGCAGTCATAGAGCTTACGTCGGGCTGCCGCCGCGCTTGCGTCTCGCCGCCGGAACAGGAACGGCGCGCAGACCACCATCGTTCCCCCCGCGGCAACTCGCAGTCATAGAGCTTACGTCGGGCTGCCGCCGCGCTTGCGTCTCGCCGCCGGAACAGGAACGGCGCGCAGACCACCATCGTTCCCCCCGCGGCAACTCGCAGTCATAGAGCTTACGTCGGGCTGCCGCCGCGCTTGCGTCTCGCCGCCGGAACAGGAACGGCGCGCAGACCACCATCGTTCCCCCCGCGGCAACTCGCAGTCATAGAGCTTACGTCGGGCTGCCGCCGCGCTTGCGTCTCGCCGCCGGAACAGGAACGGCGCGCAGACCACCATCGTTCCCCCCGCGGCAACTCGCAGTCATAGAGCTTACGTCGGGCTGCCGCCGCGCTTGCGTCTCGCCGCCGGAACAGGAACGGCGCGCAGACCACCATCGTTCCCCCCGCGGCAACTCGCAGTCATAGAGCTTACGTCGGGCTGCCGCCGCGCTTGCGTCTCGCCGCCGGAACAGGAACGGCGCGCAGACCACCATCGTTCCCCCCGCGGCAACTCGCAGTCATAGAGCTTACGTCGGGCTGCCGCCGCGCTTGCGTCTCGCCGCCGGAACAGGAACGGCGCGCAGACCACCATCGTTCCCCCCGCGGCAACTCGCAGTCATAGAGCTTACGTCGGGCTGCCGCCGCGCTTGCGTCTCGCCGCCGGAACAGGAACGGCGCGCAGACCACCATCGTTCCCCCCGCGGCAACTCGCAGTCATAGAGCTTACGTCGGGCTGCCGCCGCGCTTGCGTCTCGCCGCCGGAACAGGAACGGCGCGCAGACCACCATCGTTCCCCCCGCGGCAACTCGCAGTCATAGAGCTTACGTCGGGCTGCCGCCGCGCTTGCGTCTCGCCGCCGGAACAGGAACGGCGCGCAGACCACCATCGTTCCCCCCGCGGCAACTCGCAGTCATAGAGCTTACGTCGGGCTGCCGCCGCGCTTGCGTCTCGCCGCCGGAACAGGAACGGCGCGCAGACCACCATCGTTCCCCCCGCGGCAACTCGCAGTCATAGAGCTTACGTCGGGCTGCCGCCGCGCTTGCGTCTCGCCGCCGGAACAGGAACGGCGCGCAGACCACCATCGTTCCCCCCGCGGCAACTCGCAGTCATAGAGCTTACGTCGGGCTGCCGCCGCGCTTGCGTCTCGCCGCCGGAACAGGAACGGCGCGCAGACCACCATCGTTCCCCCCGCGGCAACTCGCAGTCATAGAGCTTACGTCGGGCTGCCGCCGCGCTTGCGTCTCGCCGCCGGAACAGGAACGGCGCGCAGACCACCATCGTTCCCCCCGCGGCCGCTCCGCCGACGCCCCATGGCTTGTCTCTCTCGCAGTTTCGATTCGATCGCGATGCGAGCGAATTCAGGGTAATTTATTTCGTATTTCGGATTTTACATAAAAGATGATTATGCAAAAAGAAAATCCTATAATTCAATACAGCCAATTTTCCCCTGGTCTTACGGTTTTTCTAAATGTTGTATTATTTTTCTTGATCGATTCTTCTATAGACTGTAGCAGTTATGGTGTGAAATAGACACTTTGGTATATGGAAGTACACGTAAAATTTATCTTCATCATCCACCAGATGTTTTTTATATTCCGATATTCTCCTTCGGTCCTTCTCTCTCTGTTCAGTGTGTGTACCCAAAATCTTCTTTTTCTCCGGTTTCTCCTATTTTCTTCTTCTTCATCATCCAACGCTAAGGCTATCATAGCCATCTCACGCAATGAAAATTTATTTGTATTCATAACCGTGCGTTCCGCTCTACATTCAACTTCAAACTGAGCGGCATCGACGATCATCGACCACCAGCTAGCCGCCACCTCGCTTTAAGCCTGCATCACACTGGCGCGGCCTGCGGTGGCGGACCATAGTAAATTTGACAGCTAATGACAAGTTTTCTATTGTCCGCCGCGGCCAGGCCGCGCCAGTCTGTGAGAGGCCTTAAGCGCGCTGTCGCCCAGCCGTAAGTCCGATGTCACCTAGCTGCAGCCGCGCGGACACCTCGGCGGTGCTGAGCCGTTTCCGTTACGTGCTTGCGTATGATTGACGCCTGGTTGACGGCGAGCCGTTAAGGTGAGGCAGCGCCGGTCCGGTGCCGAGCGGTTACGTGTGCGACAACCTTAGGAGGACACTTCAAAACTCACGCGTTGTATATGTGAGTGTGTACACTTGTACTGAGTTACCTATGACCTGGGCGCGCAGCGACTGCTCGACGGGCAGCGGTAGACTGAGCATGTTGAACGCGTCGAAGCGCGTGGACTCGGCCGCGCACGCGTCGCAGCGCACGCGCGACTTGAGCTGCCCGTAGAACAGGTCGGTGACGATGGACGCGTTGCGAGCAGCGTACGCCGCCCACGCTTCTGCTGCCACTTCCTGCACAAACAAATATGCTATGTTATTATAATTACTTGCATATCTTTCCAGATCTCGGGACGGGGACTATAGAGTCCCACACCTTTAGGACGCGTGCGTGGATTTGAAGCCAATTTAAAATATCTTAATGGGTGTCTCATTGTTGGGCAAAGGCCCTACGTATCCTGAAATCCCAGCGTATGCCAGCGTACACGTACCTGGTCGGGGCGGCCGTCGCTGTCGCGCAGCGGCGGCGGGCGCGCGGCGGCACGGTTCAGGTCCTCGTGCAGCGCGTCCAGCAGCCACGCCAGCAGCTCCTGCGCGTCGTGCTGCCCGCCGCCGGCCAGTGCGCGCGCGTGGCGGGACACGCACCAGCGCACGCGCAGTGGCGCCACCGAGCGCGCGCTGCACGACCACACCTGCGGCACAGGCAAACATACATAACCAGGTCCAGCCCGATGGTAGAGCGGAGGGAGCGGCCGATCTAGGGCCGGATGTTATTGCTATGGGCAAAATTGACTAAAAACCAATAGAGCTTATAGGAGAGGTAGGGCACAGCGAAATGTTATCTCGCTCGTTTGTGGAGCAGCTCAACTGGGGAAGTACCTCCACTTTACAGAAGACCGCAGCCATAATAGCACCACTGCTTTGTAGTGTTGCTATATTATTGCATGCTATGAAGCATCCCAACTAGCACACAAGCGCTATAAGAAGCTGCACAGTAGCTGTATAAGGGAGTTTCATAACGGCCTCGGCTCCATCAGTAGTCGCATAGTAGTGCTATAAGAGGATATAGAGCTCTTATAGCGCTAAAAGGGCCCGTTATGCAGCCTATACTCATACTCGTTTTCATTTAATAGCGCTACAATTGGTCTACAGTGGTCGTAAAGGTGTTCTTAGGCTCTACAGAGATGGTACAAAAGCGATGGTTAGCGCCATGAGATCTATAAGAAGCTATTGTAGCGCCATTATATCGCCTTCGCCTTATTTCGGCGCTCTTGTATCGTTATATTAAATACCAAAGCTGTAAATTAATAATATAGTAGTGTTACTGTGGCGTAAACTAAATATACACACAATCGTACAGTGACAGGTGGTGAGGATACAAAAATGGATTATCAAAATAAGTAAAAAGCTAAGTCTAACATTGCTTTATTTCTTTGTGTACGTGAAATATCAGTGCGAGTACCAGTTTGCTGTCAATATATATGTATGTTATCGTCAAAATTCTCACGCGCCCTCAAATTATTCAGTTTTTAAGGCAAAAATTATATTGATATGTTAGTTATGAAATTGTATTTTAACTTAAATAAGACTTTAAAGGATATAAATAATTAAATTAGGGTCACGGGTAAGAAATAGTGACTTCAATTACGCCAAAAGTTACGAATTATGCATAAATACGATTTTCAACATATTGTAATAACCTAAAAAAAATACGTTTACCGAATACTGTAATGGCGTCTCGATCAAGCAGCTCTCAGAGTTGGTTACATCTGTTCTACAGGCTTGGGCCGTACAAAGGCGATAGTGTTTGCTGTTGTGGACTTCTAGATTATAAAGTTGTGGTATAGGAGTGCTATATTCAACTGTTTTGGTCGCACACCAGCATGTACCTTTCATTATACAGTTTAACATCACAATTCCGCTGTATTAATCTCTAATATAGCGTTTAGAGCTCTAGTATAAAGTTATGTCCGTCCGTTGTAGATGTATAGTTAAAAGAGCGCTAGTAAATTCTATTAAAATACTTAAGGTGCTATAACACTATTCTGCAACCCCCTACAGCTGTATAAAAGGTTTCGTATCATTCCTTATACAACTATTTACCGTACAGTAGCCATATAATTGTCACATATAGCGCTCAAGGCGCTATTTTTAAGCTACACAAATCTATTATAGATTAGTAATACAACAGCCGTAAAAAAAATCCATTAAAGAACTTAAGGCTCTACAAAATTCCTTCTTACGCCTTTAAGCGCTATGAAAGCTTCGTACAACTCCTTTTAAACACCTTTAGCTCCTATATTACTCTTTTACATCTCACGGTTGTACAAGCGCCTCCATCTACTCATTGTACTTTTTATGGCTGCCTAGCGATGCTATTGCATGCTCTTGTATCACTATAAGTAACTTTTTTTGCTACTAAACTGCTACTGTACCACCTAGCTGTTAAAGGGTTTTTAAAGTTGCTACTGTTCATCTTAAGGTAATTAAATATGCTACTGTACATCTTAAGGAAAATTGTACAGCGCTTGAACGACTCCTATGCAACTCCCAGGCTGTACAATGCCTGTACAAGCAGCTTGTGTGCTAGTTGGGATGTGGTGTTGTGTTCCTGGTGGTGAGTAAGGTCGCCAGAGCTCCCTAGGATGCGCTGCGTTGGGAGTGAGGGACCTGCTTGTCTCTATCTGCCAACAGAGCGAATCCTCAAGTGAATAAAGGGTCGGCAACGCGCTTGTGATTCTTCTGGAGTCACAAGTGTCTATAGGCGACGGTACCAGCTTAACATCAGGCAGGCCGTAAGCTTGTTTGCCACCGTCCAGCAGAAACCAGCACGAACTTTTAGTATGTTGTTAGACATGTCATGTGCATCGCAAAACTGCAAAAAGATAGTCTCTAGTTCATTAGTAATGACATAATCTTCATTGCCGCGGAGGTTTTTTGAAAAGTGGGATTTTTACCTGATCCATATAATATATATTAACGTGTGTTATAAGGCTTGTTCACGAAATAAAGTAGCCATAAGAAAATGTAAATAAATCTTGTTTTTCTCACAGCACTTCAAACAAAAAACAGTCAATTATATCACTAAACATTGTAAAAAGAATGTACTTTGTAAAAACCCTAAGAGTTGGCAAACTGTCTGACTTTCTTTCGAATGCCTGCCATCAGCGTATTTATTGATTTTTTTGTGAACTGACGAGAGGCTGCGTTCCATATTTTTTTGAAATCAGCTTCATTGTCGGCCACTGCCCCCTTCTTGAGCAGGTATCGTTTGATATTTGCCCAATACCTTTCAATCGGGCGAAGTTCTGGGCAATTTGGTGGGTTAATGTTTTTCGCGACATAACTACTATTCTTATCAAGCAAATTTAAGGTGGCTTGAGCGTAATGAGCAGAAGCTAAATCAGGCCAAAATATTGGAGGACGTGTATGTTTCCGATATAAGGGCAGAATTCGCTTTTTAATACACTCCTGTGGGTAGACATCTCCGTTTATTGTACCGATAGTGAAAAATCTCGTACTTTTAAGCCCGCATGAGCAAATAGCTTGCCATACAAGGATTTTTTGGGCGAATTTTTCAAAAGCCACGCTCTTATGTTCTTCTGGAACGTCCTCGCCAGTTGCACACGAGTAAAACTGGGGCCCCGGTAACGTTTTCATGTCTTTTTTTACATATGTTTCGTCATTCATTAAAATGCATCGGTCGTTATTTTGAATTAAAAACTTGTCCAAATCTTTAGCTCGAGATTTCGCTCTTTCAAGCTGGGCAGCAGTCCTTTTCGGCATTTTCTGTTTCTTCCTAGTCTGTAAATTATTTCTCTTTTTGGCGTTTTGTACGTTCCCGACCGAAGTTTTTAACTTTTTGGCTACATCGCGAATAGAGGCCGATGGATTTCGACGGAAAGACGCTACTATGTCCGTGTCCAATTTTGGCTTCACGCAGCCTTTTCTGCGACCGCAACCTGGTAGATCACTTAGAGTATTAAATTCCCTAAACATTTTTATTACTTTTCGTACACCATTTTTAGATAATTGATACCGTTTTGCGAGTTGTCGCATCGCAATACCCTTTTCTGTACAGTAGGATATTATAATTAATTTACGAGTTTTTTCATTTATCCTCGGCATCTTGATTTTATCTAGTCAATGACATATATTATAAAATTTATCTTCAACTTGACAATACATGTGGCAAAATATCATGCATTGGCATAGCAAAAGCTTTCTATATAATTATGAAGGCCCAACTTTTGGTGGCTACTTTATTTCGTGAACAAGCCTTATCATGTAAAAGCTGAACGAATATGCTGTAATCATCGATTTAAAATACCCTAGACACACTAACAACGCCTCAAGCGCGGCTTGAATCAATTGTGCTAAAATCGCGTTTTAGCACAATTGCGCTCGCTGTCGTGCGCCGGTCACCGTCAGATCACCATGCAGAAGTGCTCCGTGAAAAAGTGCAAAAATAATACTTTAAATAGCTTAAAAGGATGGGGTTTCGTATTTTCGGTAAGTATTAATTCAAGGTTTCATAATGTAATGGATTTGCGGCTAAATTTAGCTTTTAACTAAGTAAATCATTATTTTTCTAAAATAGTTTGAATAAATCGCTTACTCGGTTGTCCCTTTCCCGCGAGTGTGGCAATTCACGTGTTAAAAGAGTCGAAAGATTCATAAAATAGAACAGAGTTAAATAGTGAATATATAGAGCCGCCTGTTTAGTTTTTTTAAGGTAGTTTTGTTGCCTACATCTTTGGCGGTATGTTGGTATGTTTCTAAGGAATTAAAATTAATAAAATGTTTTTTAACTACTCAGTGAAAAAAATCATTAAAATATGACCGATAGCTACTGTGCCTACTATACGTCTACTGATATTTCTCAAACATTGTTTTTTACTCAAAAATTTACTGGCCTAAAATTGTCAATGTTCGTTTATTTTCTTACATTAGGTACTACAAAACTATTTATTTTATATTTATAGAAAAAATATATTTGAGATGCCCTATCATTTAATATTTCACACGATATAGTTTGCAAGATTTTTATTTTATATTTAACTTTACCGCCCAAAAGTGACCGCAATATTTAGAATTTATTTATGTTAAACACCCGTCTTTGGATCACTCACATATGTTTACCAAATCTCAATTCAATCGGTCCGGTAGTTTCGGAGCAAATTGTCTATGACAGACAAAGGCGTAATCCTATAAAGATTCCGTTTTTTGGTTTTGAGGTACGGAACCCTAAAAATAGTGAAACTAGCGTCACACCAATTTTATAAACTGTACAATATGTACATGAATTTTTTTTTGTTCACGACTCCACTTACTCTGTTCGTACAAGACGCGAAGCTACGATCCCCACGCAGCGTAAAAAAAATTACGCTTAATTCTGTTTGACTTAAGGTGTACATTCGTACACCTACGGCCGACGGTCGTTAAATTTTACGACTTGCGCGATCATCGCATTTTGTAATGTCACAAACGCATAGCGCATGCATTACAAATAATACCTTATGTATAGGGAATAAAGTTGTATTTAATTTTTATAAATATGGTCTTAGTATATTACACGTTTTTAAGGTGTCTACTATACGCGCATACTTATAACTAAGCGAGTGGGACACTTTTTCGGCGTGAATTTGTAGGTGACGGTGTATCTAGGGTATTTTAAATCGATGGCTGTAATTCTTGCTTACATTAGGATTCACTATATCCGTAAATTCAAGAGGTATTTGCAAAATAGTAGACAAGAAAAGTGAAAAGCCCCCTGCTCCCGCTTTTTGAAAAGTCTAAATTAAACCCAAACTATGTACTATCTGAATGCAAATGTTATATTATACGAAAGCTAATAAAATATGCTATAACTCGTTCTAACATTGTAATTCGATATAATGATACGTTTCAGAGCAATTTCAATTCCCGAAAATCGAATGTTGCAGGCTTTTCACTTTTTTCTAAAAATAGTAATTTCGATAAAATTAATCTTGTAGGGAAAACTCGCTTTGCATTGTTGGTTTTTTGAGCACAATTTTCCCAATTTTGCTCTTGTCTTAAAATACAAAACTAAAATGTAAAGCTGAAATACTAGATATCATTTGTGATACATGACATTCGTGTATCTTTTCTAGTTTTGCCGCAAAGTCTGAAAGTCCTTAGATTTTTCTTTGATTTTCTTATACTCTTGCTAATAGTACTTAAACTAGTTTAAATATTGAAATATAATGTATAAGTGAACTATTGACAATTTATTCAGCTTACATTTGGTACACCACATGTGTAATGTACGTTGCATGGTTTGGATGTAATTTAAACTTTTTAAAGCGCGGCCGCGGCGTTTTTGATGACATCATTACAGGGGAGACAGACTCCTTAGAGATTGTCTCCCGGCAGTTTTGGAATCCAGGGGACATGCCTAACAACATACTAAAATATGGCGCCGGTATCCGAAAGTCAAGTATTTGTTCGACGGAATGCCCTAACAACACGCACAAGATATCGATCACAATAGATCAGCGATGGTCGCAGTGATATAAGGGCTTTGACAGCCCGAAAGCCACTACCAGAATAAGATGATATTTTCCAAAAAAAAAATATCCTGAAATGCTGCAGTTTTTTGAGAAAATTAAAAATAACTAAAATTGGTTTTCATTTTCTTTTAAGGCGACGTGAGATCCAAAAACGGATTTTTAAAAAATCGTAGCTCTTGTTTGGATTATAATACGGCTGCCTTAAATTTAATTAGCAATCTTGAGGCCTTTCTCGAGGGAAATCAGCTATTCGAATCCTGAGTTTTTGACTTTCGCTCGATAGAAAAAAATCACCAACATAGGTCTAAAATACACTTAAAAAAATCGTAACAAATTATGTACAACAGCTAAACACATAACAATTGATTCAAAAAATTGGCAAGGTCATGTGTGAGGGAAATCAGCTATTACTTTTTCATTTATTAAAACGCGCAAAGAAATAAAATTAAAAAACATGATATCCGCGCTTCCAAACACGCACTTCCATCTCGCTCACGCTTATGCTCAGTGAGAGGGAGAGAAGACCACGAACCTACGTCCCCTTAAACTACTAAACGGAATTTTTGAAACTTATACACATTATGTAAGTAATAAAGATGTATTATTAAAAAAATGGATTTCCAAATATCCTTATAAGTAGTAAAATTGTCACTTTTAAGTTTTCAATTTTTTTTTCCGAGACCCACCAGTTTTAGTTATAAATGTTATAATTTGTATAAACTTATATTCTATAATAGTATTTTATGCAACTGTTGTATAAGAAGGGTCTTAAAACGCGAGTGGCGTGGGTTGCGATGCGAGCCTTGGCGAGCATCGCAATTACAGACGCCACGAGCGTTTTTAGACCAGTTATACACCGTTGCATACAATACTTTTTCTACGACAAATTTTAAATAAATAGCAGACTACAGAATAGTTAAACTTTTCAGGCAGCAAGTTTTCTATTCGTACTTTTGCTACTCACGCAATTTCTTTAGGAGTGCAGTTATTAATTTCTTCAACCATTTTAAAAGGAACGTACACTTTTGTCTTCACAAACACGAAACAAATCTTAATAGTTCAGGACTAATAGTTTATCATCTTTCGTCTTTTCATTTTGAACTGTATTTTGGTGGGAAATTGGAAATGTGACACCTCTTGCTTATGGTTTGTTTTGTTTTTAATTTGTGTGCACTTTCCATCCGAACCAAACCGAATCCGGACCCGGACCGAATTCGAACTGTTTATTTTTATAAATAATACCAATAATTTATAAAACATGTAATTTAACACACAATAGATGATGATTTTAGTAAATAATTGATAATATACAAATGTTAAATCGTAAATAAATACTTTCATTTCGAAATATTTGTTTATGAAGTTGGCACTACTGCAATATAGCGGCCGATTTAAAAAAATATTAACAGTGCTTTTATGAAAAATGTATGAACCAAAAAAGTACGCTAAACAGTAAGTTTTTGGGCCATAGAGCATAGAGTTTTTCGACGACTTATTAGTGGTGTCATTGTATTTGAGCTACAGCCTATATAAATGACAGATAACGGTACAAGAGTAGAAAAAATATATTTTTTTCAAAAACATTCACAAAACAAAACGTCAATCGATTTGGCTTCTGAGGCCGATGCCCCATACAAACACGGCTATTCCATTTCCATACATTCCGGTTTTAACGGGTACCACTTACGATTACAGACGCTTTGGTGTGGTTTTCATTCAATTTTATAACAAAATAAATTGAACCCTATTTTCTAAGACACATAATTTAAATTAAAAACCGGCCAAGTGCGAGTCGGACTCGCGCACGAAGGGTTCCGTACCATTATCAATAAAAATATTTATTTTATTCTGTTTTTAGCATTTGTTGTTATAGCGGCAACAGAAATACATCATCTGTGAAAATTTCAACTGGAACTATCACGGTATCAGCACAGTATAAAGAACTACAACCAGTAGGCAAGCTTCATTCATCTACGAATTTACGCACCCGCTTAGCGTAACCGCTCAAGAGTCAGGGTTGTCAATAATATGTTTGGAGAGATATTAATTTATTTATAATTACTTGATTCATTTTCAAGCATTTCATAAGTAGGTACCTTATTCACTCAGATCTTTAAATAGAAATATATAAGTTTAGAAAAGGCGGCCATTTTTTTTCGTTTTCAAAATCGTTATTGGTTCCGAGGGGCTTTTTAATAAGAATCCAATATTGGATTTTCAAAAAGTGGCCGCCATCTTGAAACTCTACAAATACTGCCCGATTTGGTTCAAAATCGATATCTTAGGGTTTGCGGGGCCTTTTAATATGAATCCGAGCTTGGATTGTAAACAAGTTACCGCCATCTTGAAATTCTTTAAATTCAGTCCGATTTGGTTCAAAATCGATATCTGAGAGTCTAAGAGATAATTATTCAGTTTAAAAACTCAAAGTATTCTTTTAAATCATAAAATACATTTTCTGTCAACCATCGTTTTAATTGGCGCTTAAATTGACTTCCGCTCAACATTTTTAGGCTAATGGGTAGATGGTTGAAGACTTTGATAGCGGTGATAAAGGTGCTCCTATGATAGGTTGCGTTGTAAAAAAAAACTTGGATTGTAAAAAAGGTGCCGCCATCTTGAAATTCTTGAAATACAGTCCGATTTGGTTCAAAATCGATATCTGAGGGTCCGCGGGGCCTGTATTTCAAGAATGTCAAGATGGTGGCAACTTTTTTTCAATCAAGGCTCGAATTCATATTAAGAGGCCCCGCGGACCCTCAGATATCGATTTTGAATCAACTCGGACTGTATTTCAAGAATTTCAAGATGGCGACAACTTTTTTACGATCCAAGCACGGATTCATATTAAGAGGCCCCGCGGACCCTCAGATATCGATATTGCACCAAATCGGACTGTATTTCAAGAATTTCAAGATGGCGACAACTTTTTACGATCTAAGCTCGGATTCATATTAAGAGACCCCGCGGACTCTCAGATATCGATTTTGAACCAAATCGGACTGTATTTCAAGAATTTCAAGATCGCGGCAACTTTTTTACGATCTAAGCTCGGATTCATATTAAGAGACCCCGCGGACCCTCAGATATCGATTTTGAACCAAATCGGACTGTATTTCAAGAATTTCAAGATGGCGACAACTTTTTTACGATCCAAGCACGGATTCATATTAAGAGGCACCGCGGACCCTCAGATATCGATTTTGAACCAAATCGGACTGTATTTCAAGAATTTCAAGATGGCGACAACTTTTTACGATCTAAGCTCGGATTCATATTAAGAGACCCCGCGGACTCTCAGATATCGATTTTGAACCAAATCGGACTGTATTTCATGAATTTCAAGATGGCGACAACTTTTTTACGATCCAAGCTCGGATTCATATTTAAGAGGCCCCGCGGACCCTCAGATGTTGATTTTGAACCAAATCGGACTATATTTCAAGAATTTCAAGATGGCGGCTACTTTTTTTACAATCCAAGCTCGGATTCATATTAAGAGGCCCCGCGGATCCTCAGATGTTGATTTTGAACCAAATCGGAGTGTATTTCAAGAATTTCAAGATGGCGGCAATTCAATTTGAACGAAATGGGACTGTATTTAAAGAACTTCGATTAATATTAAAAGACCTCGAGCCCTCAGATATCAATTTGGAACACAATTTAAGTGACATCATAAAAAAAACCGGCCAAGTGCGAGTCGGACTCGCGCACGAAGGGTTCCGTACCATTATCTATAAAAACTATTTATTCTGTGTTCTTAGTATTTGTTGTTATAGCGGCAACATAAATACATCATCTGTGAAAATTTCAGCTGGAACTATCACGGTATCAGTGAGATACAGCCTGGTGACAGACAGACGGACGGACGGACGGACGGACAGCGGAGTCTTAGTAAGCGGAGTTTTACTCTTTGAGTACGGAACCCTAAAAACACCTAAACCTTACCGATATTTAAAGTCGGTTTTATAAAGTCAATCCCCCCCTTTCGTAAACCCGCATGGCCCTGAGCTTGCAGACTGTATGTAGTTAGACTGTGGTATCAGCGAGATACAACCTGGTGACAGACAGACGGACGGACGGACGGACGGACAGCGGAGTCTTAGTAATAGGGTCCCGTTTTACTCTTTGAGTACGGAACCCTAAAAATGATGATATCTCATTGTAAGCATCTTACCTCTTTACACAGTTCCCCGTAGCGCACTGCCAGAGCCCCTTTGGTCCCGAGTGGATTTGTCGTGTTCACCTCATACAAATGCATTCCAGAATTGAAATACCGCGTTAGTGGGCCCGTGTTCCATACCTAAAAATTATTAAATCAATTTATCATCAAACATTTTTCAAACAGACTTTTAAATAGTACATAACATCAGAGGCCGGGAATTTGTTTTCACGCCGAGGCATGTATAGTGCTTTTCTCAAACATGCAATGAAATAAATAAATAAAAATCCTCAAATCAAACTAATTTTCATGGCTGAATGCCGTGATGCTTTGCCACAAATAGTGGAATGAAAATTAAAAAGTGACTTTGCAGGCCTAGGGCTGAAAAGTTGTATGAAATCCCATTTCAGGCCGCCTCGAGATAC
The DNA here is from genome assembly GCA_963854355.1 of Epinotia brunnichana. Lineage (NCBI taxonomy): Eukaryota > Metazoa > Arthropoda > Insecta > Lepidoptera > Tortricidae > Epinotia > Epinotia brunnichana. The sequence continues at coordinate 14,259,647 of OY977954.1, forward strand.
TGCGCCCGAAAAAGGATACTTCCGAGTCTATTATAAGGAACGTAAAGAGAATATTTGATTGCATGTTTGAGAAATAGTAGATTGTGTCTCAAGTTTACATACTGTTTTTCGCATCTGCTGTGTCGAATATTGAAATTTAAACCGGGAATATTAGTGAATAAAAGTACAACATTGATATCTCATAACATAAGGGCAATAATTAATGATACACACTTCTCTGAATAGCAGCCATAACAAATGTGAAAATAGTAGATTGTGTCTCAAGGGAGCTAAATAATATATTTACGGCGAGAGTGGTATATTGAATCCAGAGTGAAGTGAATGATTCTAAAGCGGAATCTTGAGCGTAACGAGGGATTCAAGTGTTTACGCCCAAGACTGAAATGTAGTATGTTTACACCTTCTACGAGGAGAATAGAAATTAAACGGGGAATATAAAGGATGAAAAGTACAACTTTGATTGATTCTCCAAGTTGTCGCTACGAAATCTTTGGCATTGAAAGTGTCAACGTGTACTCACCGACTGTAGAGCTGCGTTCATATAGCAAGTGTTGCCCAAGTTGTGCAGTCCCGTGGCTCCGGGCAGATTAGGCGGTATGAGCGTTTCCCGTCGCTCCATAGCTCTGTTGCCGTTGCTCATGCTGCAACAATTAAAAAAAAATACTTTTCACGCCACTGAACGCCACGTCGCAATATGTGTAAAATTCGTATGCCTACTCCCTTTGTCTCTGTGTGTCGTGAATAAATGTCTTCTTTGTTTCTTTTACTGCTCGGAAATGTGGCAAAAGATGGTCAGAATTCAGGATAAGCTAAGTTAGTTGGACGTCGTACGAACAGGCCATCTATGAATTCAAACTGTCCAACAATGTTATTCGATTCGAACAATCACAAGGTCGCGCCGGCGATTGCTCGGCCGCGCACTTTTGTTTTTTAGGGTTCCGTACTCAAAGAGTAAAACGGGATCCTATTACTAAGACTTCGCTGTCCGTCCGTCCGTCCGTCTGTCTGTCACCAGGCTGTATCTCAAGAACCGTGATAGCTAGAGAGTTGAAATTTTCACAGCTTATGTATTTCTGTTGCCGCTATAACAACAAATACTAAAAACAAAATAAAATATTTTTTTAAGGGGCGCTCCAATACAACAAACGTGATTTTTTGCCGTTTTTATAGATAATGATACGGAACCCTTCTTGCGCGAGTCCAACTCGCACTTGGCCGGTTTTTGTTTAGTATTATGATCTTTAATTAGGTACTTAATTTTGATTAAAACTTATAATTATTTGCAATTCCTTCTCAGTAGACGTGAAAAGCACTGTGTTGAGCTTCGGCCGAAAGTGCAATAGCTGGACTCGTTTTGTTGAGGGTACGTACTCGAACTAACTCTTCCATCTATTGCTCACTTTCTAGCCTCTATCTACAACAATGTACGTACTATATAATTACAACGAGATTCAAAGTGCAAAAGCACTATACATATCTAGAACTACATAGTGTCTATAATATATTATACCTCGTATTACAATCCGTCTATAACACACTCGGCAGGCAATCCCTTTGTTCCTGGCAGTTGTAGTAATGTACTATTAAAGGGCTCTGTCCAGTAACACTGTGTTGGTGCCAGGTGACCAGAGGACTCTCTCTGGTCGCCTGTTATATATGATACCCTGTGATGGGTTGATAGTTGACATGTACCTGAGCGCTCCAATCTCCTCCGGCCACGTCAGGTCCGCGTTCCGAACTTCCAGCAGTAACCGTGTCCTCTCGTCGCAGCGGAGTTCTGCGAGGGTCCAGTTCTCGTCGTCCAGTAGGACTGCGCTGGAGCTGAACGACCAGAGGCGGACGTCTTCGCGCTGGAGCCCTAGGGCTTGGCAGAGGAATTCTGACACCTGTCAAACAAAGGGATATTAAGCAAGATTTTTCTAAGAGACGTGGACGAGGTAAATTGCGAGGTCTCATACGAGACAAATTCTTATTATAAAATTATTTAATTTAATCGTATGGCGAACAGGACGAAACAGTAACAAAATATACATATCAAATATATTGAGGCTGATCAGCCACTCGATGGCTTCGTCGCTAAGGACGATCAGGTTATACAATAAGAATTAGATGCGAGTGTGAGCTAAGTATGTCACTGGCGAGAAAGAGTTAGAAGGACGAATCTAAGGTGAGGCCTCGTATGAAACTAGTTTCATCCTACGGCCTACGGGCCTACGGGCCTACGGGTACTATAGTAAGGACCTGAAATGCTAGTCTTTTCTTTACGATGACGAACTGCAAGGCAGACTCGATGGCGAGGTCCAAGGAATAGAAACGAGACTTTCCCTTTGAGACTTGTGTTAGTGGGAAAGGGATGAAACACATTTTATCTAACAGAGGCATTTTAAGTTTTATGAACAAGGGGTTAGTCATTTAAGTATGCGTACGTATACCGTTCGTACCTGTTTAACAGTAGCCAGGCGGGAGAAGGCAGCCGTGTACGCCAGCTGGCGTTCGGGCGCCGCGGGCGGCGCGGGCGGCGCCACGGGCACGCTGGAGTACATCGACACGCCACCGATTGTATGCGTACGTATACCGTTCGTACCTGTTTAACAGTAGCCAGGCGGGAGAAGGCAGCCGTGTACGCCAGCTGGCGTTCGGGCGCCGCGGGCGGCGCGGGCGGCGCCACGGGCACGCTGGAGTACATCGACACGCCACCGATTGTATGCGTACGTATACCGTTCGTACCTGTTTAACAGTAGCCAGGCGGGAGAAGGCAGCCGTGTACGCCAGCTGGCGTTCGGGCGCCGCGGGCGGCGCGGGCGGCGCCACGGGCACGCTGGAGTACATCGACACGCCACCGATTGTATGCGTACGTATACCGTTCGTACCTGTTTAACAGTAGCCAGGCGGGAGAAGGCAGCCGTGTACGCCAGCTGGCGTTCGGGCGCCGCGGGCGGCGCGGGCGGCGCCACGGGCACGCTGGAGTACATCGACACGCCACCGATTGTATGCGTACGTATACCGTTCGTACCTGTTTAACAGTAGCCAGGCGGGAGAAGGCAGCCGTGTACGCCAGCTGGCGTTCGGGCGCCGCGGGCGGCGCGGGCGGCGCCACGGGCACGCTGGAGTACATCGACACGCCACCGATTGTATGCGTACGTATACCGTTCGTACCTGTTTAACAGTAGCCAGGCGGGAGAAGGCAGCCGTGTACGCCAGCTGGCGTTCGGGCGCCGCGGGCGGCGCGGGCGGCGCCACGGGCACGCTGGAGTACATCGACACGCCACCGATTGTATGCGTACGTATACCGTTCGTACCTGTTTAACAGTAGCCAGGCGGGAGAAGGCAGCCGTGTACGCCAGCTGGCGTTCGGGCGCCGCGGGCGGCGCGGGCGGCGCCACGGGCACGCTGGAGTACATCGACACGCCACCGATTGTATGCGTACGTATACCGTTCGTACCTGTTTAACAGTAGCCAGGCGGGAGAAGGCAGCCGTGTACGCCAGCTGGCGTTCGGGCGCCGCGGGCGGCGCGGGCGGCGCCACGGGCACGCTGGAGTACATCGACACGCCACCGATTGTATGCGTACGTATACCGTTCGTACCTGTTTAACAGTAGCCAGGCGGGAGAAGGCAGCCGTGTACGCCAGCTGGCGTTCGGGCGCCGCGGGCGGCGCGGGCGGCGCCACGGGCACGCTGGAGTACATCGACACGCCACCGATTGTATGCGTACGTATACCGTTCGTACCTGTTTAACAGTAGCCAGGCGGGAGAAGGCAGCCGTGTACGCCAGCTGGCGTTCGGGCGCCGCGGGCGGCGCGGGCGGCGCCACGGGCACGCTGGAGTACATCGACACGCCACCGATTGTATGCGTACGTATACCGTTCGTACCTGTTTAACAGTAGCCAGGCGGGAGAAGGCAGCCGTGTACGCCAGCTGGCGTTCGGGCGCCGCGGGCGGCGCGGGCGGCGCCACGGGCACGCTGGAGTACATCGACACGCCACCGATTGTATGCGTACGTATACCGTTCGTACCTGTTTAACAGTAGCCAGGCGGGAGAAGGCAGCCGTGTACGCCAGCTGGCGTTCGGGCGCCGCGGGCGGCGCGGGCGGCGCCACGGGCACGCTGGAGTACATCGACACGCCACCGATTGTATGCGTACGTATACCGTTCGTACCTGTTTAACAGTAGCCAGGCGGGAGAAGGCAGCCGTGTACGCCAGCTGGCGTTCGGGCGCCGCGGGCGGCGCGGGCGGCGCCACGGGCACGCTGGAGTACATCGACACGCCACCGATTGTATGCGTACGTATACCGTTCGTACCTGTTTAACAGTAGCCAGGCGGGAGAAGGCAGCCGTGTACGCCAGCTGGCGTTCGGGCGCCGCGGGCGGCGCGGGCGGCGCCACGGGCACGCTGGAGTACATCGACACGCCACCGATTGTATGCGTACGTATACCGTTCGTACCTGTTTAACAGTAGCCAGGCGGGAGAAGGCAGCCGTGTACGCCAGCTGGCGTTCGGGCGCCGCGGGCGGCGCGGGCGGCGCCACGGGCACGCTGGAGTACATCGACACGCCACCGATTGTATGCGTACGTATACCGTTCGTACCTGTTTAACAGTAGCCAGGCGGGAGAAGGCAGCCGTGTACGCCAGCTGGCGTTCGGGCGCCGCGGGCGGCGCGGGCGGCGCCACGGGCACGCTGGAGTACATCGACACGCCACCGATTGTATGCGTACGTATACCGTTCGTACCTGTTTAACAGTAGCCAGGCGGGAGAAGGCAGCCGTGTACGCCAGCTGGCGTTCGGGCGCCGCGGGCGGCGCGGGCGGCGCCACGGGCACGCTGGAGTACATCGACACGCCACCGATTGTATGCGTACGTATACCGTTCGTACCTGTTTAACAGTAGCCAGGCGGGAGAAGGCAGCCGTGTACGCCAGCTGGCGTTCGGGCGCCGCGGGCGGCGCGGGCGGCGCCACGGGCACGCTGGAGTACATCGACACGCCACCGATTGTATGCGTACGTATACCGTTCGTACCTGTTTAACAGTAGCCAGGCGGGAGAAGGCAGCCGTGTACGCCAGCTGGCGTTCGGGCGCCGCGGGCGGCGCGGGCGGCGCCACGGGCACGCTGGAGTACATCGACACGCCACCGATTGTATGCGTACGTATACCGTTCGTACCTGTTTAACAGTAGCCAGGCGGGAGAAGGCAGCCGTGTACGCCAGCTGGCGTTCGGGCGCCGCGGGCGGCGCGGGCGGCGCCACGGGCACGCTGGAGTACATCGACACGCCACCGATTGTATGCGTACGTATACCGTTCGTACCTGTTTAACAGTAGCCAGGCGGGAGAAGGCAGCCGTGTACGCCAGCTGGCGTTCGGGCGCCGCGGGCGGCGCGGGCGGCGCCACGGGCACGCTGGAGTACATCGACACGCCACCGATTGTATGCGTACGTATACCGTTCGTACCTGTTTAACAGTAGCCAGGCGGGAGAAGGCAGCCGTGTACGCCAGCTGGCGTTCGGGCGCCGCGGGCGGCGCGGGCGGCGCCACGGGCACGCTGGAGTACATCGACACGCCACCGATTGTATGCGTACGTATACCGTTCGTACCTGTTTAACAGTAGCCAGGCGGGAGAAGGCAGCCGTGTACGCCAGCTGGCGTTCGGGCGCCGCGGGCGGCGCGGGCGGCGCCACGGGCACGCTGGAGTACATCGACACGCCACCGATTGTATGCGTACGTATACCGTTCGTACCTGTTTAACAGTAGCCAGGCGGGAGAAGGCAGCCGTGTACGCCAGCTGGCGTTCGGGCGCCGCGGGCGGCGCGGGCGGCGCCACGGGCACGCTGGAGTACATCGACACGCCACCGATTGTATGCGTACGTATACCGTTCGTACCTGTTTAACAGTAGCCAGGCGGGAGAAGGCAGCCGTGTACGCCAGCTGGCGTTCGGGCGCCGCGGGCGGCGCGGGCGGCGCCACGGGCACGCTGGAGTACATCGACACGCCACCGATTGTATGCGTACGTATACCGTTCGTACCTGTTTAACAGTAGCCAGGCGGGAGAAGGCAGCCGTGTACGCCAGCTGGCGTTCGGGCGCCGCGGGCGGCGCGGGCGGCGCCACGGGCACGCTGGAGTACATCGACACGCCACCGATTGTATGCGTACGTATACCGTTCGTACCTGTTTAACAGTAGCCAGGCGGGAGAAGGCAGCCGTGTACGCCAGCTGGCGTTCGGGCGCCGCGGGCGGCGCGGGCGGCGCCACGGGCACGCTGGAGTACATCGACACGCCACCGATTGTATGCGTACGTATACCGTTCGTACCTGTTTAACAGTAGCCAGGCGGGAGAAGGCAGCCGTGTACGCCAGCTGGCGTTCGGGCGCCGCGGGCGGCGCGGGCGGCGCCACGGGCACGCTGGAGTACATCGACACGCCACCGATTGTATGCGTACGTATACCGTTCGTACCTGTTTAACAGTAGCCAGGCGGGAGAAGGCAGCCGTGTACGCCAGCTGGCGTTCGGGCGCCGCGGGCGGCGCGGGCGGCGCCACGGGCACGCTGGAGTACATCGACACGCCACCGATTGTATGCGTACGTATACCGTTCGTACCTGTTTAACAGTAGCCAGGCGGGAGAAGGCAGCCGTGTACGCCAGCTGGCGTTCGGGCGCCGCGGGCGGCGCGGGCGGCGCCACGGGCACGCTGGAGTACATCGACACGCCACCGATTGTATGCGTACGTATACCGTTCGTACCTGTTTAACAGTAGCCAGGCGGGAGAAGGCAGCCGTGTACGCCAGCTGGCGTTCGGGCGCCGCGGGCGGCGCGGGCGGCGCCACGGGCACGCTGGAGTACATCGACACGCCACCGATTGTATGCGTACGTATACCGTTCGTACCTGTTTAACAGTAGCCAGGCGGGAGAAGGCAGCCGTGTACGCCAGCTGGCGTTCGGGCGCCGCGGGCGGCGCGGGCGGCGCCACGGGCACGCTGGAGTACATCGACACGCCACCGATTGTATGCGTACGTATACCGTTCGTACCTGTTTAACAGTAGCCAGGCGGGAGAAGGCAGCCGTGTACGCCAGCTGGCGTTCGGGCGCCGCGGGCGGCGCGGGCGGCGCCACGGGCACGCTGGAGTACATCGACACGCCACCGATTGTATGCGTACGTATACCGTTCGTACCTGTTTAACAGTAGCCAGGCGGGAGAAGGCAGCCGTGTACGCCAGCTGGCGTTCGGGCGCCGCGGGCGGCGCGGGCGGCGCCACGGGCACGCTGGAGTACATCGACACGCCACCGATTGTATGCGTACGTATACCGTTCGTACCTGTTTAACAGTAGCCAGGCGGGAGAAGGCAGCCGTGTACGCCAGCTGGCGTTCGGGCGCCGCGGGCGGCGCGGGCGGCGCCACGGGCACGCTGGAGTACATCGACACGCCACCGATTGTATGCGTACGTATACCGTTCGTACCTGTTTAACAGTAGCCAGGCGGGAGAAGGCAGCCGTGTACGCCAGCTGGCGTTCGGGCGCCGCGGGCGGCGCGGGCGGCGCCACGGGCACGCTGGAGTACATCGACACGCCACCGATTGTATGCGTACGTATACCGTTCGTACCTGTTTAACAGTAGCCAGGCGGGAGAAGGCAGCCGTGTACGCCAGCTGGCGTTCGGGCGCCGCGGGCGGCGCGGGCGGCGCCACGGGCACGCTGGAGTACATCGACACGCCACCGATTGTATGCGTACGTATACCGTTCGTACCTGTTTAACAGTAGCCAGGCGGGAGAAGGCAGCCGTGTACGCCAGCTGGCGTTCGGGCGCCGCGGGCGGCGCGGGCGGCGCCACGGGCACGCTGGAGTACATCGACACGCCACCGATTGTATGCGTACGTATACCGTTCGTACCTGTTTAACAGTAGCCAGGCGGGAGAAGGCAGCCGTGTACGCCAGCTGGCGTTCGGGCGCCGCGGGCGGCGCGGGCGGCGCCACGGGCACGCTGGAGTACATCGACACACCACCGATTGCCGACACGGAGCTCATTCCTGAAGAAGGTTAGGTAAAAAAAACATAAAAGTCACAAAATTACAACAAGTTCCTAGTAGGTAAAAAACCTGTGTCAGCAAATCCCGCTCCAATACATGCTGTAAGATAAGATCTAGTAAAAGGTAAGAACCTGGGTTCTTTCTAACGGCCCGGCCACGTCATTGCGCGGAGGCGGCAGCGCCAGCGGTTTTTCTAATTAATTGCGTGTGATCCCAACTATCTACAGTGCGTTACGCGTGTCGACCGCGCAATGAATAGATAAAACGTTTGCCGCGCCGCAATTCGCGCAATGTCGTGGCTGGGCCGTAATACGCAGGCGGGCAGCTAGTTATAAAATAAAGGTAATCTTTCGAAGGGAACATAAGAACATGATCATGAGCGACGTGAGCTCAGAAAACGGATTTTTAAAAAGTCACAGCTCTTGTTTGGATTATAATATGGCTGCCCTAAATTTAATTAGCAATCTTAAGGCCTTTCTCGAGGGACAACAGCTATTTGAATCCAAAGTTTTTGACTTTTGCTCGATAGAAAAAAAATCACGTACATAGGTCTAAAATACACTTAAAAAAATCGTAACAAATTATGCACAACAGCTAAACATATTAAAATTGGTTCTTAAAATCGGCAATATCATGTTTGAGGGAACTAAGCTATTACTTTTTTATTTATTAAAACGCACAAAAAAATAATATTACAAAAACATGATATCCACGCTTCCGAACACGCGCTTCCATCTCGCTCACGCTTATGCTCAGTGAGAGGGAGAGAAGACCTACGTCGCCTTAAGTCAACACAAAAGGTCTTGCATGATTTCTTCCTTGTTTCTTCCATACATAACTAAGTTACATTACCGACATGCCCCCTTCGCCATTTTGTTCGTAATTCGAAAGGTTCGACTAAGCCCCGAACAACGGGGCTCTTATTGCGGTTGCTCGGTTTGCCCTTCTGGCATCTGAAGATACCTAACGGACCTAACCTACCTAGTGTTTCGCGAATTTGCGGGGCTGGTTATGTAGCTTGGTTATATACGAGGTATAAGGCGACTTTTTTTCGGGTTTACTTACTTTGTGGTACAGCGACGTGCCGTAGTATCTTCAGATTGAGAGGATAAAGTTCTAACTCGACGTCAGAATTTGGCGGCCGAATTACCTGAAATGTAAAAAGGGGATTACAATACAATAAAAGTGTACCTCTAGCAGTCTAAACGCCTATTACAAGGTATCTTCCTCTACACTTGAAATTATATCATTCTCAATTGGAACAGAATTTTATTTACATCATACCTGGCCATAAAGTAGGAATTACCGCACGCTATGCGTGCGGAAAACCCCACTTCCTAGCCAGATAGAAACGTAAAATTTTGTACTTACCATGGGCGGTAATAAAGAAAGCCTCAGAGCGCATATTTATCGCCCTTGCCTTCGGCTCGGGCGTCAAATACCTGCGATCTGAAACATTCTTTGTTTAACCGCCCTAGGTAAGTAATGTACTATTGTTTTGTTACTTTCGATTTTAAGAGGGCGCTCGTTTTTTGGTCAGGAATAAGCGAGAATGACGGATTTTTGACGTTGTAATTCTAAGAAACGGAGAGCTTTTTCTAGATCCTGATTACTTATTTGCATAGGTAAACTCCTCATATTGGTCCTAGCCGCCTCCAATTTACGAAGAACTGAATACTTTAACCGAAAATACCCGATTACCGACAGTAGTTTTCTGAAGAGAGCGCAGAGTCATAAGTTTGAGCCCCTAATACTCCATGATGCTATATGAGAACCTACTTGTTTTTTTCTATTTTCACTAGCGTAATATGTTGCCATTGCTCCTAGCCGCCTCGAATTTTCCTTATTCTGCACGTATATGTATGTAAACTGTTCTCAATTACACCATATTTGTCAACAAAATCGTACTGAAAACTCAAGGATTTTCTCATTATTGTTGAATAATTTTTGTATTGAATCTTACACAACATTAAAGTTCATGCTTGTACCAACAAGATCCAGTCCAAAAAATATAACTTTTGTCAAAATTTATATTTATAAATAATGATTCAAAACTAGTATAAATTTACCGTCGCGCGGGAATTTATCTCAGTACCGGCCAGTACCGGCTGAATAGCCCTCCGAGACAGACGTGTAGTGTGTTTATTTGTGGCTATTCACGAAGCTAACCGGCCACTCTTCAGATAAAATAATCTTATTTTGATATCCGACTAGGCATAGTTGTTACCAACCTCGGGGTCAAACTATACTGGGGATGCATTCGTGAGGCTAATCGAGACAAGTTATGAATTGCATAGCTGCCATATATGACGTAGTGTAGCGAAAAGGCTCAAACCCACCGGATACGTAACATTTAAAATTGAACCTTCTACCTAAAGCAAAAGTCATACATTTCAATGGTGATGTCTTGTGGGTTGGATCCTTTTGTCTAAACTACGCGTTCTATAGTCAATTATTATTGTACGAGTGATCGTGATACTTGATAGATTTAATTTATTTACTTGTTACTATCAGTCCACCTTGTTAGTATGTATGTATGTATGGGAGTTTGGGTAAAATCTTCAAATTAGGTACAATTGCGTATCTTCGGTGACATAATATCATAGAGCTGGTCTGATGATGGAGTCGGAAGGTGGCCATAGCAACTCCTAAACTCAACAAGATAAAGCCATCGAATTTGGGCTCATTTATTTGGTCATGGCACGGCAAGACTTTGGTGCTGGATAATTTCCAGAGTCTGATGATGGAGCTATAAGGTGGTCATGGAACTCCTAAACTAAACTAGATAAACCCATCTAGTTTGAGCTCATCTGTTTTGTCTTGGTAAACACTTTGGTGATGGATGATTTCCAGGATCTGATGATGGAAAGTGGTCATGGGAACTCCTTAACTAAAATAGATAGACCTATCTTGTTTGGGTTTGTGTGATTTGTCTGTACAAGTACCCACGAACCAGCGACATAATAGGTATGCAGGGTTATTGAAAATAACAAGATGAATAAAAAACTTTTTAAAAAACCAGCTTATATGGCGTTTGTTAAGTACAGCACGATCCTACCTTGCATTTAGTAATTATTTTCGTTTATATATAATAATAACACACACCGGGGGTTTACACTGGAAAGGAAGATTTTTACGTGGTTTTATTACATTTCCGAGTCATCATCATCATCATCATCATATCAGCCGAAAGACGTTCACTGCTGGACATACGCCTCCCCCAAAGAGTGCCACAATGGCCGGTCCTGCGCCACCCTCATCCAGCGGACTCCCGCGACCTTTACCAGGTCATCAGTCCACCTTGCGGGGGGCCTACCCACGCTGTGCCTTCCGGTACGTGGTTGCCACTCGAGAACCTTTCCGCCCCAACGGCCATCGGTTCTACGTGCAATGTGCCCCGCCCACTGCCACTTAATTTAAGCAATTCGGAGGGCTTTATCAGTTACCTTGGTTCTGCTGCGGATAGCCTCATTTCTGATGCGATCGCGCAGAGAAACTCCCAGCATAGCATAGCATAGGCTCAAAGTCACTCAAAGGGCAATGGAGAGCCATTGCCCTTTGAGTGACTTTGAGCCTTCTTATGAGGCCTTTAGTAAGCGACCACGTTTCCGTGCCATATGTCATCACTGGCAACACACACTGGTCAAAGACTCTCGTCTTGAGACACTGCGGAATATTGGACGAAAAGATGATGTGCCGTAGCTTCCCGAATGCTGCCCAGCCGAGTCGGATTCGACGATTGACCTTCCCTTCGACATTTCCGAGTATCACTCTTTATTTCGAAATAAATGTTTAAAAAACCGGCCAAGTGCGAGTCGGACTCGCGCACGAAGGGTACCGTACCATTATCTATTTCTTTAAACGGCAAAAAAATTGCTGTATAGGAACCCCCTGTAGCCTAGTTAGTAACTTGGTAGTGACTCTGCCTACGAAGCTGGAGGTCCCGGGTTTGAATCCCGGTAAGGGCATTTATTTGTGTGATGAGCACAAATATTTGTTCCTGAGTCATGGATGTTTTCTATTTATTTAAGTATTTATTTATCTATGTAAGTATGTTTATCGTTGTCTAGCACCCATAGTACAAGCTTTGCTTAGTTTGGGGCAAGGTCGATTTGTGTAAGATTGTAAAAGAAAAAGAAACAGATAAAAACTAAAATAAAAATAAAATTATGTATTCTGTTTTTTAGTATTTTTTGTTATAAATAGCGACAGGAGAAATACATCACATTTCAAATCTCTATCTATCACGGTTCATGAGATACAGCCTGGTGACAGACGGACAGACAGACGGACAGCGGAGTCTTAGTAATAGGGTCCCGTTTTACTCTTTGAGTACGGAATCCTAAAAAGTGACATAGGTTTTATGCTCAGAACATAAAAAAAGGGAGAAGTGCCGTACTGCTTAATTTCAACCAAAACCGATGTCCCCAGTTTTCTCCCACCGCAGCGCCCACAGGCACACACATTGAACCGTGTAAAAACAAAGATTCGGGCGTTGCCAGTGAGTCTACGGCAACATGCAAACAAGGGCTGTGATTGGCTTAAACGCACTATACTAGGGGGGCGACAAACGTTAAAATTATGTTTTATCGACATTGATATTAAAATTAATAGTATGTTAAGATATTGATGGGTAACAACTTCAACGACATGGTAAGTTTATGTGGTGGTATTTAAACTTCTAGCTACAAGTTTAAATAACACGGGTTGTTAACTTACCATAAATCGCAAAAGTAAAAAATATTGACGAATACCTACAGAGTAACATAAACGGCTTTTTATAAGTTCGTGTTCACATACATTTAAAACTCTGGTCACATCGATATTTTTACCCGTAGGTACCAGGCCGATCCGACTCGCATTTTGGCGCGAAATAATATGTCCATTACTCATATTACGAGATTTAAGGCTAAGGGCGAGTATCCACCAAAGATGTGCAAAGATGTGTTACCATACATTTTACACCTAGGTTTCAAGCAAGCGAGGTGTCAAATATTCGAAAAGTATACGGCTCTTATTAAGTGGTTGGAAACATTTTTCTTGAAAATGTTACGAACACATTAACTCTTCTCTGTACAGGAAATCAGTTAGGACCTCTGCCAGTAGCATCTATCCATTTTTTTAGTACCTACTCGGATTCTTTGGAAAACTGTAATAAGAAACCGAGATTTCTTCTTCATTTATCACATTTCAAATGAAAGTAAAAAATACTCATTTAAAATAAATTATTGGTAATAATATCACATTTAAAGTTGTTCTGAAGCCATTTGCAACTAAATTATATACTTGTACATACAATTTTAATATGTCTATTTACCGTTCATACTGCAACTTAGTGAAAATCTTATTAGTAGGTACCGTAAACATTTTGTGCCTTTTAATCTTATTAGTATGTTATTAGTTACCTTTAAGATAGGCACCCAACCAAAACAAGTAATTAAATAAAATAAAACAGCGAAAGTAGTCGAAATAAAATAACTAGTATGATATCGTACTTCTATTTTATCGATTACGCGTAAATTGTAACTGCACTTTGGCACCGCTCTAGTTTGCGACGCCAAGCAGCGGCCGTACCACTAAAAAAATCAAGCATCGTCCATATCCATAGTGGTTTAATACATTGCGCCGTGGTTTACTGTATTGAACGTTCAATGTACAACGCATAGAACAAAAATATGCTTTTTCGTTCGATATGTTAGTTCGATCCCGAGAAATGATGCGGCGTTGCGTTTATTTATTAAAATATTAGTTTTTACTGACTTAAGTGAAAATACTAATACTCACATGTGGTGCGTGACTCCACCATTCATGTAGGTTTTAGTTTCATTCCTATTTTTGCATGTAACCACGCTACAATTCGGCATTTTGAGTAAACGTGGAAAAACATTTCAGATTCACGGCAAATTGCGACTAACATGCGGTGGGCAGTGACATGCCCATTTGGCCATGTCGCACCGACACGCGCCAAGCCCCCGTTTCATATCTATTCCTTTTTATCATCTGAGGTTTTAGGCTTTTGAATAAAATCACGCATTAATTAATTGTATTCTAGATAAAAAGCTGTGTTTGTATAATTTATAATTTTCAGTTCCTTTGGTAAGAAACGGACATAGCAATTTCTATGAAGGGCAGTTTTTTTTTACTGTCCATAACAAAAAAAAATTTTGTTCTAGAACATCATGTTAGCGAAGTAATACTTACCACTTTTTAGTGCAAGTATCAATATCGGTCACGGAGTGAATTCCAACGGTGCGCTATACAGCTATTTGCATCGGCAAGCTCCGCGGTTAGTTCTATCCCGATCGCACTTACATATAGCTAGAAAGGGACGGCACCCGCGGCTGGTGCGATCACGCTGTGCATGTGGGGGTTAGGTACGTTTGCGTGGGTGGTAGTAGTATTTACACACACAAACGCACTACGCGTGTCAAAATACCGAATTCTGAGCGAGCGCTTTTTTGAAGAGCACTCTTAAAACAAAACAATTTCTACTCCATTACCAATTTTTTTTTAGAACACAAACAGTCGCATTTTCGTGGACCATGTATTTTTTTTAACGTTCTGTGTTTTGTTTTTTACACCCATTGTTTTGTCCACGAATAAATGTTTTCTTTCTTTCTTTCTTTCTTTTCTTTCTTTCATAAACAACAATATAAGGGGTACACAAAGATTACCAAAAGACATAAAGCTAAAGACCTGGAGGTCTGGAGAGTGGAGGTGGTGGGGATTGTAGTTGATTCAAATTTCATTATAAACTTTTCGTATCGTGGGAGGCTAGAGTTGCAGTTGGCAGTTATCAACTGTAGATGTAAGTCTGTACTAACCTGCCTAGGCAGTGGCTCCGCGCCCCCGTACCACAGCGCCAGCGCACGCCATAGTGCGTCAGGGACAAGCTCGAAGTCCCTGTGTTGCGCGAGGGTCACGTCGCGACGGAGGTGCCCGCCTTCGCCAGTGAGAGTTCGAACCTGAACACATCAATCTAAAATTAACTTTTTGACGTTTAATGTATTTGTGCATTATAAATAAATGAGTATGAGTAAAAACTATGGTAGCCTAGTGGTTCAGGAATACGGCGGCTGTGAAACGGCGGTGGTGGGTTCGAATCCCGGCTCGTACCAATGAGTTTTTCGGAAGCTATGGAATATTTACCATTAGCTTTTCGGTGAAGTAAAACATCGTGAGGAATCTGGTCTTATCCCAATAAGGTCTAGTTTTGCCTCTGGGTTGGAAGGTCAGATGGCAGTCGCGTTCGTAAAACAAGTGCCTATTTTAGGATTAGGTGTCAAAGCGGACTCCTTTAGGGCACAACCGGGAATAACGCTAGGAGGATGATGATTGCCGACGATTTCGTGGCGCTACGCTCGTAGCCAGTGATTGCGAGAAACTACGTTTGTAGAAGAAAGTGCCTACGACCAGAATGCCCATCTAGCGGGTTATTGGCACTGAACGCGTTAAGAACCAAGATTGCGTAGCTTTCGGGGTACATTATTCGCCTGAAACAACTGATTATGCTCGCAAATAGCCTTTTCTCAAACTTGCAATGAAATATTGACATGACTTACTTCAAATTAGGTCCGAAAATGCTAGGGCTACTACCTTTACATATGCACATACAAAAAGAGGCGGCTGCGACGGCAATACGCCTAAAAAGCCTCAACCTATGGACGAAACTAGATATACCCCGCACGAAGATCCACAACAAACTGATCACAAGCCTACCTATGATGGAAGCTCCAATCGACAAAATACCAAAAACTGCAGTCTTTGGGAAAGACTATGGAATATTACTGACGGAAGACTCCAAAGAGGGGTTAAACCAAACAGACCTTAGAATCTTTACAGATGGTTCAAAAACAAATACGGGAACAGGACGTGGTGTGTTCTCAGAGGATTTAAACATACACACATATCCAAACCACTGGGTGTACAAAACACGGTATTCCAGGCTGAATGCGTAGGGATAATTGAAGCCTGCAATGCCGTAAAGAGACGACAAGTCGAAAACACAAACATACGGATACTCTCAGACAGTAAATCGGTACTACAAGCACTGAGCAGTGATAACATCACATCTAGCTTGATATACGAATGTCACTTAAACCTCACAGAGGTGTGCGCAGATAAAAACCAAGTTACTATACAATGGATCAAGGGGCACAGTGGCTCAAGAGGAAACGATGCAGCGGATGAACTGGCCAGGAAAGGCTCAGAAACAACGGCATACGGACCGGAGCCAATCTTGCCCCTGCCACAAAGCTACATATACAATCAACTGGACCAACACACTAAAGACCTACACCAAAGATACTGGGAGGAGATAGACACATGCAGACAGACCAAAGAGATTCTGTCGAAACGCGACTACAAACTCACAACCACACTACTAAGGACACATAGAAACCAACTGCGCAAGATAGTGGGTATAATAACAGGACACAACACCTTGAACAGACACCTCTATAACTTAGGTATCACAGACAGCCCCATGTGCAGAGCGTGCATGGAGGCAGAAGAAACGACTAAACATATACTACTGGACTGCAAGGAGGTAGAAGTATACAGAATGAAGCACCTAGGTTCTCCAAACACACTACGGGACGCAGTCAGCAACACCAAGGCACTCACCAACTTTTTAGACGAGCTGGGGTGGTTAGAGTAGCGCCACACCGCCGTTTCACGCAAAATAGGCACAATGGATTTCGACTTGCGGAAAACGCCCAGTATAACTAACTAACTAGGTCCGAAAATACTACGCATCCGGTGCGACTAGTGAAGATGATATGTAAAGGAGTTTCATACAACTTTACACACCTAGGCCTGCAAAGCAACCGTCTTTTGTTTATAAACGTCAAATTGTGACAGATGGCATTCAATCACCAAAAAAAAAAAGATTAGGACTAATGTTAATGTCACCGGGTAAAACGTTGATTCAAACAGGTTAAAAAAAAGTTTGGCGCGTAAATAGAAAAAAGTTTTCTTTTCTTGTTGGCCGGATTTGTAAATAGTTCGTAATTATTTTGAAACTTTCTAATAAAAGCCATCGATTTCGAAATGAGTTCGGACGAAAATGATATGGGATTGAACTGTACTCCTCCGGAATTGCGAGCAGAAGTAGCCTTTCTTTGTAGTGCCTCGTCTATATAGTTAGATATAAGTTCATGTAACTATAAACTAATACTTAATTTAGGGAATAAGTGGAATATTTGTTAGTAAGAAATGTGGGACACAATTATAGGTTATGATGTGACAGCACTGACAGCTATCAGAAACGTATTATTTAGTTGTACGAATAAAACAAATTGACTACTTTCTATTTCATTGCAAGTTTGAGAAAAGCACTATTACTATACAAATCTCGGCGAGAAACGGGTTTGCAGGCCGCGTATCCCTATCCGTCTATATCTACTTGGCCTGCAACCCTTCGTTTCCCGGCCTCTATAGTAATGTACTATACCTTGAGCGGGTTAGGCGCGAGTAACCTCCGGTTGTCAATAGGGCCTGGCGTGCGAGGCCGGGCGCCCGCACTACCGACGCCACTACTAGCTGAGCCTAGGGACGCCGTCTCCGCACGCCATAGCAACGATCCCATTGATTCTGCACATACACAATCAATGTAGGAAGAACATATTATATAGATCAGGATATAGTTAGCCCTCGTTTCGGAATAGTAGGTTGTGTTTCAAGGGAATATGTATCACAATAGTAGATTGTGTCTTAATGATAATGATACATTTATGGCGAGGGCGGTACGAGGGTCAAACTGAAAGTTCTTAGAAAATCAAAAACTGAGCAATCAAGCAACTTATTACTTTTATTATATCTTTTCAAAATAGCCTCCCTTCACATCAATACATCGCTGCATTCGATAGAACCACTGAGAAAAGCACTTTGCCCACTCGTCCTTAGGGGTCTCTTCGACGGCCTTTTGAAACGCAGCCACTGCTTCGTCGGCGTCCATAAAACGTTTTCCTCGAAGTTTTTCTTTAATTTTTGGGAATAAATAAAAATCACAAGGTGCAAGGTCGGGGCTATAAGGTGGGTGACCCAGTAATTCCACGTTTGCCGTCGCCAAATAGTCGATCGTTTGCTTGGCGGTGTGCGATGAGGCGTTGTCGTGGTGAAGCAGGATCCTACTGCGAGGCCGTTTTTCTCGAACTTTTTCCAAGACAAGTGGTAAACAATTGTTAGTGTACCACTTCGCAGTAACTGTTTTTTGATCCTCTAAAATAATTGTTGCGTAATGACCAGTCCTTCCGAAGAACGAGGCCACCATCTTTTTTCCCACACTTCGACCTCTCTTCACTTTAGTAGGCAACTCCTCGGAAGGAAACACCCACTCAGCAGACTGTCTTTTAGTTTCAGGATCATAACAGTAAATCCAGCTTTCGTCACCCGTAACTACGTCGAACACAGCATTTGAGTCACCTCCGTTGAATCTTTGACCCATTTCACGGCACCAATCAACACGACGGACTTTTTGGGCTTCTGTCAAATTATGAGGTATCCACCGGGCACAAAGCTTCCTCACCGCTAAATGTTCATGGAGGATTTTGTGGACTTGACTCATACCAATGGCTAAGCTTGTACGAATCTGCTGATAGGTTACTCTTTTGTCAGTCTCTATCATACGCCGCACAACACTGATGTTATCTTCAGTAGTCGCCGCAGAAGGCCGGCCCTCACGCAGATCATCAGTGAGATCAGTGCGGCCACGTTTAAATTCATTAAACCAGTTGTAAATAGTAGCACGAGATGGGGCTTCATCGTGAAAGGCCAATCGAAGTCTATCATAACTTTCTTGTTGACTTAAATTACATCGAAAGTCGTAAAAAATCATTGCTCGAAAATTTTCTCGCGTTAAATTCATGCTCACGTAGTACACACAATTTTCAATTTGCCGCCAAATCGTAAAACAAATGACAATCGAGTGGAATTCGTACACAAAAATATTAAGAAAGAGTTCCATTTTCAAATTTTGAACTTATTTTTTTATTATATTTATTACAAGTGGCCAGTTCTAAAGACTTTCAGTGTCGCCCTCGTATAATGAAACTTGAGCGTAACGCGATTCAAGTGTTTACGCGAAGACGGAAATAATTTTGCTACCGAGGGCACATACTAGTTTCGACGTCTTCTTTGAGGAAAATTGAAATTAAACAGTGAATATCAGAGAAGCAAAGTACCGTCGCCGGCCGTGTAGGCGGACCAGGCGCCCCACCACTCGCTCGCGATCAGGTACCAGACCTGCCCGACGGAGTAGCCTCACTGTACTCACCCGTGCTAGTGGTGGTGAAGGACTCGTCGCAGACGATGGCGTCGTCGGGGCGCGCGCGGCAGCAGGCGCCGTCGCCGGCCGTGTAGGCGGACCAGGCGCCCCACCACTCGCTCGCGATCAGGTACCAGAACTGCCCGACGGAGTAGCCTCACTGTACTCACCCGTGCTAGTGGTGGTGAAGGACTCGTCGCAGACGATGGCGTCGTCGGGGCGCGCGCGGCAGCAGGCGCCGTCGCCGGCCGTGTAGGCGGACCAGGCGCCCCACCACTCGCTCGCGATCAGGTACCAGAACTGCCCGACGGAGTAGCCTCACTGTACTCACCCGTGCTAGTGGTGGTGAAGGACTCGTCGCAGACGATGGCGTCGTCGGGGCGCGCGCGGCAGCAGGCGCCGTCGCCGGCCGTGTAGGCGGACCAGGCGCCCCACCACTCGCTCGCGATCAGGTACCAGAACTGCCCGACGGAGTAGCCTCACTGTACTCACCCGTGCTAGTGGTGGTGAAGGACTCGTCGCAGACGATGGCGTCGTCGGGGCGCGCGCGGCAGCAGGCGCCGTCGCCGGCCGTGTAGGCGGACCAGGCGCCCCACCACTCGCTCGCGATCAGGTACCAGAACTGCCCGACGGAGTAGCCTCACTGTACTCACCCGTGCTAGTGGTGGTGAAGGACTCGTCGCAGACGATGGCGTCGTCGGGGCGCGCGCGGCAGCAGGCGCCGTCGCCGGCCGTGTAGGCGGACCAGGCGCCCCACCACTCGCTCGCGATCAGGTACCAGAACTGCCCGACGGAGTAGCCTCACTGTACTCACCCGTGCTAGTGGTGGTGAAGGACTCGTCGCAGACGATGGCGTCGTCGGGGCGCGCGCGGCAGCAGGCACCGTCGCCGGCCGTGTAGGCGGACCAGGCGCCCCACCACTCGCTCGCGATCAGGTACCAGACCTGCCCGACGGAGTAGCCTCACTGTACTCACCCGTGCTAGTGGTGGTGAAGGACTCGTCGCAGACGATGGCGTCGTCGGGGCGCGCGCGGCAGCAGGCGCCGTCGCCGGCCGTGTAGGCGGACCAGGCGCCCCACCACTCGCTCGCGATCAGGTACCAGAACTGCCCGACGGAGTAGCCTCACTGTACTCACCCGTGCTAGTGGTGGTGAAGGACTCGTCGCAGACGATGGCGTCGTCGGGGCGCGCGCGGCAGCAGGCGCCGTCGCCGGCCGTGTAGGCGGATCAGGCGCCCCACCACTCGCTCGCGATCAGGTACCAGAACTGCCCGACGGAGTAGCCTCACTGTACTCACCCGTGCTAGTGGTGGTGAAGGACTCGTCGCAGACGATGGCGTCGTCGGGGCGCGCGCGGCAGCAGGCGCCGTCGCCGGCCGTGTAGGCGGACCAGGCGCCCCACCACTCGCTCGCGATCAGGTACCAGAACTGCCCGACGGAGTAGCCTCACTGTACTCACCCGTGCTAGTGGTGGTGAAGGACTCGTCGCAGACGATGGCGTCGTCGGGGCGCGCGCGGCAGCAGGCGCCGTCGCCGGCCGTGTAGGCGGACCAGGCGCCCCACCACTCGCTCGCGATCAGGTACCAGAACTGCCCGACGGAGTAGCCTCACTGTACTCACCCGTGCTAGTGGTGGTGAAGGACTCGTCGCAGACGATGGCGTCGTCGGGGCGCGCGCGGCAGCAGGCGCCGTCGCCGGCCGTGTAGGCGGACCAGGCGCCCCACCACTCGCTCGCGATCAGGTACCAGAACTGCCCGACGGAGTAGCCTCACTGTACTCACCCGTGCTAGTGGTGGTGAAGGACTCGTCGCAGACGATGGCGTCGTCGGGGCGCGCGCGGCAGCAGGCGCCGTCGCCGGCCGTGTAGGCGGACCAGGCGCCCCACCACTCGCTCGCGATCAGGTACCAGAACTGCCCGACGGAGTAGCCTCACTGTACTCACCCGTGCTAGTGGTGGTGAAGGACTCGTCGCAGACGATGGCGTCGTCGGGGCGCGCGCGGCAGCAGGCGCCGTCGCCGGCCGTGTAGGCGGACCAGGCGCCCCACCACTCGCTCGCGATCAGGTACCAGAACTGCCCGACGGAGTAGCCTCACTGTACTCACCCGTGCTAGTGGTGGTGAAGGACTCGTCGCAGACGATGGCGTCGTCGGGGCGCGCGCGGCAGCAGGCGCCGTCGCCGGCCGTGTAGGCGGACCAGGCGCCCCACCACTCGCTCGCGATCAGGTACCAGAACTGCCCGACGGAGTAGCCTCACTGTACTCACCCGTGCTAGTGGTGGTGAAGGACTCGTCGCAGACGATGGCGTCGTCGGGGCGCGCGCGGCAGCAGGCGCCGTCGCCGGCCGTGTAGGCGGACCAGGCGCCCCACCACTCGCTCGCGATCAGGTACCAGAACTGCCCGACGGAGTAGCCTCACTGTACTCACCCGTGCTAGTGGTGGTGAAGGACTGGATCGGCCGCGGAGTTACCGTCAACACCGACTCGGACGCATTCCAATACACCGCGAATTTCGGCTCCTTTATTTATAAAGTCGAGCGAAATGAGCGACCCGGCTTAGGCCGGAGAACAGTCGTCCACCACCAGCCCCACTGCCGCCAACCGCAACTGTGTTCCCGGGTGTACCCGAATGGGGGGAGGGTTCATGGTTGTGGTCCCGGAGGCAGTGCAAAGCGTCGTCGGCACTCCGCTCTCATAATGGCCCCGCCGCCCCAGCGCTCCACGGGAGCTCAGCAGGAGCGAGCGATCCGCCCCCGGATCTTCCGCCGCACCACCGGACTTGGAGACGCGGCCACAGTCACCCGCGATCCACGTATCCAGCAGGCGTTCAAAAACGTCTTGCGCGCATCCGCAGCGGCCTTTATGGCCGCGAGAACGCCGAGTACCCCTGGAACACCAACCAGCGAGGGAGAGGCCCCGTTCCAGAAGCCGACCGAGTTGATCCACGGGATCCTTGGTCGGCTTCCCCCACCAACCCAAGCACTCCTGGACCTCGCAGCAGCCGCTGCAAAACTGACTGCCGAACAGTCCGCCCCCAGCCCGCCCGCCGCGGGCGCCAGGGCGAGGATAGTGAAGCCGGAGAGCGCCGCTGTGGACGCCCACAAGCAGGCCCCCGCGCCCCAGCCTCAGCGCGCGCCCGTAGCGCAGCGCCAGGCCACCAAAACCGCGCCGCGACCGACACCCGCCCTCGGAGCGGGTCCGGCGCCCACAGCGCCCCGCGCAACAACCGCGCCGCCACCGCCGCCCGCCCTCGGAGCGGGCAAAGTGAGCCAGGCGCACCAAACCGCGCCCGCGCCGCGACTGCCGCCCGCCCTCGGAGCGGGCAAGGCAAGCGAAGCGCGCCGAGCCGCGCCCGTGCCCGCGCCCCGCCCTAGCTACGCACAGCTAACCGCGTCCGCGCCGCAACCGCCGCCCGCCCTCGGAGCGGGCCAGGCGAGTACAGCGACCCGCGCGGCGCCCACGCCACTGACCGAAACTGCCAGAACGCAGCAACCCTTCCCGCTGCGCACCAGGAAGAATCCTCCACAACAACCCGGAGGAGCCCCTTCCACCCACGCCGCTGCCACTGAGCAGCCAACAACGCCGCCCAAGGGGTGCAAACGCAAACCGGGGTCTCCACCAAAGAGGCCCCAAAAACAGAGCCACCCCCGTCTAGACCTGGGCCAGGACCCCATGGACCAGGACCGGCAGGACGGGTCCTCATCTGCATCCGCATCCGCAACCGGCGACGAGAGCGACGAACGGGTGGTGAGCAGCGACGACGAGCGCCAGGATTTGGCCGCCGACGCACTGGCTCCCGCCCCAACCGCATCACAGCCGCCACAGCAGAAAAAGCCGCGACCCATCACGGTCGACAGTCTGCCTAACTGGCACGACCACTTCAAGCGGATACAGCAACAACTGGGCCGCTTCCCAAAGTCCCGCCCCTATGGGAACGGGATAAGATTCCTCCCCGAGGACCACGAGGAGTACCGGGTAGTTCAAAGCTACCTGACGACCCTCGGGGACTCCATCTCCTGGGCGGCCCTCCAGCCGAAGGAAGAGATCCCCCTGAAGGTGTGCATCAGGGGGCTTCCCATCAGCACAGACTGTCACGTTTATAAATCGTGAACCTTGGACTGAGGTGCGGTGAGTTGTTTGTTGCCCTAATTTGCGTACTTGGTTGCATTGCATAGCTGGCTTTCTCTGCGCTGATAACTGGTTTCGCGTCCCGCGGTTCCTCGCCGATCGCCACTGGGCCGCCGCGTCATTGAGCCGATGGCGTTTTGACGCACAGCCCGTGTCGCTCCGTTGAGGAATCTTGCCCTTGAGGCGCCCGCTGCCGAGCGGACGTAATCATATTTTTTACATTTAAGTTTATAAAATCAGTGTTTGTGTCCCGAAAATCGGGTAAGTGTTGCATAAATCAATATGAATTAAGTATCTGTAGCCTTAGTAAACGTAGTCTTACTTCTTAGTTCCTAGAAATTAAAAGATACCGTTAGATGTCTCCCAGGCAAAAAAAAAAGATAGTTCACCTTACAATATCACTTGAATTCCCATTAAGGTAAATAGTAGTTATAACTAGTTTCTTTTCTACCAGTAGTGTAATAGTAGTACTTATATTAATATTAATATAGGCTTTTCTTTTAAAATAGTGTTAAATTCACTTTCCTTCTCATGCATGGTTCTTCGCAGATTGATTTTGCCTGATTCAAGCAGCATCAATCTTTGCTTATAATTAAAAAGATTAAATTATTGTTTACGATACCTGTACATATTTAAGTCATAAGTACCTACATTGTAACGCTAATTATAAGGAAAGGTTTAGCGAAGTACAACGCATTATAATCATGCTTATCATTGTACCGCTAGTTTAATGTAATGACGAAAGAATCTAATGTCGCTACGAGCCATACTAGTGCTGCCTTCGGATTTGCTTGCGCATTTTAATCACTGCCGTAAAATTATTATTTTTATAAGCTTGGCATTTGATTCTCGTCTCACCGCCTTACGCTTCTCATGTACCTACCTGGACTGCCCATCACACACAACGATTGCTTTATTGTAAATACCCATCCCTAGTGCGAGCGCGTGATGATGACAGTCCAGGCTAAACTATGAGTACCCGCCTAATAAATATTATTGGACGCGTTCCAGGAACACCCTGCGGGCCTACAGTATAGGTCATGGACCGGGCAGAGTCCCCGACGACCTCCCCACTACTAAGTGCGGGCGCTTCGACTTCCCCCTAAGGCCCTACCTGAACGCTGCTGCCGCTGCTACTCTTACAGATCTCCGGCATCTCTGCGTACCAAGCCCGCGTCACGCTTACGCACCGCCGAGGGACGTTGGGTATAATGGGAAGATTGCCCAACTCTCCTGTATTTCGTCTGACCCAAAATCTAGGCTTCGGACCCATTTGCCCTGCCCTACTTTAACATAGGACCTTAGGGTTATTATAAGCTTAAGTAATTAAATTCAGTTTTAATCCTAGAATCTTAAATATATAATCTTAAACCTAAAACTAGAATCTTTAACCTAAAACCTTAAACCTAGAATCTTAAACCTAAAATGTTAAACCTAGAATCTTAACATAAAATATAAAAACCTAAACTTAAATATAGAAACCTAAAGCTAGAATATTAAGCTAAACTAAGTATATTTGCATGATTAATTAAAATAAATTATACCTTGTAATCAATCTTACTTATTTAATGTCCCGGTAATATTCCCCGAGTAAGTAGGACTTAGGTGAGTTATTGTCAGGTGACAGTTGGCGCCCATACGTGTTTTTATAGTAGATTTTGGGTCTGCTTTATACAGAAGGGTTGGTGAGTTTCCTTGGGTCAGCATTCTTGGTGTTGGTGTGTGCATGTCGCAGATTTAGTATACACTAGCTATTAGCTCCATCATAATATAACGTAAGTTGTCACTCTCTGTATTTAGACTTATTTGTAATTACCTAGTTTATTATAAGCCCTAACCGAATTTTTGCACCACTTACCGAACACAAAGCGATTTTTTTTTCCTAGTTTAGCTTGATTTAATAATCTCAGTTAATTAACCTTGACTCAGTGATAAAACAGTCTAAAATGTCACACCCAATCAAATACTTGCAATTGACGAAACCGGAGTTACTTTACGAAGTTAAAATACGCGCGGAGGACCCAAAAGATAAGGTGGAAGAGTTAAGGCAACAAATATCTAAGCTTGCACTTAGGTTCCCATCAGAGGAATTACTAGATTCTTGTTACGAGTTTGACGAGGACATAGTCGGTATAAAACACACCCTCGCTAAGGTTGCAATCAATGTTGCTTGCCTCAAACAGGACCCTCAACAAAGGGGTCTACTCGAACGCACACAAACCTATCTTAATCACATCTATCATAGGCTTAACAGAATAAGCGTACCTGAAGCTCCTTCTGAAGAATGGGACTTGCTAGAGGAGACTAAGCAATTCTATAAGGAGCAATGCTCAGGCCTTCAGGCAATACTTGCATATGCTCAACCTACATCTCATAAGTATCACAAAACACAGCAGTGTCCACCCTCAGCTTCAGCTCCAGTCGTCGATCCTAATGAACCTGCTCATAACTATGAACGCTTAGATAGTACTTATAATATCAAGGTGACATGCGACCGGGGCCTTAGTTCCGATATTACTAAACTTAAATACGATGGCAAAACTTGCGTTCGCGCTTTCCTTGCACGCGCCAAAGAGTTCCGATTAGCTAAAGACGTACCTGATGGCAAAATGCTTTCATTGGCCACTGAAATATTCACCGGGGATGCTTTGCACTGGTATCGCAGTGTTCAAGATTCGTTGCATTCATGGAGTGATTTGCTGGACATGCTTAAGATAGATTTCGATGTAGTCGACTTTGACTACCGCATGCTAGGAGAAATTAGAAATCGTAGCCAGGGCCCTACAGAATCAATTACAATCTACCTAGCAATCATGCATGGAATGTTTAGCAGACTGGATAGGAAGTTAAGTGAATTGGAGCAGCTCGAAATTATACTTCATAATATACGCCCTTGTTACTCGAGCGTCCTCGCTACTTGCCCAAACTTAAACTCGATCTCAAGCTTACGCACCCTTTGTAAGAATTATGAACAGATTAAAGCCCGTTCAGACGACTTCAGGGAACCACCTTCGGCAACACCAACCACTCTGGCACCAGAATATTCTTATCAACCTAGGAGGGAAACAACAAAAAGTAGCTTCAAAGGTGCCCCCGCAAATTACCAGGTGCAGGCAGCGGCAGGTCACTCGCATAACACTTCCCTGGCTAAACCTACCTTCAACAGACCTTATAACGTTTCGGCAATCCAGGCAGATAATAAGTATTGTTTCCGTTGTCGTGTTGATACTCACACGATGAAAGATTGTACTGCTGAGCGTACTATTATTTGCTTCAAGTGTGGCCTGAAAGGGTACCGTGTTCCTGACTGCCCACACTGTAATTCATCTAAAAATCGCGAGACTTGTGCTACGATCGAAGGTCCTGTTGATTCCGTTCCAAAAAACTAAGAACTGAAAATTGTTGTACACCCCGACATGCCAACTCTGACTGGAATAGTTGGCTAGCGACTATACGACATTTTTTCAACTCGTACAAGGTTGCAACAATTTTCAATTCAAAACCCTCGAACGACCCTCGACCATTTGTCAGCATTAATATAAATACTGATTTAAAAATGTATGGCCTTTTAGACTCGGGTTCGGCCATAACTATTATTAATAATGACACCTATACTCGACTTTCTGAACTGAACCTGCAACTAATGACAGACGATATGATCACTGTCACTGCAGCCGGTGGCCAAAAGCTGCAATCTCTGGGCTACGTATCGCTACCAGTTACTTTTGAAAACAGGACCCATGTTTTAAACCCGGAGCACATCACGGAGGACCTGGCGAAGAGAGGATTCGCCCCAATCTACACGCGCCACGTAGATGCGCGTGCAGGACGACCCGGCTGCGTGTTCTACACGCAGTTCACTCGGACAGCTGACCTCATCCCGGCCATCTACGGTGTCCGGGAGATACTGGGGATGACGGGAGTGGTAGTGGAGGCGTGGCGCGGCAAGAAGGGGCCGGCGCAATGCCACCGCTGCCAGGGCTTCCGGCACTCCTCGCACGGCTGCCGCCGCCCCATTAAGTGTGTCCGATGCGCGGGACCACACTTTGCGGGCGTGTGTGAGCGGCCAAGAGATCAGGCGGGGACCTGCGCCAACTGCGCCGGCCCACACACAGCCAACGACCCGGCGTGCCCCGATTATCATCTGGAGGCACGCAGAAAGAGGGCGGGGACAGCCCCCCGCACCAACCGCCGCGGGCAAGCCGTGCCCCAGCAGCGCACCGTGCAGCCCGCCGAAAATGCGCCAAATTCGCTCATGGCGAGAGCGAATGAGGCAGCACCACGCCGCCGCCGCCGAGGAAGAGGCAGACGGGGCAGGGGACAGTCCGCCCCCGCCGCCACCGCCCACCTCGCCACACAGACCACCGCAGCCGTCACACAGACTGCCGCAGCCGCCGCCCAGGCCATCGCCGCCCAGGCTCCCGCCCAATTCATCCAGACTACCGCCCAGAGCAGGCCGCAAACAGCCGCTCCCGCCCCCAACACCGAAGCGCCGACCAGGCCCCCCCGCCACACTGCGCCCCCTCCCCTACCGACGAGCCAAGAAGGCAGTAGGGAGAGGACGATCGCGCAGTGCATAAAGATCCTGCAGGACGTGCTCGGCGCCCTGCAACACGGTACAGACCCAGTCCCCATTATCCTGAGAGGACTGGCCGATCTGTACCAAAACTGACACACGGACGTTCCTGTAGTGCCGTCGGTTCGCAGATCGCTCGCTGGGCCTCTCCTTCGGGAGTCCCACCCGGCAGGGCTCGATCGCACCGACGGACGAAGCAGATGATCCCACCGGACCAGCCGGGCGTTACGCCCACCCCAGCCACCCGTCCGTAGTCGCGGACGGCGCCCGATCCCGCCACATGCGGCTCACGCCGCGAAAGGCTCTACCGAGCCCCCTAGGGGGTTTGTGAGATTGCTACGACTGCGGTGAATATGTAATGCGGCGATCAGGTACCAGAACTGCCCGACGGAGTAGCCTCACTGTACTCACCCGTGCTAGTGGTGGTGAAGGACTCGTCGCAGACGATGGCGTCGTCGGGGCGCGCGCGGCAGCAGGCGCCGTCGCCGGCCGTGTAGGCGGACCAGGCGCCCCACCACTCGCTCGCGATCAGGTACCAGAACTGCCCGACGGAGTAGCCTCACTGTACTCACCCGTGCTAGTGGTGGTGAAGGACTCGTCGCAGACGATGGCGTCGTCGGGGCGCGCGCGGCAGCAGGCGCCGTCGCCGGCCGTGTAGGCGGACCAGGCGCCCCACCACTCGCTCGCGATCAGGTACCAGAACTGCCCGACGGAGTAGCCTCACTGTACTCACCCGTGCTAGTGGTGGTGAAGGACTCGTCGCAGACGATGGCGTCGTCGGGGCGCGCGCGGCAGCAGGCGCCGTCGCCGGCCGTGTAGGCGGACCAGGCGCCCCACCACTCGCTCGCGATCAGGTACCAGAACTGCCCGACGGAGTAGCCTCACTGTACTCACCCGTGCTAGTGGTGGTGAAGGACTCGTCGCAGACGATGGCGTCGTCGGGGCGCGCGCGGCAGCAGGCGCCGTCGCCGGCCGTGTAGGCGGACCAGGCGCCCCACCACTCGCTCGCGATCAGGTACCAGAACTGCCCGACGGAGTAGCCTCACTGTACTCACCCGTGCTAGTGGTGGTGAAGGACTCGTCGCAGACGATGGCGTCGTCGGGGCGCGCGCGGCAGCAGGCGCCGTCGCCGGCCGTGTAGGCGGACCAGGCGCCCCACCACTCGCTCGCGATCAGGTACCAGAACTGCCCGACGGAGTAGCCTCACTGTACTCACCCGTGCTAGTGGTGGTGAAGGACTCGTCGCAGACGATGGCGTCGTCGGGGCGCGCGCGGCAGCAGGCGCCGTCGCCGGCCGTGTAGGCGGACCAGGCGCCCCACCACTCGCTCGCGATCAGGTACCAGAACTGCCCGACGGAGTAGCCTCACTGTACTCACCCGTGCTAGTGGTGGTGAAGGACTCGTCGCAGACGATGGCGTCGTCGGGGCGCGCGCGGCAGCAGGCGCCGTCGCCGGCCGTGTAGGCGGACCAGGCGCCCCACCACTCGCTCGCGATCAGGTACCAGAACTGCCCGACGGAGTAGCCTCACTGTACTCACCCGTGCTAGTGGTGGTGAAGGACTCGTCGCAGACGATGGCGTCGTCGGGGCGCGCGCGGCAGCAGGCGCCGTCGCCGGCCGTGTAGGCGGACCAGGCGCCCCACCACTCGCTCGCGATCAGGTACCAGAACTGCCCGACGGAGTAGCCCCGCTGGACGGAGCGGCGCAGCCAGCCGAGTACTGTGGACATTAAACTAATGTAAAAAAGCCATCAAATCGCACTCAGGCTGTGACTTTAATATTGTCCTAAGACCCCGGTGGCGCAGAAGGCGTCCACAGTAAATCATCATCCCGGCCTGTGTTGAGCTTCACGTTTGATTTCGCTCCAGGTCTTCCCAATGCCCTTCACTACTACTGACTGCTACTCCAAGTCTGTTTTGGGGCGGCCACGTTTTATCTGCCCTGTGGGTTCCAGTCCAGAGCTTATCGGCATAGCACTTGTTCGAGTTCCCTACAGAAAATGTGGCTAATCCAATTCCAGTTTCGGCCCTCTGACGGTAGTCAGACATTAAGGTGGTTCGATTGCCATACAAAGCGTTATTTGACATTCGCAGGCTAACGGCGTGATATTTTAAGAAACTTATGTAACAAACTTTCTTCAATTGGCTTCCCATTTGCGCCAAATTCCCCCTTTCCTAGAATAAACTTGTATAAACTAGATTAATTTGAGAAAAATAGTTTTCCCAAAATATCACGTGACAAACCAATTTCTCAAATTAATCTAGTTTATACAAGTTTATTCTAGGAAAGGGGGAATTTGGCGCAAATGGGAAGCCAATTTATGAAAGTTTGTTACATAAGTTTCTTAAAATATCACGCCGTTGGCCTGCGAATGTCAAATAACGTTTTGTATGGCAATCGAACCACCTTAATGCAACTGCATAAGGTGTGTACACTAAAATCAGGAGTCAGCTGGATGCAAATAGCGCAGAATCGGTAATTATGTCTTTGATAGGCCTCTGTCCAAAAGTGGACGTCTTAATGATATGATAATAATGATAAGGTACACTCACCAATATCCCGCTCCTGGTGCTTGCAGTGCGGCCTCAGCCCCAGCACTATGTGGCACACCTCGAAAAGAAGCTGTAGAAACGGAGCCACTAGGCTGTCAGCGCTCTCTACCGCCCATATTAGGAAGTCCTCTTGTGTGAGCGCCGTGTCTACGGGTATTAAGTCCATGGAGTCTATCTTCTCGGCTTTATCCTGGGTGAAAACAAATATATGTCGCAGATCGCAAATCTGAACGGATTTGGGTGTTTGGAAGCGACAGTTGGCAACACTACTCAGTTGCTGGCAGCCATTATTTTGGACATTCTGCTTCGAACTAGCGAACAGAACGGACGTGTTGCTAACCTCGTAGCCAATCTCACCATCTTCTGATTAAATCCGTTTGAATCCGACCCATCGCGAAGTTAATGAAAGTTGATTACTGTTGATTAATTGTAAGAAAGAGTGATACGTTCAAATTGAGTTTTATTTCGGTACCACGACGATTAATAACGAAGTTCCACCCGAAGACCGCTCACCCCTCCTCGTCATATACATTTAGATAACTATTGGCAGTTCAGAAGTTGGTGAGTGTGATCCATTTTGTTTATGACATGACAAATGCGAATACATTTCTTGCTAGTGACGCAGAGTGGCCTTAAAAATACAAGTCAACTTTAGTCCGGTAGGTTTATTATACAGATAAATATAGTACATTGTTTAACGAGGGGCGTAAGTGGAATATTGCAAACGAGAGTCTATCAGAAGCCCGACGCCGGAGGCGGAGGGCTTTTGATGACTCGAGACTGCAATATTCTTACGCCCGTGTTATACACAATGTTTTTTGTCACATTTGCGAGGAAATAAATAACTTCAAAAGACAGAAAAATCTAGGTTTCATACAAGCGCACCAAATCAAAATTTGACGAAATTGACAACTTCACTTTCAGATCAGTGCGAGTGGAGCGCGCAGCTTCAATATTTCGACCAATCACAGAGAAGTATTCTTGCAGCGCATGGCCTACTAGATTTTTATTCAACCAATCACAGAGCAGAATTCTTGTAGCGCGCGGCCACCTGGATTTGCTTTAACCAATCAGGTCACACACAAGCTTATAACTCCTGCCTATATATATATATTTATTTAGGTAAACAAACAGCCACTACAAGGGAGTCTTAAATTATTAGCCTTATAAATAAATACAATATGTGTGGCCAACACCGTTCACCACTTATTACTTATTTTAGTTTACATCATCATGCGGAGTAAGTCAGGGGTGCAGCCCCTGGAGTGTTGTGAATCCGGGGGTTAAATACTAACAAAATATAAAAAAGAGAAAGAAAAATAAACAAAAACACATGCCCGGTCACATTAAAAGAGATAATTGAGTAGGTATGTATGTTAATATGGTTAAACTAAGTACTTAAACAACATCAAAGTGTTTCAGTTAGTTTGTATTGTTTTTGAATACATCTGTTATTTGTTTTTTGTATGAACTAATACTAAAGCCTAATATATCTATGTGATTAAAATGTACATTGTAATTGTGAACGAGCCTGCGCAGAGGAGCGCGCTCACCGGCGTCGGTGCGGCAGCGGCCTGTCACAAACAGCCGATGAGGACGTGCCTCTCGCTGAATAATACACCCTTTACGAGCAAGTGTGATGAAAAATAAATATTAGTGGGACATTTAAACAAATCGAACTATCCTAGCTAGGTCAGGGAAGAAAGTTACAACTTTGATCCCTCATTTGAGGAATTCTTTTCTGAACAGCAGGTGTGAGAAGGTTTTTTTGCACAATACCTTCAGAGAATCCACCGCATCCCCCGGTCCGAGCTGAAACACCGGTTTCTTCCCATTCTTAGGCGCATTAGTCACCAGTTTATCCCTCAAATTCAGCAGCACCACCTCAGGATCGAACCCCTTGTCCCCGTCTTCATCAGAAGGCGTCGAGGCTCGGGAGCTCTGGTTTTTGAGATGCTCGTTCGCGACGGTACAGAGGATGTCGGCCATGTCTATAAGCTCCTTCTTGTTGAGCACGCCGTCTCTGTCCAGGTCGAAGATCTTGAAGCAGACTGGAAAAGAATTACTGATTATTTTAGACAACATGATTTTTATGAATAGGGTTGGGTACTCCGAAAGATACTGTAGTGCGTCCGGGATGTTTGCGGCAGAGCGTACAGATGGTTTTTTCGCAATAATACGCAGCAGGACGGCATCACTAATGCGGCGGATGTGTGGCAGCGGTAACAGTATCCTGAGGACGTTGGCTGCGAGGCTGGATGCTCCATTACCTAAGCACTGGAACACTCTACATTGGGCAGAAACCTATGCCAGGGCATCTAACTCTATTAGGATCTAACTCTATTATTAGGATTAAATTAATTTGTAAAACTAACCTTAGTTGATAATTCGTGGTTGTATACCAACAACTTATCGACATTAGTCCGAAATAAATAATTGAATTGAAAAGAAAGAAAGCAAACAAAATATGCCTAGTGACGAAAATCCTATTCAAATATCTCAAAAAATCTTTTTAATATCGCTTGATAGAGAAAAAACGCTAGAGTCCCGTGACGTCATGGGTCTCGAGTGTCATAGTAAATGACAATCGTTTCATGTGAAGGTGCGTTGTGCGGAAAAGAGACAGAGTAAGACCCCCTCTTAAAACTTTGGACACTTATAACTTTGTGATTAATTATTGTTTTGTGCTATTTTTTTCTCCATGTGACTATATTTTTAATGATTTTTCGAGAAAATTCAACGTTATTGATTATTTTAGTTGGAGTCACCATCTATTGTACAGCCTTGAATAGGTCATATTTGTTGGGAGGCGAAACAAACCTTAGCACTATAAGCGTCGCCGTCAAAAAGTTCGTGTTGAATATCAGTTTCTATGTTATGTTATATTGCGCTATTTTCTACACAGACACAGGTTTTTTGAACTGGCATTATTCGAAGCAAAACAAAGATACTTTTGTTTGAGTAATAGTTCTTACTGCTCCGATAGTATGCTTCAAATACCATTTACGTTCAGTGTTCTCCGATGATGAGATCATAATCCGTCTGGTTCTACTTCAAAATTCAACTCTAAACTTTTCAAAAACAAGGTCCAGTCTTGAAAAGATGCACACATGTAAGAAGGTTCAGTTCAGCTCATATAACTGTGTCAGAAACGGTACACCGACCGATACGAAATAAACTAGACAGATAACAGCTATCGATGCTAATTAGAACGTTATCAAATGACTAATGATTGCTTTACATGTCAATTATAGAAATACCTGTATTTAGTACTAGCTGGCCGCGCGGCTCCGTACCGTGACTGCCATATGAAGTTATCAAACGAGTGAAAACGACAATGTACAGATGTAGTGCATATTTTTTTTTCAGACGTTCGTATTTGTCATGCTAGTTCAGTCAACCTCAGTACTTTTTGTACTGTGACCGACTGAAATAGCAAGACACGTTCGTAAGTTTCCGTGAAAATACGATGAGAAATAATTATGCACTACATCTGCACTTAGGTGTTACTTACAGCATATTATGAGGCTGACTGTACAACGAACGTAGGCACGATAAAACAAAGCCTATGTCCATTGTACAGTCGACGCCAAAAATATGTTTACAGTTTTCGCCTTATTACAATGGAATAAGGTGCAAAAGTGTAAACATATTTTTGGCGTCGACTGTACGTACATCACGAAAGTTCTTTCTATATGTATACTGATGAAATATGTTTTGAAATCGTATGAGTAGTACCAGCAATTACCCCCTATAAGTTTGTAACATACAACGCTTTTATTTGACAGTCATTACATCTTTATTATTTAGTAAAGAGTAAAGATACCGACTTACGATTAAACCACCAAGGTTCACTAATGTTTCCCCAACCTAACGTTTGGCAATCTGATTAATTTCGCATCTTTTCATTTCCCAACCTCTTAATATTTCTGAAACTGTTAAATAATTCAGGATTTTTATAAACTAACCTAACCTATAGGGTTCTACACGATGGCCATGAAATATGGATATGAAATATTTTCAGAGTTTGGGAGATGAAAAGTTGCGAAATGAATCAGTTTGCCAAACGTTAGTTGCGAAACGAAGGTATTCCGTCATTCCATAGAAACTTGTCAAATTTTCCATACATTCCGTTTTTAACAAACACCGCTTACGCTTTGGTTAAAATATTATTTTCTACAACCGTATCAGCGGCGTCTACAGAAATCTTGCAAGTTCGCTTCCAATGGCGTAGAATTATGGGCGTGTCATAAACCTGACGCACACCACTGTGAACGCGTCTCGCGGCACCTTTGCCCTCTAGTGAATGAGACTACATAAATAAATAAATAAAATCACAACACAATTAAATCATCGATAGTCTCGATCGATAGTCTGACCCGACTATCGAATGGAATAAGACGTTTATTTTATTAGATACTAGCGACCCGCCCCGGCTTCGCACGGGTTTATATGTATAATACATGCATGTATTATACCTTCCTCTTGAATTACTCTACCTATTAAAAAGAACCGCATCAATGTCCATTGCGTAGTTTTAAAGATCTAAGCATACATAGGGACAGACAGACAGCGGTAAGCGACTTTGTTTTATACTATGTAGGGAAGTGTCGCAGTGGAACAGCACGGCGCAGCAGAGCCTTCTCCGCTCAACTCCCGACATCAGCCCACTGTCGACACACTGTGGTACTATGAGTCCGCGGTGCACCTCCTCCAGCGTTGCCATACAAATTGAAACTAAACGCGAAGTACGTACAAACGAATAAACGCAATATGATTTTCTTTAATTTGATTCCCCTCGATTTCTCCAGAATCCCATCATCAGATCCTGGTCCATCATCAGAACATGGTCCTCAGGTAAAATTCTTTTTTGTTTGAAACGTGGGGAGGAACAAAAAAGAATTTTCCAAATGGGTCCAGGCGTATTCCAGTAATCGCAATCGCGTAACAAACATAAAAAAAGATTTAGACGAATTGATAACCTCCTCTTTTTTTGGAGTCGGTTAAAAATCGGACGTGTATTCCCGCACTTATCCATATCATAGGGACAAATGGAGCGACACCTATATACTAGGTAAAGACATATATATGTAGTGCTCTACTAACGTTGAAGTCTGCACTGTAAGCAACAATAAGCATTTAGCGCAATTGCAAGCAAAGTGGCATGACGTCATGGGTGTATTGTGCAGTTTGTATAATTTGTACCCGGTCTACTGTTACTGTGTATTTATTGCACTTAGAACCGGTAGGTTCTCGAGCGGCAATCGCGTACAGTCAGCATCAAAAGTACCTACGCAAACGAAGACTTCAAAAGTCTTGATTAAAAGGGAATAAGAACTTTTGACGTCTTCGATTGCGTAGTTACTTTTGATGCTGACTGCACCGACAGGCGCAGCGTGGGTAGACCTCCCACAAGTATTGATGACCTGGTAAAGGTCGCGGGAGTCCGCTAAATGCGGGCGTCGCAGGGCCGGTCATTGTGGTACTCTTTGAGGGAGGCTAACGTTGATTATATGGAAAGCATACATTTCTTGTTATTTAATTATCCTATATACTAAAATATCATTCAATTGTTAAGGGGAATCGGATGTCCCGATTCTAGAATACCACGACTCCGTGTAAGAAGCACTTAGATGTCTTCCGCGCGCTACAAATCCCCTCCAAACAATAAAGACCCATTTTTTTGTATGTGTTTTATGCATTAATCAGAAAAAATTAATAATTTTGTTTACTACTACTCAGTTCAGCTTTTGGAAAATCTCATAATCTTCCAATTTATGCCTTTACAAAGCGAAGTCAGTTATCAAAATCGTAAAGCATCGTTGTTGTTTTTATATCTTTGCTATCTGAACGGAACTCACAAAATAGTTCGTCTGTAAAGTGCCATGAGATGAGAGCACTCAAAACTTAAAAACCCCGTCATCATCATCGTCCTAGCGTTATTCCCGGTTGTGCCCTAAAGGAGCCCGGGGTCCGCTTTGACTCCTGATCCCAAGATTTGGCATAGGCATTAGTTTTACGAACGACTGCCATGTGACCTTCCAACCCAGAGGGAAAACTAGACCTTATTGGGATTAGGCCGGTTTCCTCACGATGTTTTCCTTCACCGAAAAGCTAACGGTAAATATTCCGTACATAAGTTCCGATAAACTCATTGGTACGAGCTGGGATTTTAACCCACGACCGCCGCATGCCTGAACCACTACTCACTAGGCTACCGTAGCTCCAAAACCTAAAAACCCGTCCT
Source organism: Epinotia brunnichana (assembly GCA_963854355.1). Classification (NCBI taxonomy): domain Eukaryota; kingdom Metazoa; phylum Arthropoda; class Insecta; order Lepidoptera; family Tortricidae; genus Epinotia; species Epinotia brunnichana. The sequence continues at coordinate 14,296,423 of OY977954.1, forward strand.
TAAACTAAATTAACACAAAACATTTCCTCAGAGAACCAATTGCAATACACCCAAACGAGACTTCCCCCGTTTGTTGATGTTGCGTAAGTAAGCGTCAGAGACAATATAGCGACCTGCAACCCTGACCGCCAAACCCATCAGAAGATGTACGGCCTTGACTCATGGACGGGGTTACATAGGAACAGGTTTCTGTGCCAAGTGTGTAACACGTGTTTCCTATAACCAAATCTGTGATTTTCTTTATATAGGGAACATTACGCAAAGCTCTGCGTTAGGGACCGACACTAACACAACCCGTAAACAAACTGCCATGACGTACAATGTCATATTTATTGACCTAACAAACAATAACAAATAATTGATGAAAACTTGTTAAACTACAATCGTTTTATTATCATTCGTGTGTAAAATACCTGTACTGTGATATTAAAATGGCATCCTATAGCTATTTAAAGGTGGCTTTTTTTTGCTTTACGACGTATTGCCGCTTCCCATAGTTTTCGTATCATCGTCTCCTTAGGAAATGAATGATGCCCTTCATTCTTGCATCCAATTACGCAGCACTGATGCATTTTATTTACTGAAATATTTTCTTCCCTATTTGATCCAGAGCTTTGAAGGATTTGTCAAAGTTGTCAAAAAAACTGTTTACTAATTGTGATAGTGCTGCACTTTGGCGGCAGAACATTGCAGTAATGTTCCCTATTGGCATGTAGCCGTAATTTTTGTATTCGGTATTTGACCAACCTAGCCACGACTTTCGGTTTAAGCGACGAGCGTCGCGGCTGCATCTATTCAACCCCCGACGCAAAGAGGGGTGTTATAAGTTTGACGTGTCTGTCTGTGGCATCGTAGCTCCTAAACGAATGGACCGATTTGAATGCGGGTTTTTTATCCGAAAGCCGACGTGATCGAGATAGTTCCTAGCTGTATGTACACTTCAACAAAATCGGTTGAGAAGTTTTTGAGATATTGAACTTTGAAATTAAAATATCGGGGGTTTTTCAACGTTTCTAAGTTGTTAATTATTCGATACCTTGTCTTAATAGGAATTCATTTTAGGATTAGTTATGAAGTAATTAGCGCTTATATACACCGTGGGCGTTAATAACCCGAAAGATTTTAACCACGCATTCCGGAGGTCATTAGGAGTAAAAAATGTTATATGAATGCAATCCAAATTCAGCAAAAAAAAAAAATTTTTTTTTTGTTTTTGTAAATTAAATTTGGATAAATATCGCTTCCTGGGTGGAAATCATCCCTTTTAATAAAATGGTAACAATTATTTCTCCAAAAAAGAATGAATTTAGTGAGTGGTAGCTGTCACTTTGATGTATGTCAATAACGACTCGAAACTTGGCAACATCGGTAGCAACGTCTCCATCAAAAGAGCTTAATGCACTTTACTAATCACAATAAATAGTTTACATGAAAATGATAATATCTTCAAAACCAAGCAAGATTTGACTGGGGTTCAAATAAAAAATTTTGCGCCTAATGACCTAAGGAATGCGTGGTTAAAATATTTCGGGTTATTAACGCCCACGGTGTATATATATATCTTCTTAACATATATTTCAAATGAGTGATGCCCGCCCTCAGTGTAAGAAAGTAAAGTGTAGTAAGGTCTACCTGTCGATCGTTGCTCGATCCATCGATAAATGTTCGAACTATAGGTATAATATAGCACGCTTTGCGCGGTTTGCATCTACCACACTTACCAGCGTTAAATCGTTAATTATAGCTGATGGCGCCGGCAGCTGTAATCCCTTAGAAAACTGACAAATAGCTCCTCTGGCATGTAGTTGTAGGCTGTTGGAATAGGCATTTGTTTTAAATATGTTACGTCTATTCGAACAGGTCACAGGTAAGGAAGCTCGTGTGTAACCTAAACTGACGGTTTGAAATCACCGAGACTATAATAGTAACACGCTACGTTGTAACGTCGCTACGCTACTCACGAACGGTACTGCTTTGTAGGAATAAATAAAACCTTTGTTTTTGAAGAATCGAACGACCTTGCCTTACTGAGATGCAATTCCCCACGTAACTAAGATGAATGCATAACGTATGAACTTATGAAGCACGCATCACGCATCAGAGCACTATAACAAGGAAGACGTACCTTTTCGGTTGTCTCTTGTTTCTAATGCGTACCTATTCGTTACTAGCTTATGCCCGCGACTTTGTCCGCGTGGAACTTGTACAGTCGCCATCACATACAACTGAACACTACAGGTCAAAATATCTGAACATGCACCCTAATGCCTTGAAAATAGAGATGTGTTCAGATGTTTGTGACGTGCTTGTTTGCTCCGATGTATGTGATGGCGACTGTACATATCGTACCTCCATACAAACTTCCGCCCCCCCCCATTTCACGTCCTTAGGGGATGACTTCCGGGATAAAAAGTGTCCTAAGTAATTGGGATTAAAACTGTCCGCGACCGAAACCGATTGCGATCGGTTGAGCAGTTTAATCCGTTGATGGACACTACACGAGACACAATAGAAATAACAATAGGATTACGCCTATAGGCGTTTTCTGTCCATCAAAGTGTATTTTAACATGAGTGCAATAAATGATTTGAATTGAATTGAATAGGCAGCGTCACTACCAACTAGGCTAAAGCGGTCGTCAAATATTGTAAGGAAACTAGCGGCCCGGCCCGTGTTTCTGATGATTTGCCGTCAGGTGACATCATGTAAGACAGAGGAAAATAAGAGTAGGAACAAGTGAAATCAAAACATTTCTCGAAAAACCCAACTGCTTTATTGCAAAAATTATAGCCTATGTCACTCCCACGATTAAGAGGAATCCTACGACACCTCACATGTCGAAATCCGTCAAACGGTTTAGGCTGCAAGGCATGTCAAAGAATAACACATACCCACATACATACATACATATGCTCGAAAAACACAACCCTCTCTCCTTCGGCAGTAGGGTAATTAGACGTTTGCCATATGCTTATTTCCCAGAGGTCAATTTTCTAACAGACAAGGGGAAAATCTTTCCAATGATGTATCAATTTTAAACCGTAAAACCTTTTAAATAAGACCAGTTTTCCATAACTTTTTTAAAACATGGTGCACGTCTTCATGTCAGCCGAAAGACGTCCACTGCTGGACATAGGCGACGCCCAAAGAGTGCCATAATGACCGGTCCTGTTTAAACGATATTATTAGAACAATAAAACTCACGAAGATTTTAATTAAATTAGCCCAGTTTTTATTTGTTTTGTTTTTATTCCATCTCGTAACGTCAACTATTTGCAAATAACAGATAACCGATGAGAAGATAACTTGTTTGCCGTACTATTTTTAGCAATAGGTAACTTCTTTATTAAACGAGAAAATTATCTTACGAGTAATTTACTAATCTTGATCACATGTTTAATGAACTTGGCCGCATAACTTTCAATCCTAGTTTAATTTTGAGATTCTAGGACGTAGCCTTTACTTCAAACGGTAGGTCATAAGTCGGGATTTCCAAAGGTTTTTTATGTGAATGTTTATCATGACTTTTGCTCTTTTGTGTTTTCATTGTTCACTAACTTCAAGAAACTGGAAATGTTAGAAGTAGGTATATTTCCAATTATATATTTTACTTAGAAGTTATTCTTAGAATATATTTATGTTATAATCTTGTCTGATATTGTCGTAGAACGATTAGTCTAGATACAGTCAAAGATCGAAAAACATATCTCCACGCTTTTTCCCGCACATTACGCACATAGTCAAGATCATATTTATTTTCACTGCGTCCGTAATATATAAAGTTGCCAACGTGGTCGTATTAAAAAAAACTTTTTTTATCACACTTGCTCATAAATGGTGTTATTCTATGCCTGTATACGGAAAGACAATGGGCTAATTTGTTCCCGCGGGAAATAATAGTCCCAAGGGAAGTAATGAGCTTGTGTGTGATCTGATTGGTTAAGCAAATCTTGACGGCCGCGTACGACAAGAATTCTGGCTCTGTGACTGGTAATCGAGCAGGCCATGCCATGAACCGCATGCTCCATGGTCTGTGATTGGTTGAAATATTGATTTTGAAACTACGCCCCCCACTCGCACTGATCTGGAAGTGAAGTTGTCAATTTCGTCAACATTTGATTGGTGCGAAAAACATTGTGTATAACACGGGCGTAAGAATATTGCAAACTCAAGTCATCTAAAGCCCTCCGCGGCGTCGGGCTTCTGATAGACTCTCGTTTGCAATATTCCTCATACGCCCCTTGTTAAACAATGTACTATTATTTGTCTGTACTGCTTAGTCTGGCCATTGGTAGACAATTATAATATTTATAATATTACTGCCCCAGGGATTAAATGTTACTTATGTGTCTTTGTTGACACGTAAAATGTCATAGAAACATCAGACGATCGCGTCACTGAGCAAGCAATGACGTAGACAGACATTACGTGACAAATAAACAATTGACAGTAGTCACTTTGCACAATTATTTAGAACGTTCATTGTACGACTATGAACTTAAATATTATATCACTAAAGCGTATTATTAGGATGAGATAATAACAGTCATGACCCGAGTTCAAATATTATGCTTAGTAAAAATAATTATATGGGTATACCTACGCATATTACAATGTACACATTGGTTAAAACACCTTCGAGAATGTTTTCGGGTTATGCAAATATGGAAATTCACGAAGGCACGGGTGGGGTTAGGGTGGGGCCCTAGCATTCAACCTATACGCTATGTGTGGTTGGGTCAATCAACTTTTTCTTGTTGTTATTCTGTCCCGGTAAGCCAAGAGACAACAGTAATGGGTTTACCATGGAATGGGTTTACCAATATAACAAATACACGTGTTTAGTGGATTTAAACCCCATGGCAACGAGCAACAAGAAATAGTTGATTGACCCGATTACAATAAATTATGTCATACGCATAGACAAGGAGTCCCTACTCGGGGGGGGGGGCTTCATCGCATATAATTCAAGACCTTTCATCTCGCCAAATTCTTACTACACGGAAAATGTGCACTCAATCAGGGTAGGTAAGGTTCATGTCATTTAAAATTAAACCAAAAATTAAAATACATGAAATGATCCTTGTAAGTATAGTCTCATTCAGCATTATAGTGCAGTGGATTGCCACTGCACTGCATGCAATGCTGGACGCAAAAGCTAGATTAGAACGCCTACTCACACTTAAGCCTCTCGACAGTCTCGACCCTAGATCAATTTTTCCATATCGAGACGTTAGACTACGCGGGCCCACTCTTTGCTTAGACTATTACTCATTGGCTCTCTAGATGTGTAAGCATATAATGTGCTGCCCACTCGGCTCCGTCCGCGTATCACAGATAACCCAGGAGAAGCCGCTGGATAAAATATAGTCTATATAGTATATACGGGTGACAGAACTTTTGAAATCGGATGAGTAATTCCAGATACCCCCTAAATACAAAATTACAAGTTCTCAGATTCATCCTCTTTATAATGTTAGCACCGAGTATAGAAGTATACATAGATTACTGGCGTGTTGTAGGCCTTTTGTATGCCGCTTCGACCTCGAGAACCTCGCGTCGGTTGCGCCAGCTTTATCAATCTTTGGTAATCGGTTATCGGTATCTAAAGACGTCTACTCACATTTGAGCCTCTCCGTCCTCGGTCCCCTGCAAGCCGCGCTCAGTCCGCAGCAGAGCTCCTTAAAGTCCACATGCCCATCTCTGTTCTCGTCGAAGGCCAGGAACACACCAGCCACGGCCGCTTTCGGCAGCGGGTGTGACAGTAGAGGGGCAAGGCTCTCGGCGTCCAGCTGACCCGTCGGAGCAGAGTTTCTGAGAGACCAGAAGCATTTCTCTAGCTCTATTATGTCCTGAAAGTTAGGTTGAGGTTATAATCTGTTTATCATCATCATCATCATTATAGCAGCCGAAAGACGTCCACTGCTGGACATATGCCTCCCCCAAAGAGTGCCAAAATGACCGGTCCTGCGCCACCCGCATCCAGCGGACTCCCGCGACCGTTACCAGGTCATCAGTGCACCTTGTGGGGAGCTACCCACGCCGCGCCTTCCGGTACGAGGTCGCCACTCGAGAACTTCGGTAACCTGTTCAGACCCATATTTTAGCAGTCGGCAACGCAAGCAGGAAAGCGCCACATACACTCGGCGTCAAAAAAATCGCACATTTCGAAAATTTCGTTTCGAGCGAATATAGCTCTTACGGAATGTACTGTACCCCATTAATATGTATATCATTTTAAAGCTCAATCAACAACCTTTTAAATGAGTGGGTGTTTGTTTTTGTAAAAACAATGACCATAAAAAAAACGCATTTTAAATCAAAAGTCCCGAAGTACGCGTTTAGTGGGTCACTAATTGGGCACCCATGGACGGGTATAAAAGGGGGGGTAAAGATCGATTAAGGGTCAGGATCGGCCGCGGAGCTAGCGCAAGCACCGACTCGGACGCACCCAATCTTCCGCGAATTTCTGCTCCTTTTAAGTAAGTCGTAGCGAAATGAGCGACCCGGCTTAGGCCGGAGAACAGTCGTCCACCACCAGCCCCACTGCCGCCAACCGCAATTGTGTTCCCGGGTGTACCCGAATGGGGGGAGGGTTCACGGTTGTGGTCCCGGAGGCAGTGAAAAGCGTCGTCGGCACTCCGCACCAATAATGGCCCCGCCGCCCCAGCGCTCTACGGGAGCCCAGCAGGAGCGAGCGATCCGCCCCAGGATTTTCCGCCGCACCCACGGCATTGGAGACGCGGCCAGCCTTGCCCGCGACCCACGCATCCAGCAGGCATTTAAGAATGTCCTGCGCGCATCTGCAGCGGCCTTCACAGCCGCGCGAACGCCAACTCCAGGAACACCAACCGAGGAAATCCAGGAGATCCTCGGTCGGCTTGGCCCGCTGAGCCAGGCCGCCGCCGCCCAACCCGGACCGTCCGCCCCACGCCCGCCCGCCGCGGGCCCTAGGGCGAAAATCGTGAAACCGGCCCCCGCGCCCCTGCCTCAGCGCGCGCCCGCAACGCAGCGCCAGGCCCATGCGCCAAAGCCCGCGCCGCGATCGCCACCCGCCCTTGGAGCGGGACAGGCGCCCCGCGCAACAAAAACCGCGCCGCGACCGCCGCCCGCCCTCGGAGCGGGACAGGCGCCCCGCGCAAAAACATCCGCGCCGCGACCGCCGCCCGCCCTCGGAGCGGGACAGGTGAGTCGCGCGCACCGATCCGCGCCGCAACCGCCGCCCGCCCTCGGAGCGGGACAGGCGAGCTACGCACAACGAGCCGCGACCGCGCCACAGCCGCCGCCCGCCGTCGGAGCGGGCCAGGCGAGCCAAGCGACCCGCGCGGCGACCACGCATCAAAGCCCCCGACTGGACCTGTCCCCCAGGGACCACCATAAGTCGCAACCCGAGGCCTCATCCAGCGACGAGAGCACCGGGTTGGCTGAGAAGATGGATGACAGCGACGACGAGCGCCAGGAGCCGGCCGCACCCGCGCGCCAGGACCCGGCCGCCGACGCACTGGCCCATAACCCCACAGCACCACCACCAGCTGCGGCTCAGCCGCCCCAGCCACCACCACAGAAAAAGCCGCGCCCAATAACGGTGGATCACCTCCCGGAATGGCACGAACACTTCGTGCAAATCCGGGAGAAATTGGGCCGCTTCCCAAAATCCCGCCCCTATGGGAACGGGATAAGGTTCCTCCCCGAGGACCATGACGAGTACCGGGTAGTTCAGAGCTACCTGACGTCCCTCGGGGACACCATCGCCTGGTCAGCCCTCCAATCCAGAGAAGAGATCCCCCTGAAAGTGTGCATCAGGGGGCTCCCCGCAGACACGGACCCGGAGCACATAACGGAGGACCTGGCGGCAAAAGGTTTTGCGCCAATTTACACGCGCCATGTGAACGCGCGTGCAGGAAGACCCGGCTGCATATTTTATGTGCAGCTGACCAAATCTGCAGACCTCATCCCGGCCATCTACGGTGTCCGGGAAATTATGGGAATGACGGGAGTGGTGGTGGAGGCGTGGCGCGGCAAGAAGGGGCCGGCGCAATGTCACCGCTGCCAGGGATTCCGTCACTCCTCACACGGCTGCCGCCGCCCCATCAAGTGTGTCCGATGTGCGGGACCACACTTCGCGGGCGAGTGTGAGCGGCCGAAGAACCAGGAGGGGACCTGCGCTAACTGCGCCGGCCCACACACAGCCAACGACCCGGCGTGCCCCGAATACCATCAAGAGGCACGCAGAAAGAGGGCGGGCACAGCTCCCCGCACAAACCGTCGCGGGCAAGTTGTGCCCCAGCAGCGCACAGTGCAGCCCTCCGAGAACGCGCCAAACTCGCTGATGGCGAGTGCAAATGAGGCGACACCACGCCTCCGCCGCCGAGGAAGAGGCAGACGGGGCAGGGGACAGTCCGCCCCCACCGCCGCTGCCCCCGCCGACACCCAGACCGCCACCGCCGCCGCACAAACGGCCGCAGCCACCGCCCAGGCTTTCATCGCCCAGGCCCCCGCCCAGAACACCCGGACTACCGCCCAGAGCAGGCCGCAAACGGCCGTTCCCGCCACCGACACCGCAGCGCCGACTAGCCCCCCCCGCAACATTGCGCTCCCTCCCCTACCGATGAGTAGGGAGAGGTCGAATGCGCAATGCATAGCAATCCTGCAGGACGTGCTCGACGCCCTGCAAAAAGGTACAGATCCAGTCCCCATAGTCCTGAGGGGACTTTGGACGGAGCTGTACCAACACTGAAACACACATGGACGTTCCTGCGCCGTCGGTCCGCAGATCGCTCGCTGGGCTTCTCCTTCGGGAGTCCCACCCGGCAGGGCTCGATCGCACCGACGGACGAAGCAGATGACCCCACCGGACCAGCCGGGCGTCTCGCCCACCCCAGCCACCCGTCCGTAGTCGCGGACGGCGCCCGATCCCGCCACATGCGGCTCACGCCGCGAACGGCTTAACCAAGCCCCCCTAGGGGGGTTTGTGAGATAGTCATTGTCTTAAGGGTCATTCGCTATCCAGACGTCACTGAGATCACACCTGAAGAGCTACAGCAAGAAAAAAACATTAAAAAATGGATACCACGCCAGAAGAAGCCGCTCAAGTGATTGCACTACTGGAAACTGGACTACGACAGACTGAAGTTGCTCGGCGTCTGAATATCAGCCGTTTTCGAGTGCGTCGAGTGTTCCAGCGGTTCGAGGAGACTGGTGGCTACATCAGAAGGCATGGATCCGGGAGGCGACGCTGTACTTCCGGTTCGAAATAGACGCGGGCCGCCAATAACACATGCTGAGTCTCAGCCTTTCTTCTATCGCACATTGCTGTAGCTATTGTGCAATCCACGGTAACAACATACAGCAACCCTCTGTCCTTAGCATTTTTTGACTAGTTTTATTTTATTTTTATTCCCGTTATGTGAGCTTTATATAATAAATTACTTTTTTAATACAGTTGCTCAAAAAGTGGTACTTTTTGTGGCTGCGTAGCGTGCGAGAAGCTCAATTTCTCGCACTAGTGCTTTTTACTTTTTAGTTCCAAACTATACTTTCGAAACGCAGTAATTTTATATTAGATTTTTTACTTGGAAATTATGAAATTAAAAACGCTTACGAATACTAGGAGTATTTATTTTTGATCGCGTTAGTATGAAAGTCATTTTTGAAGCTGAAAATGTACGCATCTGTAGGTAGACCGCTTAACTCATTCCTCGCTTGCGCAGCGCGCGGGTGCAGGGGTATGACGATAACGGGGTGCGGGCGCCGGGGTTTGCCTTCCGCACGTCGCCCGCAGCCCGTTATAGTCATACCCCTGCACCCGCGCGCCGCGCAGGCGAGGACCGAGTTAAACGGTCCACCTATAGGTACCAGGAGCGCATACGCAAGCAGAAGTTTCGATGCAGCCACTAACAGTTGAGATCGAGGTACAATAATATAAATTTATTTAAAGAATTCATTAATATATAAATGACGAATATTAATTTATTATTTTTTCGCAATTGTATTAAAAAACGTCGTTTACAACACGTGTGAAATGTCTTTTACCACTCGTACCGAGTCTTGCCACTCGCTTTCAGCTCGTGGCAAGATACCTCGGTACTAGTGGTAAAAAGACATTCTTTTCACACTAGTTGTAAAATGTACTATTTCTTTCTTTCTTTTTCTAAATACACAGAACAGTCAGGGAGGCTCGCGGGCCGCCTGTTGCCGACCGCTGCACTATTTCATCAACTTTACAATTGTCACTTGACAATGCGCTGTACATTTCTGAATAGATAATGTAACACCATTGTTACTTACAAATCCAGAGATGGACACAGAGTAGTAATTGTCCGATCCAAATTGTCAAAATGGTAACATAGAAGTTGGTGTCCGCATCCAGTGTGGCAAATTCTTTAGTTATAATTATAAGAGAGCAAATATTCTTGTAAAATTAAGTTACTTGAAATCATTAAGGTAATTTGATGTAAGTATTACTCGTTGTTGGTGCCGATTGCTGGATAGCTAGCAATGAATTTAAGAGTCTACCTGTCCGTTTAGGTAAACAAATAAACACGTGACTTGGTAACTCAGACAAGCAGCAACACCACAAGGAACGGAAGAAAACAATAATTTGATTGACTGAATGAGACTCGAGACTTAGTTGATAACCTAAAACTCCTAAAAGTATAGAATAGTAAGGGCACGATAGAAAGCGCTACGCTTCGGGCAATAAAAATAATAAAATTGTTACGATAAATCGATACGCGACTAAGTCCCGTTAAGTAAAAATAATGTGTGAAAATCGTTTACGTTCGTTACATTTTAAATCAATACAGCATAAGAAAAGGGGAAACGAATCCGTTAGTTTTACGGTAATTTTCCGGCTAGACAAGGCAATGCGGAGCGAGTAATATCATAATAGAGGTAATAATAGTAGTTTATGTGACTGTACATAATGAAGGGCATTAAACACGAGTGTGGGTTTATGAAACGAGCCGAAGGCGAGTTTCATAATAACATCACACGAGTGTTTTAATGCCTTATTATGTACAGTTACATACACTACTTTATCTATCCACATATCATAAGCCTCCATGATGCATTCAGGAGCCGCAATTTATGACCGGCATCGCGGCGTTGTTTTCTGGCAGCTGTCATAGTTTTTTTTTTATTCAGATACAAACTAGAGTCGGATCCAACTACAACAATCATATTGTTCGATATATTACTTACGTGCGACATTTGTCAAATTTGTATGCAAATTGACAATTCATTTCGAACTAAACGTCATCTCGAGTGATATTAGAATAGAGGTTTAATCAAATTTCTTTGTTTTTCAGAGACGTTCGAAATTTGAATGAAATAATATTATCGAAATCGAAATTATTTAGCAATAATAACATTTTCACAGATAAGAGATTTGTTCTAACAAAACAGTCTATTTTTATGGTGGTCATAATGTGCGGTTCTTGAACGCATAATGGAGGGTTTATGATATTTGGATAGATAATAGTACATTATGATACAAGTGTGCTAAGTTGGTCATTACACTCGAGTCAGTTTTTAAGCCTGAGCCGAAGGCGAAGGCTTAATGGAGACGAGAAGTGTAATGACCAATGCTCACGTGTTTCATACGACGTTTTTCAACACATTTGCGAGGAAAAAAAAAAAAAAAAAAAAATATGAAAATGTTAAAAGATATGTAATGAAAAGGCACTAGTGCGATAATGTAATGTAAAAGTCACGGCATGGGTAATATTCTGCATTATTTTGCTAATATTTAAAAAGATATGTAATGAAAAGGCACTAGTGCGATAATGTAATGTAAAAGGCACGGCATGGGTAATATTCTGCATTATCAGTGTAAATACGCTGTAATAAGACCTACTTTACGAGCAGGTGTGTTGAAATAGTACATTATGATACAAGTGTGCTAAGTTGGTCATTACACTCGAGTCGATTTTTAAGCCTGAGCCGAAGGCGAAGGCTTAATGGAGACGAGAAGTGTAATGACCAATGCTCACGTGTTTCATACGACGTTTTTCAACACATTTGCAAGGAAAAAAAAAAAGAAAAAAAATGAATATGTTAAAAGATATGTAATGAAAAGGCACTAGTGCGATAATGTAATGTAAAAGTCACGGCATGGGTAATATTCTGCATTATTTTGCTAATATTTAAAAAGATATGTAATGAAAAGGCACTAGTGCGATAATGTAATGTAAAAGGCACGGCATGGGTAATATTCTGCATTATCAGTGTAAATACGCTGTAATAAGACCTACTTTACGAGCACGTGTGTTGAAAAATAAATTAATATTTTGTCGCCGATAGCATAAAATATCTCGCTTCGTATCGCCTTGGTTTGTTGGGGTACTAATATAATAAAGAGCAAAAGTATGAGATTGTAGCTTTGTAAGTTTGTATATAGGAGGTAATCTCAGGAACCAATAGGAAACATTACGCAAAACTCCGCGTAGGGAGCGACACTAGCAGAGTTGGCATTGTATCTCGTTCCCACTTGCGGTATTGTCTATGCATGCATCCTTATCACATTTGACAATCAATTGTGCATGTGTGTGTGAGTCCCTATCGTCCTCTACTGGTTTACGGTTTGTGCTAGTGCTGCACTCTGGCGGCAGAACATTGCAGTAATGTTCCTTATTAACCGATTTAAAAAAATATATCAACCTGTGTATAGGCTTTCTGAACGTAGAATTTATAGGCATCGATAATCACAAACTACGCGATCTCGATTCGCCAAGGAAATTGGGGCACGCTTCAGTAACAAAACACATTAACGCATTATCTGCGATTGGCTAATAATAAACAAGGTCAAACATATTTACCTAATAAAAGGATATGTTGATAAAATAATTATCGTAGGAGTTCACTATGCTATTGGTACAAATTATTATGTATTAATTTGCTTCTGGCCGCGACTCCTTCCGCGTGGAACTCGTTTACATCGTAGTTTCATACAAACTTTCACCCCCCATTTCAGCCAGTTAGGGGGTGATTTCCGGGATAAAACTTATGATACTTCTGGCCCTGTAGCATGGCGCACGCGATAAGTGACAGGATAGAGTATCCGTCCCTGGCTGACACCTTTCGATAGAACGTGACGACGCGCTTATCCTATCACTTATCGCGTGATAACGCCATCCATGCTACGGGGCCTGGAGTCACAAGTGTCCTTAGGCGACGGTCCTGCTTAACTTCAGGCAGGCCGTAAGCTTGTTTGCCACCAACGTTGTATAAAAAAAAAACAATCCGATGTCCTTCCCCGGGACTCAAAGTATCTCTAATCGCTATACCAAATTTCATCTAAATCGGTTCAGCAGTTTAAGCGTGAAGAGGTAACAGACAGACAGCCAGAAACATTTTCGCATTTATAATGTTAGTATGGATAGTATGGATTGGTGCTATTGGCCTAGGAATCGGAATCAATTATTATGTGTTATGGCTGCGGTCAGCGGCGTAATTATACCATATGGGGGCCCCTTCTTCAAAGTTAGGTAAATTCCTCATGTATTATGTGCCTAATTAACACATTAACGGTAACTTATCGTTACGCCCTGCAACATATGACGCACGTAATTGAGTAATATAGCAAGTAAGTATAACTATCTCGAGGCGAGGCGATGTCTCTGTCGAGCGGCTTGTAGAGGGCAGGATTGAGGGCACAAGAGCGCGCGGCAGATCGCTTACGAGATGGACTGACCAAATCAAGGCCGCGGTAGGTGCACAAGGAAGGCGGCCTTGAGAGACGAATGGCGACGGATTGTCAAGCTTGCCACTAAACCGACATGACGATCACGACCACTCTGCCAACAGCGAAGCGACTAATAAGAGATAACTATATATAACTGTATATAAGTACTATAAGCTAATGTATACTTTGTTTTTTATACTTGATCAACCGAGATTACAACATCTTCGTTGAAACTATGTCTGGTTTGACTTAGAACCTATTTCGTCCTTCTACTATCTCGACATATCTCATGGCGACCCTGCCAGGATGACTATCTCGACATATCTCACTCATGTGCCCAAGGCCTCTCGGACCGCGGGGGCTCTCGGTCCGGGGGCCCGTTGCATTTTGCCATTTTGCTCTGCCTCCCTATACTAGTAATTACGCCACTGGCAGCGGTCTTTTGAAAGGTACTTCCCCAGTTGCCCTACCTCTCTAACTTGTTTTTAAGTTAGGTTATATTTACAGAGCAGCAGCGACTAGCACAGTGAAGCCTCACCTTAAAACGGTAGCGTATTATAGTCAATTAGACGACTTATCGGGTTCCTCGGTCAATGGGGAATGGATGAAAATTTTAGAAGTGCCTGATTTTTTTTTGGTGTTAGTTTAGGAATAACCTTCCTTAACTCCAGAAAAAAATTGCAGTATTTACAGGTGCGGCAATTATTTTTGAAAAATAAACAGTTTCCTCACTTACGTTTTGGGTTTAGGACGGCGAATGAGAAACTTTCCTTGATTCGTCTCATATTACAAAAAATATTTTGAATATCTGACCCTAGCAATGACAAATATAGCTGCTGCAGCTGTCAATATCATTGCCAGGCTACCACGCATTTTCAACAAGGCAGTTTACCACGGATTTTCAAGATATTTTTTGTAATATGAGACTAATTAAGGAAAATGTGTCATTCGCCGTCCTAAACCCAAAACGTAAGTGAGGAAACTGTTTATATTTTTCAAAAATAATTGACGCACCTGAAAAGTCTGCAATTTTTTTTCTGGTGTTAAGGAAGGTTATTCCTAACACCAAAAGAAAATCAGGCACATCTAAAATTTTCATCCATTCCCCATTACTTCAGGAGATCATCGAAAAACACAACATACCTTCTTTAACAGGATTAACTATAAATTGCGTATTATGGCCATTTAGGACTCTTTAGTCACTAGAAAAATTGCTTTCAAAATCGATAACTAAGGTTCTAAATAAATTGAGTACACGAATTGTGTAATCCAATTTGTGCAATTAGTCACCAACTTATGTAAACACCGGTTTATTTATATGTTAAACATAACTGGTGAGTGTTGATAAGGAAACCACTTACTTTCCCAAGAAACTCTTGAGTAAATATCAATTAGAACGAAGGAAAATAACATTATACATTTTAATGTAAGTGCGTTTTCGAGAAAAACTCTTTAAGGTGAATGATGATTATGCCAAGATTACATTTATGGTGAATAAAATTATGGATTTCATAAGTAACCCAGTTCACTTAACTACGTAAATTAAAAACTTTATTGTACAATACGATTAATAGTAGTTTATGTGACTGTACATAATGAAGGGCATTAAATACGAGTGTGGGTTTATGAAACGAGCCGAAGGCGAGTTTCATAATAACATCACACGAGTATCTTAATGCCTAATTATGTATAGTTACATACACTACTTTATCTATCCACATATCATAAGCCTCCATGATGCATTCAGGAGCCGCATATTATGACCGTCATCGCGGCGTTGTTTTCTGGCAGCTGTCATAGTTCTTTTTTAATTCAGAGACAAACTAGAGTCGGATCCAACTGTCATATCGTTCGATATCTTACTTACGTGCGACATTTGTCAAATTTGTATGCAAATTGACAATTCATTTCGAACTAAACGTCATCTCGACTGATATTAGAATAGAGGTTAAATCAAATTTCTTTGTTTTTGAGACGTTCGAAATTCGAATGAAATAATATTATCGAAATCGATATAATAACATTTACACAGATAAGAAATTTGTTCTAATAAAACAGTCTATTTTAAATAAACAAATCCGCAATAGCGGACCACCTACTACCAGTGGATCGAATCATTGGATTGAGTTGCACAAGCCCGAAATCCTCTCTACTGAACGCCACTACTACCCGCGGATGGTACGAGAGGCAATTGAAATCAGGAAACACCCGAAGAACTTCAATAGGGATGATGGTTTCAATTTATCGGCGACTTGGGGACCAGTGATTCAGAAACTGAAATCTCGTAAATCTTCGGATCTGTTCGCGGATACTGTAAGTGTTGTGTGCCGTGCCCTAGACAATTAACATTAAAATGGATGGGTAGTGGACTTATTTCGGGTGTACCCTCCATGTTTTTATCGACTTTTGGAGGGTAGTGAAATATTGTAAACCCATATCTCTGTTGACAACTTGCTGGGACGACAGTTATCTGCGACCATGACCGGTGCAACCCGTGTCGAAACGTCAGAAATAAAGGAAAATAAATATCGCGTTAGACCCGGATTAAACAGTATTTAAAAACAGTCTATTTTTATCGTGGTCATAATGTGCGGTTCTTGAACGCATCATGGAGGGTTTATGGTATTTGGATAGATACAATCAGTTAACGATTCTGATGTTAGCTACTAGTAGCGCCGCAAAGGTGTCAGAGGGGTCGGACGGGTGCATACCCGTACCCGCATGGGAGGCGATTCGAGGCTAACTTCAGACACGCAAAATTTTGTGCCGCATACTGTACAGGTTATATACAGGCACAAAGTCGAACTTATACCTGGTAAGGGATTTCGTCCAGATATTATTTGAGCAATTGAGTTGAAGTTTATAGCTAAACGTTTTTATAGTGAAACATATCGATACTAATGGTTCACTAATGTTTCCCAACCTAACGTTTGGCAACCTGATTAATTTCGCATCTTTTCATTTCCCAACCTCTTAATATTTCTGAAACTGTTAAATAATTCAGGATTTTTATAAACTAACCTAACCTATAGGGTTCTACATGATGGCCCTGAAATAAATCCTGAAATATTTACAGGTTTAGAGTTTGGGAGATGAAAAGTTGCGAAATGAATCAGTTTGCCAAACATTAGGTGCAAAAAGAAGGTGTTCCCAATAATATTATAAATGCGAAAGTGTGTCTGTCTGTCTGTTACCACTTCACGCTTAAACCGCTGAACCGATTTAGATGAAATTTGGTATAGAGATATTTTAGGTCCCGGGGAAGGACATTTGGATAGTTTTTATCCCGGAAATCACCCCCTAAGGGGCTGAAATGGGGCTACGATATATCATCCCCTAAAGGAGGGAAATGGGGGGTGAAACCTACGATATAAACGACTTCCACGCGGACGGAGTCGCGGGCAAAAGCTAGTTTGGATATATCTGTTATGTATATGGCATTGTTGATAGGAAAAACAAGTTTTTGAACTTCGCAAACGGTTTACCGCGATAGGTAAACCGGTGCGGTTTTTCTTATGGAAAGATAACACTTGGTTCTGAAACAGCTCCTTGTACAATACTAGCATGAAATGCTAGATAAGTTGTGCATGTATGCTAGGTTGGAATACTTGCGAGCGATTATTTCGAACTGATAATATAGATTAGGAAAACAAAACTTGTGATACATGTATCTTTCATAGAATATTTGGTGCTTCTACTAGTATCTATGTATTTGGGCATGATGACTGCAACTTCAGTTTGCTTGAATGTTGAACTAGAATTTATATCTATCCATATCCAGCTTATATTAACAAATATTTGTAAGATGACTAATAGGATTTGCATAGTCCAAATTTCATATTGAATTTTGAATAAGTACTTGCTTTAAAATTATACAGTGGGAAATACAACCTATGTGGATAGAATATAGATTAACGGCCTCCGTAGCCCAGTGAGTAGTGACTCTGCCTACGAAGCTGGAGGTCCCGGGTTCGAATCCCGGTCAGGGCATTTATTTGTGTGTTTATAACGAATATTTGTTCCTGAGTTATGGATGTTATATATGTATATAAGTATCTATATGTATTTATCTATTATATATATCATCGCCTAGTACCCACAACACAAGCCTTACTGAGCTTACCGTGGGCCTAGGTTGATTTGTGTAAGATTGTCCCATAATATTTATTTTATTTATTTAAATTTACAAGCATATTTCCTTAAATTAGTCATTTAGTAACTTGCTCATTGAGGGGTTTCCTAACCAGGTATTTTTTTGTGACAAATGGTGACAGTTATCTTTCCTTACTTTAGCTACGGTAGCCTAGTGGTTCAGGCATGCGGCTGTCAAGCGGTGGTCGTGGGTTCGAATCCCGGCTCGTACCAATGAGCTTTTCGGAACTTATGTACGGCATATTTACCGTTAGCTTTTCGGTGAAGGAAAACATCGCAAGGAAACCGGTCCAATAATAATAAGGTCTAGTTTTCCCTCTGGGTTGGAAGGTAAGATGGCAGTCGCTTTCGTAAAACTATGCCTATGCCAAATCTTGGGATTAGGTGTCAAAGCGGACCCCGGGCTTTTTTAGGGCACAACCGGGAATAAACGCTAGGAGGATGATGATGACAGTAATCTTTCCTCTCAGTTGCACATACATTAATTAACTATTACTTCCCATTAGTATTTTTACTATCGTTTCTTGAGTGGAAACACAGTAAAATGTTTAAAAACCAATTACAGCATCATTAAATATAATAAAATGTTTTTTGCAACAGGGTAAGTGAGTAATATCCAAAAACACATACCCTCTCCTCTAGGTGTGTAACGCCAGCCAAACTTTGATAAAATGTTGGCGTGTCCAACTCTTGCACATGCCCAGCATTGGCTTTCCCTGACAGAAGCCATTTAGAGAGCACCGTCGCATCCTTATGTATAAGTAGCCATGAACGGAACTGCTCAAATGTGACTTTATCATTTGGTCCGAACAGACTGGTAAGTATCTCTGCGCTGCGGTGTGGTCCGGTAGATGGCAGGGATATGTTCTCCATGTGCAAAGCACTGGCAAAGTCCCATTTATAAATGTAGGTGCCATTGTCGCCTTGATTGTTAACATATAATGTCCATAAGAACCTGAAATTAATTCTAATATGAGAAGGATGGTTAACCTTTTCAGCCCCAAAGACGGATATATATATCCGCACCACTGGTTCTCCACCAATGACAGATTAATCGGTCAAGAAGTACAGTGCGGTAGCAATCTCCATGCATTGACATTAAGGTCTTCGCTAATGTCATGTTGACATGGTGTATTGTTGATAATTTTTCTCTTTGACAGCATGTTGAAAAGGTTAAGGCAACTTATTACCAAATTGAAATAAAGATGAATGCATGGAATAAACTAGGAAAAATATTTTATCTTGGTTGGTTGCATTGTTAATCAGTTTAAAAACAGACTTGACAAACTATCTATACCAGTGTGAACCTGTGCTAAGTGAACTATGATTTAGATGTATCAGCGGCAGCTGCCTGTCTAAAATAAAATAGTAATAATTACGTGTTACTCTCAATATGGAATAATAAAATAATAACTATGCCAAATTGATTAAATCAATGCTAAAATATTACCCAATATTTAGAATAACTCAAAGAATACCTATGGATATAAAGAGAAGTTAATATATCTTATCAAAACAATAACAATTTAACCTCCAAAAACAAAGTTTTGTACAAATTTCAAAATCAACTGAACTTTTACTGAATTTCAAAAAGTTCCTAATTCAATGACACAAAATCGTAGTCTGGGTCCCAGGAGGAATAATGCGAAAATCAGCACCATCTAACCACAAGCATAAACTTTATTATAAACAACAATGTTAACTATTGTTTATTATCAAAATAATATACTATAACAAAAACTGGAAAAGACTGGATTTTAACTGACGGATGTTGATAAGGGCAGATAATACATAATTCTTTTTTAAGTATGTAATTTGCAAAGATAAATCTGTCCAAGTATTTTTATCTCTATATATAGTATGTTTACATTTACAAAGTCATGTCAACATGAGCACTTTCAAAGTTTTTTGAAGTATCAGCAGCTCCACAGCATTGTCAGCATTCGTAAACATTACTGAGTGCACAGAAAAGCAAACTAAATAAATATTTTAAGGTAAATATTGAGCATGGGAAATCACTAGAAAAGGTACAGTTTAGTGCTAGAATGGAATTCTTACTTGATTTTCTCCTCTAAGTTTCCTTTAGTTAGGACCACGATTCCACAGAGCAGCTCCTTGAAGGCGATTCCTCTCTTGGTGCCTCCGCAGGCCTGGTATAGCCAGTCGGCGACTTCGTAAGGCACTCCATCGCTTAGAACTTCGCGAACAAACGCTTCCAAGCTCAAGGACGTGCCGTTCGCGCCGGCACATCTCTTGAACGCCTCGCGAATACGCCTCAACTCGCTATCAGACACTGCAAACAATGATACGCGATTCAAATAAACTCAATTCATCTTCGACGCACTTAACTCCCAAAACAGCGCATACCTCGTTTCACTGCATCCTCGTAAGATATAAAACTAGGCTTTGAGTCTTTCGCACCCATATTCGCGAGTTTTCAGCAATCATAACATTTTTAAAACGGCAATAAACACAAAGAAAGAGAAAATATTACAGCTGACAGCTCACGTCGTACGATCCGTAGCCATATTGAATATTTTTATTTTTTTTCCACTTCCACATTCCGATTGTTTATGCGATTGGCCGATTTCGTGAGCGTTCGGTTTCACGATCATGAACTGTATAAATTCAGTAAGGAGCTTTGTTTGTGATTCTTATAAGAGAAATGTATTTATATATTAAAATAAGAGATTCTTATTAATATATTTTATTCTTATTATATATTAATTCTTATTTGAAGGCACTTCAATGTATCAATTATGATCAATTACAACGATTAGTTTTATAACATAATCGATGCCTTCAAAAGAAAATGATTCGTCTGTTAGTCTTGTTTAGTCTGTGGCAACCAGCTGATAAATTGACAAATTTGACAACTCATCTCGTTATTGATTGATGTTTCCTAGTTTTGTTGTACCTCTTGTTATTGTTTTCATTTAATACCAAGCCAACTCTATTACTAAATCAAAATCTTTCGCTATTCCAGCTACATCTGCCGCCATGAGTGTAATAAACATATCAGGAGTTAATCGGGATTAAGCTTCGTTCTTGTTTTGTAAATTATTTGAACCGTAAATGTCCGTGTCTTTGTGCGTTTTGAGTATAGAAATAGACGAGGACCTTCCTGACATGGGCGACAGTCCCGCTGAAATCGGTAAGCAATATCAGCTCAGCAATAAACTCTGGTAAACATAAGTTATAAAGGTCTATAACTTTTCTTTGTTCCCTCTTTGACAGTAACTTTTTTTTTGTGATTGCATATAACATACTGTTGTATTTGCTATAAGGACCTACCCAAGTATTTACCGTGTCGGGACATAATCATTAGAACAACACTATCTCTTTCACATTTGCACGTTTCTATGGTGTGTGAGTTGCAATAATAATTAATAGCAGGTAGTATTTACTTTACTTTACTGGACATACAATAAGAGGACCGGAGAAATGGAGCAAAATTCTAACAACATGGTACCCAAGAGGATGCAAACGGAATAGAGGCAGACAATTCAAAAGATGGGAGGATGAAATTATAGAAATGGCCGGCAAGACGTGGACCAGAGTGGTCACAGACAGGGAGAAGACTGGGGGAGGCCTTTGCCAGTAGGCACACAGAAATGTAATATTTTGCGGTTACTGTAGTTTTAAGTATGTTATTGTAACTTTCTGAACAGAGGCTATAAATAAATAAATAAATAAGTATTTACTTTATACAAAAAATATTTTAGTGCCCAAATCGTCACATAATACCATGCATGATGGTATTGATATTCTGTATATATATTTGAGAACAATTAGAGTAAGAATAGATGTATAAAATGAAGATAAATTAATATTAAACTCGGTAAGTGTAACCTTGTGCTGCCCAATGTTCTATAAAATGAACATCCAATTTTAATGGAATTTAGATATTTCATAACACACTTAAAATCCTATTTTCTTTGTTTCATTCAATTTACTGTGACCCGAGTCTCAGAGAAATGATACAAACCAGTGAAGATATCCAACAGCTTTATATTTCTGCCAATAGTTACAATGATTATTTAATCCAAATAGCCTGATATCGTTCAGGAGGTAACATTAGGAACAAAATAAACTCATTTTTATTTCCCAATTGATTTAATTCAAGTTTCACTGTCCAAATTTTCGTGTGGTAGACAGAACAAGGTAAAATATTATTGACATTTTATTTACACCATAACTCCTAGAATCTGCCAAAGAGCTGAAGAAGAAGGATCGGGGCGAGCGTGAATGCAAAACAATCACTGTGGAGACGTATGCCAGCGTCTTGCTTGGGCCCAATCCAGACATTGGTAAGTACATGTTTTGAACATTTAATGTGAAAAATTTAACATTTTTGTTAATTTTTCTATATTTCAAATTTATTTTTACTAGGAATGCATTGGCATGAAACTTCATTCAACAGACTCAAAAATGTTGTTTATATTATAGTACAATGTACAATAATAATAAAATATTAATTTGTTATTATAAATAAATATTAAAATAAATATTATGGGACAATCTTACACAAATCAACCTAGGCCCACGTTACTACGTTACTTAACGTTATTATTTCACTATATATTTCACAATAGAAAATCATGAAACACAATGAATTTATTTTTGTTTTCTACAATTTCCACTACCATAGAAAAAATACTTACTTTAGGAAAAAATGGGGCGGCTACTTTGATCATTTAGAATGTAGTATAAAAGCAAAAGTATTTGAAATTAAGAAGATTTTATAGAGTATACAGCAAGATAGATAACTAATATATTCACTGCCACAGTTCACCCACAAGTAAAAACAATGATTTCGGAGAAATACCTATTTTATCAAAGTCGCCCCGCGAATCAAAGTAAGCCCATTCTACAGTACCCAAAGGTTGTCTGGAAGAGATCACTCATTATCATTAGCGACAAGACCGCCAGAAATCTCTTTTGATGAACAATAGATATTATAACCGGTTCATAAGTAAATTTTTAAAGATAAGATAAGATAAGATAAAAATCATTTATTCAAGTAGGATTTTACAATCACTTTTGCATCGTCAAGGTTTATATTGTACAATATCATATCTATTCGGTTACACAAACTCACATATACATTCGATTAATTAATATGTCACCTAATTCTAAATAATTCAATGTGGTTATTACATGTCTGTTTCGATTCTTATCTATCAACACATTTCATAAGTTTGATTAATACATGAGGAAGCAAAAGAGAACAAAAAAAAGAAGTTATTTGTATAGTCCTGTAAGAGGCCAGTCATTTTTATCATTTAAATACTCTTGAACGGTATAATATGCCTTTTTCAGTAAAAAAGTCTTTAAATATTTTTTTATTCTAGGAAACGGTAACTCTAGCGCTTCCTTGGGTAGTTTATTGTAGAAACGTATGCATTGACCCAAAAAGGATTTGCTGATTTTACTAACTCGAAACTTGGTTATTGCAATTTTGTGTTTATGTCTCGCACTATGCATTTTATGGAACGAACATTCTTTAGAGCATATATAATGGTATCATAAATGTACTGTGATGCCATTGTTAAAATATTTATGTTTTTGAAATGTTCTCTCAGTGATACACGTGAGCCCATGTTGTATATCGACCGTATTGCTCGTTTTTGCAAAACAAAGATGGTTTGTATATCAGCAGCTTTACCCCAAAGTAAAATTCCATATGCCATTACGCTGTGGAAGTAGCTGAAATACACTATTCGGGCAGTTTCTACGTTAGTTAGTTGTCTAATCCTTCTGATTGCATAAGCTGCTGAGCTAAGTCTATTTGCGAGAGCAGATATGTGTGGACTCCACTGCAAATGTTTATCAAGAGTCAAACCTAAAAATAAAGTTTTGTCTACTATTTCTAAACATTCCTTATTAATATATGTTATCACTAACCGGCTTTACATTAGGTAAAGTAAATCTTACACATTTAGTTTTTTTGGAATTTAGTAACAGATTATTCACAGTAAACCAATTCAAAATGTTGTCAAGGGTATTTTTTATGTCATTATAATTTTCAGAATGTCGATTAACTTTGAAAATTAAGGAAGTGTCATCTGCGAATAATACAATTTCACAAGCGTCTTTTACAATACTTGGCAAGTGGTTTATATAGACTAAGAAAAGGAAAGGTCCTAAAACACATTTATACACACTTTAAACACATAGCCAGTCCCAAACAACACGGTTTTATGCAGCATCGCTCCACTAGTAGTAACCTAATAAGTTATTCCGAATATCTCTGCTCCGCCCTGAATACAAGAACCCAAATAGATTCAATTTATACAGATTTCGCCAAAGCGTTCGACACAGTTGACCATAATATTCTCGGTATCAAAGCGTAACATATTGGAATTCATGGTTCATTACTTCGTTGGCTAAAATGTTACCTTAAAAATCGATCACAGGTCTCCCTTTTTCTGCTACTTCTGCATTCTGGTGTTCCTCAGGGATCCAATTTATGCCCACTTTTGTTTCTGATATTTATAAATGACTTGTTGGCTTCCACAAAATGTAGCACCTTAGCATACGCTGACGATTTAAAGATATTCAATAAGGTCAAAAACGTTGATGATTGTTACTCTCTCCAAAATGATTTGCATATGTTGAACGAATGGTGCATCGAAAACAATATGACACTAAATGTAAAAAAATGCAATATTATCACATTCACCAAAAATAAAAAGACTATATTATTTGATTATAGCATAAATAGGATATCTTTACAGCGTGTTTCTGTAATCAGGGACCTTGGAGTCTGGTTCGACTCTAAACTTACTTTCATTGCACATTATGATCATATTCACGCACGCACGCACGCACGCACACACACCAAAACAAAAATAAAAATTGTTTGAGTTAATACAGACCTAACATATGTAATCTTTAAATATAATGTAAGTAACAGTAACCTAACCTAACAATAGCCTAACTTAACAGTAATCCAAATATTATTACTTTTTTACTTTTTAATATATTTTATAAGTACTTAAGTCAGTTGTTCTTAACAACTTTCTGTTCATGTTTACGGGCAACCACTGGGGGCTGCAACACAGTGTAAACTAACGCAGTCTCCAAGGCTCCAGTTGTAACAAACTTATGTTTTTGAACAATAAAGATTTATTACTATTACTATTGTTGAAAAAACATACAGACTATCAGGATTCATTTATAGAACCATAAAACCCTTCAAAAATATCAATTGTATGTTAGCCATATATTTCGCATCAATTAGAAGCTGTCTAGAATATTGTTCCACTGTTTGGTCACCCTATTATAATAACCATATTGATCGTATAGAATCGGTTCAAAGGAAATTTATGCGTCATTTAGTGTATAAATTGCGACTCAAACGAAAACTACCGACATACGAAGACAGACTACAACATTTCAAAATTGAAAGTTTGCAAAATAGAAGAAGAGTAAATGAATTGGCAATACTATATAAAATTATTAATAATAAGTTAGACTCTGATCTCATTTGTAATTTACAGTTTCGAGTATATTCTAGACCAAGTCGCAGTCCTGCTCAGTTTCTATTACCAGTAGCTTCCAACAATGTCACCCTACACATTCCCCTGGCTCGTATGTGTACATCCTACAATAATATCTGTAATGAAATTGATATATTCCATTTAAGTTTCAATAAATTTAAGACTTGCGTTGCAAAATTGTCCCATAGTTAGATATGTTGATTTTTATTACACGATCTCATTAATGTACTGTATAATCTCAAATACTTAAGTTAGTTTAAGTTAATTACAATAAGTTAGACTCTTGCTCAATTACCTCATCTCGATTTGTTATTTTAGTAGCTAGTATTTTGTGCTTGGTTGTTATAGAAATGTAAATTTAATATTATTTTCTTAGAACTATGCTAATTATGTGTATAATAATTTACATTTTGTTACCTTGCCTGAATAAATAAATAAATAAATAAAATGGATCCCTGACCTGAGGTACTCCTAGTCTAATAGGGAAGAAATAGAGAAGAAAAAGAATAGAAAATAAATAAAAAAGTCCAATAATTGTCATGGGTTTTGTATTGTTTTGTTTGATTTTAGAATAAATGAAAAATCGAATCTATTATCCAAATCGCTTAAAGTATTTTTTTTTCAAGAAAGAAATCTGAAGGAATGTTAAATCAAGCTTTGTTTAAAGGTATTCTGCCCACCAGTTCGCGCCGTTCGCCCCCTAAAGACAGCGTCATACCAGACGACGATGACACCATCAGTTTCTTTTGCGGCAACCCTCTTGTCGAGGTCACTAAGGGGGTGTTGCACTTGTACAAGGAAAAGTGAGTATGCTGCATTATTATTGCCCGCGTTCCTACGCCCGCTACACGGAACGCAAGCGAAGCTGCGGGAAAAGACATAGCATATGTCCATCTTGAAGGTCCATTCTCATGACAATGGAGAAAATACAAAAGTCCTTCGTGAGGTTCTTGTTTAAAAAAATGTATTTTTCACTTCTCATGCTCGCAACGTTCGCCTTTGTGCTGGATGTATGCTGCACAAAATGCCACTTTCATGCTCTAGTGCACAAAGTAAATTTTTTTTAAAGATAATCGGGCCTAACAGCCACAAAAACTATAAAACTTCGTAAAATAAACTTGTCATTTGATTTGATTTGCTTTAATAAATTTCACATCAGAGTCAATTATTATTTTAAAACGTATTAGGTGCGTCCACACAAAACGCACGCTCACCCGAGCCCTCCGCAAGCTCAACCGAGCCGCTCAGGCGAGCGTGCGGAGGGCTCGGGCGAGCCGCTCGGGTGAGCGTGCGGAGGGCTCGGGCGAGCCGCTCGGGTGAGCGTGCGTTCAGTGTGGACGCACACCGCGAAAATAATTTTCACGTTATTCATTTGAAAACGATAAATAAATAAATAAGTACATTGCCAGTAGCATGGCGCCGCGGCCCCTTTGATTTCGCCCAAAAAGCCGACAACGCTCGGGTGAGCGTGCGGCCACACAAAACAACCGTCCACACCGGCTCGGCTCAGGCGCGCCGATCGCCGTCCACACTTAGCGCGCACGCTAGGGCGAGCCGCGCTCGGGTGAGCGTGCGTTTGGTGTGGACGCACCTATTGAACCATTAAATGACTTGGCAGTATGAAGTACCTAAGTCTAATATCACGTGTCGAAAAGTAAACATAAAAACTCTTAAAAGTTAAGTGACGGGAATGAGCTATTATTTAATTTAATTTTGCAACTGTTTGTTATTTTCTCGCAATCGAAGTGAAAAGCAGTGTGTATAACTCGGGCATAAATTAGCCATTTAACCCCTCGACTTAACTATCCACCCTCGCCGGTGGCTCGGGTGGATATAAACGTCTCAGGTTAAATGGCTCGTTTTATGCGCTTGTTGTACAATCTACTATTTACTATCCCTATCTCTATCCGACACCGTATGTATTGGGTATGGTGGGCTATCAATAAAATATCACCCTGGTGCGCTTCTTTCTCCGATTACTGAAAGGCAATGCTACTAACAGCTACCTGTTAGCGCAGGTATATCTAAATGCCCCTTTCGAAGGTGCCCGCCTTGTCGGGGCGGGGGGGCTTAGTAACCGTGGACTGGTCACCAACGGCGAAGCTAAGAGGCACCCAGGGCCGGCCTGTTTGGGCTGCCGGCTGGCCCGATGAGGGCGCTCCTAGCGGGCTTGCCCAAGCCTGCTTAGGATGCGTTAGGGAGGGACCGCAGAAGAAGAGGAGTGCCAAAATCGTGCCAGTATAGGAACCGGATACAACCGCCTACATAGAAAGTTAGGCCAGGAACGCACTAAGTGGCTAGCAGCGTGCGGCTACCCGTGCGGTTGGACAAAACATATGAAACCGCAAACGCAAAATCTCTATTACGCACTATGCGGTTGGCCGCAACCGCATGCGGTTAACCGCTTAGTGCGTTCCTGGCCTTACAACCTCCCGAACTTTTCCTCTTTAGTCATCATAATATAAGTATTAAAAAAACCGGTCGAGTGCGTGTCGGCCCACGCGCTGTGTAGGGTTCCGTTCCGTTAACTTGTTATGTCTACTTAGTTGTGATGGTTTTCCGTTTAACTTCATTTCATTTGCTGTTGTCATGAATTTATCGTGTTATTCCCCATACGTAACCAAGCTACATAACCAGCACTCGCAAATTCGCGAAAAACTAGGTAGGTTAGTTTTGTTAGGCGGGGCTCCGTCGAGTATTTTAGCTGGTAACCATTTCAAATCAATACTTCAATAGTAAATGTTTCGCTCTAGCAGGGGGAGGATGGGGCACTTGACTATAACAAAAAGTTGCATTTTAAAGCTTAATATTACGCAAATGGATTCCTGAGTCTTAAAATGATTTTTGAACGAGCTATCCAACAGCAGACTTATTATTTTAAAAGAACGCGACAATGCTTAGACATTGGCAGTCTTTATAATTTACCAGTCTGACACTATCCACGTTTTTAGCGAGCTGAAAGAGGCTCCCGAAGCCAAGATGCTGTGCCTCCTCTCCGTGCCGGGTGCTCTGGGCGCCAGTGACCTGCTCGCGTTCGCGGCGGCCTGCCAGCAGGACATCGCGCACGTGCGCGTGCTGCGCGACGGCTCGCCCGACCACTACATGGCTCTGCTCACGTGAGTGGCTTATTTACTGTGTGAGCTCCCAAAGCCAAGATGCTGTGCCTCCTCTCCGTGCCGGGTGCTCTAAGCGCCAGCGACCTGCTCGCGTTCGCGGCGGCCTGCCAGCAGGACATCGCGCACGTGCGCGTGCTGCGCGACGGCTCGCCCGACCACTACATGGCTCTGCTCACGTGAGTGGCTTATTTACTGTGTGAGCTCCCAAAGCCAAGATGCTGTGCCTCCTCTCCGTGCCGGGTGCTCTAGGCGCCAGCGACCTGCTCGCGTTCGCGGCGGCCTGCCAGCAGGACATCGCGCACGTGCGCGTGCTGCGCGACGGCTCGCCCGACCACTACATGGCTCTGCTCACGTGAGTGGCTTATTTACTGTGTGAGCTCCCAAAGCCAAGATGCTGTGCCTCCTCTCCGTGCCGGGTGCTCTAGGCGCCAGCGACCTGCTCGCGTTCGCGGCGGCCTGCCAGCAGGACATCGCGTACGTGCGCGTGCTGCGCGACGGCTCGCCCGACCACTACATGGCTCTGCTCACGTGAGTGGCTTATTTACTGTGTGAGCTCCCAAAGCCAAGATGCTGTGCCTCCTCTCCGTGCCGGGTGCTCTAGGCGCCAGCGACCTGCTCGCGTTCGCGGCGGCCTGCCAGCAGGACATCGCGCACGTGCGCGTGCTGCGCGATGGCTCGCCCGTCCACTACATGGCTCTGCTCACGTGAGTGGCTTATTTACTGTGTGAGCTCCCAAAGCCAAGATGCTGTGCCTCCTCTCCGTGCCGGGTGCTCTAGGCGCCAGCGACCTGCTCGCGTTCGCGGCGGCCTGCCAGCAGGACATCGCGCACGTGCGCGTGCTGCGCGACGGCTCGCCCGACCACTACATGGCTCTGCTCACGTGAGTGGCTTATTTACTGTGTGAGCTCCCAAAGCCAAGATGCTGTGCCTCCTCTCCGTGCCGGGTGCTCTAGGCGCCAGCGACCTGCTCGCGTTCGCGGCGGCCTGCCAGCAGGACATCGCGCACGTGCGCGTGCTGCGCGACGGCTCGCCCGACCACTACATGGCTCTGCTCACGTGAGTCAGCTCCCAAAGCTAAGATGCTGTGCCTGCTCTCCACGGGGCGACGGCTTGCCCGAACACTACATGGCTGACTGTTTCTGTTTACTGTGTTCAGCCTCCTCTCCATGCATGAAAATAGTATCCCTCTCTTTCCATTTAGCACAGTGTAAAAGGAACGAGAGTTGTGCTAGTGAAACAGTGACTCAGTTGATCACAATGGAGATCAAGACACAACTCCGCTAAAACCATTCGACGGTAATTCAGATGGTAGTCGTAGCCGCGGTAGGTTCACTTCGGTGGATTGACGGTGTTCAGAATGACCTCAAAGCGATCGGAGTTAGTCGCAGGAGAGACATGGCCAAGCACAGACCAGCATGGCGATAAATGCTCGACCAGATGATGATGATGAAAGAGACGAGAGTTGTGCTAGTGAGGTAGTGACCCAGTTGATCAGAACCGACGTCGAGAAATACTTAAGGACCCTCGACCGTAGTTACACAACAAACCACTGAAATTTCCTTTGTCTCCCCTCTGCAGTTTCCGCAGCAACGAAGCCGCGCGCGAGTTTCACAGCGCCTTCGACGGCGTCCCATACAGCAGTCTGGAGCCCGCGGCGCTGTGCCGAGCGGCGTGGGTGTCCCGCGTCAGCTGCGCGCGCTCGGGGGCGGCGCCGCCCGCGCACACCGAGCTGCCCACGTGCCCCGTGTGTCTCGGTACGTGTGTAACTGGCTGATGGGATCGAACCTGTAACTTCCTTGGAGTGGCTTCTTTCATAAAGCTGCAAGTTACAATTTTACCCCGTAAAACCGTCGTAAAGTGCTACGTACTGTGAAGAATTTCGTGCATTGACTTTGACTTACCAGTCACTGAATTTGTGTCGCGCACAGATATACTTTTGCTTGCGGTCAAGGAATCGTGTGCGAGTCGAGACAATATATTTGACTTTATGCTTTTCACGTAATATGTTATCAACTACGAGCGCAGCGTTAGGAAATCGTTGGCAGTGTATATGCTAAGTTGTGGTAGCCCCTTGGTAAAATCATGTCTAATTTCGCAGAGCGCATGGACGAAAGCGTCGCCGGCGTGCTAAGCGTGCAATGCGCGCACGCGTTCCACGCGGACTGCCTCGTGCGGTGGCGCGACGCGTCGTGCCCGGTGTGCCGCTGCGCGCAGACGCCCGAGCCGCGCGGGCACGCGCGATGCGCCATGTGCGAGCTGGAGCAGGAGTCCACAGGTACTTATACACACAACCAATTTGTTGTTCGGGTATAGAAGATAATTTACTGGGCAGTTGCTGAGGCCAAAAGGAATTTGAAAAAACTGAAATTACCAAAGGGTGTGACGAATGCTGTTTTCTCAATATTCTTTTCGTGGACAGATATGTAGATGATAGAAAACATAGATAAGTTTGGGTAGCTACATGCGTGCTGCGCCATGTGCGAGCTGGAGCAGGCGTCCACAGGTACCTAAAAAATCTTCTATAGAGGGTATAGTGTCAATCAGGTATGGGAAGCTAGATTACTGGGAAATTGCTGAAGCCAAAAGGAATTCGAGGAAATTAAAACGACCAAAGGGTGTGATGAATGCTGTCTTCTGTATATGCTTTTCATGATAGATGATAGAATACTAAGAATCCATAGGTAAGTTAAGTAGCAAAACATGCGCACGCACGCTGTGCCATGTGCGATCTGGAGCTGGGGTCCACAGGTACAGCACAATTACGGGACAGTTGCAGATGCCAAATGGAATTTGAGGAAATCGAAGTATATTATTTTCAAAAACAGATATACGGTAGAATGTATGCGGCTAAGCATATTTTTCTGAGCGTATGGACGAGAGTAGTGGGCGTGCGTGGCGCTCGTCGTACCCGCATAACCACAAGCCGCGAGATCACACGCACATAGCCATGCTGCTGCCACTTGCGAGCTAGAAAAGGACCCTTCAAATACCACAACACAGGCCCCGTTGTTCAAATTCATATGTAAAGACTCATCATTTTCGGGCATCTCATGTATAAAGCGCCAGATTTTCTAGACTGGGATTTAGGGCCCAATTGGAATATTGGGAATTAGAATGCTTCCAAGGGGTGTAATAAATGCTGTCTTCTGAATATTATTTTCGTTGACAGTTAAAGATGGTACGATGCATATGTATAACTTTAGATAGTTACTGTAGATTTTTGTAGTTAATTATTGTTATTATGTGCAGAAGAGGGCTTGGAGGACAGCCGCGACCACAGTGGCATTGCTGAAGGCCAGCCGGACGGTGAAGGTGGCTCGCTATGGATTTGCCTCATCTGTGGAAACGTCGGCTGTGGCAGGTAAGCTACAAAAACTTGTTCCTGTCTGCGGAGCGAGTTTACTCTGTGTAGCTTTCTTAAGGTCAGGTGTGACAGGCCGATTCTAGCTAGGTATTTGCAATTGTATTTTGGATCGAGCAAACTTACGAGCGAATAGTTGTTTTGCTAGTTAAAGTACCGAACTAAAAAACTACTAAATGGTTACACGATTACATAAAGGTCGCTCGATAGAAAATCAAATCGCAATTCGCGGTATATAAAACCGCGCTTGCGCGCTTAAAAAGATCGTTCATGCGGGTTGGCGATCCTCCCTTGCCTTCCATCCAACTTGTCCAGTATTGTAAATTACCTAATTTGCATCTAAATTGTTTATTTCTTTTCTAGGTACGAAAATGGACACGCTGCAAAGCATTTCATGGCGTCGAATCACACGTATGCCCTGCAACTGGGCTCAAACAGGGTGTGGGACTACGCAGGTATAACATTTATTTGCAATTCGCCTTCTCTTTTTCATTTTACCCACGAAATAAGCTGTCAGTTATAAATGCCTATTGCGCCGTTATACATTTCGTGTTACCAATTTGTTTTTACCAGTAAAACGCGGTGTTGTCCAGAAACATTTGTAATAATTAACTTTGCGCCTTACAATAGGCATGATGAGTATGATGGCTCATGTATAATTGATAACTTAGTGTTCTTGAAAGTTTAGAAAAAATATGCCATTCTTTTTATTGTCCAAGAGTAAATTTAAAACTACCAATAGATTCTTTCCGCTTTTATAGAACAGAACTGTACAACAACTATGTACCTAAACGCAGTATGTCGCGACCGAAACAGCAATTAGTACAAATAATAGTTGTGACGTCATACCCGTGTATCAATTAGTATGAAGCGTTTGGGCTGCCGCCAGCGAGGTCAATCTTTGTCTCAATGTTTTTGGGTATTTATGTTCTTTAATTGTAGTTGCTCCAATAAAAACATTTGTTCCTCTCCAATAACTAGCTCGAATAGCATCGTAAAAAAATCTTAGTCGTCATCCCTATTGTGAACTTTGCCCCCAGGCGACAACTTCGTCCACCGTCTCGTACAAAATAAGGCGGACGGCAAACTAGTGGCCGCGGACACGGGCGAGGCCTGCGGGGGAGACAAGCTCGACTCCGCGCAGCTGGAGTTCACGCACATCCTCACACAGCAGCTGGACAGCCAGCGCCAGTTCTACGAGAGCCGGATCAGCGAGTGAGTTATACAGTAACACGGGCGAGGCCTGCGGGGGAGACAAGCTCGACTCCGCGCAGCTGGAGTTCACGCACATCCTCACACAGCAGCTGGACAGCCAGCGCCAGTTCTACGAGAGCCGGATCAGCGAGTGAGTTATACAGTAACACGGGCGAGGCCTGCGGGGGAGACAAGCTCGACTCCGCGCAGCTGGAGTTCACGCACATCCTCACACAGCAGCTGGACAGCCAGCGCCAGTTCTACGAGAGCCGGATCAGCGAGTGAGTTATACAGTAACACGGGCGAGGCCTGCGGGGGAGACAAGCTCGACTCCGCGCAGCTGGAGTTCACGCACATCCTCACACAGCAGCTGGACAGCCAGCGCCAGTTCTACGAGAG
This sequence comes from Epinotia brunnichana, assembly GCA_963854355.1. Taxonomy (NCBI): domain Eukaryota; kingdom Metazoa; phylum Arthropoda; class Insecta; order Lepidoptera; family Tortricidae; genus Epinotia; species Epinotia brunnichana. Next base: position 14,329,834 of record OY977954.1, read on the forward strand.
CCGGATCAGCGAGTGAGTTATACAGTAACACGGGCGAGGCCTGCGGGGGAGACAAGCTCGACTCCGCGCAGCTGGAGTTCACGCACATCCTCACAGCAGCTGGACAGCCAGCGCCAGTTCTACGAGAGCCGGATCAGCGAGTGAGTTATACAGTAACACGGGCGAGGCCTGCGGGGGAGACAAGCTCGACTCCGCGCAGCTGGAGTTCACGCACATCCTCACACAGCAGCTGGACAGCCAGCGCCAGTTCTACGAGAGCCGGATCAGCGAGTGAGTTATACAGTAACACGGGCGAGGCCTGCGGGGGAGACAAGCTCGACTCCGCGCAGCTGGAGTTCACGCACATCCTCACACAGCAGCTGGACAGCCAGCGCCAGTTCTACGAGAGCCGGATCAGCGAGTGAGTTATACAGTAACACGGGCGAGGCCTGCGGGGGAGACAAGCTCGACTCCGCGCAGCTGGAGTTCACGCACATCCTCACACAGCAGCTGGACAGCCAGCGCCAGTTCTACGAGAGCCGGATCAGCGAGTGAGTTATACAGTAACACGGGCGAGGCCTGCGGGGGAGACAAGCTCGACTCCGCGCAGCTGGAGTTCACGCACATCCTCATACAGCAGCTGGACAGCCAGCGCCAGTTCTACGAGAGCCGGATCAGCGAGTGAGTTATACAGTAACACGGGCGAGGCCTGCGGGGGAGACAAGCTCGACTCCGCGCAGCTGGAGTTCACGCACATCCTCACAGCAGCTGGACAGCCAGCGCCAGTTCTACGAGAGCCGGATCAGCGAGTGAGTTATACAGTAACACGGGCGAGGCCTGCGGGGGAGACAAGCTCGACTCCGCGCAGCTGGAGTTCACGCACATCCTCACACAGCAGCTGGACAGCCAGCGCCAGTTCTACGAGAGCCGGATCAGCGAGTGAGTTATACAGTAACACGGGCGAGGCCTGCGGGGGAGACAAGCTCGACTCCGCGCAGCTGGAGTTCACGCACATCCTCACACAGCAGCTGGACAGCCAGCGCCAGTTCTACGAGAGCCGGATCAGCGAGTGAGTTATACAGTAACACGGGCGAGGCCTGCGGGGGAGACAAGCTCGACTCCGCGCAGCTGGAGTTCACGCACATCCTCACACAGCAGCTGGACAGCCAGCGCCAGTTCTACGAGAGCCGGATCAGCGAGTGAGTTATACAGTAACACGGGCGAGGCCTGCGGGGGAGACAAGCTCGACTCCGCGCAGCTGGAGTTCACGCACATCCTCACAGCAGCTGGACAGCCAGCGCCAGTTCTACGAGAGCCGGATCAGCGAGTGAGTTATACAGTAACACGGGCGAGGCCTGCGGGGGAGACAAGCTCGACTCCGCGCAGCTGGAGTTCACGCACATCCTCACACAGCAGCTGGACAGCCAGCGCCAGTTCTACGAGAGCCGGATCAGCGAGTGAGTTATACAGTAACACGGGCGAGGCCTGCGGGGGAGACAAGCTCGACTCCGCGCAGCTGGAGTTCACGCACATCCTCACACAGCAGCTGGACAGCCAGCGCCAGTTCTACGAGAGCCGGATCAGCGAGTGAGTTATACAGTAACACGGGCGAGGCCTGCGGGGGAGACAAGCTCGACTCCGCGCAGCTGGAGTTCACGCACATCCTCACACAGCAGCTGGACAGCCAGCGCCAGTTCTACGAGAGCCGGATCAGCGAGTGAGTTATACAGTAACACGAAAATGTTTGCCCAAAAAAGTACGCTACCCATAAGAGCGGCCGCCCATTGAGGCACTAGTAGCCGCCGCAAGTTGCGGAGGAGTTCCTTCATACATTTTGTATAGCATCGGCACACACCGAGCGTTTGAGTGGCCGCGTCCAAGCCCTAAGTCCCGGAAGTAGCCCGCGCTCGTTATCCTCTTGTTTCCTAGGCTAGCAGTGCTGTCATATGACGGGGACGTAGACTATCCGTCTCTTCCTAAGTGTTCTAATTAGAAAGAGACGGATAGTCTACGTCGCCGTCATATGACGGCACCGCTAGCCTAGGAAACCAGAGCTTGTTTAGTGGCTGTACTGTGCGGCCTCTCTAAACGTGATCATATTATAGATTGTGAGTGCTAATTTGCTTAATCTACCAAAAGACACTTGCTGCGGCAATGTTTACTCAAAAAAATGTACACGTGGTACTCACTACTTGCGGACGAGTTTTATGTGCCGGATAGCGACCACTTAGCTGAGTTGGTAAACAGAAAGGAAATTTTCTCTTTTTTTTGTAGTAAATTCCTATTCTATAACTACAAATTATACAATTCTATAACTACGGCTGACTGTTTTAATAGGCTCTATATAATTGATGTTATCTTCAATTGAAAAAACGTTGTCCTTCAGGTGGTCGTATGCATTATTGATTGTAGTTATAGAATAGGAATTTACTAAAAAAAACGAGAAAATATGCTTTCTGTTCACCAGCTCAGCTAAGTGGTCGCTAACCGGCACATAAAATTAGGTGGTCGCTAACCGGCGAAATGACCCTAATACTGCTAATTTAAATTATGTTGTAAATCTTGTCCTATACTTTCACAGTTGTTTAGTAATTACTATTATGCTGTGTAACAAGTTTTTCTCAAACTTGCAATGAAATGTTGACATGACTTACTTCAAATTAGATCCGGAAATACTACGTATCCGGTGCCACTAGTGAAGATGATATGTAAAGGAATTTCATACAACCTTACACACCTAGGCCTGCAAAGCAACCGTCTTTTGTTTATAAACGTCAAATTGTGACAGAACGTCTTGGCATTCAATCACCAAAAAAAAGAAAAAGATTAGGACTAATATTAATGTCACCGGGTAAAACGTTGCTTAAAAACAGGTTAAAAAAAATTTTCGCGCGTAAATTGAAAAAAGTTTTCTTTTCTTGTTGGCCGGATTTGTCAATAGTTCGTAAATTTTGAAACTTTCTAATAAAAGCCATCGATTTCGAAATGAGTTCGGACGAAAATGATATGGAATTGAACTGTACGCCTCCGGAATTGCGAGCAGAAGTAGACATGAATAATTTACTGTCCCCGAAATCCAAAGTTAGGTACATGACGGCGTATGAAAAGTGTTTTCTTTGTTGTAGTGCCTCGTCTATATAGTTAGATATATAAGTTCATGTAACTATAAACTAATACTTAATTTAGGGAATAAGCGGAATATTTGTTAGTAAGAAATGTGGGACACAATTAGAAACGTATTATTTAGTTGTACGAATAAAACAAATTGACTACTTTTTATTTCATTGCAAGTTTGAGAAAAGCACTATTACTATACAAATCTCGGCGAGAAACGGGGTTGCCGGCCGCGTATCCCTATCCGTCTATATCTACTTGGCCTGCAACCCTTCGTTTCCCGGCCTCTATAGTAATGTACTATAAATAAATAAAATAAATGAATGAATGAATGTATGAACGTTAATGGTTATTGTATTGCAGGTTAGAAGCGGCGCATTCGTCGACGTGCGCGGCGTTGCATGCCCGTGCGAGCACAGCGGAGGCAGACGCAGCCACGCTGCGGCGAGAGCTGGCAACACTCGGCAAGGACAACAAGGCGCTAGAGAGAAAACTGCACCAGGTCACCACCAAGTGAGTCACAGCTTGCAAAAATCGGTTCTTTATATTAAAAAAAAACATTTATTTCAGAGCATGGCTCCATATTTAATATGTTAGTAACAAAAGACCTTACTCCTAGTGTTAGAAAATACAGAAATGAAACAAATTAATAGTACATTACATCAGAGGCCGGGAAAACACGGATTGCCAAGTAGCGCGGCCGGATAGAGATACGAGGCCGGGAATCCGTTTTCACGCCGAGGCATGTATAGTGTTTTTCTCAAACATGCAATGAAATAAATAAATAAAAATCCTCAAATCAAACTAATTTTCATGGCTGAATGCCGTGATGCTGTGCCACAAATAGTGAAATGAAAATTAAAAAGTTACTTTGCAGGCCTAGGCCTGAAAAGTTGTATGAAATCCCATTTCATGCCGCCTCGAAATGCTGCGCCCGAAAAAGGATACTTCCGAGTCTATTATAAGGAACGTAAAGAGAATATTTCATTGCATGTTTGAGAAAATTAAATTAAATTAGAGAGAGAGAGCAGAAAGGAGGCTCACCAGTGGGTGGGAGGCCACCCACATGGAGCTGGATCCAATGTGCTTGGATGGGCAGTCCAACCTTCCAGCCACAACTGTTAGGATGCTGTTGGCGCTGCCGCGTATGCGTCGCATCAGTGAGGCTACTCGCTTGCGTATCTTGGCATGATATCCATCAACGCGCGCCGAGGCGAACATACCCGATGCGCTGCAATAACGCGTCATGAGATGACAGCCGCCGGCTCGTCATACGTATCTCCAACAACGTTCTGGGGGTGATTGCGGGCCGATATGAGAATCCAATTTTGGCTCACTGGATAAGGATGTTAAAGAGATTTCTATCATCCCGTGAAAGGTCTTCTGCTTTTCTATTGAGTTAGACGCACACGTGTGCGCCTAGCGCGCTTGATGGGATATGAAATAAGTTAGATGTATTTAGTACCCATTATTAATTACTATTCGCGGGAGTCCGCTGGATGTGGGTGGCGCAGGACCGGTCATTTTGGCACTCTTTGGGGGAGGCCTATGTCCAGCAGTGGGCGTCTTTTGGCTGATATGATGATGATGATGATTATTTACTAACACTAGTCTTAAGTCTTCATCAACAAAATATGGATTTGATATGTGAAATATAGTACATTGTTTAACAAGGGGCGTATGAGGAATAATGTAAATGAGAGTCTATCAGAAGCCCGACGCCGTAGGCGGAGGGCTTTTGATGACTCGAGTTTGCAATATTCTTACGCCCGTGTTATACCTACACAATGTTTTCCATCACATTTGCGAGGAAATAAATAACTACAAAAGACAGAAATATATATGTTTCATACAATCGCACCAATCAAATATTGACGAAATTGACATCTACACTTCCAGATCAGTGCGAGTGGACGCGCAGCTTCAATATTTCAACCAATCACAGAGCAGTATTCTTGCAGCGCATGGCCTGCTCGATTTTAATTTCAACCAATCACAGAGCAGATATCTTGTAGCGCGCGGCCGTCGAGATTTGCTTAACCAATCAGCTCACACACAAGCTCATTACTTCCCTTGGGAGCTGTAAAATACCATATTTATAATGTAGGCCATTGTCCTTCTGTATGCAGGCATGGAATAACACCATTTATGAGCAAGTGTGATGAAAAAGATGTTATTATTATTATATCTGCCGAAAGACGTCCACTGCTGGACATAGGCCTCTCCCAATGAGCCACAATGACCGTCAGCTTCGTATGCAGCGTCACTACCAACTAGGCAAACCGGTCGTCAAAGTAAAGGTCGGTTATAATAGTAAATTATACTATACTAGCCTACGTAGTAGAACAATGCATAGTATAATCTTACGAATACCTACAGAAAGTGGGTTAGTAAATGAAGGTAAAGATAGAGAGAATAAAAGGTGGTACTCCTGTGGTGTAATCACGTAACGTTTCCAACGCACGTTAGGACAGCTTAACTGTCATTTAACCTCCGACGCAAAAAGAGGGGTGTTATAAGTTTGACGTGTCTGTGTGTGTGTCTGTCTGTGGCATCGTAGATCTTAAACGAGTGGACCGATTTTAATGTGATTTTTATTGTCCGAAAGCTGACGTCATCTAGATGGTTCTTAGCTACGTTTCAACAAAATCGGATTAGCCGTTTTTGAGATATTGAACTATGAAATGAAAATGTCTGGGTTTTTTCAACTTTTCTAAGTTGTCAAGTTATTGTTCGTACAATGCGTTACGTGATCGACCTGCTGAACACTGCGCGCCTAGTCGGGAGGGTTCTTTCTCTGTCGCCCTAACAATCCCGAAAGAGTCTTTCCTCATGTCTTGAAACAAAGGTTTTGCGTCCATACAATGGCATTGAGTACCTTTGGTACCTAAAACTGCAAAGGTAATAGGTACTGGCAAGGAAGATTAGCACCACGTTAAGTATTAATCTATCTACTTATGCTCGAAATAAAGTCCCCGTGTGAGGACCCTGTGTAATCGTTGCCATCTTTAACACGTTCGTTGCCAAGTCAAAATGCAGAACTTATACCAGATGACCAACATATTTTTTTTTTAATTCCCTTGCTTTGTGGCCAAAACTAAAACCAGAAGCCAATACGCTAGGGCCGCAATTTTTTGGCTCGGACAATATTGTATGGGGACCATGACGCGACATCGCGTGACTGGCCAGAGCGTATGCAGCCGCTTCACGCGAAGTCGCGTGATTGGCAATACACGTGTTAATGTTGCTATTTCTTCTAACAGAGTAACGTCACTGCAGAGTTCTTTGGCGGAGGAGCGAGGCTTGGCGGCGGCCATGGCCGCCAATCAAGCCGAGTGGCAGGCGCGGGCGCAAGCAAGGGAGGACGAATTTAGAACACAGGTAAAAAAAAAAAAAAACATAACATTCACTATTAAGAGAGTGCTTTTCTCAAACATGCAATGAAATAAATGAAAAAGACTCCAAGAAAACTCAAACAAATTTTCATGGCTGAACGCCGTGATACTGTGCCACAAATTGTGGACTAAAAATTAAAAAAACAAACTTCCCTAGCCTTCAATTTTGTATGAAATTCCTTTACAGTTCTTGAGTTGATCAGCCTGAAACGTGATACCTACTTTAACGCACGTAATGACGACATTAAATTGCATATTTGAGAAAAAATATTTATCTGTCACTTGGACATTTCTGCATGTGAGTAAGGGACAAAACACATTTTAGTTGACAGAGGATTGTTAAGTTTTATGAAAAAAGGGGTAAGACCTGAGTCACACTGTAGTCTGTAATAGCCTTAAATACTTCCTCCTTGGCTACCGTTCGTTTCAGTTCAAAGCAGTTTACAGCCAGTCCTCGTCCAAAAATAAATAAATAATAATTATTCACTCTTTTATTTGTAAAACAGGTGACTGAACTTAAGGAGCAGCTTCGTGACGTGATGTTCTTCGTGGAGGCCCGAGGACAACTCGAACGCACAGAAACCGCTAGTCGCGACGAAATCGCCGAGGCGAGCGTTAGCGTAGCGCCCGCTGCCAAGCCGCGCAGGAAACGACGATAACGGCCAAACCGCTACCATCCGCGACTGAAGTTTTTTTTTTAATGTTGGCAGCTAATTTTGAGGCGTTTTTCTGTTGCCAACTGTGTATTGTATGTAAATAAAATAATATTTAATTTAGTTGACTTTGACGATTTATAAGTTAAGACCCTTTGTCGTGTAAGCCTTAATTGGGTTAGGTCGCGGAAAAGTTGTATCTTTACCTTGTATTAGTCATAATTTTACAAGTTTACTTAAACAGGCAACTCAGCTTAAATGGCCATTCGTTATTGGTCAATCGCATTAGTGTTGCCTGTTTGGACTTTTAAAATTGTAAGGCCTCTCACAGACGGGGGCAGTCAATAGTAAACTTGTCAAGAGCTGTCAAATTTACTATTGGCCTTACGTATTATACTAAACAGCCTCGATTCTGTAGTGCATCGGCAATGTTTGCTGACGCCAGGGTACCCGATATCTAAGCCATTATTAAAAGTAGAACTTGTAGATTCGTGAAACGGGCAACATTTCGTGTCATAATCATATTCAGTAGGTATTCTGTATTTAAATTGTTTTGATATGTCCTTTTTCGGACATATTTTTGGGATGGACAGAGTGAAATATCTCAGCCTGATCATATAATTGTGCGACTGACTTTTTGCTGATGTGATGCAAGCAAATTTTCAATATCTTTTAGAATCCTAGATTAGTTTTAAGAGTTATCTGCCTGGTCAATTAAATATTGAAAAATAAATCAAAGGAAAAGTGCATTTTTTTTTTATATTGATCAAAACATACCTACTCAATAATAGCATATAATATATAAGTTCGGTCCCCAGTATCATTGTCTGCCATAACCACAGAAAAAATAATAGTACCTAAAGGTTACAGAAGGTCCACTGCCTAAGTGATGAGTCCAGCTAACCAAATTTTGTTGACAGATATGTCCTTGATCAAAACTTACTCCTACTACACAAAGTGTGACCAGCCCAAAACTTTTTGAATTTCCCGCCAAAATTTGGGTAAAATTTGGTTTGCCAGACTATGTACACCATATACAGTCAGCTGCAGAGAAACGTGACCGTCGGGAGTTTAGAACCTCTTTGTAAAAATGTAGTAGAACGACCTCTTTGTAAAAACGTAATAGAACGACCTCTTTTTAAAAGCGTAAACTCCAATGTGACAGAAGTGTGAATCTCTTATTCTTTCTGTACCTTCACCCATATAATGTGTCGCGAACGCCCTCTCTTTATATAGGAATGTAACCGGTACAAATACAGTTAGACTGCGCAATATTAGAGGGCGCCGCGAAAGGGTTTATATGTGGACATAGGAAGGATAATCTGAATCCTACCTTGAATCATCTCTGCAGTCCACGGATATCTGCTTCGCTTTTCTAGACGATGACGCTCGCGGCACTCGCACGGTGACGCTCGCGTCTACCATCTGTGGTTATAAAGATAACCATGACACACCTGTCACGTAGGCCTTAGAAACTTAGCACATATAAGTTCTACCTACTGAACAACTGGAGTTGTACCACGTCTTCTCCTAAATATACGAATAGTCGTTCCTTCACTAGGGTTAGCCACATAAGGTGTGTATACTATATTACTGTATCTAGTTCTCGCCCTTCGACCGAGAAACTATGGAGGTACCTCCCCTATATACTGTCATCATGACTAGGGCATATTATCTATCAGAAGTAACTATTTTCTCAGGCTACTGTAGCATGTTATCGCGATGGTTAATTGTCATTAAGTAACACAGGATTCAGGAAATAGTTCTAGTATAAAACCTTTAGAATATGTAGATTATAGCACACAATTATATCAGAGCAAATAAATCTTCATAGAACAAATAAAGTACTAAGAAACTAAGACACTTAGCTTTCAGAGACCACCTGCGTAGCCCCCGGCTCCTTGGCGAGAACTCCGTAGACTTCTTCGAACTTCGCTGCCGCTCCATGATAAAATGAGGCTTTTTCCACGGAACAAACGATTAAATGCTCCAAAACTCCCACAGTCACAACTATATCATAACCTTGCCAGTGCAAATAATCTTAAGGCGTCACTACACGTTCCGACCACGAGTTAAAGTCTTCGCGATATCAACTGCCAGATGTCGCGACACTCCCCACTCCAAAAGAAGTGAAGTCATCTCGAAGTGGTTGGCCGCAACACTGGAAAGCCAAAAGAAGCTACGTCACAGGACGTCATCCTTTAAGACCCTCCTGACGACCATTAGAGATAAGACTAGGCAAACAACTTCCCAAGTTGGCACAGTTGTGCTTAGATCTAGAACACTCATTTCCCATTCCTTGACCTTATTTTTCCCACTCACTACAAGGTTTTCTTTCAATTCATTTACTAAGTTACGGATAAAAAACTTCAAACTTGCACGCTATTAGCTTATGTGGCAAATAAACTTATTCCGATACTAGCTTATTAGCGTGGGTCTCGCTTATTACGGTAGGTACTGAAACTGAGCCTCTCTTAGGTCTGTACAAGAAAGCTTCTCAAAAGCACGGGGAGCGCATCAATTAAACACAGAGATCCAACGTCAAGCACTTAGTAGGACTTTGTTGACAATCTCACGGCACTGTTCTCCCACTACATGTAAATATATTCATCTGTATCTCTTCGGGTTTCTTATTCAGTTCACAGGCCTTGGAATATATTCTGAACCCCCTTTTCCACTTCTCTCAGGATTCACACAAATCACCCGACGTCATATTCGTCACATTTTCACAACGGAGGTGTAAGCACGGACTCCATTATTTTTTAACTCCAATTATATTCTTATTTTTTCTTATCTTATTATATCTATATCCAAATATATTCAATTGTCTTAAATTTTGTTTGTTCATGTTTTAATCACCTTACCGACTGCGCCATTTTCGTAACAAGCTCTACAAGTATGGCATTCATATTCATATATTCATTCAATTTATTCATAAATCCTGTTTACATGTCATTTAGTTAAGTAAATATTTCCCCGACAATCAACTCTTCCATCTACTTACTTTCTCTACTATCAAGAGTTCTCTGCTATCGAGAGTTCTTTACTATCAAGAGTTCTGTACTATCGAGAGTTCTTTACTATCAAGAGTTCTCTACTATCGAGAGGAGCATCACCTAGGTCTGTGCTAGAAAGCTCTATAAGCATGGTACTCTCCCGACAATCTCATTATTTCTCTACTATCGAGAGGAGCATCACCTAGGTCTGTGCTAGCAATCTTCATAAGTGTAGTACTCTCCAAACAATCTCATTATTTCTCTACTATCGAGAGGAGCATCACCTAGGTCTGTGCTAGCAATCTTCATAAGTATAGTACTCTCCAAACAATCTCATTATTTCTCTACTATCGAGAGGAGCATCATCTTACTCGGCCGGACAAAGGTAAACATCACTATGCGGGCAGAGTCCCGAAAAGAGAGAGGTGAAGTACACGGAGGCCGAAACCAACCGCACTTCGATAAGCGAGCAGGGTCTCGCAACAGAACGTGAGATCACCACAGCCAAAGCTGCAGCACCTCGGTAAGCTTTACTATGCGGGCAGGGTCCCGAAAAGATGGTGAAGTACACGGAGGTCGAAACCAGCCGCACTTCGATAAGCGAGCAGGGTCTCGCAACTGAACGGGAGATCACGGCAGCCGAAGCCGCCGCACCTCGACAAGATGTACCTTGTCAGCCTTATCCAAGATGAGCCCAGACATACCCGGCCTCATCCCACCTAAGGTAGACACAAGTAAACATCGCTATGCGGGCAGGGTCCCGAAAAGATGGTGAAGTACACGGAGGCCGAAGCCAGCCGCACTTCGATAAGCGAGCAGGGTCTCGCAACTGAACGGGAGATCACAGCGGCCAACGCCGCTGCACCTCGATAAGCTTATACTATGCGGGCAGGGTCCCGAAAAGATGGTGAAGTACACGGAGGCCGAAGCCAGCCGCACTTCGATAAGCGAGCAGGGTCTCGCAACTGAACGGGAGATCACGGCAGCCGCAGCCGCCGCACCTCGATAAGATGTACCATTTCCGCCTTACCTAAGATGAGCTCAGATTTTACATTCACAACATGGATCTCATCACGTATATCACGTGGCAATCCCTATATGTATATACATTAATTGTCTAGAGAAATCCATAAACCCATTGTAAGCTTTACTAAGTTCTATAAATATACTTAGCTTTCGATGTTTCTGTATAATTGCAGGCCATCATGGCAAATTCTCTCTTAACTCATTGTTACAGTCATTCATTGTCAATGACGTCATCCATATCATTACGAAGCTTCATCTCAAATTATATCCCTTCGCAACATCAATAATTATTCTCACTTCTCGAAGTCCAAATCAACAAATCAAATCTCGTTCATTTTATTTCATTCGCTGTTAAGTCATGTACATACATTATAATTAAGGTGTTCAAATTCAGTACCTCCGAACAAACAGACCAAAAGAAATTAATTTATTACTTAAAGGGAACCAAGGCTATTTCTGTGCCTTTCTAGTATTCCCAAAATCAATGCTAAGTATGTAGTTTACTTTCACAATCTTAACACCCTCACTGTCGGATCTCTGGTAATGAAATGACAGGCTCAACATATTCGATAGACCCTCCCCAACCAAAAGAAAAACTGCCTTTTCCGACGATAACTACAACAGGTTAGGATGGTTATACCAGCTATCGATCTCTCATTTCTGTCCAAACTGATACGGTCTTATAGACATCAACAATTTTGAGCGGTAGGTATCTATCGAACCTTCCTCCTTCTGTTTCTATCTATTGTTACCAAATACTTAAGACACTTTGATCAGTTGAGTTACATCCCCTGAAAAAAAATTCGTGTAATATAAGACACGACACGTGTAATGTAACAATTTCAAGAAACTATTAAACTATGTACCTTCAGCATCGCTTATTCTTTTACGACGGAGGTTGACTTGTCTACCCTGAAACAATAATCTCCTTCCATCACTCCGTCTAGTACAACTGACGACCAGTATTCCCACGTATCTCTCTTTAGATTAGATCAGAGGTTATTCGAACGCTGAGGACGACTCTCCGATTCTTTCTAAGCTTTTGCAAATGTTAAACAACCTTAACTTCCACATACCCCGACATACCAAAACTTCAACTCTTACTAGGTACGTTACGATATACTGATACGTCAACTTTTATTCGAATTCGAAACCACCTAATTACTCGTTAGTTATCGAACAAGTCACCGACTCCACCTTCTCGCTACTTATACCCGGTACCACATTATCAACAATTCAATACATATCTCATAAAACAGCATGTCACCAGATGCTGTTCATTAGTAGCATAAGCGTAACCAGGATGTAGACTTATCTCCTACACTCCAAATGTCGAATGATTAACTATATCGGCTATGTTTCTCTAACGTTCTAAATCAGAATCCATGAGTATTGACTTCGAATGTGTAGCTGAAATTAACAAGCAATGATGCTATCGAGCACCTAATTCATACAATATCATTAGCGACAGAAATTGGTAGAAAGATCATCGGGCCTCCTACAAGGATAAATAGTGTTACTAATCTTCTACTTAGAAACAACTATCTATGGAACCATTTCTCCGATCGTGAGTGAATTCTACTGCAAAAGCCGACTTCCGACTAAGTTCCTATGTCTGAACATCATTCGAAGTATAATACCTAAGTATTGGATAAGACTCACATAAATAATTACATAACTACACTAATAGCTTCACCATAGCTACTGGCTAAACAACCAAGGGTCAAATCAAGATTTCGATATATAATACTAGATACCATGTAGGTATCTACTTACTACTACTTATTTCAGCGACCAAAATATTTTTCTCAATAAGGTAACTGTATCTTTCTTTGTATTGTTAGTTACCAGACGTTTCAAATTTCAATACAATGTCTCTCAGAGAAAATTCTAGATTAATGTAAGCTTTACATCTAAATCTTGCAAACAAGTAATACTTAACTGTCAATTCATTCAAATATTCATATTAAGTCATATTATAATCTTTAGACTTTATCAATGCTGGCTCAAATCCTTGACTGTATAGTAAACTTCAACAAGAAAAAATATTTAATAAATACTCGTATTAACCAAAATAGGAAAATGTATGTAAGTGATGGTACCGTCTACATCTACAAGTATTACTTAAGTAATGAGCCGTCATCTCCACTTATCTCCACTTATAATAATCTCCACTTATAATAAATCTCTAAATTAAAAAAAGAATCAGCCAGTTTGAAACTAAGCTTTGCGCGGTTCGAATGTTCTCAGCATCCCATGAACGGAAAAATATGAAACATTTTATATAGGTACATTATTATTCTAGCTGCAACTTAGGATAGTTTTTATCCGACTGCGACAGTTAATTAATTTTCCGAAATATACGACTTCATTTAATTTTTCATTTATTTTTATTGAAATCAAACGCTGCTCCAACTGTCAGCTATAAGAACCGTCAAATTTTCGTCAAAATGGCGGAATTGCTTTGCCTTTCACTTATTAATAATTTAAATCCCGTCTACGATAGACCTTTACGAGACAAATGCTAAAATATAAACCATAAAAAAATATTCGATTCTGATATGAGAACTTATATGCGCAAATGTCGTTTTATGTCGTAATTTCAATAAATGAAATCAACAAATTTGAACAATATAATTAACACGAATTTGTTTTTTTTGAATGACAATGGCACGCGCTCGGCGCATTCAGCCAAAGTACCTGCGGCGCTACCACGAAAACCGATACTCAATGTTCATATATTTGCATCCCTGTCACTCGAGTATGGTTAGTGCGATAGAGATAGAGATACCCGAATATTTTCGAATTCCGAAGTTCGTGGTTATAGCTCAGGAATCGAAAATATGGTAAATAATCATAATGTATTTTCTCGAAAAAGAATTTAAAATAAATATAGTCAAATGGAGAAAAAAACAAAGAAAGAGGTTATATAGGTAATGATTAAGTTATAAGAGTCCAAAGTTTGAGGGGGTATGTTCTGTCCCTTTTCCGCAAAACGCACCTTCATATGAAACGATTGTTTTTTACTATGGCGCTCGAGTATATTGACGTCACAGTCCCTCATCGTTTTCTCACTCTAACAAGCGACATTAAAACGGATGTAGCTTCATAATTTTTTGAGATATTTGAATGGGAGTTTCATTATCTTCTATCTATTTATACATAAATCTTAGAGAGTAGATTTTTGCACAGTATGTTGCTTTTATAACGTGGGCTAGGGATAAAAAGGGATTTTTGAAAATTCTACCCCTAAGGGGGTAAAATGGGGGTGCAAAGTTTGTATGGGAGAACCTTTTTTTTTTGAGCTATAGACTTAAACTTTGTAGAAAAATTAGTTATTAGAATACAAATGAAACACTTTCAGCGTTTTGGAAAATTCCACCCCTACGGGGGTAAAATAGGGGTGCAAGGTTTGTATGGGGGAAACATTTTTTTTTTAAATAGAGACTTAAAACTTTGTAGAAAGATCAGTCATTAGAATACAAATAAAGAACTTTCAGGGTTTTAGAAAATTCTACCCCTAAAGGGGTAAAATAGAGTGCAAAGTTTGTATGGGAAAAACTACTTTTTTTTTAAATAGAGACAAAACTTTGTAGAGAAATTATTCATTAGAATACAAATAAAGTACCTAGATTCAGTGTTTTAAAAAAATCTACCCCTAAGGGGGTAAAATAGGAGTGCAAATTTTGTATGGGGGAAACAATATTTTTTTTAAATAGAGACTTAAAACTTTGTAGAAAGATTACTCATCAGAATACAAATGAAGTACTTTCAGCGTTTTAGAAAATTCTACCCCTAAAAATAGGGGGCTAAAATAGGGGTGCAAAGTTTGTATGTGGGAAACTATTTTTTTTAGCTAGAGTCCTAAAACTTTGTAGAAAGATTATTTAAATAAAAAGAAAGTACTTTCAGCGTTTTGGAAAATTTCACCCCTAAGGGGGTAAAATAGGGTGCAAAGTTTGTATGGAAAAAACATATTTTTTTTTAATAGAGACTTAAAATTTTGACGAAAAATTACTTATTAGAACATGAAAAATACTACATTCGGCGTTTTACAAAAATCATTCCCTAAGGGGGTTAAAAAAGGGTGCAAGGTTTGTATGGGGAACACTTTTTCTGAGCTAGACACTTAAAACTTTGTAGAAAGATTACTTATAAAAATACAAAAAAAAAGACTTTCAGCGTTTTGAAAAAATCTATCCCTAAGGGGGATAAAAAGGGGTGCAAAGTTTTTATCAGGGAAAGTTTATGTTTTTGAGTTAGAGACTTGAAACTTTGTAGAAAGATTACTTATTAAAATACAAAAAAAGAACACAAATCGTTTTAGAACATTCCACCCCTAATAGGGTTAAAAAGGAGAGCAAGCTTTGCATGGGCAACACTTTTTTTTGAGTTAGACTTAAAACTTTGCAAAAAGATTACTTATTAGAATACTAAAAAAGAACTTTCAGCGTTTTAGAAAACTCCATCCCTAAGGGGATCCTTAAGATCCTTAAGAAGGGTAGCCAGTGTTGTGTGGGAAAAACTTTTTTTTTTACTAGACTTAAAACTATTCAAAATGTTACTTATTAAAATTAATAATAAAGTACTTTCAGAGTTTTAGAAAATTCCACCCCTAAGGGGGTTAAGAAAGCTTTGTATGGGCAACACTTTTTTTGAGCTAGAGACTTAAAAGTTTACGAAAAAAGTTCTTTCAGCGATTAGAAAAATTCAACCTCTAAGGGGGTTTAAAAGGGGGTTCAAATTTTAAATGGCGAGCAATAAAATTTTAAAGTGTGAGTAAGAGATTTTTAACTTCGGTCTTATTCTGTACGTTAAAAGACTACAAAACTGATTTCAGAGTTTTTCCAAATTCATCCCCTAAGAGTGTTAAAATTGGTTCAAAGTTTGAGTATTTCAAGGCATTTTTAAAGTATGAGATTTTTAACTTTGGTTTTAGACTGTTTGTTCACCAACATCATGAACATCAACTTTTTTTTTAATTATCCCCTAAAAGAGGGTTCAAATTTTGTATTGAGAGAAATCATTTTCTAAGTCGATAAAAAGTTCTACGCGGACGAAGTCGCGGGCAACAGCTAGTTACCTATATGTTAAATTGAAACTATTTAGTCATTCATGTCCATACTTTGGATACTTATGTATTGAGCACGATCTGAGGCCTATGGCCATGTCCAGTACTGGACGTCTTTCGGCTGGTATGATGATGATGAGCACGATTTAAGATAATCTGTGATATTATGCATTAAACGTCATTGACAAGTTAAACGAACTCGTAGTACCTAAGTACTTGAATGTATATACAAATCTCTATTGATATATACTACCTATGTCTAATATTCAGGGGTTATAGAATTATTTCCATTTCGCGTGTAACATCTAAATTGATTCGAACAATTCTTTCATCCTTTCCCACATTTCTTTTTATTCCTTTTCGTTGGATGCGGGTGGCGCAGGACCGGCCACTCCGGCACTCTTTGGGGGAGGCCCATGTTCAGCAGTGTACGCCCCTCGGCTGATATGATGATGATGACGAATCCTTTCATTTTCAGTACTGAACCTATTCATATAGAATATCAATTACTCATTTAGGTACTTCAACTGGTTGTGATCAAACGTAGCTAACGACACACTAGCTTTCTCTTATTATTCAAATAATTGCCATAATCAATAAATTTAGACTATTCCATTAAGTAAGAAGATGAAAACATTTAATAACATTTTACTGTACCTACAGTTCGCGTAGATATTACGATCAATACAGTACATGATGATGATGTCTTCCCAGTCGTATCCGGTATAGTATACATAACTATTACAATAACAGTGGTAAGGCTTATTATTTGAAATAACTAGTCGAGTAGGTATTGAGCTTAAGACTCACAAAACTTCACACAACTACACACGGTTATGCACACAATACCTACCAATTCATACTTGAAATGCTCAAATCTATCCCGATGATATAACTAGGTACACATATGTGAAAACCACATTAACTTCACGTGACTACATCATGAGTTGGTTAGGTACGTCCTAGACTGACAAACGTAACCAAAGACTATTAATTAATTTTAACGCCTACATATTGAAGTATGTTCAATGAATAACTCAGTAACTTTTACACCATTATTCACCTGCCTATATATTACATGTAGGTTAGTAACTACATACCCTACGTATTCCCATCTGTCTATGAAAATAATCGAGTACCATAGTACGTAACTATGCCATAAACAATTAATCAACAGTTGTATCAACACCACTACAATCACGCTGCAACGAGAAATGAGATTATAGACGAAGAACTCTGTTAAAAAGAAAAACATTGTTGTACCCACATATTCTCTTTCTATTTTCAATTGAATCTCGTACGTAGACATATTATACTACCCAATCATTATCTCATTCGTCTATAAATCACTACATTGACAACTAGTACGCTAATGTATCAGAAAACTTTTAACCAGATTATTACTAAGTACCTACTTAGAAGAAACTTATCAATGTTGGAAAATCATATTATTTTCACTCTGAAGGCAGCAGTCGTTCTCAGAACTCTGAAACAATTTTTTGAGCCGTCTTCGGTTGCTCACTATCAGAATATACAATATCATGAAATCTATTTTTCGGCATTCCATCTCCTTATATGTACGCACACGACGAACCAAAGAGACGGAACTACTAAAGGCTTTAACAACAAGAGTGGAATCCAACTGCGTGAAAGAAACTGCTCGATTAGAACGTAAATCATTACTGGAATCGTTCACGACGGCACGAGTGATATGTAAACTGTTCCAAGTAGTTCCAACAACACGCCCATCCTGCAAAGGAATTGGTAGACCGAAACATTTCTATGATCTGAATATAGGCTGGACACATACTCATAAAACGCGGTCTTATATTTCGAAGTTGTATGAAACCTTCCCTTAACAATACTGTTACTCGCATGTACCTATGCTTCTGAAGTAAAACATGAAACTGGATAAATATCTCGAACGTATACGCACTGAAAAATAATTAGTACCAGATAGGTATACTATATGCATCATAGCTTGTTCAAGCTCAATATGTACGACCGTTATTAATCTGCGTCAAAATGTATGTACTATTGGGTACCGGAATAATATATATCTATTCCTAATTAATCTATGTAATCATTACTACTATGCTAGTCTGTGCACTAGGTACATTGATTCTAAGTTCTTCCTTTAACCAAGTTTACTTACTTTAATATTTTAATCCACATAATTTGGCACTATAAATAGCAATAGTCAATTATCACATTAGTAGGTATTTAAATAATATGACTCTAAAATAAGATGAAAGCAATAAGTCAAAGTCGCATTGAATTTAATTGTAAAGACAAAAATGATTTTTCCGTTTTAAATCCATACTCATCCGCTCTCCGTCTGATTATTTCCATGATTAAACGTACCCTATATGCATAACTATAGTGATTCTTTCAATTTTCACACGTATTTTTACTTTCTATTGCTATTTGATGATGATCTGATGATGATGTATAAAAAATACTAGGCCGACATTGGAAACGAAATCCATAATTGTAAATGATCCATGAGAATCCCGCTATAATTGCGCATGAAATAAAATATCGACTGATATGATTTTCACAAAAGCTATTGCTTTACCACAAAATATGACTGACCACTCTGACTCAAAAGTCTGGCAAGTTCTTTTGCTTTTACTTATATAGACCAATCAAATTAGCTAAACCCGGACATAATTCGATAACTGTAATTTTCTTTTTCTATGATGTAAAGTATTGTTAGTTATAGTTAAAATAAAAAGAATTAAACATTTTAGGGTTCCGCGTCTTTGTAAAAAAAACAAAAATCTAAATTTTTAACAAATTCTGATTTCATAAGTGCAGCATAATATGTAACTTTGTAAAAGTGCCTCTATTATGATATGACGCTTGCATTCCAGTTAAAGAAATCCAAATTAATCTAATTAATCAACCGGGACTATCAATAATAAAGAAAGTTCGGTAAGTTACACATTTTCTGGATTATCTTACCAGAAATTATAGATAACTGCAATTTAACAAATTATTCTGAATAGTATATTATGTGTGTTGATAAATTATTAAAAATTAAACTGATTCTCTTTGCGGATTTCTAAAATCACAAATATTGTTAGTTTTTGGAAAACCAAAATACATAACTACTTGGAAAGTGTTTGATTTATGCTGTCAACATATTATTTGTACTATAAGAAACAAATTAAACAAAAAATATCCACGATTATTAATTAATTCATATTTTTTCGTACTAAAGTTTTAATATGAACCTTATCTCTTGCAGAATAAGGCCGTCATTGCTTTGCGTCTCAACTACCGACCCTGCTGTCGCGAGTCGCAGGCATTCAAGGCCGAAACGCACTGACAGCGGTGGCGAAGCGGCGCGGGGTGGCGCGGAGGCGGTACTTGTAATGTTCGAGCTAATATGAAAGGATCCGAACGCTTTTTCCCGGCTTTATTAGATCGAACATTACAGCCGGTACCACCTCTACACTGCGCCGCGCCGCCGCTTCGCCACCGCTGTCAATGCGTTTCGGCCTTCATTTATTATAGATAGGTCAATGATTGTCAAACATTTATAAAGACGAACGTGGCGTTTACCACGGTTCGGCTATGGTGGAGATTTATTGAAATATTGTGTTCATTAGATCGATAATAACTAAATTGTTCAGCATGAGACATAATTGTCGTGGAATGTCGATTACCTATTTATAAGCGCTCAGTCTTCTGTATAGAATTATTTAAATAAAATATGTTACTTGTGTGGGTGCAGAAAGGGGCATTGTTGGAATGATTCTTATTCGAATAATTATTCGAATAAACATTTATTCGCGAATAATTATTCGAATAAACATTTATTCGCGAATAATTTATTCGTCTACACTTTCGAATGACGAATGATTTATTCTCATTTCATTCCAATAAATCCACGAATAATATTTAAGGATGCGGTTGCTCGTTGTAACACGTACACGAATTTAACATGATCACTACAAGTGTACCTATTTTCAAGTATTAATACCCTTTTCTACTAATTAACAATATTTTTGTGAGTTAAATGAGTCGCTTCATGGGGCATTTAACAGGTTTGTTTCAATATGTCATGTGTGTGGGCTCGTCCATATATTACGTCATCGTTTTTAGGGTTCCGTACTCAAAGAGTAAAACGGGACCCTATTACTAAGATTCCGCTGTCCGTCAGTCTGTCTGTCTGTCTGTCCGTCTGTCACCAGGCTGTATCTCACGAACCGTGATAGGTAGACAGTTGAAATTTTCACAGGTGATGTATTTCTGTTGCCGCTATAACAACAAATACTAAAAAACAGATTTTTATTTTCTTTTTTTTTCTTATACAATCTTACAAAAATCGATCTAGTCCCAAACTAAGCAAACTACTATGGGTACTAGACGACGATAAACATACTTATATAGATAAATAAATACATAAATACATAGAAAACATCCATGACTCAGGAGCACATATTTGTGCTCATCACACAAATAAATGCTCTTACCGGGATTCGAACCCGGGACCTCCGGCTACGCAGGCAGGGTCACTACGAGGGTCAAACTGAAGAATATAAAAAAATATGCAGTTACATTGATTTAAGTATTTTTATTGTTTTTCAAAGTATTCTCTTTTATATTTTATGCACTTTTCCATGCGTTCAAACCAGTCGTTAAAAATTTCAAAGCCTCCACTGCTTCTGCCGGCCGCCGAAACACCGCGCCCACCACGCAACTTATCCTTGATTTTGGGAAATGTGAAAAAGTCGTTGGGACTTAGGTCAGGGCTGTATGGAGGATGGTCCAGTAGTTCGACTTTTTCACCTTCCAGGTACTCATTTGTTTTACGAGCGGTGTGAGGGCTGGCATTGTCGTGGTGAAGGATGATGCGGCGACTAGGCCTTTTTTCCTAAGTTCAGCAAAGACAATCGGCAAACAAATACTTGTATACCAATCGGCTTTGACCGTTCTACGATTTTCAAGTGGAATAGTAGCCACGTGACCCGATTTGGAGACAAACATAGCCACCATCTTCTTGGCCTTGCTGCGAGAGCGAATAACTTTTGTTGGCTTGAAGCTCGTCTTCCTTACCCCATACTCGAGATTGGTTTTTAGTTTCAGGCTCATATGCGTATATCTACGACTCGTCACCTGATACGACACTAAAAACTGCATTTGAGCTTCCTCCGTTGAATTTATTCAATGTTTTGCGGCACCAATTGACATGAGTCGTTTTCTGCTCGTCAGACAATAAGTGCGGGATCCAACGGGAAAACAACTTTCGCACGCCTAATTTTTTCTGTAAAATAATTTGTATCTGACTCATTCAAATCCGCAAAGACTCCTAAATTTCCCGATATGTCACATGCCTGTCTTCTTTTATCAGCTGACTCACAAGGTGGACGTTTTCTTGCGTAACTGCCGATTTTGGTCGACCTTCACGCGCGTCGTCCGTGAGGGATACTCGGCCACGTTGAAATTCTGAATACCACCTGTATATTGTCGTCTTTGAAGGTGTTTCATTACTAAAAGCAGCAATCATCCGGTCTCCACATTGTTTTTGTGTTAATCCACTTTGAAAGTCGTAATCTTTTTTTACGGGACAATTCCATCTTCAGCGGCGACTCAACAACTCGAAAAAACAATTGAAACTGAACCATTGTTTTTTTAGGGTTCCGTACTCAAGGAGTAAAACGGGACACTATTACTAAGACTCCGCTGTCCGTCTGTCTGTCTGTCTGTCTGTCACCAGGCTGTGTCTCAACAACAGTGATAGTTTGACAGCTGAAATTTTCACAGATGATGTATTTCTGTTGCCGCTATAACAACAAATACTAAAAACCAGTTTTTTTTTCTTTTACAATCTTACACAAATCGGCTTAGTCCCAAACTAAGCAAAGCTTGTATTATGGGTACTAGACGAACGATAAACATACTTATGTAGATAAATAAATACTTAAATACACAGAAAACATCCATGACTCGGGACTTGGCCGGTTGTTTTTTGTCAATTCTTGACCCCCCCTCCTATCATCATCCTGTTAATTCCTAAATGGACACTACCCGCCTCATAAAATGACTACCGTCATCCAATAGACCCCCCCCCCCAGTTTTGAAATGACGTAATTTATGGACAGCCACTGTCTGTAATTGAATCAATGTATGTTATTAGAGGCGATTACGCATGTAAGATTGTTCAACTATATACCTGTAATTGTACATTGTATGTACTTAATCATAATATATTCTGATCTGTGTGTTTTTAGGGTTCCGTGCCTCGAAATGGAAAAACGGAACCCTTATAGGATCACTTTGTTGTCCGTCCGTCCGTCTGTCAATACCCTTTTTCTCAGGAACGCGTGGAGGTATCAATCATTTAAAGTTTGAATTCCTGTGCATAGTGTGTGCATGCATTATTTTAGAATTAATATTTTTTATATTAATGTTGCTGTGCCCTAATAGGGTTATGCTGGAACTGTATTTTATATGTAACATCTTGTAAGACCATAATGCAACAAATAAATGAATTAAGCTGAAATTTATATCAAATACTCAGGTTTACTGTCTCTTGGAGCTGTGAAAAAATCAAACTTCTAAGCCAACACAATCAAAAGATACAGCCGTTTATGCCGCAAATTTCCGCAAGTTTTCGATACCCGCAAGGGAATCAAAACCTACTTCCCGTGAACTCAGAAACTTGAAATTTGGTGCGAAGCAACGCCCTATAGCACAGATAAAGGAAACATAGCGAAAACCGTAAATTTTTAGTTACATCACTGAAAATTTTATGTCTAGTATATACTGACACGTACTAAGTATGTGAATACATACTTAGTAAGTGTCAGTTTATAGTGGACTTGGTTTTATTGTACGGGGTGGTCCGGAACCCTCGGTGCGCGAGTCTGACTCGCACTTGACCGGTTTTTTTTTTCACCCGTGGTAAAGCCGAAATAGTAAAAATAAAACAGGTGAAATAATTACAATTAATATCCGTTTCACCATGCACGGCGATGTTACTTGGTACCCTTGATGAAGCGGTAACCTTTTTCTAACAAATTTAGAAACTAGGTATCACGGTTCTGTCTGTAGGAAAATATTACGTTTTTGAGATATATTCTATTAAAAATCATTCCTACAATATTCGTTCAAAATATTATTCCCGAAAAGCATTACGAATGATTAATGCGAATTAAGAAGTTATTCGCGAATAAATATTGGTGAATAATTATCTCTGAATCTTGAAATTTGGTACGAAGTATTTATAGCACAAATAAAGGAAACATTGTGAAAACCGTAAATTTTTAGTTACATCACTGAAAATTTGATGTCCAGTATAAACTGACACGCACTAAGTATGTAAATACATACTTAGTGA
Organism: Epinotia brunnichana; assembly: GCA_963854355.1. Classification (NCBI taxonomy): domain Eukaryota; kingdom Metazoa; phylum Arthropoda; class Insecta; order Lepidoptera; family Tortricidae; genus Epinotia; species Epinotia brunnichana. The sequence continues at coordinate 14,353,419 of OY977954.1, forward strand.
GTGCCAGTTTATAGTGGACCTGTTTCTATTGTACGGGGTGGTCCGGAAACCTCGGTGTGCGAGTCTGACTCGCACTTGACCGGTTTTTTTTTATGCTTACCACGATCATGGCATCATCTCTTTCATTTACTTAACAGTTAAGAGTTTACTTATGTTTTCGATGATAAAAGCAAATCAATCGTTCCTTACACCCTTTGGACCAGAGTTTTCAAAGGGCGTAAGGGACAAACTGTGATTTTTCATTAGAGCTAAAAATCCTACAATTAGGATATTCCGTTATATTTGTTTTATTTGTACACGGCGCGGTCGGTGCAAAACACGTAATTGTAATAAACTCGTTAAGACGGGTTCGCCGTGCGCTCGCCCGCTGGCGCCCCACTCTCTCCCCGCCTCGCACCCACCGCATGCATTTGACTCCACGACAAGGTCGCGAGTATTTTCAATTAAATTTTCAATTTCTTAAGCGTGAAATTAACATGCTTAATTTTGATGAAAACATGATTATCGTACACAAAAGGCTATTAGTAAACAAAAAATTCTTAGTTACTATTTATAATTACTGAGAAATACATTATTATTAAAACGTTAAAAATAAATGTTTAATTATTGTCTTAAATGTCTAAAAGGACGCAATATACCTTAAACAGATAAAAACATCATAGTTACCATTTTGGCTTGTCTAGATAATGAGATCAGAGGAAAACTGTGAAAAAAAAAGTATATGCGAATTTGATATCAGTTTAATTTTGCTATTAAGTGATCGAATTTGAATGCATCTCAAAGTTATACTAACAAGGTACTTGGTTACCTTTTTTACTTTTAGGAAAAAGTTAGGTAGTGTACGTTAACTCGTGTTTTTTTTAACTACGGTTACGATCGCGGATTTTTTACTTAATATATTTCATTAATATTTGATACTGAATAGTAAAATCCGATAAAACAATAAAAACAACGAGTTTACGAATTATGTCCAGGGTAAGCTAATTTGATTGGTCTAATATGCATAACTATAGTGATTCTTTCAATTTTCACACGTATTTTTACTTTCTATTGCTATTTGATGATGATCTGATGATGATGTATAAAAAATACTAGGCCGACATTGGAAACGAAATCCATAATTGTAAATGATCCATGAGAATCCCGCTATAATTGCGCATGAAATAAAATATCGACTGATATGATTTTCACAAAAGCTATTGCTTTACCACAAAATATGACTGACCACTCTGACTCAAAAGTCTGGCAAGTTCTTTTGCTTTTACTTATACCCAACATACATACATAAATACTCCTACTATACACCTATGTATAGTCGTTCGTACGCATGATTATTAGAATAGAATACTGGTTAATCCTACGAGATCTCATACTCATTACCAAGTTAATATAGTCCAAGAAAAATACTGGTAAATTAATTTGTTCCATAACATGTTACGTTTTATGTAAATATGCTAGTGCTACCTCTAACCTTCTCAAAAATACTTCTTCTGACTCATTAAGTTCATTGAAATCTCTTTATTGCACTGAAATGCTCGACACGAGTATACAATGCACTGAGTAACTGCAAATATTACCGTTGAATGTAAATATGTTATGGATGCTTGCCATAAACGTTAACTGTAAGGACTCGTACATAACTGAAACGACATTACAACATAATTACGCAATAGGCAGCAAGTCAATCACTCCTGGAATAATAATAATGTACGTATGAAACTGAAGTTGTGTGACCTAGTTAAATTCACTTCCCTTGCGTTTTGTTGTTTTTACCCGACTGCCGAAGGAGAGAGGGTTATGTTTTTCTATCTGTAAATAAATGCTGCCTCTCACGCAGACTGCGTCTCACGCCTTTAATATTTTACACGGCTATAGTTGCAATAAGTACCTACAACAAATAAAATTTGACGGCACTAGAAACTACCTAGACACGATAAATAGGTAATAATTTCTCTTTTAACACCACAACTACTGGAAGTCAATTTGTCGATTTACAACCAAAGAGCTATTTTCGTGTATTAGCTAAAATTACGTACTCACAAGTAGCACCTTTCTTTATACTCAAATACCCTAAAATCGATTCACATATACACGTTTGTAATCGCTCGGGGACAATAAATACTGCTGTACCTTAACATCACCACAGCTAACAATAATTGGAGCTCACAAGCTAGATCAAACCATTAGCATCAAATTGAACTGTCAAATAATTCAGCAACAACTATGACGACACTCATATGCGTTGGCAGCAAAAACTAACGAATTTCACTTCGTACAGAAATCAAACTGCAACGCGCTACGACGTAGTGCTACTAGTTACTTTTGCAGATCCTGTAGGAATCACATCCTGGAAAGAAATGTTCTAGCATTTAACAAAAACAGTACCTATGCGATCATATCTCGTACTACTGCTGTTACAAACATTGTTGAAGGAAACAATCGATTCTAAACTTCAAGATAATCCTCTCAAACTGAATTTAACCCCGAGATCCTCGTACTTATTTAAGCCAACTTTCTTACCGTTAACTATCCAAAGGTAATGCGCTGCATCTCTCACAAATTAACGGCTCTTTCCAAATCACGATTTTTCTAAATCCTTTCCAACACTTAAGAGCGTAGTCGGTCTGCGACAAAATTGAGAAATATGTACTTGTACAAACTATTGCCGTCGCGTTGCCCCAAGCGACCGCGTGCGATGCGCGATAGGGACAACCGCAGCTTAGACCGATTTTCACAACAAATTCTTGACAAGATCGATGCTTTGTATGGAAAAATGCTGCTAGGCTACCCTCTTAACTCGACTCACTTTGTAGAAATATTTCGTCTCATCGCCACGACTCTTCTCAATTAACCTCTTTTTTTTTTTTTTTTATTATATAATTAGAAGTAGAAGTACTTCCACCAATATCTGAATGCAATGCAAGCACAAATCCTTGATACTCATTAAAATATGGTATCCGACATAATATAGAACAGCTTTTCAATCTTTCGCTTTTATATCATACTAGCTGTTGCCCGCGACTTCGTCCGCGTAGAACTTTTTATCGTCTTAGAAAATGATTTCTCTCAATACAAAATTTGAACCCTCTTTTAGGGGATAATTAAAAAAAAAGTTGATGTTCATTTTCTAGTTTGTGAACAAACAGTCTAAAACCAAAGTTAAAAATCTCATACTTTAAAAATGCCTTGAAATACTCAAACTTTGAACCAATTTTAACACTCTTAGGGGATGAATTTGGAAAAACTCTGAAATCAGTTTTGTAGTCTTTTAACGTACAGAATAAGACCGAAGTTAAAAATCTCTTACTCACACTTTAAAATTTTATTGCTCGCCATTTAAAATTTGAACCCCCTTTTAAACCCCCTTAGAGGTTGAATTTTTCTAATCGCTGAAAGAACTTTTTTCGTAAACTTTTAAGTCTCTAGCTCAAAAAAAGTGTTGCCCATACAAAGCTTTCTTAACCCCCTTAGGGGTGGAATTTTCTAAAACTCTGAAAGTACTTTATTATTAATTTTAATAAGTAACATTTTGAATAGTTTCAAGTCTAGTAAAAAAAAAAGTTTTTCCCACACAACACTGGCTACCCTTCTTAAGGATCTTAAGGATCCCCTTAGGGATGGAGTTTTCTAAAACGCTGAAAGTTCTTTTTTAGTATTCTAATAAGTAATCTTTTTGCAAAGTTTTAAGTCTAACTCAAAAAAAAGTGTTGCCCATGCAAAGCTTGCTCTCCTTTTTAACCCTATTAGGGGTGGAATTTTCTAAAACGATTCGTGTTCTTTTTTTGTATTTTATTAAGTAATCTTTCTACAAAGTTTCAAGTCTCTAACTCAAAAACATAAACTTTCCCTGATAAAAACTTTGCACCCCTTTTTATCTCCCTTAGGGATAGATTTTTTCAAAACGCTGAAAGTCTTTTTTTTTGTATTTTTATAAGTAATCTTTCTACAAAGTTTTAAGTGTCTAGCTCAGAAAAAGTGTTCCCCATACAAACCTTGCACCCTTTTTTTACCCCCTTAGGGAATGATTTTTGTAAAACGCCGAATGTAGTATTTTTCATGTTCTAATAAGTAATTTTTCGTCAAAATTTTAAGTCTCTATTAAAAAAAAAAATGTTTTTCCCATACAAACTTTGCACCCTATTTTACCCCCTTAAGGGTGAAATTTTCCAAAACGCTGAAAGTACTTTCTTTGTATTTAAATAATCTTTCTACAAAGTTTTAGGACTCTAGCTAAAAAAAATTGTTTCCCACATACAAACTTTGCACCCCTATTTTAGCCCCCTATTTTTAGGGGTAGAATTTTCTAAAACGCTGAAAGTACTTAATTTGTATTCTGATGACTAATCTTTCTACAAAGTTTTAAGTCTCTATTTAAAAAAATATTGTTTCCCCCATACAAAATTTGCACCCCTATTTTACCCCCTTAGGGGTAAATTTTTTTAAAACACTGAATCTAGGTACTTTATTTGTATTCCAATGAATAATTTCTCTACAAAGTTTTAAGTCTCTATTTAAAAAAAAGTAGTTTTTCCCATACAAACTTTGCACTCTATTTTACCCCTTTAGGGGTAGAATTTTCTAAAACCCTGAAAGTCCTTTATTTGTATTCTAATTACTGATCTTTCTACAAAGTTTTAAGTCTCTATTTAAAAAAAAATGTTTCCCCCATACAAACCTTGCACCCCTATTTTACCCCCGTAGGGGTGGAATTTTCCAAAACGCTGAAAGTGTTTCATTTGTATTCTAATAACTATTTTTTCTACAAAGTTTAAGTCTATAGCTCAAAAAAAAAAGGTTCTCCCATACAAACTTTGCACCCCCATTTTACCCCCTTAGGGGTAGAATTTTCAAAAATCCCTTTTTATCCCTAGCCCACGTTATAAAAGCAACATACTGTGCAAAAATCAACTCTCTAAGATTAGTAGTTTCGGCTGTGCGTTGATGAGTGAGTGAGTGAATAAGTCAGTCAGGACATAGGCATTTATTATGTATAAATAGATAGAAGATAATGAAACTCCCATTCAAATATCTCAAAAAATTATGAAGCTACATCCGTTTTAATGTCGCTTGTTAGAGTGAGAAAACGATGAGGGACTGTGACGTCAATATACTCGAGCGTCATAGTAAAAAACAATCGTTTCATATGAAGGTGCGTTTTGCGGAAAAGGGACAGAACATACCCCCTCTTAAAACTTTGGACTCTTATAACTTAATCATTACCTATATAACCTCTTGCTTTGTTTTTTTCTCCATTTGACTATATTTATTTTAAATTCTTTTTCGAGAAAATACATTATGATTATTTAACATATTTTCGATTCCTGAGCTATAACCACGAACTTCGGAATTCGAAAATATTCGGGTATCTCTATCGCACTAACCATACTCGAGTGACAGGGATGCAAATATATGAACATTGAGTATCGGTTTTCGTGGTAGCGCCGCAGGTACTTTGGCTGAATGCGCCGAGCGCGTGCCATTGTCATTCAAAAAAAACAAATTCGTGTTAATTATATTGTTCAAATTTGTTGATTTCATTTATTGAAATTACGACATAAAACGACATTTGCGCATATAAGTTCTCATATCAGAATCGAATATTTTTTTATGGTTTATATTTTAGCATTTGTCTCGTAAAGGTCTATCGTAGACGGGATTTAAATTATTAATAAGTGAAAGGCAAAGCAATTCCGCCATTTTGACGCAAATTTGACGGTTCTTATAGCTGACAGTTGGAGCAGCGTTTGATTTCAATAAAAATAAATGAAAAATTAAATGAAGTCGTATATTTCGGAAAATTAATTAACTGTCGCAGTCGGATAAAAAGTATCCTAAGTTGCAGCTAGAATAATAATGTACCTATATAAAATGTTTCATATTTTTCCGTTCATGGGATGCTGAGAACATTCGAACCGCGCAAAGCTTAGTTTCAAACTGGCTGATTCTTTTTTTAATTTAGAGATTTATTATAAGTGGAGATAAATAGATAGAAGATAATGAAACTCCCATTCAAATATCTCAAAAAATTATGAAGCTACATCCGTTTTAATGTCGCTTGTTAGAGTGAGAAAACGATGAGGGACTGTGACGTCAATATACTCGAGCGTCATAGAAAAAAACAGTCGTTTCATATGAAGGTGCGTTTTGCGGAAAAGGGACAGAACATACCCCCTCTTAAAACTTTGGACTCTTATAATTATAACTTAATCATTACCTATATAACCTCTTGCTTTGTTTTTTTCTCCATTTGACTATATTTATTTTAAATTCTTTATCGAGAAAATATATTATGATTATTTACCATATTTTCGATTCCTGAGCTATAACCACGAACTTCGGAATAGGGAACATTACGCAAAGCTCTGCGTAGGGGGCGACACTAACACAACCCGTAAACAAACCGGTACCGGTTAATGTACGGCCCAATAATTGGCATCCTCTATATCTATGTCTCTTTTTAACTTATACAACAAGAGAGAGATAACGATAGATGGACGTGTATTATCGGGCCGTACATTAACCGGCACCAACAAACCGCCATGACGTACAATGTCATATTTATTTACCTAACAAACAATAACGAATAATTGATGAAAACGCGTTAAACTACAATCGTTTTATTATCATTCGTGTGTAAAATACCTGTACTGTGATATTAAAATGGCATCCTATAGCCATTTAAAGGTGGATGAGGGCTTTTTTTTGCTTTACGACGTATTGCCGCTTCCCATAGTTTTCATATCATCGTTTCCTTCGGAAATGAATGATGCCCTTCATTCTTGCATCCAATTACGCGGCACTGATGCATTTTATTCATTGAAATATTTTCTTCACTATTTGATCCAGAGCTTTGAAGGACTTGTCAAAGTTGTCAAAAAAACTGTTTACTAATTGTGTTAGTGCTGCACTCTGGCGGCAGAACATTGCAGTAATGTTCCCTATTCGAAAATATTCGGGTATCTCTATCTCTATCGCACTAACCATACTCGAGTGACAGGGATGCAAATATATGAACATTGAGTATCGGTTTTCGTAGTAGCGCCGCAGGTACTTTGGCTGAATGCGCCGAGCGCGTGCCATTGTCATTCAAAAAAAACAAATTCGTGTTAATTATATTGTTCAAATTTGTTGATTTCATTTATTGAAATTACGACATAAAACGACATTTGCGCATATAAGTTCTCATATCAGAATCGAATATTTTTTTATGGTTTATATTTTAGCATTTGTCTCGTAAAGGTCTATCGTAGACGGGATTTAAATTATTAATAAGTGAAAGGCAAAGCAATTCCGCCATTTTGACGAAAATTTGACGGTTCTTATAACTGACAGTTGGAGCAGCGTTTGATTTCAATAAAAATAAATGAAAAATTAAATGAAGTCGTATATTTCGGAAAATTAATTAACTGTCGCAGTCGGATAAAAAGTATCCTAAGTTGCAGCTAGAATAATAATGTACCTATATAAAATGTTTCATATTTTTCCGTTCATGGGATGCTGAGAACATTCGAACCGCGCAAAGCTTAGTTTCAAACTGGCTGATTCTTTTTTTAATTTAGAGATTTATTATAAGTGGAGATTAGACTGAAAAAATCTGTGATGCAATATGATACGCAAATTTATGATGAAAACAGTTAATCCGTTGCTTTTCCGTCTTATTTTATACGGTAACTGTTTCTTAGCTTCTGTAAACTGTACGTGTTCTCAAAATGTTCAAAATAGCAACGTACCAACATTAATTTTATTGAAAACATGGAAGAACTATAAAAGGAATCTTCATTACAACATTGAAGCACTGATCGAGAAGCAACTAGCCGGGGCCCTCGGCTGAATTGACATCACCATTAGTGTTCCATAGAAGCTCTAATTTAATGTATCATTATTCAACTGGTATTGTATGTAATACATTCTATACCATGTATAATTTAGCTAAAATTTACATAATTCTCAAACAAATGTAAAAATGGGACAAATAAATCATACCGCTGTTAGCTTGTTTCAATCAATCAAGGAATTGTATGTGCATCGAGAAATGCTACACCATACTCCACCACGCCACTAAATCGCCAAACCAAGGGTTAAGATAAAACTGCCTGAAACAAACTGGCTACTCCGACTGCCTACCAGCTCAATATAACCGATAGGCACGGATTCAAATATCCCAGCACCATTCACCATGTCGCGAACGCCCTCTCTTTATATAGGAATGTAACCGGTACAAATACAGTTAGACTGCGCAATATTAGAGGGCGCCGCGAAAGGGTTTATATGTGGACATAGGAAGGATAATCTGAATCCTACCTTGAATCATCTCTGCAGTCCACGGATATCTGCTTCGCTTTTCTAGACGATGACGCTCGCGGCACTCGCACGGTGACGCTCGCGTCTACCATCTGTGGTTATAAAGATAACCATGACACACCTGTCACGTAGGCCTTAGAAACTTAGCACATATAAGTTCTACCTACTGAACAACTGGAGTTGTACCACGTCTTCTCCTAAATATACGAATAGTCGTTCCTTCACTAGGGTTAGCCACATAAGGTGTGTATACTATATTACTGTATCTAGTTCTCGCCCTTCGACCGAGAAACTATGGAGGTACCTCCCCTATATACTGTCATCATGACTAGGGCATATTATCTATCAGAAGTAACTATGTTCTCAGGCTACTGTAGCATGTTATCGCGATGGTTAATTGTCATTAAGTAACACAGGATTCAGGAAATAGTTCTAGTATAAAACCTTTAGAATATGTAGATTATAGCACACAATTATATCAGAGCAAATAAATCTTCATAGAACAAATAAAGTACTAAGAAACTAAGACACTTAGCTTTCAGAGACCACCTGCGTAGCCCCCGGCTCCTTGGCGAGAACTCCGTAGACTTCTTCGAACTTCGCTGCCGCTCCATGATAAAATGAGGCTTTTTCCACGGAACAAACGATTAAATGCTCCAAAACTCCCACAGTCACAACTATATCATAACCTTGCCAGTGCAAATAATCTTAAGGCGTCACTACACGTTCCGACCACGAGTTAAAGTCTTCGCGATATCAACTGCCAGATGTCGCGACATAATGTAAATAAATGGGCATGATCCATAGAAATTAAGATTTGGCTCTGCTGAACTCAGTGAAGGTATACTCTCCCTGGTGCTAGGTAACAGTCACAATAAAAAAAAATAGTTTGGTGCCATCGCAATGCATCTATATTTTTTACTCTTACGCACTTGTTAAAAAGGGATGCTTCCCTATAATAATATTAACATAATACAAGCGATGCATACGCGATGCGATGACGGATAGATATGATTTGATTTCCATAATTTCAATTGCATGAGATCACGCGATTTAAGAGGGCGCTCGTTTTTTGGTCAGGAATAAGCGAGAATGACGGATTTTTGACGTTGTAATTCTAAGAAACGGAGAGCTTTTTCTAGATCCTGATTACTTATTTGCATAGGTAAACTCCTCATATTGGTCCTAGCCGCCTCCAATTTACGAAAAACTGAATACTTTAACCGAAAATACCCGATTACCGACAGTAGTTTTCTGAAGAGAGCGCAGAGTCATAAGTTTGAGCCCCTAATACTCCATGATGTTATATGAGAACCTACTTGTTTTTTTCTATTTTCACTAGCGTAATATGTTGCCATTGCGCCTAGCCGCCTCGAATTTTCCTTATTCTGCACGTATATATATGTAAACTGTTCTCAATTACACCATATTTGTCAACAAAATCGTACTGAAAACTCAAGGATTTTCTCATTATTGTTGAATAATTTTTGTATTGAATCTTACACAACATTAAAGTTCATGCTTGTACCAACAAGATCCAGTCCAAAAAATATAACTTTTGTCAAAATTTATATTTATAAATAATTATTCAAAACTAGTATAAATTTACCGTCGCGCGGGAATATATCTCAGTACCGGCTGAATAGCCCTCCGAGACAGACGTGTAGTGTGTTTATTTGTGGCTATTCACGAAGCTAACCGGCCACTCTTCAGATAAAATAATATTATTTTGATCTCCGACTAGGCATAGTTGTTACCAACCTCGGGGTCAAACTATACTGGGGATACATTCGTGAGGCTAATCGAGACAAGTTATGAATTGCATAGCTGCCATATATGACGTAGTGTAGCGAAAAGGCTCAAACCCACCGGATACGTAACATTTAAAATTGAACCTTCTACCTAGAACAAAAGTCATACATTTCAATGGTGATGTCTTGTGGGTTGGATCCTTTTGTCTAAACTACGCGTTCTATAGTCAATTATTATTGTACGAATGATCGTGATACTTGATAGATTTAATTTATTTACTTGTTACTATCAGTCCACCTTGTTAGTATGTATGTATGTATGGGAGTTTGGGTGAAATCTTCAAATTAGGTACAATTGCGTATCTTCGGTGACATAATATCATAGAGCTGGTCTGATGATGGAGTCGGAAGGTGGCCATAGCAACTCCTAAACTCAACAAGATAAAGCCATCGAATTTGGGCTCATTTATTTGGTCATGGCACGGCAAGACTTTGGTGCTGGATGATTTCCAGAGTCTGATGATGGAGCTATAAGGTGGTCATGGAACTCCTAAACTAAACTAGATAAACCCATCTAGTTTGGGCTCATCTGTTTTGTCTTGGTAAACACTTGGAACTCCTAAACTAAAATAGATAGACCTATCTTGTTTGGGTTTGTGTGATTTGTCTGTACAAGTACCCACGAACCAGCGACATAATATGCAGGGTTATTGAAAATAACAAGATGAATAAAAAACTTTTTAAAAAACAAGCTTATATGGCGTTTGTTAAGTACAGCACGATCCTACCTTGCATTTAGTTATTATTTTCGTTTATATATAATAATAACACACACCGGGGGTTTACACTGGAAAGGGAGATTTTTACGTGGTTTTATTACATTTCCGAGTCATCATCATCATCATCATCATATCAGCCGAAAGACGTCCACTGCTGGACATAGGCCTCCCCCAAAGAGTGCCACAATGGCCGTTCCTGCGCCACCCGCATCCAGCGCATTCCCGTGACCTTTACCAGGTCATCAGTCCACCTTGCGGGGGGGGGGGGGGGGGGGGGGCTACCCACGCTGCGCCTTCCGGTACGTGGTTGCCACTCCAGAACCTTTCCGCCCCAACGGCCATCGGTTCTACGTGCAATGTGCCCCGCCCACTGCCACTTAAGTTTAGCAATTCGGAGGGATATATCGGTTACCTTGGTTCTGCTGCGGATAGCCTCATTTGTGATGCGATCGCGCAGAGAAACTCCCAGCATAGCCCTCTCCATTGCCCTTTGAGTGACTTTGAGCCTTCTTATGAGGCCTATAGTAAGCGACCACGTTTTCGTGCCATATGTCATCACTGGCAACACACACTGGTCAAAGACTCTCGTCTTGAGACACTGCGGAATATTGGACGAAAAGATGTGCCGTAGCTTCCCGAACGCTGCCCAGCCGAGTCGGATTCGACGATTGACCTTCCCTTCGACATTTCCGAGTATCACTCTTTATTTCGAAATAAATGTTAAAAAAACCGGCCAAGTGCGAGTCGGACTCGCGCACGAAGGGTTCCGTACCATTATCTATATCTAAAAACGGCAAAATATATATATCTAAAATCACGTTTGTTGTATAGGAGCCCCCTGTAGCCTAGTTAGTAACTTGGTAGTGACTCTGCCTACGAAGCTGGAGGTCCCGGGTTCGAATCCCGGTATGGGCATTTATTTGTGTGATGACCACAAATATTTGTTCCTGAGTCATGGATGTTTTCTATGTATTTAAGTATTTATTTATCTATATAAGTATGTTTATCGTCGTCTAGTACCCATAGTACAAGCTTTGCTTAGTTTGGGGCAAGGTCGATTTGTGTAAGATTGTAAAAGAAAAAGAAACAAATAAAAACTAAAATAAAAATAAAAAGATGTATTCTGTTTTTTAGTATTTTTTGTTATAAATAGCGACAACAGAAATACATCATCTGTGAAAATCTCTATCTATCACGGTTCATGAGATACAGCCTGGTGACAGAAGGACAGACAGGCATTCAGACAGACAGACGGACAGCGGAGTCTTAGTAATAGGGTCCCGTTTTACTCTTTGAGTACGGAATCCTAATAAGTGATTGATGATGAGAGTTGGTTTTAGGCTCAGAACATAAAAAAAGGGAGAAGTGCCGTACTGCTTAATTTCAACCAAAACCGATGTCCCCAGTTTTCTCCCACCGCAGCGCCCACAGGCACACACATTGAACCGTGTAAAAACAAAGACTCGGGCGTTGCCAGTGAGTCTACGGCAACGTGCAAACAAGGGCTGTGATTGGCTTAAACGCACTACACTAGGGGGGCGACAAACGTTAAAATTATGTTTTATCGACATTGAAATTAAAATTAATATTATGTTATGATATTGATGGGTAACAACTTCAACAACATGGTAAGTTTATGTGGTGGTATTTAAACTTCTAGCTACAAGTTTAAATAACACGTGTTGTTAACTTACCATAAATCGCAAAAGTAAAAAATATTGACGAATACCTACAGAGTAACATAAACGGCTTTTTATAAGTTCGTGTTCACATACATTTAAAACTCTGGTCACATCGATATTTTTGACCTGTAGGTACCAGGCCGATCCGACTCGCATTTTGGCGCGAAATAATATGTCCATTACTCATATTACGAGATTTAAGGCTAAGGGCGAGTATCCACCAAAGATGTGCGAAGATGTGTTACCATACATTTTACACCAAGGTTTCAAGCAAGCGAGGTGTCAAATATTCGAAAAGTGTACGGCTCTTATTAAGTGGTTGGAAACATTTTTCTTGAAAATGTTACACATTAACTCTTCTCTGTACAGGAAACCAGTTAGGACCTCTGCCAGTAGCATCTATCCATTTTTTTTAGTACCTACTCGAATTCTTTGGAAAACTGTAATAAGAAACCGAGATTTCTTCTTCAATTATCACATTTCAAATGAAAGTAAAAAATACTCATTTAAAATAAATTATTGGTAATAATATCACATTTTAAGTTGTTCTGAAGCCATTTGCTACTAAATTATATACTTGTATATACAATTTTAATATGTCTATTTACCGTTCATACTGCAACTTAGTGAAAATCTTATTAGTAGGTACCGTAAACATTTTGTGCCTTTTAATCTTATTAGTATGTTATTAGTTACCTTTAAGATAGGCACCCAACCAAAACAAGTAATTAAATAAAATAAAACAGCGAAAGTAGTCGAAATAAAATAACTAGTATGATATCGTCCTTCTATTTTATCGATTACGCGTAAATTGTAACTGCACTTTGGCACCGCTCTAGTTTGCGACGCCAAGCAGCGGCCGTACCACTAAAAAATTCAAGCATCGTCCATATCCATAGTGGTTTAATACATTGTGCCGTGGTTTACTGTATTGATCGTTCAATGTACAACGCATAGAACAAAAATATGCTTTTTCGTTCGATATGTTAGTTCGATCCCGAGAAATGATGCGGCGTTGCGTTTATTTATTAAAATATTAGTTTTTACTGACTTAAGTGAAAATACTAATACTCACTTAGGTTTTAGTTTCATTCCTATTTTTGCATGTAACCACGCTACAATTCAGCATTTTGAGTAAACGTGGAAAAACATTTCAGATTCACGGCAAATTGCGACTAACATGCGGTGGGCAGTGACATGCCCATTTGGCCATGTCGCACCGACACGCGCCAAGCCCCCGTTTCATATGTATTCCTTTTTATCATCTGAGGTTATAGGCTTTTGAATAAAATCACGCATTAATTAATTGTATTCTAGATAAAAAGCTGTGTTTGTATAATTTATAATTTTCAGTTCCTTTGGTAAGAAACGGACATAGCAATTTCTATAAAGGGCCGTTTTTTTTTACTGTACATAACAAAAAAAAATTTCTTCAAGAAATGACTACGTAAGTACCCAGTAATTTCCTAGTAGTGGGTCTACTGGTATAATTTCATTACATTACTACATATAAATAAGACTCAGATAATATGCAAACTATTAATATCCGTAAAACAAATTATTATTCTTATTACTGACAACTTTAAAACTCGTTCGTTTATTTTATACTAAAAAAACGAAACTAAATATACTTTGTCATATCATAGTATTTTAATACAAATAGAAAACTTGTGCTCAAAAATCAAATACTTACTTTATTCAAGTTATCTAACTTCGCTAACATGATGTTCTAGAACATCATGTTAGCGAAGTAATACTTACCACTTTTTAGTGCAAGTATCAATATCGGTCACGGAGTGAATTCCAACGGTGCGCTATACAGCTATTTGCATCGGCAAGCTCCGCGGTTAGTTCTATCCCGATCGCACTTACATATAGCTAGAAAGGGACGGCACCCGCGGCTGGTGCGATCTCGCTGTGCATGTGGGGTTTAGGTACGTTTGTGTGGGTGGTAGTAGTATTTACACACACAAACGCACTACGCGTGTCAAAATACCGAATTCTGAGCGAGCGCTTTTTTGAAGAGCACTCTTAACATGACCTTTTACCCAAATCTCGGTTATTGATCAAACAAGTTGTCTTTCATGAGACGAACGATCAGTCGACACGAACGGGTATATAGGTTATAGCTGTCAAAAAACGCCTTCCTTCTGTCAACGCAAAGGCAAGGGCAAGGGACTCCATTCATTCCATAGAAAAAAATCCACAAAAAAAGCAAGCGGCGCGGCCACGCTATCTATAAAATCTGTGATTTCTCTGTGCTAAATTCACATACGATTAATTAGATGGTGTTTTAAGTTAAACGTTTCTTTGGAACAAATCAACATCGCTTCTTATTAGTCATTTTGAGCACGCGTAAGTAATTATTATCAAATGGGTCAAATTTCACGCTGCGTTGAAATAACTCGGTCGGGCTGTGATTTAATCACAGGACGGGGTTATTACGTGAGCTTGGATTTTGTGAATCGGGAGAAGTCTGGCGTGTGTTCTTACAGACTGAAGCTCTGAAGTGTCTCCGGTCGTACAGCAGTGTTACAATAGATTGGCCTCTGTTAGTTGTCCGAGACAGCCAGAGACCATCTCTCGTAACCCTGCCGCTTGCTCAGCGACGGCGCCGCCGCCCGGAACATCGGCCGCGAAGGTGTACACATAGTGATGGGTAAAATCCAATTGTTGTTGCGCATTGGAATTTTATTGCCATCACTATTTGTGGACTGTCTAAACTGCTTTTCGGATAGATTTTGTTATTTATAAGGTTGCCGTGAAGATGTTTCAGGTGTCAGCCTACACCCAACAGTCTGTGTATGGTTTAAACATTCTCTGTATGTTACAAATCAGTGTATGTTGATCAATTTATCCAGACCTCCTTATGTATATTATAATGACGATTGTACTTAATACACACTTACAATGTTTACAATGGTGCAAATAAATTTAGTATTAATAATACGAAGGGTTTTTAACAAAACTAATATAATAAAATTTTGACATAAATTATAGTAGAAATTGGTACTTCAACAACTTGACTACTGTCATG
This sequence comes from Epinotia brunnichana, assembly GCA_963854355.1. Lineage (NCBI taxonomy): Eukaryota > Metazoa > Arthropoda > Insecta > Lepidoptera > Tortricidae > Epinotia > Epinotia brunnichana. The sequence goes on from OY977954.1 coordinate 14,368,969, forward strand.
TGACACATTTATTAACATTATTAGCATCAAAATATAATAAGATTAATAAGTATGGAAGAATAAATGAAAATTTGCCCCACGAAATCGAGTGCTAAAGGCGGAGCCAATAATCCTTCCATCAACATGTCAGAGCCAAGTCAGCTCTAGATGTTGCATCAAGCAGACATTCATTTACAAAAATAAAATCTTTATTCAATGGTTACTGGTAAAAGGTTTTAAAACAACAATGCAGGCCTGCACCACAAATTGTTGCAGAAACCACATAAATGGAACAAACCATGGCATTTCTTAAAATTTCTGAGTTAAACCATATTGTAATGTATAGGACATTACTCCCATAGTTGAAGTTGTGCAATATAAGTTTAAAAAAATCAAGCATGTAGCTATTGTGAAGGAAAAACAATTATTATATATTCCCACATTGGTCTTCTAACAATGCTGAAAAAGCGTTGGTCTAGGTGACAGGGTAGATACTTAATTGTAAAGAATTTACATCCCTGAAGCACCCCTGGTAATCTGCAATCTCTTCCAAAGAGAAACATCATAAAATTGGCATTTATATTTCATTATATTTTTCTTAGTCCACCTCCTTTAATGGCTATACGATTATCTTGTATCACTCTTCTGTGGTATTTACATTCATTTATTTTTCATTTACATTGACCCAATTTCTAGAAACTAAAAAATATATATTGATGGCCAATAAAACCCACCTTTAACTTTGTTAAGGGAGCTGTGATTTAAAAATATGATTAATGAGATAATTTTTTTTTATTTCCACGCTACTAAATATACAAATATCTCACTTTAAAATCAATATTCTGGATTACCGCACCAGAATTTTAACAAAATCAAACCTCAAATCCTTCAATATAACTGACGTCAGAATATTTGCTGCCCCATCGTCTTTGTTTAACTATTAAATAATACAAATTAATAATATAGTTTTTACTTATTTAGTGTATTCACTAACATAATCAGAAATTATTATCATAACATAAGACGTGATCATGCCGATACTGAGAACTTATTGAATGGCCTTCGTATGTCTACACTCAAGAACAAAAGTTTCGGGTCGGTGAAATACTGTCATATTTCCTAAAATAGTGCAAGGTCGTACAGTTTTTTTAATCCTGTCATGATCTTTATTCAATTTTACATCTAAACTGCAAAAATAACTGTTGAAAAAATAACATTACCAGGTTTAAATAGGACTCGTAAAAACCCATGAAAAAAACAGCGTTAACAGAGCGATATATCGCAATAATCGAGGTCCCAGAAACTGCTAATACATTTGGGTATTACGAATAATAGTAAGTATATTATGTAAATAAAACTAGTGTAAAATATTTATAAAAAACCTATTGCGGTTACTTAATTTAGGGTGACCCGAAAGTTTTGCTCTTGAGTGTAGTTTGTTTTGTTTGATCTTATTCTTCTCTACTTATTATACTACCTATTTTGATTACTAGTTGTTGATCAAAAAATATATGTGAATTTTCAGTGTCAGTTGACGATTGTGAAGTCGTTATGTCAAATCGGTATAAGTAATTATTTACTTCATAGAATTAATATATCTTTAAAATATTGGCTAAAACAAAGAATTTGTTGTATTTTTCTAAAACTGTGTGTCTACGTAATGCATGTTTATAACTTCATTAATACAATTTTGATACCTGTATTTTTTATAGTTTAACAAATGAGTAATAGATGTTGTGGAATGTATAAGATATTTAAATGACTCCATTTCATTGGTAGAATAATTTTTCAAATAGACATTAGAAATATAATTATTCTGTAAATTGATTTCCAATTACAGGTTGTCACTCACGCCAAATGACATGCCTATGTTTTATTCGTTTATGTTATAATATAAGATATAAGTCATTTAATTAGGCCTATACTTTGAAATGATGATATGCAGTTGTTACTTCAAAATTAAAATCTTTGTTAATTTATTTTTCACCTCACTAGCTCGGAAAGGCCTTTTTGTATGTTGGTTAACTATTGAGAAAATCGCTTTTTATCCACATGTGAAGAAAGTAGACGTAGAACGTTAAAAGTACTATGACGTAGAACGTTAAATGTTTATTTTTGTTTTTTGTAGGTATATTTTATGACATATTTTTGTTTAACTTTTATTTTTAACGTTTTTTACTTTTTTTTAAACTTTTTTTTACGTGTTTTATTTTTTTTTAACTTTTTTTTTAACTTTTTTTGAAACTTTATTTTACTTTTTTTTTGTTTTTTTTTAACTTTTTTTTTACCCTTTTTCTTATTTTCCTTGCTGTAGTGAGGTGAAAAGATTTGTGTTATACACGGGTGAAAAGTTATTTTACGTCTCGTGTGTTGAAACACTCGCTACGCTCAGGATTCTATTTTTGAACCACTCGCTTCGCTCGTGGTCAATCATAGAATCCTTTCGCTAGCTCGTGTTTCAAATGAACACTCGCAGGTAAAATACAACTTTCCCCCCTTGTATAACAAATAACTATTGCTCTTCTATTGTTTTTTGAATTTGTATGTCAATGGTCATTCATTTTATGTAAGTACAAGCTTTTATTGCTGACTGTACTTTTTTGCACAATCATTGACAACTTGTTGAGAGGGCTCCAATGGCCTAAACACAACGGGATCTGTGTAGTTCTGGAGTTGTTGTTACGGCGCTCCGCTCCAACTCCGATTAATCGGAACTTCCGCCTAATTTTACACCTCCGACTCCGAAAAAAATCAGTCGTTATATCGGAGCTGTATGTAGCGCGTGGGCTCGGCTTCGCAGCACGCGCCATTATATTACGACCTGACCTTGGGAATCACGCCCTCGCTCGAATTTAAGAAGGATTTTCTAACTCCGGCTCCGACTCTGATAAATCAAGTTTAAGACGACGTAGGCTCAGAAAACGGATTTTTAAAAAGTCGTAGCGCTTGTTTGGATTATAATATAGCTGCCCTAAATTTCTCGCCTTTCTCGAGTGACTATATCTATTCGAATCCTGAGTTTTTGACTTTCGCTCGATAGAAAATAATCTCGAACACAGGTCTAAAATACACTTAAAAAATTCGTAACAAATTATGCACAAAAGCTAATGCCAAGATTTGGCGTAGGCACACACACTAGTCTTAGGAAAACGACTGCCACCTTCCAACTTGGACGGAAAACTAGACCGTCGGATTAGACCGTTTCCTCGCGATGTTTTCCTTCACCGGAGGATTGTGAACCTGGAAATTTTCATACAAAAAGCGATAACGTTTTTCACCCCGCAAACATAGTTCGATTTTTATAATTTTTGAATATGTTGTAGATATAATGAAAAACTAGGTCTGTACGTTTTGATTTATAAGAAATATTGCTTACGTTATAAGTTATGAGCATCTAAAAATCTGTATTTTTGACTTAAAAACTTTGTCTACCGTTTTTTTTTTTTTAATTCATCTAAACTGATTTACTAAAAAAGGAAAACGTACAGACATAGATTAAGTGTACCTACTCAATCTAATTATACCAAAATTGTTTCATTTCATAAAGGTTTAGGGGGGTAAAAACGTTATCACCCGAAACAATATTTCAATTACCTGCAGGTCTGGTAACTCTCTCTATCGCACGATACGGGTGAGGCACAGAGCGGTGTGAAACAGATAGCATTTTTTAAAATACCCACTCGCGCTGCGTATGGACACTTCACAATCCTCTTAAATATCAAATAATATTTCTTACGGCGCCGTAGCTTCAGCGAAGTTAAGCGAACAGAGTTTTTGAAACAATATAATGCGTCTGTTTATAATAATATGGTTTCAAAAAAATACGAATCAGCGAGATCAGTGATTCGAAACATTATTAAGCAATATTCGCTCAATAGAAAAAAATCACGAACATACAGTGCTGGACAAAAAGAATCATACACTTACACGGAAATGAGAGTTTCTTTCTGAACTACTTTATGAATTCGATTACATATATTATATCTTAGGCAAACTTGTAGCACATTCCATGGCTTATTATATATAGATATTAAAATTTCAAGATTCAACAAATTTATTTATTTACATGGGTATTTATCAATAGCACTTCATTTTGCTCTGGACAAATTAAATCATACATTAAACACAAACTCAATTAAACTTAATCTAATATTATGTGTGGCCTCCTTTTGCTTTCAAAACCTCTGCTAATCTTCTAGGCACGCTTTCCACCAATGACTTTAGGTATTCAGGGTCGATATTGTCCCAAGCTTCTTCCAGTGCACCGAAGTAGGAATCCTTGTTAGTCACATTTGTTTTATTAATTTTGCTATCCAAATAAGACCATAAATTCTCAATCGGGTTGAGGTCGGGCGATTGTGGCGGCCATTCAAGCTGTTTGATCCTATTTGCCTTGAAGAATGCAGCGGATATTTTAGCTGTGTGCTTCGGGTCATTATCTTGCTGAAATAAATATCGGCCCTCCAAGCCACATTTAAGCAAAGAAATCTCTAAATTTTCTTGTAATATGTTAATATAATCTACAGCGGTCATTATTCCATTAATTCGAGCTAAGCTGCCAACTCCAGACCAAGCAAATGAGCCCCACACCATAACATTACCTCCACCATGCTTCACAGTTTTTTGTATGTTGCGTTCTGCCAACGCTTCGCAAGGCTTACGCCACACTCTGAACCGGCTTTTTTGTCCAAACAGCTCGAATTTACTTTCATCAGTCCATAAGATTGACTTCCAGTACTCCAAGGGCTTTCCAATATGTTTCTTCGCAAATGCAAGACGCTTTGTTTTGTTTTTACTGCTTATAAATGGACGCTTAGATGCTAAACAGTTTTTTAAACCATTTTCTCTGAGCCTGCGACGTACAGTTCGAGAACTGACCCTAAGATCCATCGTTTCCGTAATAGCTCTCGATGATATTTTTGGATTTAGCTTCGCACATCGAACAATTCTAGCATCATCGCGCAGAGTTGTTGATCGCTTGCGACCGACTCCAGGCAAGTTCGCCACAGTTCCTTGGTTTTCATGTTTCTTCCAAATGTGCTGTACAGCTCCCACAGAGATGGAATATTTTTCGGCAATTTTCCGAAACGAAATTAGTTTTTTCCTATCACGTATAACCAGATTACGAACATCTATGGAAATCTGTTTTCCTGACATCTTCAACATTGAAATAATACATGAAAGTTACTTCAAATGGTCAAGACTGACACAATGACCTATTTTTATTTTGTTTCTAGCCAGGCAATTACGTGGTACAATTTTATTTCTAGTAAAGCGTCCGTATTATCTATTTTGTCCAGAGTAAAATGACGCGGTAAAAGTAATCAAGCACTAGAAAACAATATTTTGAGAAGATCGCTAATATTGTTATATTAATAATAGAGCTCATTAAATGTCCTAAAAGTTTTCTATACAAACATCACGTGGTGAAGTTCACAAAAAAAGTTGTAAAGGAAAATATACTTTTCGTGTAAGTGTATGATTCTTTTTGTCCAGCACTGTAGGTCTAAAACATTCGTGACAAATTATGCACAAAAGCTAAACATATTTAAATTGGTTCTAAAATCGGCAATATCATGTTTGAGAGAACTTAGCTATTTGATTAATTTGATACTTTTTTATTTATTTAAACGCAGAAAAAAAAAAAAAAAAAAAAACGAGCGCTTCCGAATACACACTTCCAACTCGCTCACGCTTATGCTCAGTGAGAGGGAGAGAAGACCGTGAGCCTACCTCGCCTTAAAAACTCTTACTCTGGTTCCGATAAAACCACCTCCGTAACATCCCTGCCATCCCTGGTCTATATCATCAGATTAGATTTGTGGTGCAGTAATTAAGTCATCCATCATCATAACATAAACTTGTCACCGAACTTGCATAGGTAAGTACCTAACCTATGCCAAATTTCAGCGCAATTGGGAATGGATGAAAATTTTAGAAGTGCTAGATTATTTTTTTGGTGATATGAATAACCTTCCTTAGCACCAGAAAAAAGTTGCAGAATTTTCAGCTGCGTAAATAATATTTTGAAAAATATAAACAGGACGGCAAATAAGACACTTTGCTTGATCCGTCTCTTATTACAATAAAAATACTTTGAAAGCCGTGGTAAACTGAAACATGCTGAAACTGGCAACGATATTGACAGCTGCAGCAGCTATATTTGTCATTGCCAGGGTGAGATATAAAAAAAAAGTAATATGAGACGGATCAAGGAAAGTGAGACATTCGCCGTCCTAAACCCAAAACGTAAGTAAGGAAACTGTTTATATGTTTCAAAAATAATTGACGCAGAAGAAAAGTCTGCAACTTTTTTCTGGTGCTAAGGAAGGTTAAACCTATCACCAAAAAAATTATCAGGCACTTCTAAAATTTTCATCCATTCGACACTGGCAGCTGGCTGAAATATGATTTGCAATGTTTATGATATGGTGCATCATGAATGCGCCCGGTTCATGAATTTCGTTCATTAGATAACGCGAGTTTCCGTATTTCTCGTAATCGCGAAAATTTTAATTTCTATCTAACAAATTGCCTCTAATTTCGTAACAATATAGAACATCAATTAAATTTTGCGATACCACTTGTAAAATTGATTCTATACTTTACATTTTAATATCTCTATCAATGCACGATCAATCAATCAATAATATCCTCGGAATCCCCCGATGATTGTGTCCCTGGTTCGCAGGTTTCCTTCACGAAAAAAAAAAACATATGCTACTCGACATCGACGTAGCATAAAAATATTAGGTCCAAGAAATACACAGCATTATTTTCTAGCACTTCCAAGGAATTTGTTATTCTTTTAAACATTTCAAAAAGTTCAGGCCTCTTCTCAGCTCCGCTCGGGTGAAAATATGGAGAAAACGAATTTTCCCAGACATGAGACCCAGGTAGATCGATTTTTCGACCCTGTAAAACCCTATATTCCAAATTGCATTGAAATCGTTAGAGCCGTTTTCGAGAACCTGATTTCAAATATATTGCTCGTTTAATTATAGGAATACAATTACTGCTCGTTTAATAGTATAGGATATAGGAGAACGGGGGTCCACGTTAGCCTAACTTCCGTGGTCTTCTTGAATATTCTTCAGATAACATTACTTCATAAACTAGGTTTAATAAATACATGTCATAAAATAAAACAGGAAATAAACGTAAATATGCAAGGAGGATAATGAAGGAATCAATATGTAAAATAAAAACCCGGTAACAAGTCCTGCCAAAAAGCGTCATAAAACTGCAGGCACCCTAAGCTAAGCCCCTATTTCTAGGAGAATGGACGAAGCGCCGCCCTCTAAGAAGCTGAGACTCGACGAGTTTACAGAAGACATAGATGCCGATAGCTTCCATATGGACTCAGACAAGTTTGACAATTTCGTGAGGCCTGAGGAGTTGGAGAAACTGAGGGAGTTCCAGGTGCTTGATGAGGTCAAGTCCAATGACGAGGACAGCGAGGAAGAGGAGTCTGATGATGATGATGATGGTAATCATTGCTTGAGATTTGATTAAGAACCTTTAACCCTTTGGACGCCAAGAACCTAAGGCTGGTTTTAGTGTCACGCTGACCCTTGGCGCTGACAGGCCAATATGTATCATGGTCAGGGAGCGTTTTAGAATAACGTCGACTGCTGAGCGCTGACACTTACGCGGCCGTACGCGCCGCACGTCGGCTCCGCTCAGCGGTCAGCGCCGACCGCTGCTCGCGCCTGTGTCTTCAGTGAGCGTTCTAGTATCGAGCTCGACGCGACACACAGTCGGCGAGTGGCGGTCGGCAAGATACTTAATCGACTCGCGCCGACGATCGGCGCTGACCAGCTACGCCCCGACGATCGCTCGGGTCTACGATCAGTGTGACACTAAAACCAGCCTAAAGCCTTGGTCAGACACACGGCGCGACGCAGCGCCGCGGTCGCGCGGCGCGACCGCGACACATGCTCACAGGTTAGCGACGTCAAACAGACTGCGTCCCGCCGGCATCGCGCCCCGCTTCTGTCGCGCCCCGCGCCGCGCGGCCCCTTGCGTTCGCGCGGCGCGGGCGCAGCGCTGCGCGGCGCGGACGCGGCGGCACGCTGCGCCGCGCTGGGTCACATACATCAGTCGGACGTTAGGCAGCGCGCAGTGCGTAGTGCGAGCGTAGCATAATTATTAGTTATTCATCGGAGCAAACAAACACGTCACAAACATCGGAACACACCTCTATTTTCAAGGTATTAGGGTGCATGTGCCGATATTTTTGAACACCTATAGTGTACCTATGTATGTGATGGCGACTGTATACGCGGTCAAAGTCACCTTGATGCTTTCAACTAAGGTTCATATTCATACTCTTAAAGAAAAAACGTTGGCGTGTGCGTTTCTCTTTCGTACGTGAATAATGGCCTCCAAAAGGTTAAGGGATACATTTTCTATTTTAAAGGTTTTGATAATTATAATTATAGCGTATCCACAAAACAGTTTCACTCATTTAAGTCATTTATCATTAGCTATCTTTGGGAAGAAAATGTCCAATCCAACCCGCATATTTGAAATAGAATTATGTCATAGTTTATATGCTACATTTTAAGACACTTAACTCATGAAGTGTGGTGTTATTTGTATGAAAATGTATGTTGAGTGAAAGTTTAGAACTAGCGATAGATTCAACTGTGCTTGCAGGCAAGTCTGAGGGGGTACCAGATGATGAAATAGAAAAGATGTTGGAGGAAGATCTTCCGGATGACTTCAAAGCCGCCCCCAAGCCGAAGGAGAAACCGTACATAACTAGACAGAAAACTGTATTGGAAGGTGAGTCCTTTGAAAGAGAAATTGGTGCCCTCATATGAGGGATCAAAGTAGTACTTGTCTTCCCTGATATTCCCTGTTTAATATTTTTTTTTTCTCGTATCGTAGGGTGTGAGATAGTAGATTGTATTACTAGGAAGCAAAATTATATATTGTAACGAGGGTGACTGATTGAATCCAGAAAGAAGGTTAGGATTCCAGAATAGAACGTGGTTCTAACGTGGAATCCTGAGCGTAGTGAAGGATTCAAGCAACGTCGCCCGAGACATAAATAATTTTGCGCCCGCGTAATACACTCTTCTTTTCACTCTTTCCATGATAATTAAAAACACGATAATTTTTACCTAAGAATAAGGTTTAATATAAATATGTATTTCAAAAGAATGTGGCTTTGTTATTGACGTTTTTTTGACGATGTAGCTTCCATTTAAAAAAATCCGGTGTTAACGTATCATAATTTTCAGTTGAACTGGATGAATTCATCATCTTAAATTGAAAATATTAGTATAGGAAATGCTTTTACATGCTAGTCATTAGTCACGACGGTTTTTTTTTATAAAAAAAAAAAACTGTACTTTTTGTTACGGCTTTTTATACTTGATATATTTATATTTATTAGTAATCATATCACCTATCAAATAAACATTGTTTGAAATAACACATTGCTATTAGAAAGTAGTAACTAGATCTATAAATCCATATTTTTTATTTATTAAGCATATTAATATTCAAAAGCGTTCAAGGAAAACAATATATGAGACCCTAAACGCTCCAAGAACAAAACAGCGTGGTATTTAAAAAACCGGCCAAGCGCGAGTCGGACTCGCGCACGAAGGGTTCCGTACCATTGTCTATAAAAATATTTATTTAATTCTGTTTTTAGTATTTGTTGTTATAGCGGCAACAGAAATACATCATCTGTGAAAATTTCAACTGGAACTATCACGGTATCAGTGAGATAGCCTGGTGACAGACAGACAGACGGAAAGCGGAGGCTTAGTAATAGGGTCCCGTTTTACTCTTTGAGTACGGAACCCTAAAAACACTCAATAAAATTGTCTCTGGCCTTGCTCAGGCCCACAGATTTTTAAATAATGTTTTTAATGCTTTCTTCTCTATGTGGTCTATGAGTAGCGTGCAGGGAGCAACATATTTTGCTCCCTAGGGCAAAAAAGATAAATTGAAAAAAAAAATATGCATAGGGATCAAAAACAGGTTTTGCTCCCTATAAACGGGCTAGAAAAGACCGTTTTTCGAATAGAAGGAGTGAAAAGCAATATGTGCCGTGCCACTCGGTTACCAAATTATTTCCGTCTTGGGCGTAAACACTTGAACGTTACGTTCCAGATTCAATATATCGCCTTCGCCGTAAATATACCATTTTGCTCCATGGAGACATTGAAAAAATGATACCTCGCCGAGTTTTGAACGTCGGTTTTTCTCGAGGCAGGGTTTTTCTTTCTGAACCTTTGGAAGTTTATCGTCAGTCATAGGTGCATGTAAGGCCTATTGTCCACGTAAACCGCACGACATGCGCACGCTTTCATCAATTGACGATTGCAAGACGAACGCTTGCATCGTGCGTAGAAACCTTCAAAACTGTGTCCACGGAGCGGCAACGAACGCATGACGAGCGGCTAACGCGACGTTGCCGCTCCGTGGACACAGTTTTGAAGGTTTCTACGCAAGATGCAAGCGTTCGTGTTGCAATCGTCAATTGACGAAAACGTGCGCATGGCGTGCGGTTTACGTGGACAATAGGCCTAATATGGCTAAATTTATGAACAAATAACTTTGACTTTGAAAGTTTCGACACGACCACTTTGCAGAGAAGGGAGTGAACCAGTTCGAAGTGCTGCCCCTAGACTGGATGATGGTGCGCCACTACAGCGGCATGCCGGTGTACATGCACCGCGGAACCCGCGTGTGCACGCTGGCGAAACCTTACTCGCTTGGCAAGGGCAACACCAGGGTAAGTGCTCCTCAGTGTAATACTGCAGAGCGCGTGAACCGTGTACAATTGCTGTCTCTGGCACAAGCCATGCGCAAGCTATCTCACGCGCGAATTGAACCACCCCGCCTTTCTAAGCGGTCTTGTGCTAGCCGTGCTAGATGATGACCGCGACCAAATTTGATTATCCTCTTACTTTACCTTCTCACGTTTGTTCAATCGAGATTGAATTCTAAATGATAAGTTGATAGCCGTGTCTACACGCATGCTCGGCCGCACGTCTCACCCGCGGCACGACTGCACTGAGCGCGCACGCTGGAGCAAGGCGTGGCTCGCCGAGGCACGTCTGCACTGAGTGCGCACGCTGGAGCAAGGCGTGGCTCGCCGAGGCACGTCTGCACTGAGCGCGCACGCTGGAGCAAGGCGTGGCTCGCCGAGGCACGTCTACACTGAGCGCGGACGCTGGAGCAAGGCGTGGCTCGCCGAGGCACGTCTGCACTGAGCGCGCACGCTGGAGCAAGGCGTGGCTCGCCGAGGCACGTCTGCACTGAGCGCGCACGCTGGAGCAAGGCGTGGCTCGCCGAGGCACGTCTACACTGAGCGCGGACGCTGGAGCAAGGCGTGGCTCGCCGAGGCACGTCTGCACTGAGCGCGCACGCTGGAGCAAGGCGTGGCTCGCCGAGGCACGTCTGCACTGAGCGCGCACGCTGGAGCAAGGCGTGGCTCGCCGAGGCACGTCTGCACTGAGCGCGCACGCTGGAGCAAGGCGTGGCTCGCCGAGGCACGTCTGCACTGAGCGCGCACGCTGGAGCAAGGCGTGGCTCGCCGAGGCACGTCTGCACTGAGCGCGCACGCTGGAGCAAGGCGTGGCTCGCCGAGGCACGTCTGCACTGAGCGCGCACGCTGGAGCAAGGCGTGGCTCGCCGAGGCACGTCTGCACTGAGCGCGCACGCTGGAGCAAGGCGTGGCTCGCCGAGGCACGTCTGCACTGAGCGCGCACGCTGGAGCAAGGCGTGGCTCGCCGAGGCACGTCTGCACTGAGCGCGCACGCTGGAGCAAGGCGTGGCTCGCCGAGGCACGTCTGCACTGAGCGCGCACGCTGGAGCAAGGCGTGGCTCGCCGAGGCACGTCTGCACTGAGCGCGCACGCTGGAGCAAGGCGTGGCTCGCCGAGGCACGTCTGCACTGAGCGCGCACGCATGCGTCCGGTGTAGACACGGCTAATGGCGTAGACACTGACTTTCTTTTGCAAACTACGATTTGGCTAGGTCTCCACGAAATTAAATGTACTTAAGTGAGATTGCAATTATGATAACACAGTACTACCATACTATTAGACAAGTGTTGGGCCTACAACCGTAGATATATTTCCTTCTAAAGAGCGTGTCAGGCAGATAATAGTCACGGTACAAATCATGTCAATGAACTTAATGTCGAAATGGTCATTCATTACGTATTTGGTAATCTGTTTGCAGCGGCACGATATACCCATCAGCGCTATACCGTGCCTCGCCTACTGGCGCGCTTTAGAAGAAGAAGAAAAACAAAAACAAATCGACGAGAAGATTAAAGAGCAAATCGAGAGTGGTACATGGGCCAACAAACAACGCAATCAAAACCAAAAGGAAAATAACGAAGACAATAGCCAGGCTAGCGACACAGCCAGTCAGGATAGTCAAGCTAACAATACTAATCTAACTAATGACAATTCAATAGATGAAGCTACAACACAGTTGTCCAACGAAATAAGAGAGTTGAAAGAAGAAATTTTTATTAAAGAGGATATCAACATGGAAATTGTAGAAGAGGGTGTCAAATTAGAATGTCCTTTTAAACATCTAAGAGACGGTGAAAATGTAGAAAATGAAGATAGTGTAGGTATTGAAAATGATAAGAATGAAGTAGAAAATGCAATAGACCAAGAAGAGGTTGCTAACGAAGCCCAGAAAGGTGTAATTAGCAATGAGGATGGTAACAATGAGACTCCTCTGAACCAACAGCCTGTGGTATTGCCTGGTGGGATAGTAATGCCGCCTCCGCGGGTGGAAACGGTTAATACTAGTTGGAAAACTCAGCAGCTGACGCACGATCAGGTCAATGATTATTGCAAGAAACTTTTCAAGTTTAAAACTGTTAACATTATGCACTTTAGGTAAGTTTATTTAGCTAAGCGTAATATTAATAGATTCAACTAGACCTCGTAAGGCTCACGCGATTTTTTACAATGCCCCAATTAGTAGTTTATGCAATCGTTATATAATGTATGCTTTTTAAATCGAGTACGTAATTAAGGTACGAGACTTAAAATAGTATTTTTCACAATCGTGTTATAATAGAGAGCTTTTTAGTCGAGTACCGTGTTTAGGCCACGAAGCTTGCTGAGTGGCCTAAGTAAGGTACGAGATTAAAAAGCTTGATTATAACACTATTGTGAACAATACTTTTTGTACGAGTTCATTAAAATGAATTTTCTACGAGTCAACTGAACTAATTAAACAAACTCGATACTGTTGAAACGAAGTGCAGCTCATCGCTCGTACGCTTGTTGATATTTTAAAAGACATCAACGAGCGTACTACATCAAAGCGATTCTATTGGTCCAATTCATTACAGTTCAGTAAAGCAGCCACGTGATTGGTCGAATTTATTTTAGTTGTCTGGAGCGTATCGAAAAGTAGTTATTTCGATTGTTTCGATAGTAACATGGACTACAACTATGAAAAGAGTGACGTTGCAGTATTCTCTATGAAATCTTAATACACATATTTTAATCGTCGAGTACAAAAAGCTAATTATATAACTATTGTATACAATACTTTTTCTACGAGTCAACGGAAATAATAATTTATTAAACAAACTTGGTTATCTATTGAAAATCGCCCTGCTGAAAAGAAGCGCAGCAGCTTAGTATCTTTGCGCGTTGATGTCTTCACAGTTATCTTATACAGCTCGTGGATTCATAAGATGACTGCTGGCGGTTATCTTATGAATCGACGAGCTCGTGGAGCTCCAGGATTAAAAAGTATGTGATCTTATTTAGTTTCGTGTACGAAAACTTAATTCAAAGATTAAAGTCGACGAGTAGAAAAAAAATATTAAACATCTTTATTACCCGACTGTCTCAGAAGGAGGGTTACGTATGTGCAGGAAAATTAAATTTCACGGGCTACAGTACAAACGGCTTGATGGATTTTGACGTATGAGGTGTCGTTTGATACACAGAACTGAAATTCAAAAAAATTTTTTTTCATCAAACCCATACGTGTGGGTAGGTCTTCAAAAATGATACTAAGGTTTCTAATATCATTTTTTTCTAAACTGAATAGTTTGCGCGAGAGACACTTCCGAAGTGGTAAAATGTGTCCCCCCCCCCTCCCCCTGTAACTTCTGAAATAAGAGAATGATAAAACTAAAAAAAATATATGATGTACATTACCATGCAAACTTCCACCGAAAATTGGTTTGAACGAGATCTAGTAAGTAGTTTTTTTTTAATACGTCATAAATCTTAAACCGCAATTTATTTTACGGAACCCTTCATGTGCGAGTCCGACGCTTTTTTTGTTTTGGTCGACTTGGCGGGGTCACTACCGTGTCCCCATATACAGAGAGGGTTTTTTTTTTATGTCACGGGTATAGCGTGGAAATCGACAGTGAGTAAAGCATTTACATGCTTCCTACATGTATGTAAGTATGTAAGTAAATGTCTTGTGCTTCGAAACAAAAGCAACCGTTATGGAGAGGCTAAATTTTCAAGCTAGGATAGCAAGCTGCCAGTATCTTCGTGTATACAAAACTAGCTTTATTTCCAGACTAGTAACCTGGCGAAAAAGCTAGTAAGCTAGTGTCTGAAGCCAGGATAGTGTAATGAATGAACGAATGAAATTATTTATTTCGGACACCAGGATCCATATAAACAAAATAAACACAAAATTATGTTAGTAATAAGAAATGAATTACCTAGGTTAGTGAAACACAAAATGCTTATTAGAATGCACATGCACAGTCATCCAATGAGTAAGGATAGGACTCCATCCTTTCCGCGACCACCTTCAGAGGCTCTAGTATACGTTTTATCGATACAATACGTTTTCGAACGCGTTTGCGTATAGTTTCAATTTGTATGGCATCGCGAACAGCGCCTCTGGTGGTAACTATTAAGAACTACGCGTTGCCATACAAATTTAAACTAAACGCAAACGCGTTCGAATACGTATATGTATCGATAAAACTTATACTAGAGCTCCAGGAGAGTTGGTATTGTTGAGTATTTCCATTTGCGTATTCAGTAGAAGCAGGGGCGGTTCACTCTGTGATTTCGTCGCGCCGCTACAAGTAGATGCTGATTGCTGGCTGGCCGCCAGTTGGCGGTCCATTAGTAGTTGCCGCGCGCTGCGATAGAAATGGATGGCCACTGTTTGCGCCGATGCCGGTGGTGTTATTCGCTCGACGACTTTAAATAAAACTTCGATAAAAGTTTGACTGTAATATAATGTACAATTATATAGGCTCTGATTAAAAGCAAGGAGAGTGTGGCCGTGTAGATAGTTACAGAAGTGGTCGTATATATGTTACGTCCAAGTAAGTGACCAGCGAGATCTTTAGTTGGTTTAGGTAGGGATAAACCCACACATGTGTAGCACCATGATTGGCGCATTCAAAGCCCCCCTCATGCAAACCGTGCCTGACGGGCGCGTTTTCCTACTGCTAATGAAATAGATACCTATAATTAAGTTTATACACAAAAAAGAGTTGCGTTCGCAACAGCCACATTTAGGCACGTTTGGCGTACCTAAACAGGGAATTTGTTAACAGAGAACCTTCTGTACGTAGTACTATTACTTATTCTGTGGTAGAAGGCAGTATTACCTCGAAACGCGCACGGGTCCTGAATTCAGGCTGGCTAAAAAATTATCTGGAATCACGTAAACAGCACTAGCATGTTCCAAGCGAGGACAGCAAACCAGGACAGGAAAGTATAGTACCTAGCTTGCTATCCTAGCTTAAAAACTAGCCTTTGTCTATCCTGGCTATCATGCCGGCTGCTACCCCTCCCTTACTCATGATGGAATGGTCATATTCCAGGGCTTAAAATACCGGTATTTTCCGGAACCGGTATCGTGAACTTGAACCAGAAACCGGTATTAGACTTGGTACCGGTACCAAGGGTTGTTGAAATTTACCGGTTTTTTGCAGTAAATACCGGTACTAGAAAAAAAATACGAACACAAACTAAATCACTTCTCGCGCGCCGCCGGCTAGTGTGGTGGGGAGATAACCTTCGATTCCTATCTTGATGGTTTACGCACGAGTAATCACATCATCGTTAAACTAAACCCATTATCGTAAATGTACCATTGTTAGCGTTCCCACCACGCAGCCTTACAGAGAGTGTATATAAGCCAGCGTTCACCTAAATAAAGGGTTCATTCCTATTCTGAAGCTCGTCTATTATTTACCTAGAACATACTTCAGTTCATGGCGATCCTTGCCAGGCCTGGCAGGACATTTTCATAGTGTTCCTGCCAGGGCAGGTCGCTTCACGGCGACCTGCCTTGCCGCTATATAATAAAATAAAATAAATTCGCGCCGCGTTCCACGCAGATCCCTTCATAAGCGATCTTGCGAGTACGGCTGCTCGAGGCAGCCCCGAGCCCAGCTAAGCCAGCAACCATCGCAGCGCATCAACCAACTCTTCAGCAACGAGAACCTCTTCAGCAGCAACCAAATCGTCGTGGCACTCATCAGCAGCAACGGTCCAGCCAATCCACGACCACGCCACGCCAAGAAAGTAAGAAAACAGAAGAGGAGTCCAGGGTTATCCCGGCCCATGTTCGAGGGAGTCCAGGGTTTTCCCGGCCCGGCATCAGAACCAGCAGCCGACGCAGCCGTCCCGAAGGAGCAGACTGCAGCCACCACAGCTTCGAGGACGAGATACGACACGGACACTACGAGGACGTCGAAAGCGTATCGTATTGTTTTAATTAACTTAAATTAACATTATTATTTTTTTTCTTTATACGAAAAAAAAAAAAAAAACTTAACGTAATTTTAACGTATATTTTTGTAAATCTAGTGTCACCATAATTAAATTCGTAAATTCAAGTTATATTACGCAATATTTCACACAATTACACATTAGCTAGTTATTATGATTGACACCTGATAATTTAGTGAATGTTTAATTGCTTATAAAATAAATTGTCTATCAAGCAAGAAAAAGATTGAATATTCTGGTACGGTACAAATGTATATTATAAATATTATTATAGAAAGAGCACTAAAGTGACTCTAAAAACAGGCGCAAAGGTGCGACCTATTATTAGGAGCATAAGACTCCGACGGAAGTTAATGTACGCGACGACGTAGTGTTAAATAAGATATAAAGTACCGATACCATGATACAGGTAAATAGAATCCGTACAATGAAATGCATTAAAATGAAAAGTTA
Organism: Epinotia brunnichana; assembly: GCA_963854355.1. Taxonomy (NCBI): domain Eukaryota; kingdom Metazoa; phylum Arthropoda; class Insecta; order Lepidoptera; family Tortricidae; genus Epinotia; species Epinotia brunnichana. Next base: position 14,386,136 of record OY977954.1, read on the forward strand.
AAATATTAGCAGAGAAAAATAGATATTTAATGAAATAAGTTATTACAAATAAAAATAAATTGTAACATTCATTATATTAATTCCAGTTAAAATGATAAAGAGGAAAAGTATATATTTTTTTAAAGAAAATAGTGACACTAGGTAATATACTCGTACTAGATAATATACTAGATAATATACTAGATAATATACTAGATAATATACTAGATAATATACAAGATAATATTTAAGATAGGAAATATTTAATCACGTAATTTAAAAATGTAAAAAATTAAATGCAGAAAATTAACAAATATAAGAGCAAAAACAAGTAATTTTTCAGCTAATATAATAAAGTAAGGTTTCCAACTGTGATTGGACTGCGCAGCCAAAAATGGTGGAAATCCAAAAAAAAAATTACAACACTAAAAATAAATAAATAATATCAGACAATACAAATTATAAAAAAAAAAAAAATTACAATTTTATAAAAATGGAAAAACTAATTCGTGTTACCAGTGAAAACAAAAACGTCAAACAAAAATTTAAACTCACGGTACAACCATTTAAATCATATAAATAACAAGTGATAACCTAAGTTGTAGTCATAAAACAGCGCGTAAGTGTAACACACAACAAAATGCATGTAACTATGTTTCTTTTATAAATCCGCGTTAGTAGAATATATAAAATAATATTGAAAGTAACTAATAAATTGCAAATGATAATTTAATACGTGCCGCTGGATGACGACACATGGAAAATAAGTAAGAATAAAATAGTGAAAAGTACGGTACCCAATTTACTTAAAAATAAATAAAATACGAATTTAGAATCATAATTTTATATTGTCCCCACTAAATGATTTCATAATAATAAGACGCGAAGCGACGTGCGTGTCCTGCAGGAAAGGATAGGCACGCCATGTCAGTAAACAAATAATTATAAATAATAATAATAAAAAAATGACAACTAAAATTAACACATATTTTACATATAAAAAGAAGCTTCGTGCATAAATACATTTTTTTGTTACAAATTACATATACATTTAATTTTAAAATTCAAACCAATATTATTCATGATCCGTAAAGAAATTGCTTTCACAAAGAACACAAATTCAATAAATAACAATTAGTACAATATTTAGCTATAAAGACTAATTAGAAGTGTACCGACTTTTACTATTTAATAAATGAAAAAAAAAAAAAAGCTTTTTACCTACGTATATAAATAACAAAAGTATAGAAATAAAGTTAAGTATATTTTTTTAATAGTAATTTAAAGATAACAAGTAGGTATCGTAAATATGTATGAAACAAAATGTGCAAAAATGAAGTTATAGTTTGTTATATAAATATGTAAAAAGTATTCAGAGGCTCTAGTATAAGTTTTATCGATACAATACGTTTTCGAACGCGTTTGCGTTTAGTTTCAATTTGTATGGCAACGCGTAGTTCCTAATAGTTTCCACCAGAGGCGCTGCTCGCGTTGCCATAGAAATTTAAACTAAACGCAAACGCGTTCTAAAGAGTATTGTGTCGATAAAACGTATACTAGAGCCTCAGTACGTGTCCGAGAAAGTTAAAACATCTAAGTTTTTCACAGAACGATTAGACTGATCACCTAAAAGTTGTTGAAATTCTTATATGTCAATGTTCTCAGGATTCGTGCATATGTAGTAGGATAGACAGTCAGAGTGAACTTTTTAGTATTAAAACGTTCATAGGATAAAAATATGTCCTAACTTGACCAATGGTAGCTTGGCAAGCGCCGTTGACCAAGCCGGTACGGTTTGGCAAGCGCCGTTGACCAAGTGGGTACGTATTGGCTTTGGTACACGGGATACAAGCAGACAGGAAATCTTTAGAGCCATCATGAGGGATCAAGTGATCAATCATGAAGGTCTTTAGACCCATGCTGGCTGAAAATATGTTATCATGCCATAGAGAGGCATGGTAAGAATAAATTCAGTACATGAGGGTTAAATGAACTGTCTGGCCATATACATGCGCTTGTATATGTGCGCGCGCTTATAAATAAATATAGGTATATCCTATTCTTGTATCCTTATTATTTTTATTATATATGGTCGGCCGACCCGCATTTAATGCGTAGTGTACCAGCCTGAGTATGGCATTTCGAGATGCACTCATGCAGAAGTGAGGCAAACACTTCAACAAAAAACGATTAATTATAATGTTTATAAACACAGTATCCTAGGTAGAAGAAAGTAAATTAATCGTATGACTGTTCTAATAAATTAAAGATAGTTTTGTTTTCAATTAAGGAATATAAGATAGTTGTTTAGTAAATTCTTCCATAGTTTCATCATCCAAGCGTGCATTCATTGATAACTTAAAATAAAAATATTAAACGTAAACGAGATGCAATAAGAAGCATATATCAAGTATAATTATTAAAATAATAACGTAATACAATTAAGTAAATGATGTTTAAAAATAAACGTAGAAATATTTTAATTAAAACAAATATAAAAAAAAAAATTTAAACAAAAAAACTTTGAAGAAAAAACTATTCAAGAAAATAACGACGTTAGAACGCATTTTATAACATAATATTATTATAATTTAGAGAATAATTTTACATTTATATTATTATTTTTTTGGCAAATACTCTATCAGAAGTAAATTTTCAACAAACGTCAAAATTAGAAAACACTGGAACCAGTAGATCGTGTTACCAGTAAAAATAGCAACATAATATCACAAATACATTTTTCGTAAGCATCATGCCTCCGAGAGGCTCCTCGCGCAGCCGCGGAACGCACCGTGTACCATGCATAATGCATGAAACGGAAAAGGTATAGGTGATATTGCAGGGTATGCCAAGGTGCAAGCAGGCAGTACATCCTTGAATCACAACATGGTTTGGTCGAGCTACCAACCATGGAGGTTTTTGGACACAGTTTTTTTTTTTTAAATAAATAATAATAATAAAAGGGGAAGTGTTAAAATAACTGTCTGAAAAGTAAAGAAGAAATAAAGAAGTAGAAGTATAAGTAATAAGTGCACACATATTTCCCCATAAATGCGTACCTAGCAGTACCCGGCCAGCTCCAACAAATAATGACGTAAACAAATAAATATAAAAATATTGTAACCAAGACAATTATGAATTATTAAAAGTCAAAGTAAATAGAAACATAAAAACGAAGAAACGTATCAAAAGTCATACGATCATAACAAACTTGCGATTATTAAACAGCATTCCATTTTTTTTTTTTTTACCAAAATCTTGTTAGGAAAGAAAATACATATTTATGTAATATTTTAATCATGTAGCAGTAATCAAATAAAACAAAAAGAATAACATAGAAAAATTTTTTTTTTATGAATAAAAACATAACTATATTAACCTTAGGATAGGAGATTTAATTTTAATATTAACCATATTATATTTTGATTTCAAGTATTAACTCTATTAACTAACAAAACTAAACTCTATTACTGTTAACAATAAAACATAAATTAAAAACTTACCGAAACGCAGCAAACTATAAGACTTATTTCACAATGCACAAAGTTATATTGTCCATCTTTCAAAATTTCATGAGCACTGCCTACCCCATTTGGGAGTGAAGGCGTGAATCTATAAATTAATTTAAACAAACTTTAACACATACAAACGGAAACACCGTGACGCGCACCAAACACGGCACTGAACATGACACACTTTGTTCAAGGACATCTGCGACCTCTAATTTTTTTTAAATAACTAAAATAAAACAAAAACCAGGTATAAACCGACTAGGACGCAGGACAAATTAAACTAATAACTTAGAGAGCGAGAGCGACATCATGAATTTTAGACCACCCAGAATAAAGACACCAGCGATGTTCTAAGTAACACACATTCCAATCCCAATATGGAACAGTATATCAAGTTCATAGTACTACAGTAACATAAAACATAGTGTTAAGCGCAACAATGTATTAGTAATATAAGCATTAAGATAACATGTAAGTCGATCTAGAACTCATATACAGGACGTTTAAAATTAACATTGAAATATTGAAACACCATAGTAATGTATACAAAGTACACATAAGATACTTTTAAGTCCAGATGTATAACATTAATTAGAATAAGTTTAAGTACTTATGTAAAACAATTGTTTGAAATACTTTTAAGCCAAAATTATGTCTACACATTTTTGTCTCAAAAAAAAAAAGGGAGGACGTGTGGTGGGGAGATAACCTTCGATTCCTATCTTGATGGTTTACGCACGAGTAATCACATCATCGTTAAACTAAACCCATTATCGTAAATGTACCATTGTTAGCGTTCCCACCACGCAGCCTTACAGAGAGTGTATATAAGCCAGCGTTCACCTAAATAAAGGGTTCATTCCTATTCTGAAGCTCGTCTATTATTTACCTAGAACATACTTCAGTTCACTAGGCTGCTGGCTGGCAACGCCGCCGTACAGCCGTACGCCGCGCTCTTTGTATGTGGGTGCCGCCGCCGCGCCGCGCACGCGCACGAAACGGCAACGTCGCATACACGACCTTTATAATTCAATTCAGTTCAATCAATTTTATTTCGGACAAAGTCCATAAATTGTTAGTAACATATTACTTGATTCTAGGGTTAGTATTAATATTAATATAGGTCTAGGTGTAAAGACATAGGGGGACATGCAGCTGCACCCAGTGCCTCAGCCACGGTGAAGAACAGGTAAAGGACCGGTATTTTTCGGTGCTAATACCGGTATTTTCCTTTACCGGTTCTCTGGAACCAAAACGAAGAAAACCTATAAATACCGGTATTTTCGGTACCGGTTCCAAGCCCTGGATGTTGCAGATAGAGTTAGTTATGTTCTATTTTCAGGCGGTGGGCGGACCGGCGCAAGTACGCCAAGGCCCGTAAAACGCTCCAGTACCCTACGCTACCCGAGGGAACTAAACTCATCACCATACCGGCGCAACCTGCTAACGGACAAGACAATGGTATGCACTTTAATTTCATATATATGTATGTTCCTCCAGGTCTTAGCTTTAATATGTCTATTGGTACTCTTTGTGTAGCCCTTATTTTTTTTTATGCGACTGTTTGTGTTCTAAATAAATGAAAAAAAAATCGACGATCGTCAAACCATTTTCGTTTAAATCTCGACTTGTATGTATCATCCTTGCAATGCATACTCGTAGAGTACAATTCATGATCGTAATTCTCTGACATTTATATGGTTGAAATGTTCTTAAACACGCGTCACAATTTCAAGGTCATTTTAGTCGTCTGTTAACCTTTTGGTGACCAGAGACATCTAGTGATGACGGGCTTAAAAGTGCGTGGGTGCCCAGTGTCATCGTATTTTATGATGTCAGGCGTCTTACTCGGCTTGCTGCCGAATTTCTACCTTTTCCCCCCATAATCAAGTCTATTTTAGCTTGTTTCACGTGCTTTTTGAACAGACTGAAACTCAAGCTAATGACCTTTATCCATAACTTACTTGTGATTGGTCAAAAATTTTCTAAAAAATGCGTCACAATTTCAAGGTCATTTTAGTCGTCTATTGGCATCGATGGAGACCCCTGGGTTCCTGTACTTTCTGAACTGCGAAATTCCTGGGCACCGAAAGGTTAAATCTAGTTGGTCATGATATGAAATCTAGTCGGCCATGGCGGTGCAATGGGCGGTTATTCTAATGGTTCCCGAATACATCATTGATGATTTATAAGATATGTGTAGATAAAGTAGTGTATGTAACTGTACATAATTAGGCATTAAAACACTCGTGTGATCCTATTATGAAACCCACACTCGTGTTTAATGCCCTTCATTATGTACAGTCACAAAAAAAGTCTCTTTTTGAACGGAGTACCATTTACTTTGGTACAACTCGGCCAACTCAAATAGTTTTATGTTTAACAAAATTACCCATAAACCCCAGAGGTTTCCGCTGGTGAAAAAAATTATACCAAAATGTACTACTCAGATTATATTGGTCAATAAAAAAAAAAAAAAAAAACTTTCTTTATCTGCTTCAAAAAAAATATGGTTGCACATTTTAATACTATGTCAAAATTTTGAAACTATTCAAATTTGAGTGTTACTCCGTAGGCGGTAAGGCGAGCAAGCGCGACTGGGTGATGAACATGAACGGCCGCAGCTACCTGTCCGTGTTCCACGAGTATGTGCGGCGCGCGTTGCAGAAACAACCCGTGTACGAGTTCAAACAGCTTGGTATGTTTACTTTGATGAATACAATATCAATGCACTTCTTTCTGTCGCGTTGCCATGGTTACGTCTGGGCAACTTTTTAAAACTGTGATTTTATGAGTTTATGGCATTGATTTACTATATAAAGATACACAATCAGCATGAAAAAAATGGCGAGTCAAAACTACTGTCTAATCGATTTGGGCAGTACTTTGGCTATTAGTCTTGTTCCGACCACAGACAGTGGCAGTTGTCAATCATGACGAAATGTGCAGTGAAAAACTGCAAAAATAATAACAAAATAATAAATAGGAAGGATGGAATGTCTTAATTTACGTAAATTCTATTTATTTATAAACAGATTCTAGTTAAAGTTTATTTTGTTTTAGGAATTTATTTTGTACAAACAAATTATGACTTATCACAGAACAAAAATATAATGAGTAGCTATTACTTTTTTAATTTTAATAAATCGTGTTGGTTTAGTTTGACTTATGATAAAAAAGTGTTTTAATTATATTTTTTATATTTTTAAATTAAAGCTTTCCATGAAATTCTCTACAACGTGCAAAATGGGTCGCAATATTAGCACGAGATAGGCTTGATCAACTATTCAAGCCAAATAAGCCGTCTGTTGTGTGTTTGACCCACTTTCGTATCACAGACGTATATACCACAAATAAAGGCTTTAGTAGACTGACAAAATCTGCAATACCTGTCTTGAACTTAAATGTCACAAAATAGTTTTCATTAAAGTAATCTCGAAAAATACAAACGATCAGTAATTAAAGCTTGATTTTACAATCATCAGATACAATTATCTGTCTGATAAAGTGAGCCCTTTCTGTTTATGTTTTCTAAGCTGTTAAAATTGGAATAATAATAATCGACGGGACGGGTTTTTAAAGCTTGCTTTTCATTTAGCTATTTATTATTCTTATTGTTTATATAGCTTAAGTTGTGTAATACAATTACAGCATTTATAAAACATCTCATAAGTCTTTTTTTTATAATTTGTCATTTCGTTAAAATTAATACTATATAAAAATGAGAAATGCGCCTCCATTCGTCCGATGTTCACTTTTGTCGTAAATATTATGATAATGGCGATTTCACTAAAAAGTTTTAAATATTTTGAAACGTTAGTTTGCAAATTTGACACTTGACAGCTAGTACATTGCGGTTTTTTTTGCATGAATATTTAAGATAAAAAATAGCGATGTTAGCATGTATCTGAATACAGCTGTCAATATCATTTGGGACAGTTTATAACAACATTTTTGTACGGGATTGTGTCTATATTAAATCAACGGTTTAAGGGCGAATCTCCTAGCGTTTGAACCGCTCGGTTCTAACGCCATTGTCGGCTCAAGATTATTCCAGCAGAGGTAAAATGTACCACGGAAAATTTAATCAAAAAATACTCAGTATTGGCTTACGTCTTCATCAAAAGTGTACTCTGATATTCGTCTCCTTTAATAGTATTTCCTGGCGGCGACAATGACGAAAAAAAGCGGCCAAGTGCGAGTCGGACTCGCACATGAAGGGTTCCGTAAAACGTAATATGCGGTTTACGATTTATGACGTATTAAAAAAAACTACTTACTAGATCTCGTTCAAACCAATGGGGAATGGATGAAAATTTTAGAAGTGCCTGATTTTTTTTTGGTGCTAGGAATAACCTTCCTTAGCACCAGAAAAAAAATATGAGACGAATCAAGGAAAGTTTCTCATTCGCCGTCCTAAATCCAAAACGTAAGTGAGGAAACTGTTTATATTTTTCAAAAATAATTGACGCACCTGAAAAATCTGCAATTTTTTTCTGGTGTTAAGGAAGGTTATTCCTAACACCAAAAAAAAATCAGGCACTTCTAAAATTTTCATCCATTCCCCATTTTCGGTGGAAGTTTGCATGGTAATGTACATTATATATTTTTTGTAGTTTTATCATTCTCTTATTTTAGAAGTTACAGGGGGGGGGGGGGGGGACACATTTTACCACTTTGGAAGTGTCTCTCGCGCCAACTATTTAGGTTAGAAAAAAATGATATTAGAAACCTCAATATCATTTTTAAAGACCTATCCATAGATACCCCACACGTATGGGTTTGATGAAAAAAAATTTTTTGAATTTCAGTTCTGAGTATGGAGAACCCCCAAAACTTAATGTTTTTTTTCGATTTTTGTGTCAAAATGCCGTTCACAGAATACATCTACTTACCAAGTTTCAGCAGTATAGCTCTTATAGTTTCGGAAAAAAGTGCCTGTGACATACGGACGGACAGACAGACAGACAGACATGACGAATCTATAAGGGTTCCGTTCTTTGCCATTTGGCTTCGGAACCCTAAAAAAGAAGCGTGTTGTGTCGGAGATACAACCGTTAATTATAAGTTTAAGTGGATACTTCTTTGTTGGCTACGGAACCCTAATATATCTGAATTAATTCACTAAAATCTGTATAAATCCGGATAAATCGGTATATATATGGCAACATTGACTGACGTAGCTCATTTGACTCGCGATACATTGAAAATGGCGGTCATTTCAGAATTATTTTCATGTCCGCGACATAAACTAAATAACATTTTGTGATTAACAATTAATGGCATATAAAGAAGGATTAAAACATGTAACAAACAATTATTTGAAATCAGATTAGGCTTCTCTACAAAAGGTTATTCCGGAAGTCACGTGATACATTTCGAACTGTACAGTCGCCATCACATACATAGGGACACTATAGGTGTTCAAAAATATCGGCACATGAACCCTAATGCCTTGAAAATAGAGGTGTGTTCCGATGTTTGTGACGTGCTTGTTTGCTCCGATGTATGTGATGGCGACTGTACCCCTATACAAGAACGCGAGCAAGGAAGTATCCACTTCAAAACGCCTTAAAAAGCCCTTAAGTACATCGAATACATGCCGCACATCTAGTATGAATAGTAAAGCTCGGCGAGTTATACGTATTTAAGTGTATATTAAACAATAGTGAAGGGGCGAAAATAAATGTGCAGTTTTTGAGAAAATAAATATTTAGTGAAAATTTACCCCGAATCCATAGTAAAATAAATGTATGGGATAAGTATAAAGTAAAAATTTTACGGTTTCGGTCCTTATTTATTTAGCGGTATCGTTATCGTTTCCACGTACCGGAAGGCGAGGCGAGGGTAGGCCCCCCACAAGGTGGACTGATGGCCTGGTAAAGGTCGCGGGAGTCCGCTGGATGCGGATAGCGCAGGACCGGTCATTTTGGCACTTTTTGTGGGAGGCCTATGTCCAGCAGTGGACGTCTTTCGGCTGATATGATGATGATGATGATGATCGTTACAGAGAACGCGTCCTCGCCGTACCAAGCGACCGTGTACATCGGCGGCATGCAGTACGGCTCGGGCCGCGGCACCAGCAAGCGCCAGGCCAAGTCGGCCGCCGCGCGCGCCTCCATACACATCCTCATCCCGGAGATGCGCGCCGAGCTCGACGCGCCCTCCGCCGAGCCGGACTTCACCGTCAGTATTCATCCATATCGTACCAAGCGACCGTGTACATCGGCGGCATGCAGTACGGCTCGGGCCGCGGCACCAGCAAGCGCCAGGCCAAGTCGGCCGCCGCGCGCGCCTCCATACACATCCTCATCCCGGAGATGCGCGCCGAGCCGGACTTCACCGTCAGTATTCATCCATATCGTACCAAGCGACCGTGTACATCGGCGGCATGCAGTACGGCTCGGGCCGCGGCACCAGCAAGCGCCAGGCCAAGTCGGCCGCCGCGCGCGCCTCCATACACATCCTCATCCCGGAGATGCGCGCCGAGCTCGACGCGCCCTCCGCCGAGCCGGACTTCACCGTCAGTATCTCAGAGCAAAGAATACTAGAGAGAGGACAAGCCGCCGGCGGCCGTGTCGCAGCTGTATGCTCAATGGGCATACACTGCCATACTGTGCAGGCGTGCTGCGAGCAGAGAATATTACGTTTTTTTCCCAAAATGCCTGATATGATGCGCGTTTATTGTCAAATAAGCGTGTAGGTATACAAGTGTGTGTGTTTTAGATGTGTGCGTGCTTTGTCTTGTCAATTACTTGGGCGTTGTGTGGGTTAATGTAATTGCGACAGGCTCACTCTATACAAATCGGCCGCCATGTCCGATCTCCTTATATTCATACATCTGTGGTCAGTATTCATCCATATCCATCTTATCTTATCTTATCTAGATAAAAGATAGGGGGCTCTTTCGGATACACTTCGACCCAGTAAATCTTTTTAGGGTTCCGTAAAACGGGACCCTAGTTCTAAGACTCCGCTGTCCGTCTGTCTGTCTGTCTGTTCGTCTGTCACCAGGCTGTATCTCAACAACCGTGCAGATGATGCATTTCTGTTGCCGCTATAACAACAAATACTAAAAAACAATAAATAAATTTTTTTTTTTCTTTTACAATCTTATACAAGTCGGCTTAGTCCCAAACTAAGCAAAGCTTGTACTATGGGAACTAGACGACGATAAACATACTTATATAGATAGAAAACATCCATGACTCAGGAACAAATATTTGTGCTCATCAGACAAATAAATGCCCTTACCAGGATTTTTTTTCGTGATTCCTTCGTGCGCGAGTACTACTCGCACTTGGCCGGTTTTTTAATATTTTTTTGTTAATTATTTATTTAAAAATACCTATCACAAGGTTATGCAACCTTATATTCTTTTTTGTTGGTAAACTGCTTAATCTCTACGGAGAGCAAACCTCTCCTCTTGAATACCATTGGCTGTAATGATCACGATCAGTAAGTAAATGTTGTCAAGCTCGCGGATGATGCAGCTCAGCTGGAGAACTTTGAATTCCTTTGGTTGCGGATAGCCGTTACCAAAGTAATTCATTCTTTGTCTGGCAAGGGCATGACATTCACACAATAAGTAAATCAGACTCTCGTCCTGAGACACGAGCACTTAGTAAATGAATATAATAAATGCAACTGTTTTTATTCCTTTCAGTTCTTTGAATACGTGGGCATCGAGGACCCTCGCATCTCCGAGTTCTGCACGGCGACGTGCGAGCCCTCGCCGCACGCCATCCTGCGCACCTGCCTGCTGCGCAACTTCGGCGCGCAGGACCGCCACATACACACCGAGGTATACATCTTGCAGGCAGCGGTGCCGCATACGTGCGAGCCCTCGCCGCACGCCATCCTGCGCACCTGCCTGCTGCGCAACTTCGGCGCGCAGGACCGCCACATACACACCGAGGTATACATCTTGCAGGCAGCGGTGCCGCATACGTGCGAGCCCTCGCCGCACGCCATCCTGCGCACCTGCCTGCTGCGCAACTTCGGCGCGCAGGACCGCCACATACACACCGAGGTATACATCTTGCAGGCAGCGGTGCCGCATACGTGCGAGCCCTCGCCGCACGCCATCCTGCGCACCTGCCTGCTGCGCAACTTCGGCGCGCAGGACCGCCACATACACACCGAGGTATACATCTTGCAGGCAGCGGTGCCGCATACGTGCGAGCCCTCGCCGCACGCCATCCTGCGCACCTGCCTGCTGCGCAACTTCGGCGCGCAGGACCGCCACATACACACCGAGGTATACATCTTGCAGGCAGCGGTGCCGCATACGTGCGAGCCCTCGCCGCACGCCATCCTGCGCACCTGCCTGCTGCGCAACTTCGGCGCGCAGGACCGCCACATACACACCGAGGTATACATCTTGCAGGCAGCGGTGCCGCATACGTGCGAGCCCTCGCCGCACGCCATCCTGCGCACCTGCCTGCTGCGCAACTTCGGCGCGCAGGACCGCCACATACACACCGAGGTATACATCTTGCAGGCAGCGGTGCCGCATACGTGCGAGCCCTCGCCGCACGCCATCCTGCGCACCTGCCTGCTGCGCAACTTCGGCGCGCAGGACCGCCACATACACACCGAGGTATACATCTTGCAGGCAGCGGTGCCGCATACGTGCGAGCCCTCGCCGCACGCCATCCTGCGCACCTGCCTGCTGCGCAACTTCGGCGCGCAGGACCGCCACATACACACCGAGGTATACATCTTGCAGGCAGCGGTGCCGCATACGTGCGAGCCCTCGCCGCACGCCATCCTGCGCACCTGCCTGCTGCGCAACTTCGGCGCGCAGGACCGCCACATACACACCGAGGTATACATCTTGCAGGCAGCGGTGCCGCATACGTGCGAGCCCTCGCCGCACGCCATCCTGCGCACCTGCCTGCTGCGCAACTTCGGCGCGCAGGACCGCCACATACACACCGAGGTATACATCTTGCAGGAAGCGGTGCCGCATACGTGCGAGCCCTCGCCGCACGCCATCCTGCGCACCTGCCTGCTGCGCAACTTCGGCGCGCAGGACCGCCACATACACACCGAGGTATACATCTTGCAGGCAGCGGTGCCGCATACGTGCGAGCCCTCGCCGCACGCCATCCTGCGCACCTGCCTGCTGCGCAACTTCGGCGCACCTTCCGGTACGTGGTCGCCACTCGAGAACCTTTCCGCCCCAACGGCCATCGGTTCTACTTGCAATGTGCCACTTAAGTTTAGCGATTCGGAGGGCTATATCGATTGCCTTGGTTCTGCTGCAGATAGCCTCATTTCTGATGCGATCACGCAGATAAACTCCCAACGTAGCCCTCTCCATTGCCCTAGGGTGACTTTGAGCTTGCCGTGATGTTCTGTAAATAAAATATTCATTAATTCATTAATTTTAATTGTTTATTATTATTTGACAGATGAAGAAGCTAGAATACCAGAAGATCGAGCTGACGATGCGAGTGGGCAAGCACTCGGCTACCGTCGTCTGTAAGAACAAGAAAGCCGCAAAGCAACGAGCTAGTCAGGCCATACTGCAGGTGAATATTGAATTGTCTCTAAAAAGGATAATTTAACTTTAATATGGTCAAATGAAGAACAAAGTGACACAAGAGAATAAATAAGTTTCTGTCAAAAATTTAATTTTTGCACAAGCTTTTATTGCCGATTGTACTTTTCTGTATACCGTCATCAACTACTTCATTGAGACGATTCTAACGAGCCCAAACTCAACGGGGTTACGTCGGTTAAGTACTGAATTCCCATGGCCACCTTCTGTCTCCATCATCAGATAAGCTCGATGGAACCATAATATTGAATTATCATCCAAACTCTACATTTACCCAAAATTTTCAGCACAATCGGTTGAAGATATATGCATACATACATACATAGTTAGTTAGGTACAAACATTGCAAGTTAATAGAAAGCTTGTAATAATCAAAGTAAGTTGGTATATTCTGTCCCTTTTCCGCAAAACGCATCTTTTTAGGGTTCCGTACTCAAAGAGTAAAACGGGACCCTATTACTAAGACTTCGCTGTCCGTCCGTCCGTCTATCTGTCACCAGGCTGTATCTCAAGAACCGTGATAGCTAGAGAGTTGAAATTTTCTATAACAACAAATACTAAAAACAAAATATTTTTTTTTAAGTGGGGCTCTCATACAACAAACGTGATTTTTTTGCCGTTTTTATGGATAATGATAGGGAACCCTTCGTGCGCGAGTCCAACTCGCACTTTTACCAATTACTACCAATTTACCAATAATGTAAAACAGGAAAAAGACATGATTATGTTGTCTATACGAAATTCCATGTGTAAAAATGGCCAGTACTTTTAGCGTGGGATTGACGTGAGTTGCGTTTACTACAGGCGCTAGCGCCTTTCGTCAAGATTTAGTATGAAAAGTCTATACACCGCCCCTGGTGGTCACTCATAGAACTAAAAATCCAAACTGTAACGTGAGGCACTTATACATTACTTAATTCGCCATCGACTTCACGTTCGTTCACGATTTTCCAATATTCAACCTTATATCACTAGCATTTATCGTTTTAATTTAAATGTTTGTCGGTTATGACATTACAGAATACGCGCATCGCGACGTCGACAGTGTCCACTGTCGATACAATATGGCGGCGCGGGGGCCATTTATTTGCATTTTTAAATACAAAATACGCGACAATCCGAATTTTGCGGATATATGTTGTCAATTCAAAACCCTTATTTTTATAAGTTCTTTAATTTGAGATAAATTTCGATCGGATCTACGGTAACTCTTGGCGGAATAATACGATATCACGGGCCAATTTGCAAGTGAAATAGTAAACTACAGTCGCTACGGTATTCTTCGATACGAAATGTCAAATTTTGGTCTCACACTACCGATTGGTAGTACGAATCGAACGTTAAATTACGCATCGAAAACTAAACGCTAGAGCCTAACGTTTTGCAGTTGGTTTCGTAGGACAACGGCATTGTGAGTTACAAGTTTGACGGGTCGAATCGAAGAATACCGTAGCGAGATCGAAATCTATTCGAAGCGCGTTTATTCGATCTCGTATTAGTTACGTAACGTTAGGTTACGATTGTTATCTCACAATAAGGGTACAGGTTTACGCTAATCACAGATGACAAAGTGAAAGCAGGATGGTATGCTAATTTATGGGAGCGAAAAAGAGACAGGTTTACGGTTATGTTGGTCAAATGTCCTAGTTTTAGTGTGCCACGTTCGGAGCCCGAGTAACATAATAGTCTACTTCCCTCTTTATCTCAAACTTTTATATTACATAATTGCCATTTACTATAAGGTTTTCACGGCTTTTAGGCGACATTAGGGTGTAGACACCAAATAAAATCCTATATACTATTATAAATTTGAAAGTTTGGATGTCTGGATGTCTGGATGTTTGTTACTCAATCACGCTTAAACGCCTGAACCGATTTGGATGAAATTTTGCACGAAGATAGTTTATATATATATATATATATATATATTTTTTTTATTCAGTTTTAAAGACAACATTTGGTCCACAAATTATTAGTATTTACTTAATCTAATGTTAGTAGCTTAATAATGAATACACAAAAGAGATTTGGTCCTCTGACCCATTTGCCACAAAAGAGGACAATCTATCTTGTTAGCTATCATGCTTAGGATGCTGTTGCTACTCCCGCGCACCCTGTCTAACAGCGAGGCCGTTTTCTTGCGCCAGACGGCATCGGCGCCGTCTGTGCGCGCCGCGCGCCGGCGAACATGGACGATGCGCTGCAGAAACGCGGAAGTTTCAACAACACCCTAAAAGCATTATTGTATTGAATGCGCACGGCATTGTAAGCCCGTTGAGTATATCTAACCCACAGACTCGACGTGTACAGCGATGTACAGAAAGCCTTGAAAAGTGTGATTTTCACTTCATCTGTACACCGTGCAAATCTGCGGGCTAGCATGTTCGCTCGGACTGACAATGCCCTGCGCTCTCTCTCCATATCTACATCGTCTTTCTGGTCCTCGGTCAGCAAATGTCCTAAGTATCTAAACTGATTTACCCTTTTGAGGGGAACACCGTTAAGAACTATAGGTGGAACAAAGAACGGACATTTACTTCCCGCCTTGAAGACCATGTAGTTGGTTTTACCTACATTGTATGTCAAGCCATGAGCTGCTGCATACGCCTCACATACAGCAATTAATTGACGCAATGCACTGACTGAGGGGGCCAACAGCACCATGTCATCCGCATAACTGAGGTTATTGACAAGGACACCGTCAACAGAGCAGCCAACGTGCGTGCTGCTGAGCTCCTCAATCAGAGCATTAATGTACAAACTGAAGAGCAAGGGTGAGCTTATCCCCCCTTGCCTCACCCCACACTCCAGCCTACATGGCGCCGACAACTCGCCTGCCCACTTCACACGATTTTCCTGATTTCCGTACCAGTACTTAAACAGTGATACCAACTCCAGCGATAAGCCTACACCTTCCAGTTTACGCCAGAAGATCTCATATGAAACTGTGTCGAAAGCTTTTGAGAGATCCATAAAACAAGCATAGACTGGCGTATCCCGGTCAGTGTATAATACCTGACAGTGTGCTTCAAACTAAGAATGGCAGCTTCCGTAGACAGACCAGGCACAAAACCAAACTGTGCATCGTGGAGCTTAATATGCCTTTTTAAATACGAGTTGAGCACACTGTCAAGTACCTTTGCTACTATCGTGGCCAAGGAGATGGGCCTATAGTTAGACTTATCTTACACTTCACAATAGGCACCACCAAGGTTTTGATCATGTCCTGGGGCAGGTACGAGTGACTTAAGCAGACGTTATACAGCATGGCAAGTACCCGTGGTAGGTGAACGCTTATAGCCTGGATTAAAATATATAATAGTTATTATCCCGGGTTTACGCAGACGAATTCGCGGGTGGAAACTAGTAACCAATAATTATGATTTTTCTCGAAAAAGGATTAAAAATATTGTCAATTGGAGAAAAAGTAAAGCAGGGGATTAAATAATCACAAAGATAAAAGGTCCAAAGTTTTAACAGTGGGTATATTCTGTCCCTTTTCCGCAATACGCACCTTCATATGAAACCTGTGGATCGTGACGTCACGGTCTCCTAGCGTTTTCTCTCTACAAGCAATATCAAAACGGTTGTAGCTTCGTAATTTTTTGAGATATTGAATGGGATTTTCGTCACTAGGCATTTTTTTTTCTTCTTTCTTTTGAAGTACTAATATAATGTGAGTTAATAACCCTATAATGATGATGATAATGATCAAATAGGTTTAAAGGAAGGCTCACTGAATGGCTACTAGATAAATTATTTTATTTTGTCAAATACTATCTTGCCTACAAGCCAAATATCTAGGACTAAATTTTATTTTTATATTGTTACCTTCTTTAGCTTTAATTATTCTCATCGCCTTGACATTAAATATGGTAATAAAAAAATTATATATATTATTATGTTTCTGAATGCAACTAATTTAACTTATTATACCTAATTATTTTAATATTTTGCAAAAAGCGTTTTATTATTTTAATCTTGAGAAATTGTTAATTTGCATGCCTTTTTGGTAGAACATAAGCAGCACTGTATTTATTATGTCATCTTATGTAACTATGTTCTCGCAATAAATAATTGATTGATTCATGAATTTCTGCAGGCATTGCACCCGCAGGTCCGCTCTTGGGGCGCTCTGCTCCGTCTGTACGGCTCTCGTTCCGTCAAGAGCTGCAAAGAGAAGAAGATAGAAGAACAGCAGATCACACTGCTGCAGGATAAGGTGAGAACGTTCTCTTTTTGCAGCGATATAAAGGCGCGTTTTCACGAGCGCGCGACTAGCCATACATTACTTGAAAAACTCACCTGTATCGATAATGTATAGCGTTTGTACATACATAAAATGCATCAGTGCCGCGTAATTGGATGCAAGAATGAAGGGCACCATTCATACGAAAACTATGGGAAGCGACAATACGTCGTAAAGCAAAAAAAAGACCTCATCCACCTTTAAATGGCTATAGGATGACATTTTAATATCACAGTACAGGTATTTTACACACGAAGGATAATAAAACTATAATAAATAATAAAATGTAGTTTATCGCGTTTTCATCAATTATTTGTAATTGTTTGTTAGGTTAATAAATATGACATTGTACGTCATGGCGGTTTGTTTACGGGTTGTGTTAGTGTCGCCCCCTCAGAGCATAGAATACTAGAGAGAGGACAAGCCGCCGGCGGCCGTGTCGCAGCTGTATGCTCAATGGGCATACACTGCCATACCACAGTATAAAGAACTACCACCGGTAGGCAAGCTTCATTCATCTACGAATTTACGCACACGCTTAGCGTAACCGCTCAAGAGTCAGGGTTGTCAAAAATATGTTTGGAGAGATATTAATTTATTTATAAATACTTGATTCATTTTCAATCATTTCAAAAGTACGTACCTATTCACTCAGATCTTTAAATAGAAATATAGAAGTTTCGAAAAGGCGGCCATTTTTTTTTCTTTTTCAAAATCGTTATTGCTTCCGAGGGGCTTTTTAATAAGCATCCAATATTGGATTTTCAAAAAGTGGCCGCCATCTTGAAATTCTTGAAAAACAGTCCGATTTGGTTCAAAATCGACATCTGATGGTCTGCGGGGCCTCTTAATATGAATCCGAGCTTGGATTGTAAAAAAGTGGCCGCCATCTTGAAATTCTTGAAAAACAGTCCGATTTGGTTCAAAATCGATATCTGAGGGTCCGCGGGGCCTCTTAATATGAGTCCGAGCTTGGATTGTAAAAAAGTGGCCGCCATCTTGAAATTCTTGAAAAACAGTCTGATTTGGTTCAAAATCGATATCTGATGGTCCGCGGGGCCTCTTAATATGAATCCGAGCTTGGATCGTAAAAAAGTGGCCGCCATCTTGAAATTCTTGAAAAACAGTCCGATTTAGTTCAAAATCGATATCTGAGAGTCCGCGGGACCTCTTAATATGAATCTGAGCTTGGATTGTAAAAAAGTGGCCGCCATCTTGAAATTCTTGAAAAACAGTCCGATTTGGTTCAAAATCGATATCTGAGGGTCCGCGGGGCCTCTTAATATGAATCCGAGCTTGGATCGTAAAAAAGTTGCCGCCATCTTGAAATTCTTGAAAAACAGTCCGATTTGGTTCAAAATCGATATCTGAGTGTCCGCGGGGCCTCTTAATATGAATCCGAGCTTGGATTGTAAAAAAGTGGCCGCCATCTTGAAATTCTTGAAAAACACTCCGATTTGATTCAAAATCGATATCTGAGGGTCCGTGGGGCCTCTTAATATGAATCCGAGCTTGGATTGTAAAAAAGTTGCCACCATCTTGAAATTCTTGAAAAACAGTCCGATTTGGTTCAAAATCGATATCTGAGGGTCCGCGGGGCCTCTTAATATGAATCCGAGCTTGGATCGTAAAAAGTTGCCGCCATCTTGAAATTCTTGAAAAACAGTCCGATTTGGTTCAAAATCGATATCTGAGGGTCCGCGGGGCCTCACAATATGAATCCGAGCTTGGATTGTAAAAAAGTGGCCGCCATCTTTAAATTCTTTAAAAAAAATCCAATTTGGTTCAAAATCGATATCTGATGGTCCGCGGGGCCTCTTAATATAAATCCGAGCTCAGATTGTAAAAAAGTGGCCACCATCTTGGAATTTTTTAAATTCTGCTCGATTCCGCCCGATCCTGTCCGCATCAGGACCGGCTCTCGAAACCTATTCCGCTGCAGCGGGGAGTCAGGCAAGGAGCTGTTATTTCTCCAAAACTGTTCACCGTTGCACTGGAGGATGTTTTAAAGACTATGGACTGGAGAAGGCTAGGCATCAACATCAACGGCGAGTACATCACTCACCTTTGGTTTGCGGACGATATAGTAGTCTTAGCTGAGACCATGGGGGACTTAAGTACGATGCTCGATGACCTCAGTAAAGCTTCCGAGCGAGGTGCTCTAAGAATGAACATGGATAAGACGAAGATCATGTCAAATGCCCATGTAGTACCAACTCCCATTACGATCGGACAATTTATACTCGAAGTTGTAGATGATTAGGTATACCTAGGACAGACTGTCCAGTTAGGTAGTTCCAACGTAGAAAAAGAGGTCAATCGTCGAATCTGACTCGGCTGTGCAGCGTTCTGGAAGCTACGGCACATCTTTTCGTCCAATATTCCGCAGAGTCTCAAGACGAAAGTCTTTGACCAGTGTGTATTGCCAGTGATGACATATGGCACTGAAACGTGGCCGCTTACAATGGGCCTCATAAGAAGGGTCAAAGTCACCCAACGGGCTATTATGTTGGGAGTTTCTCTGCGTGATCGCATCAGAAATGAGGCTATCCTCAGCAGAACCAGGGTAACCGATATAACCCTCCGAATCGCTAAACTAAAGTGGCAGTGGGCGGGGGCACATTGCACGCAGAACTGATGGCCGTTAGGACGGAAAGGTTCTCGAGTGGCGACCACGTACTGAAAGGCACGGCGTGCGTAGCCCCCCCCCCCCCCCCCCCCCACAAGGTGGACTGATGACCAGGAACGGTTATTGTAGCACTCTTTGGAGGCGGCATGTCCAGCAGTGGACGTCTTTCGGCTGATATGATGATGGTATATACTTATATGTAATCGAGTTCTCGAAAACGGGTGTAACGATTTCTATGAGACTTGGTACATACACACAAGAGAGGGTGATAAATCGATCTAGGTCTAATATCGGGGAAAAATAATTTTAAAATTTTAAGTTTTATCGCCCTCGGGCCCGTCGGACCCTTTGTTAGTTCTATTTCGTGAAAAGGTACGCGTTCATTGGCGACAGTTGGGTAGGGTAGCTGTCTAGTTTTTTTGACATAAGTAAAACGCGAGTTGAGGTATATCGTTTGATGGCTGACCACGGCTCCTCGCGCCACGCAAGCCTATGTCATCGCGCCCCAAATCGCAATGTGGTGAAATAAGTCCAAAACCTTCGCATCAACCAGTGCTTCATCACCTCGTGACTTCGGAAGTGTGCAGACAGTCGGTATTTTTTTGTAGAACATTGTAGCTTTGTTTTCGCAAACTACGCAATGTCCCTGCTCGAGGGAAATTGTACACTCTCTGATATCGATTTTGAACCAAATCGAACTGTATTTAAAGAATTTCAAGATGGTGGCAACTGATATACAATCCAAGCTTGGATTCACATTGAGAGGCCCCGTGGATCCTCAGATATCGATTTTGAACCAAATCGGACTTTATTAAAAGAATTTCAAGATGGCGGCAACTTTTTTACAATCCAAGCTCGGATTCATATTAAGAGGCCCCGCGGATCCCCAGATATCGATTTTGAACCAAATTGGACTGTAATAAAGAATTTCAAAATGGCGGCAACTTTTTAACGATCCAAGCTTGGATTCATATTAAGAGGCCCCGCGGACGCTCAGATATCGATTTTGAACCAAATCTGACTGTTTTTCAAGAATTTCAAGATGGCGGCAACATTTTTACAATCCAAGCTCGGATTCATATTAAGAGGCCCCACGGACCCTCAGATATCGATTTTGAACCAAATCGGACTGTTTTTCAAGAATTTCAAGATGGCGGCAACTTTTTTACGATCCAAGCTTGGATTCATATTAAGAGGCCCCGCGGACGCTCAGATATCGATTTTGAACCAAATCTGACTGTTTTTCAAGAATTTCAAGATGGCGGCAACATTTTTACAATCCAAGCTCGGATTCATATTAAGAGGCCCCACGGACCCTCAGATATCGATTTTGAACCAAATCGGAGTGGTTTTCAAAAAATTCAAGATGGCGGCCACTTTTTTACAATCTAAGTTCGTATTCATATTAAGAGGCCCCGCGGATCCTCAGATATCGATTTTGAACCAAATCGGACTATTTTTCAAGAATTTCAAGATGGCGGCAACTCTTTTACGATCCAAGCTCGGATTCATATTAAGAGGCCCCGCGGACCCTCAGATATCGATTTTGAACCAAATCGGACTGTTTTTCAAGAATTTCAAGATGGCGGCAATTTTTTTACGATCCAAGCTCGGATTCATATTAAAAGGCCCCGCGGACCCTCAGATATCGATTTTGAACCAAATCGGACTGTTTTTCAAGAATTTCAAGATGGCGGCCACTTTTTTAAAATCCAAGCTCGGATTCATATTAAGAGGCCCCGCGGACGCTCAGATATCGATTTTGAACCAAATCAGACTGTTTTTCAAGAATTTCAAGATGGCGGCCACTTTTTTACAATCCAAGCTCGGATTCATATTATGAGGCCCCGCGGACCCTCAGATATCGATTTTGAACCAAATCGGACTGCTTTTCAAGAATTTCAAGATGGCGACCACTATTTTACAATCCAAGCTCGGATTCATATTAAGAGGCCCCGCGGACCCTCAGATATCGATTTTGAACCAAATCGGACTGTTTTTCAAGAATTTCAAGATGGCGGCCACTTTATTACAATCCAAGCTCGGATTCATATTAAGAGGCCCCGCAGACCCCCAGATATCGATTTCGAACCAAATCGGACTGCTTTTCAAGAATTTCAAGATGGCGGCAACATGTTTACAATCCAAGCTCGGATTCATATTAAGAGGCCCCGCAGACCCTCAGATATCGATTTTGAACCAAATCGGACAGTATTTCAAGAATTTCAAGATGGCGGCAATTCAATTTGAACGAAATGAGACTGTATTTAAAGAACTTCGACTTATATTAAAAGACCTCGGGCCCTCAGATATCAATTTGGAACACAATTTAAGTGACATCATAAAAAAAACACCTAAACCTTACCGATATTTAAAGTAGGTTTTATAAAAAGTCAAACTTGACACCCCTTCAGAATAGTTAGCGCTAAACTTCCTCGTCTCCCGCTTCCCCGCTTTCCTCCCCTCTCGTAAACCCGCGTGGCCCTGAGCTTGCAGACTGTATGTAGTTAGACTGTGGCCATACTGTGCACGCGTGCTGATCGCAGAGAATATTACATTTTTTTCCAAAATGCCTGATATGATGCGCGTTTATTGTCAAATAAGCGTGTAGGTATACAAGTGTGTGTGTTTTAGATGTGTGCGTGCTTTGTCTTGTCAATTACTTGGGCGTTGTGTGGGTTAATGTACTTGCGACAGGCTCACTCTATACAAATCGGCCGCCATGTCCGATCTCCTTATATTCATACATCTGTGGTCGCCCCCTACGCAGAGCTTTGCGTTATGTTCCCTATTTATCACAACAAATTGCTATTGTTAGAATGGCGGTTTGTTTATATAGTTAGCAAAGTCCATTGACGGCGACTTTAGTATATTTACTGTGCTTACATAGTCTGTCTCGTAGTATTTTGTCTAGGTACAGTCGCCATCAGATACATAGGTACACTATAGGTGTTCAAAAATATCGGCACATGCACCCTAATGCCTTGACAATAGAGGTGTGTTCCGATGTTTGTGACGTGCTTGTTTGCTCCGATGTATGTGATGGCGACTGTACTACGTGGACATCCGTGTAGCCTCGTCCTTACCAGTAGACAATCTGTATATTTCCCCAGGCCCGTCACAACGAGCCCAACTACGCCGTACTGGAGAAGCTTCGAAACGAGATGAGAAAACTGAAGGACCGGGACGAGGCAGTGGTACCCATTGGCACGCTGCTCGTCAGAGACGACCTGCCCACACACTCGGGGTCCAATCTGAACAATGTAGACCTGTAGATCTTGTAGATACTCACAAGTGGTACCTATCTTGTTCACTAACTGACTAATGCAGACCTGTAGCACTAATAGATTCAAATGGTACCTTGTTCACAATCTGTACAATGTTAGACCTGTAGACCTTGTGAAACGAGAGATATCCTGTTCACAATCTGTACAATACAGACCTAATAGATACAAGTCTCTAGTAGATCTGGTTCAGAATTAGAACAATGCAGACCTTATAGAAACAAATTATACCCTGTTCACAATTGCACAAGTATAATGGTTGCCATTTTGTTACTTTATCACTGTGGATATGATCCGTCACGTCACGAGTGACACGTGTTGACGAGTGAGAGGAGAGAGTAAAGCCCGGTTCACATTTGTCTGTCCTGTTGTGATTGTGACGCATCAGTTTCATACATTTAATATGGTTGCGTTCACATTTCTGTGATTTATTTATTTATTTATCGTATGGCATTTTGGTCACTGGATTACATATAAAAGCTATATAAGAAAATAATAATAATAAGATTGATTAATTCAAAGGTTAAGATTAGTCCTCTTCAAGTACTCTGTAGCAAGTTCAGTAAGGTTCTTGAGGTCCTCCATCCGCCCTGAAAATTTTGTTGGTGGGCATTCCAGAACCATGTGGTTGACTGTCTGATCGGGGTTTCCACACACACACCGAGAGGAGTCGCACCAGCCCCATTTATACCAGTGGTGGGCGCAGTTACCAATGCCTGTTCTTATGCGGTTTAATTGGCACCACACCCTGCGTGGATGGTCAAAACCAGGTGGACGCGCCTTTGGGTTGAACGAAAACAGGCGTTCATCTGGTTGTTGTTGCCCGTTCCATTCGGACATCCATGCTTCGTGTAGGTCCCACTGGCTGTTCAGGTCCATCGCAGCGAGAGCTGGTGGGTTACGGGACTCTGTGATGCCGTGGGCAGACAAATGTGAACCGGGCTTTACGGATGTCTTGATCCACAGCGATGAGTGAAATGACAACTATCGCCCCCTGAACAATGCAGACTAGTGGGCGAGGCGTGGTGGACGTTTTATCACTTATCGCTGACGATAAGACATCCGAGCGTGACCAGAGCTAATAACCACGAACTTCCAATCTCGAACTTCGTATATCTTTGTCTCTATCGCACTTATGGTGTATGGTACTCGAGCGACAGAGACGGATATATACGAAGTTCGAGATTCGAAGTTCGTGATAGCGTCGCAGAGCGTGAGAGCGTGGGTGAATGACGGATGTTATCCACAACGATAAGTGACATCATATACTTTGAAAACAAAGTTTTAACCGATTTTTAACCAGTACCCAAAATTTTAACAATGTATACCTTATTTACTGCTCATAGAACTAAAAGAGGATAAAACTGGCAGCATGTTTTTATTAGCTTTTATTTAGCTTCATTTGAAGAGGTGTCTGTATATAATCAAATGTCTATTTGAGAAATTGATACATTTTAATGTAATCCGCGTTTTATGAATTTGATCGTATTCGGTTGTGTATATAATGTATGTCCAATTATCTACTATATTATAATAAAATGCTTGAATTATATACTTTAAAATGATAGTTGATATATTTTTTAGATAGTTGATCTAATAGATACTTAAATTGTAGTTATATATAAAATTTGCCTTGTATATAGGGATGAATTGACTGTCTTAATTCAGTTGTATTAGATAGGTTATAAAACTTTTAAATATAAGGCCTAAATTTAAAAATAATTAAGAGCATACTAGCTACAAGAAAAGATCACAGTAATAAAAACCACTGTAAACCTGCTCGTAAATTTCGTAATAAGACTAATAACGTAACATAAGTAAGTATTAGAATAGTCACTGGTAAATTATGTCGTGAATGACATCTTAACACACTGTTCTCTCGAAGTCATAAATATTGCATTCTCTATGAAATTACTTAAGTCTGAGAATTATTATTAGTAGCTTCCATAAATATGACAAACCTTGTCTTTAAGTGTTTCAATGAAATATAAAGGTGTGATAATCAGTTATTAGTACATTGTAAAGACTGGCAATATCTACACAACGTTGCGTTCCTATAATAAGCCAGCTGTGGCTGGTATACTTTAACTTATTTCAACTGAGCTCATGAATGCCCTTTGTTCTGAGCTTATGAACAGACATTGTTTGCGAACAATTGCGTGCCAAAGTTAGCAACAAAGATGTTATCGCCACGTAAAATATTCATTGAGTAATGAACTCTATCATCTTTCACAATAGATTCCAAATTAGCTACGAGATAAAACACCACACACAGCGCCTTATACCTGGCTCTCCGGGAGCGGTTTTTTTTAAATCTTTTAGTCCATTTGAATCTATCGAGTTTATTATACAACGAACATTTTATGTGGCGCTAAACTTTTTCTTGCAAAAAATGGCACGCGCCCGCAAACAAAAGAAGATAATACCATTGTAACCTGGCTAACAAAGAACCATTCATGAACCCATCTGAAATAAGTTAAAGTATACCTCATGTTCGAGTAAACTCCACTCCACGCACTCATTTTCGGTCTGATGAGCAGTGGGACAAATGATGTGAGGCGCGTGTGGTCAGTCGTGAAGCTGGTAGGACATGTGAAGTTAGGCACGAGGGGCGGGCCTTTGAGATTTGAGGGATATATGAAGCGCGAGTTGATAATTTGATAAACGAGAGAAAAAAAAAAGATAAACGAGCGAGTGAAATGTATGACAAATGAGGTGCCTCACGAGTGAATATCCCAACACTACTGGCTGGTTTCACTATAGAGATGTCTGTCTGTACTATTAATTTCGTATGGCACCTCTGCTTCTCAAAAGCGCCATCTATGAACTCAATTAAAAAGATCCTAATAGAATAGGCGCGGTCGTAATTAATGGTACCTAGACCTCTATCCTCCTAAGGCCCCGCGTACAAAATTTTGTACAAATTTCAAAATCAAGTTTGAACTTTTACTAAATGTCAAAAAGTTCCTAACTCAATGACACAAAATCGTAGTCTGGGCTCCAGGAGGCTATGGTGAAACTAGCTACAGCAGGCTCATTCTTTTAACGGAACTTCTTAGTTTCTGTAAAAACCATAAATACACAGGAAACATTATATTAAAGTCCCATGGAGGTTAGTGAATATGTCTTACACGAGCGTTAAAGTAGCATTGTCATTTTACTGGATAAATGTAACATATCCCACCAAAACTTATGGCTAGTCAAGGTAAAGAAAGACACTTGGCTTTGCAGTATATGTTCGTGCCCTAGGCGAAGTTGGCCTATACGAAAATTGCGGATATTTTATGCCACCAATATATTTAAAACCTACAGAGTCTGGCCTGTAACTGGAGCAAAAAATCGACATTATTTATATTGGTAAAACTCTGGGACGCTATAAATGTCATAATAGTATATCGTTTCATTATTAGCTTGTGTTGCAGGTCACACGCTGTATGATTAAATATATACGTTTATACATATTACAAAATATGTCCTATTACATGTGGTGTTGAATATTAACGATGATGTTACATTTTAAAGGTTCCGTTGTATCCGAAAATGACTAAATAAAGTCACTCAATTTATAAGCATGTTTTATTTTCCTAAAACTACCTCTACTAGTCGATCCCTTTTCCCCTAAAATAGGCGTTAATTAAGACATACCCAAATAATAAAGAGGTACAGTCGCCATCACATACATCGGATCGGAGCAAACAAGCAACTCACAAACATCGGAACTCAACTCTATTTTCAAGGCATTAGGGTGCATGGTCCGAGATTTTTCGACATCCTGTAGTGTACCGAAGTATGTGATTTAGTTGCGTGCGTCGACAATACTTATTTTGTCACGACTAGGAGCAGTTCAGTTTCGTGGTAATCTACTTGCATGAGCCACTTTGTCAGGAAAGATTTACTGGGGGGCCTTGTGACATGGTGGAGCTTACTAAAAGTTTTCAGGACTAGTGGGGAAATGAAAGCGTGGAATTTTTGGGCAAATGTTGTACATGTTTTTGGGGTTTTCCAACGCTGACGTCGTCTTGTGTCCGCTAAGAACATTTTGTCGTGCAGTTTGCTATAATTGTATATCACTTTTCTTAGGAACAGCTGACGAACAGTGAGAACATTAGAGACCTTGTAGAGTTCTTTGGTGCTGAAGCGTGATGGTTTTCTAAAAATAACTTTAAGAAGAGATCGCTGTGCCCTCTCTAAGCCAATTAAATGCGTCTTTGCCGCTCCTCCCCACACCGCGTTGCAGTAGCGCAAAAGGGATTCACAGAGAGCAAAATATACCGTTCTCAGCAATTCAGGGTACGTAATATTCCTTAAAGTGCGAAAAACAAACATGAGCTTTCGAACACGACTCTTGAGTGACTCAATATGCTGCCGCCACGTGAGGTGAACGTCTAGTATTACACCAAGATAGCGTATTGTGCTTGAACGCTCAATAAAGCTTAATCTGTTGTCAAGACTGTGGTTAGACGTAGAATCAATCTGGTATCCCACTTTAATACTAAACATGTCGTCAGGCTGGCCTTTAGCATTTATAGAGAAACATAAATATTTTGTTTTTTGGACATTTAATGATAGTAAATTGCTATCCAGCCATTCCACAACTAATCTTAAGTTAGACTCTGCAACACTTTGAGCTTCAGACCAGTCTTTTCCACGTATCAAGATAGCTGTGTCATCTGCGAAAGAAATGGTTGTAGCATTTGCTAATTTGAGGTTACAAAGTCCATTTATGTAGATCAAGAAAAGAGTCGGCCCAAGAACGCTTCCCTGCGGCACTCCGCAATCCACGTCGGAAAAGTCGCTGGTGTGTTCACCCACACGAACACATTGCTTCCGATTCAGAAGGTACGATCCAAACCACTCCAGTGCAAGACCCCTAATACCAAGGCCCTCGAGTTTTGATAATAATATCGGAATGGAAACCGTGTCGAATGCCTTGGCGAGATCTAAAAATATTGCTAGGCACTTTTCACCTTTGTCTAGACAGTCCACTATTTTACTGACAAGAAGATCAACCGCTTGTTCAGTCGATCTGTTTTGCCTGAAGCCAAATTGGTTAGGAGACAAGATGTTGTTACGCTCAAGATAGTTCAGGAGTTGGTGATTTGTGATCTTTTCAATGACCTTCCCAATAACGCTAAGTAGCGAAATTGGCAATGCGTTAGCCATTATTCTGGAGACACAAGTTTGCCCATATAGTAAAAAAAAAAATTGCATAACCCCTTATTACCCTCAAAACTGCCCCATGAATTGGGGTTTACTGCTTTTTGACTTTATTTATGTGATTAGGCCATATATTCCTATATCTATACCAAATTTCAGCTTCCTACGTCATACGGTCTTCGAGAAAACTGACTGTGACAGACGGACAGACTCCCGAGTGCTCGCATAAGTGTTCCGTTGGACCAATTTTGGTACGGAATACTAAAAAACATAATAGCTAGCAGTAGCGGCGCGTGAAAATTTACAATGGCCCGGAACAAAAAAGTTATGAAAGAATTTAGAGTATAATATTAAACTAGGTATTAGGCTTGCCTAAAAAGACTAAAAAATTTAGGCATACCGGTGGGAATCGGCTTGTATGGGCGCTCCGCCACTGATAGCTACTTAGATATAGGTATTAGGCTTGCCTAAAAAGACTAAAAAATTCAGGCAAACCGGTGGGAATCGGCTTGTATGGGCGCTCCGCCACTGATAGCTACTTAGATATATTCATGTTGTGTGCTTTAAATGTGTGCCTTAGAATTTATAGATGTCAGACGAGTACCTACACAAAAAACAAGAAAAGTAACAATTCTGAACAAGTTTATAATATACCTATTCTGAGATAAAAATATACTCTAGCAAGTTTTTTTTAAAACTCAACCTCGAATTAAGTAGCACATTGGTTAGTTTTTTTTCCTAAACTAATATTGGAAACTAATAAGTACCTAAGGCAAGTAAATATCACTGAGCTAAGCCCAACTGGGGAAGTGCCCTCACCTTACAGATGACCGTATGCTCTGTAGGTATGTGGTAGGTAGTGTTGTGTTCCTGGTGGAGCGGCTCCATTCAGAGCGTAAGGTTGTCAGAGCTCCCGAGGATGTGTTGAGTTGAGAGTGAGGGACCCGCGTTCGTCTCTTAGCGATCAACTTAAGAGTGCTCTTCAAAAAAGCGCTCGCTCAGAATTCGGTATTTTGACAGGCGTAGTGCTTTTGTGTGTGTAAATACTACTACCACCCACACAAACGTACCTAACCCCCACATGCACAGCTAGATCGCACCAGCCGCGGGTGCCGTCCCTTTCTAGCTATATGTAAGTGCGATCGGGATAGAACTAACCGCGAAGCTTGCCGATGCAAATAGCTGTATAGCGCACCGTTGGAATTCGCTCCGTGACCGATATTGATACTTGCACTAAAAAGTGGTAAACATTACTTCGCTAACATGATGCTCTAACTTGAACAAAGTAAGTATTTGATTTTTGTGCACATGTTTTCTATTTATATTAAAATACTATGACAAAGTATATTCATTCTTTTTTACTAGCTTTATATTAACTTGCACTGTTCGTATGTATGTAAATATGTAAGTATGTAAGTTGTCCGTCAAAATTTGTAATTCATTTTTCAGTCACTTCCCGTTATCCAATTGAGCTGAAATTTTGCATGCATGTGTATATCGCATGACAATGCAATATTATGATGATTTGGAGCTGATCTAATGCTGAAGCAGGAAGTTGGCCATAGGAACTCCGCAATAAAACGACACAACCCTATCGAGTTTGGGCTCGATATAATCGTCTCAATGAGTTGTTGATGATGGTATGCAGAAAAGTACAGTCGGCAATAAAAGCTTGTACCAAAAATGAACATTTTGACAGCAACTTATTTTTGTATAAAATAAACTAACAAGTTTTAAAGTTGTCAGTAATAAGAATAATAATTTGCTGTCTGGCACTACTACTTTCTAGCCGTGTAGTACTGTCGGGTACTACAGAGTGGACTACAATATTCTCTGGGCAAAACTGGAGGAAGCAGATATTCCGGGTGATTGTACAGGCTTGTTGAGGTACTGGTACCAAAACCAATTAAACCAGGTGAGATGGGCCAGGACTTTGTCCACAGATTACAGGTTGGAATGTGGAGTACGGCAGGGGGGCCTGACGTCTCCTAAACTTTTCAACTTTGACTTATGTCAATTAGTACTGCAGTTCTTTTTAGGGTTCCGTAGCCAAATGGCAAAAAACGGAACCCTTATAGATTCGTCATGTCCGTCCGTCTGTCTGTCTGTCTGTCCGTCCGTATGTCACAGCCACTTTTTTCCGAAACTATAAGAGCTATACTGTTGAAACTTGGTAAGTAGATGGGTCATTGTCAGATTTAGGTTCGCGTCTCTTCGGTGGACATTGCCAAAGTTAAGGGCTATAAAGCCTAATTTTTGGTTGATCTCTGAATCCGCATAAACGGCGTTGACCCTTCTATAATCCTATGTGATAAAAACATATTATATGTGAGCGTAAGCCCGTAACTTTTGACCACCGGAAAGATGATTTTTGTTTTTGTGACTGACAATGACCCAGATGTATTCTGTGAACCGCATTAAGATTTTCACACAAAAATCGAAAAAAAAACATTAAGTTTTAGGGGTCCCGATACTCAGAACTGAAACTGAAAAAAAAAAAAATTTATCAAACCCATACGTGTACTATGGATAGGTCTTCAAAAATGATATTGAGGTTTCTAACATATTTTTTTTCTAAACTGAATAGTTTGCGCGAAAGACACTTCCAAAGTGGTAAAATGTGTGTCCTGTAACTTCTAAAATAAGAGAATGATAAAACTAAAAAAAATATATATGATGTACATTACCACAGATGTATGAATATATTATATAGTATTCTATGCTCTGAGTACATTACCATGTAAACTTCCACAGAAAATTGGTTTGAACGAGATCTAATAAGTAGTTTTTTTTAATACGTCATAAATCGTAAACCGCAATTTATTTCACGGAACCCTTCATGTGCGAGCCCGACTCGCACTTGGCCGCTTTTTTTTAAAATGTATAATAATAATTGCTAACATAGTTTTAAGTTTATCTTGTTACTAACAGTATATGCACTATCACATGGTCTGAAATAAAACTATTGAATTGAATTGAATTAAACGAGGATTTGAAAGACGATAAGGATATTGACCGGGAGAGGAGGGCCTTATCAGTCCGCTGCAACATGCTGGCACGCAGATTTGGTAAGTGTAGCAACGAAGTCAAAGTGACATTGTTCAATGCATTTTGTCAGTGTTTCTACACTTGCCAACTGTGGTCTAAATTTATGCGAAAGTCGTACAGCACCATGAGGGTGCAATATAATGATGCATTTCGCACGCTCATGCGGCTGCCGCGCTACTGCAGCGCGTCCAGCATGTTCGCTGAGGCGCGGGTGCCAGATTTCTTCGCCGTAATGAGGGCGAGAGTTGCCGCTTTCTGGGACAGGCTGGGGCGCTCTCAGGACGAGATCTTCAAGGTCATCTACAACGACCTGGAGAGCCCTATTTTCCGATATTGGCTATCTGTGCATGATGAAATATTTAAGAACTTCACTTAGGCGTCAGATAGCTAACAATTGTGCGTGGAATTATAAATCTGGTATCTAAGAAATTTCTCTAACCTTGGTCAACCAATATGGAAAACGCAAATCCGTTGAAGAGAGCAATGGTGGAAGAAAATAAATGGCTCTTTAACGGTTTAGAAAACGGCCGAAGGGGCACAATCAATTCAATCAAATTAAAATGCCTGACTGGTAGAGAATGCCTAATGGCATTAAGTCCGCCATTTTTACTTTCCGTTGTATAGTGCAATAAAGTTTAATTAAATAAATAAATCAAGAGTTTACAGAGCAGCATTTGATCTTAATTAAATAGCTATGCCGTACAATCATCATTGCAGCGGTTGGTATCTAAGAAATTCTTAGACTTAGCTTAGGGCCTGGAGGCAACATACCAACGGAACTAGTAATGTGCAAAGAACGAAAGTTTCTTCCTACATTACCCAGTTTTGAACGAAGACTATTTTTTCTTTGTACATTACTAGTAATGTAACTCAGTAATGTACGAAGAACAAGTGGATCATTTTTTTGATGTTTTAGTTTAACATTTTAATTTTAATTAAGTATCTTGTCAAACTTGTATTTGTATTTTGGGTTATGTTTCGCCTGTGAATAAATGATTTATTATTTATTATGTATGTCTTTCCCGCTCACGGGACAATGATGTCCCGGACCTTTGGGAGGCGTGCGTGGGGCTAGGTACCTACAAAGTACCAACTGAGCCAACACGTAGAGGCCCTTTTGACAATTTAATGAAATGCAAGGAGTACACCGAGCGGATGCTGTCCCTGCCCGTGTCATGGGACGCACACAGAGACAGCACCCGCTGGGGTGTATAGGGACTATTGCTGGTTGATGGAATTTAAAGAAAACGGGTTATTGGGTGAAAATGATGGACTAGTGGCTGGGCTATTGGGTGAAACATCGGACGCCTGCCTAATAAACTGTCTCATTTTTTATCTCTGGCAGACGGTGACTCGCCAACTGCTAGATGGGCCCCTATTATTAGCGACATTAAAAAATTGCCTAAGGGCAACACCAGTCAGAGAGGCTGGGGGGGGTAGAGAGGTGGCACTGGACTTTAAACATATAGCCAACTCGCCACTTAGGTGTCCAAATCTACCCTCGAGCAACAGCTCTTGCGACTTTACTCTGGACAGCCAGTTAAGGCAAGCCAGAGGTGGTGGGCCTGTCCAACCAACCACCCGATCGGCTCAGCCTGACCACAGGACACCCCCAGGGGCACTCAGGTACGTAGGGTCGCTACTCCCTAACAGCCCGCCACAAGCTGCCTTACGTTGACTGATTATTATTATTATTATGTCAATCACTCGTTCAAATTGAAAATGCCTCGTAAATCTACTATTGGTAAATGGTTAGAAACGTACCCGGAACTGGTTTATAAAGAACAAGATTCCGTGATACACTGTTCTGTTTGTTATGTTAATTTGAAACAGTTCAAAAAACATAATATCAAAAAACATGTATCAAGTGATTCACATCGTAAGAAAAAAACCGGCCAAGTGCGAGTTGGACTCGCGCACGAAGGGTTCCGAACCATTATCTATAAAAACGGCAAAAAAATCACGTTTGTTGTATGGGAGCTCCACTTAAAAAAAAATATTTTGTTTTCAGTATTTGTTGTTATAGCGGCAACAGAAATACATAATCTGTTAAAATTTCAACTCTCTAGCTGTCACGGTTCTTGAGATACAGCCTGGTGACAGACAGACGGACGGTCGGTCGGACAGCGAAGTCTTAGTAATAGGGTGCCGTTTTACTCTTTGAGTACGGAAACCTAAAAACGTGTACCTGGTAACAAAGAAGAATTTTACTGAACTGAACTGATTAAATGTAAAATTGTTAACTATTAATTTTTCATTGATTTCATTGCAAATCTCTATTTAACATTTTCAGAAAAGTTATCTAAAAGAGATCGGTCTTTAGCGATAAGACCGCCTGTTGTTTACCTCTACTTTTAATCTTCTTTGATATGTTGTGTTGTGTTCTATAATGTATCGACAAAATATTTGTATCAGAAGTCGATAAACGAGAAGTCCCCATGACAGCTCAAAATGTTACGAGAATTCCGATGACTGGACTAACTAGTAAATAAATTAAATCTGTCAAGTATCACGATCACTCGTACAATAATAATTGACTATAGAACGCGTAGTTTAGACAAAAGGATCCAACCCACAAGACATCACCATTGAAATGTATGACTTTTGTTTTAGGTAGAAGGTTCAATTTTAAATGTTACGTATCCGGTGGGTTTGAGCCTTTTCGCTACACTACGTCATATATGGCAGCTATGCAATTCATAACTTGTCTCGATTAGCCTCACGAATGTATCCCCAGTATAGTTTGACCCCGAGGTTGGTAACAACTATGCCTAGTCGGAGATCAAAATAATATTATTTTATCTGAAGAGTGGCCGGTTAGCTTCGTGAATAGCCACAAATAAACACACTACACGTCTGTCTCGGAGGGCTATTCAGCCGGTACTGAGATATATTCCCGCGCGACGGTAAATTTATACTAGTTTTGAATAATTATTTATAAATATAAATTTTGATAAAAGTTATATTTTTTGGACTGGATCTTGTTGGTACAAGCATGAACTTTAATGTTGTGTAAGATTCAATACAAAAATAATTCAACAATAATGAGAAAATCCTTGAGTTTTCAGTACGATTTTGTTGACAAATATGGTGTAATTGAGAACAGTTTACATATATATACGTGCAGAATAAGGAAAATTCGAGGCGGCTAGGCGCAATGGCAACATATTACGCTAGTGAAAATAGAAAAAAACAAGTAGGTTCTCATATAACATCATGGAGTATTAGGGGCTCAAACTTATGACTCTGCGCTCTCTTCAGAAAACTACTGTCGGTAATCGGGTATTTTTGGTTAAAGTATTCAGTTCTTCGTAAATTGGAGGCGGCTAGGACCAATATGAGGAGTTTACCTATGCAAATAAGTAATCAGGATCTAGATAAAGCTCTCCGTTTCTTAGAATTACAACGTCAAAAATCCGTCATTCTCGCTTATTCCTGACCAAAAAACGAGCGCCCTCTTAACAGGTCCTCAAATCAATAATTAACAACTTAGAAACGTTGAAAACCCCCGACATTTTCACTTAAAAGTTCTGTGATGTTTCACCTTTGGGTCTCAAGGTAAGTAAATAAAACCACTATTTAGGCTGTCAGCTTAGGTCTCGCTCCACGGCCGATCGCGACTGCTACCCTCGCTCGTAAATCATTCGTTTAATTTATTATTTATTTGTTGTTTAAAGACGACAAGATAGATAGACGTTGACAAATTAATTTATTAAGAAAGATGCCTTGGACTCGAAATACAAAAAATTCGGGCATCTCCAACACTACCCGTCCATGAAGACCTAGCCGACTTTAAAAAGACAAGACTAAAGTCACGCCACCCTCCAGCGCTGAGATTCCATGATCCTGAACCAACTTCCAACCTACAGGAATCCTGGGCATCTGAATGGGAGTCAAGATCTCTTCCTGATGATATCTTCAAGCCTAATCCCAAGGCACGACCTACTGGATTTGAAGAGCCCCGACGCGTTTGGTGCATGCTGAATCGGATAAGGACAGGAGTTGGGAACTGTGCTTACTTATGGCACAAATGGAACTGGTGCGAATCAGCAGTGTGCCGGTGTGGAGCTCCCGAGCAGACTGTTCACCACACGGTATTTGACTGCCCTCTAACCAAATACCACGGGCAAGTGGAGGATTTTAAAACTTTAACTAAAGACGCGGTAGCGTACTTGAAAACCGTAAATCTTTGAAGTAGAGATATAAAAAACAAGCCATACGATAAATAATAATGACATAATTTACACATAGTTGTTATGTAGGTATTATTAATACTAAAGTATGTCGAATCGTATACAATGCCAGGTACTTATCTAAAAACAAAGTGAAAAGTGTTTACCTGTGAATGCCTTTATGATATTAACATAAGATTTTACAGATACATAATATTACGTTAACTTCATAACTCTCCTCGCTGGAGCCGGCGGTTAATAAGGGAAGACGAAAGATGAGACATGAAGTGGAGTTCTAAAAGGAAACCTCCACACTACACTTTCCTAAATTGTCGTAATGGAATACTGTAGAATAAGTTGGAGATTACTCCACCGACAATCATCACCCTTACCAGGGGCTTGTCCATCTGTGTCATCGTTTTTTGACGATTTTTGACCCCCCCCCCCCCTATTATTTTGGAATGACGTAATATATGGACAGCCCCCAGGGATCGAAACGACCCCGTTGTAACCTATAATCATCATCATCATCATCATATCAGCCGAAAGACGTCCACCGCTGGAAGCAGGCTTCCCCTAATGAGTGCCATAATTTGATAATTACCAGTCCTGCGCCACCAGCATCTGGCGGAGTCCCACTACCTTTACCAGGTCATCAGTCCAAGTGTGATGTGCCTTTTCGCCTTGGTTTACCCACGGTGCTGTACCTTCCGGCTTTTTTTTCCTTTCCACCCCAACAGTTCTGCATGCAATATGGCGCCCACTGACACTCAAGAGCGATTCGAAGGGCTATATCAGCTACCTTAGTTCTGCTGCGGATAACCTCATCTCTGATGCGATGACACAGAGAAACTCCCAGCATAGCCCTCTCCATTGCCTTTTGGGTGACTTTGAGCTTTATGAGAAGATCCCGTTTCGGTGCCATTTATTTATTCGTATGGCATGGATACAGTTCTTTACAAACTTATATTAAGACCATCGTGGGTAAGAAACTGTATGTTGCTGCGAGGCTATTAGAATAAGCAGTGCAGCAGCCATATGTACTGGCAACACACACTGGTCAAAGATTCACTTCTTGAGATGAGACACTGCGGAATATTAGACGAGAAACAATAAACCTATAGGTATAAGGAGTTAGAAGAAAGGTAGAAGTTAGTTCATCAATAAACTCACAGCTAAATAGATCATAGAGTAGCCTATCAGCGAGGAGTGTCCGCTGACGAAGGACAGGCGTACGTCCTTGATCCGGCCCTCGTGGATCCCGGTACAGAAGTACTCGTGGCTCCGGATATAGCGCCCGCGCCATTCTGCCTCGCTGCAGTTTATCGAAGGCTGGCATACCTGGTGAACACAAAATTAATAGAAAAATAAAAGCACTGTAGTAAATTGTAGACACCGCAGCATTGTAGGCAGCACAGAAAGGTTATCAAAACGGCAACCACGTACCTACCGCAAGATGCAGCATTACGGGCACTTACAGATTTCCAACGACTTTTCCATTTAATTCTACGGCTTGTTTCAGGGAAAGGCTAGAAGTTATTTGGCCACTATACATATGCTTACTTATGTGACAAACAAGACTTAAAATTTACGGTTGTTGGGGTCGATTCACATCAAAGCAGCAGAATTTATACGAACTTTATTTTACTTTTCTTTCGAGTTTTGCACTGTATTGTACAGCAAATTTCTTGCAAATGACCACTAAAATGAAGAGATACTTACGTCAAAGAAGTGCGGCCTCGGTCTCCCGATGACGTGTTTGGAGATTTCCGTGGCGAAGTCCACGAAGCAGGCGCCGAGGCCGAAAGAGACCACTGCACAGTATATCCCGCTCACCCATGTTGGTATGGACACTCTTAGTACGCGAGTGTCACTGGGTTCTTTGCGCAGGTGAGCCCATTCGCAGATAAGCATCTGTGAGAGATTAAAATAGAAGAATCAGTAATGTCGCTCGCTGATGTTTGGTGAATGCTGATGAAATGGTTTAAAAATAAGGTATGATTATTTCAATAAATTAAACAGTTAAGTAGTTTAGATTAATGTATTTTGTTATATACTCACGACTAACATGGGCAGCGCTAAAGAGTACACTCTCAACATAGGTGTGGTGACGGTGTCGTCATGATAGGGGTACATGAGGGACTCGTCGTCACAGAAGAACCCCCGTCTGAACGGCTCCCATAAATTCTTCATAGCGAATATGCTTATGGTAACTGGAAATTTAAAAGTCTCTCAAACTCGCGTAATATTTAACACTAATTTTATTTAGGTACATAATATACTCGTATACTATTCTTTATAATACCGAACTATTAGCGGCCCATAGTATTAGCAATTTCCGGGATCTTATCATAAAAATATCAATAGGTATCCAAAACTTCAGGAAAGGGATTTTACTAGGATATCATAACTCGGTCGATATACCTACTTACTATTTTCAAAAAAATGTTATCGTCGCTAAACAAAACTTAACTCAGTGTCCGCTTTGTGACGAAAATTAAGTACCTAGGTACTTATTCAATTTGTAACCACTAAATGAATAGTGTCCCGTATTGAGAACATTGGGCAGGACGAGGAAGTTAACTTTTTATTTTCAATTTATAAATGGTATGCATAAACACGTTATTTAAATGTGAAACAAGTTCATCCTCACATTATTTGTAATACAATTTTTTATGCGTCATTTTCGTCACAAAACTGACACTGATTTAAATTTTGTTTAAAAGCTCACGCTAATTGAGTACAGTATACACATTTTTTTTAAATGCCCTACTATTCGATTTGACGGTCACGTCGTTAGAGTTAAAAAAAAGATTAGTTACACTCTCTTCCAGGGTCAGTTTATTCTGGATCGACCCAGCGTAACCAGTGAACTAACCTTACAAAAATTGTTCTAATAAGTTTCTGTCAAAAATTTCATCTTTGGTACAAGCTTTTATTGCCGACTTTGCTGTATACCGTCATCAACTACTAATTAAGACGATTCTAACGAGCCCAAACTCAACGAGATTACGTCGGTTAAACTTACTGAATTCCCACGGCCACCTTCTGTCTCCATCATCAGATCAGCTCGATGGTACCATAATATTAAATTGTCATCCAAACTATAGGTACCTTTACCCAAAATTTCAGCTCAATCGGTTGAAGCTATTATCTGCTTCAAAATTACTTACATAGTTACATAGTTAGGTAGGTACATACATTGAAAGTTAATAGAAAGCTTATAAAATTATAGCCTAAGGTACGAATAGAGGCACGACTTTCAGCTTCACCCATCTGTTGGATGAAAAGTATTTTTACGTCTCGTGTGTTGTTACGCTCAGGATTCTATTTTTGAGCCACTCGCTTCGCTCGTGGTCAATCATAGAGTCCTTTCGCTAGCTCGTGTTTCAAATGAACACTCGCAGGTAAAATACAACTTTCCCCCCTTGTATAACTAATAACTATTACTTAATATCAAATTTAGTATCTACATTTAAAAAAATCGCCAATGGTATTGCTAAAAAACTCCTATGAAGTCCATAATCCCGACCACGTATTTCATAAAAAATTACATATTCAAAATATACATTTAAACTTTGTTATCGATTGTTTAACGAACAACTTTTATACTAGGTAATGGAAAGTGCCTATGAAGCCTATTAGGTACAAACGCTGGGGTACCTAAAATGATCTTTTAGAATCACGAGGTATCTATCTACTTACAACCAGCGATGAGGAAAACATCCAAAAACACCTTCCGTAACACGTTGATAGAAGGTCCCTCTTTCGTCATTGCACTGATTTAATTGTGTCACAGTGTTACAATCAGACTCAAAAGTCTCAAAACATCGCTGAGTCAAGTCGTAGAATGATAAAATTCGACTCTCGCACAGGTTTAAGTAAGCGCGTCTTGTCTAAGATCAGTGACTTGCCGATGTTGGAGCGACTGGATGTGGCAGTTATCTAACACTGGGCTAATCCCTACAAATATTATAAACAGGTAATATTTGTTGTTGTGAGTTTGTGACTTTGAAAGTTATCTTTTCTTAATACTACGACGATGGCAAATAAGCATATTACGGTCTGTCTGATGGTAAGGAGATACCGTAGCTCATGGACGCTTGCGATTCCAAAAGAATCACAAGCGCGTTGCTGACCCTTTATTAACCCCCGGCGTAAAAACAGTACCCCAGGCAAAATACGGTTTTGAAAAACATTAATTTATAATAGCGATTTTTTTCTTTACATCATTTTATAACATTATTCTAAGATGCTTTATTTAAGAATCCAACAAACTTTCCATCCGGAAGTATTTATATATATTTAAATAAAACATGCATTGTTTTTTTTTATTATGTAAATGAACCAAAATAAAGATAAAACCATTTATTCATATTTTTCCTGACTTTTCAGAAGCTAGTTAAGTTATAATTTTTTGAGGTCTGAAATTTTGTTGGATTTTGTCGCTAGGTAACTATTTAATTGATAATGTATCCATTATAAAGAAAAAATCTGCTATTATAATATAAATTATTACTAAATTTGTCATTTTTTCCATACAAGTTGTCAGTTCATTGCCTGGACTACAGGGGTGTTATACGTTTCAAGTGTCTGTGGCATCGTAGCTCCTAAACAAATGGACCGATTTTTATGCGATTTTATTGGCCGAAAGCTGACGTGATGGAGATGGTTCCTAGCTACGTTTCAAAAAAATCGGTTTAGCCGGTTTTCTGGTATTGAACTTGTAGTGAATACCTACGCACTACTTATACTCGGTTTCGTCCTCTATATTAGCATATGAGACACTTGTAGTATCGCGTAGCGCATGCCATTTCACACTATTTTGAGAATTTTTGTTTTTTTTTTTTTGAAGGTAGATTTGCCTACTAGCTCCCGTCAATCTACCCGTTCTTCATTCGCTTTTTAGTGCTGCGCCGTTTCACATCACGCTCCCGTGTAAAAGTGATAAAACTGATTTAAAACATTAAAAAATGCCTAAACGTAAACGTGATAAGGATACAGATAATTACGATTATCTGCTAAAGAAAATTAAACATTTGGAAAAAAAAGTTACGATCGCCAGATCGTCACCAACATCGTGACTCACCGTCGCCCGCTGAACAAGCGGCGAACAATACAACAGGTACGTGAATCACAACTTTATTTCTATCTATCATTATGATATGGTTTATATCGAATGATTAATTTGTCATTGTCAACGTCGTAAAAGTTTTGACGTAATACTACTTGTACTAATACTTATTCTGTGGTTACCTACATCTACGAGGTGGCCCCTGTAACAGTAGCAAATATTCAAATCTTCGCTTCCTTAGAGCATTTGCAGTAGGTAACCCCGTGCCATTCAATTTCATTTAATTTTTTTTTGGATTCAGAGTTTTGATTTAAAGTTATGTCCTCCAAGTAATGTATCTTGGCACCACGAGATCATAACAACTGCTGACCCAATGCAGATTTTGAGGTAACATCATGTAATGACCGGGACCCACGGTAGCTCAGTTGGATAAGAGCAATGGACGGATTCCAGAGGTCGTTCAAATCCCGCCCGTGGCGAATCATTTTTCAATTTTCCTCTTTGATTGAAACTTAGAATTTCGTTAGCGGCGTTTCTGCGTAGTATTTAATTTATCATGTAATGAGTCATACTTAATAGTTTTTGCATTTATGTTTTGAAAAGATATTTTTGTGATTTTTTAATTTTTATTTCATTTTTTATTTTTATTTTTATGAACCTACTGTGTGTCCCACTGCTGGGCAAAGGCCTCTCCCGCTACGCAGACGGGGCCGACATAGGCGGGACGACCTGGATGTATTCCTTAGCAATTGGGCGGAAGAGGCATCTAGTAGGGACGCATGGAGATCACGGGAGTAGAAGTAGCATGGCTAAAACAATAACCATAAAATTCAAAGGCGATCTCTTGTGGGTTGGATCCTTATCAGTAGGTATCACCAAACTATAAGTACCTACGTCCAATTTAACATCTTAGTAAAAGAAAACCTACATCAATATACTCACGTGAACCGAGCAGGAGAAGTTATTGACATTCATGATGATAAATTCTTTATCAGATTATGTCAGTAAACGCATTGTGTAGCTTATGATACTTACCTCTTAAGAGGATTGTGAACCTGTAAATTTTCATACAAAAAGTGATAACGTTTTTCACCCCGTAAACATAGTTCAATTTTCTTATTTTTAACCGACTTCAAAAAAGGAGGAAGTTATATGTTCCACAGTATGTATATATTTTTTTAAGTAGGTATGTTCGCCGATTTCTCCGCCAATTGTGGACCGATTTCCAAAATTCTTTTTTTATTCGAAAGAGTATGCTCCCAAGGTGGTCCCACTGTCACCAAGTCAGGATCTGATGATGGGATCCCAGGGAAATTGGGGGCAACCCTCAAAATTTTATAGACTCGCGTGTACTAACTTCTGTATTTTCTATTATAACTCGTGTATTTACCAGCGGAAATCGCAATTTTGGTGAAATGGAACTGATGATGAAGACCACAGATGACTTATGGAAGATTCTGACATGATTCCGTTGAAGTAGCAACTACTGAAGTGAGATCCTTGAGGGATCGACGGAACTCCTAAAATATTATCAGCCCACACATAGCGACTTGGGTTTTTTCTGTAATAATCAACGCATTTCCTCTCGAAAAACAGTTCATAAGGTAAATTGGAAAGGAAATATGGAAATTGACATGTACCTATGTGGCTTGGCGATCTGCGTGCTGGCAGGTGTGATTTGCTCGTGGCGATGAACGAAGTTACTACAGTAATAGTACTTCATGAAGAGTAAATTCAAAATGTCTCATTTCCAGCTCTACCTTGGACGGCGCGTAACCTGGCAAGGTACTCGGGTGCTCCGGCAAACTCTCCAGTTCGGGGCCTTCACGGTGTCGTGGTTCACGGCGCTGTCCCGCGTGTCGGACTACAAGCATCACTGGAGCGACGTGCTGACTGGGTACTGCTTGGGCTCGGTGTTCGCTGTGCTTGTGGTAAGTGTGGTTCTAGTTATTTGTTTCAAAGAAGGGCATAGTCGGGATATTCAGAGAAGTCCAAGAAACTGTTCGGTCGAAAGAAGAAACGGTCCGGTCCAAGGAAGACCCTGTTCGATGAAAGGAAAAACCTGTTCGTTGCAAGGGAGAAACTATTAGGTTTGGAAGCACTCCGACTGCTTATCCTGCTAGGAAGGGCAGTTGCCCCCTCTTCTTATACCTGGCTACATTCATGGCTTCAGCTGTAACTCATGGTGAGACACTCGGGTGCTCCGCAACTCTCCAGTTCGGGGCCTTCACGGTGTCGTGGTTCACGGCGCTATCCCGCGTGTCGGACTACAAGCATCACTGGAGCGACGTGCTGACTGGGTACTGCTTGGGCTCCCTGTTTGCTGTGCTTGTGGTGAGTGTAGTTCTAGTTATTTGTTTCAAAGAAGGGCATAGTCGGGATATTCAGAGGAGTCCAAGACCCTGTTCGGTGAAAGGAAAACCTGTTCGTTGCAAGGAAGAAACTATTAGGTTTGGAAGCACTCTGACTGCTTATCCTGCTAGGAAGGGCAGCAGCTGCCCTCACTACCTATACCTACTACATTCATGGATTCAACTGTAACTCATGGTGGGAGACTCGTCGGGTGCTCCGGCACACTTTCCAGTTCGGGGCCTTCACAGTGTCGTGTGTCACGGCGCTGTCCCACGTGTCGGACTAACATGTGTCACTGGAGTGACGTGCTGACTGGGTACTGCTTGGGCTCTCTGTTTACTCTCTCTGTTTAGAACTACACTCACCACAAACATGCTGTGTTTGTGGTGAGTGTAGTTCTAAACGTTATCTGCTTCAACCAAAGCCCAGGTTATTCAGAGTCAAGGAAATGACTGTTGGGACCAAGGAAGAATCTGCTTGGTTCAGGGAAGAAACTGTTCGGTGCAAGAATGAAATTGTTCGGTTTGGGAGCACTCCGACTGCTTATCCTGCTAGGAAGGGCAGTTGCCCCCTCTACTTATACCTGGCTACATTCATGGCTTCAGCTGTAACTCATGGTGAGACACTCGGGTGCTCCGCCACTCTCCATTCGCCTTCACAGTGATGTGTGGTTACGGGGTGGTTACGGCGCTGTCCCGCGTGTCGGACTACAAGTATCACTGGAGCAACGTGCTGACTGCTGTGCTTGTGGTGTGTGTAGTTCTAGTTTTTTGAATCAGCCAAGGAGTCGGGATATTCGGAGTTCAAGAAACTGTTTGGTCCGAGGAAGAAACTGTTTGGTCCAAGGAAGAAACTGTTTCGGTGCAAGGAAGATACTCTTAATCGGTTTGGGATCTTTAGTAAATAAACACACATTGTTTTAATTCCCATTTCATTTTCATCTATCAAAACTGTTTATACGATGAGATAGAATATGTTA
The DNA here is from genome assembly GCA_963854355.1 of Epinotia brunnichana. Lineage (NCBI taxonomy): Eukaryota > Metazoa > Arthropoda > Insecta > Lepidoptera > Tortricidae > Epinotia > Epinotia brunnichana. Next base: position 14,430,139 of record OY977954.1, read on the forward strand.
AGTTTTTTTGTTAACCCCCCCCCCCCTTAAAAATGTTATTTTTTAATTTCAGTGGAACTGGGGCACGGATCTGGTTGAAAAGAAGAAAACCGATACGCCCGGGTCACACGTCGACGTCATCGGCACCACACATGTGTCGTAACTATATGCGTTGAAAATAATAAGGTCTACAACAGGGATAGGTACATTATGACCTACATTCACACAGATACGAGTACCTGTAGGTACCTACTAAGTATTTATATTTTTTAGCTACAAAGGGCTACATTCTGGAACGCACTAGTACCGTAGGTATTCAAATTAGCTGCGAATCGTATTGTTTGTTATCTAGTCACTGTGCCGGTTAGCGACCACCTAATTTAGTATACCAGTTTACGACCACTTAGATGAGGATATATCGTCAACGTCATGCACAGAAATGAGAATGGACGTAAACCGACGTTTTACAACCAATAACTAGCTTTACTGGTACCTAAATGGTAATATACATTAGATTTAAGATTCGAGAAATGTGATTCTCAATTTTATTTAACCCATCGTATGCTTAGGCATGGATTCGTGCGTGCCAAGCATTTGAACCTATTGTTTTACATCTCAAAGTCATAATTTGACTGGAAAATTTTGACATCGGCAGCGACATGAGGGGTTAAGTTACCCAATTAACTTGTATTATAGGGAGGTATACACTAGGTACTTAATTTTTGTGAAAAGTGATTTTACAAAACAATACAATTAAAATATAATTATATTAATCATACTTTCTTCGTGTAATCCTAGCATGAAAATGACCTAAGATTATTATACAAAAAAAATTACATGTAAGTAAATAAAAAGAACATGTTCATTACTTATAATTTATTGAAAACTTACACTTACCTAAATAAAAATCGCATTTTCAAATATTCTAATTAATTAACTTCCATTTATTTAATAAATAATGAAAACTTACAAACAACTTAAGCTATCAGAGTACTTTTATGGAATCTTACAATACTTTGTACAAAATACGCAAAAGCGCAGTGGTAACCATAGCGTATTGGTAACTATGAGTGGCTATAGTACAACCTTTTGCTTAGGTAGGTACCTATACGTAATTCGATAACTTAATCTTAAAAAACTGGGAAACAAAATTGGCAAGGTGTTTCGCATAACTATATATTAGTAACAAGTGAAATCAAAAAAAAAACGAAAAACCCAACTGCTTTTTGCAAATATTATAGCCTAGTCACACCCACGATTAAGAGGAATCTAACGACACCTTACATGTCGAAATCCGTCAAACGGTTTAGGCTGCCGGGCATGTCAAAGAATAAGACATACCCATATACATATATACATACATACTTACTTACATACATACTTACATACATACTTACATACATACATACGCTCGAAAAACATATCCCTCTCTCCTTCGGCAGTCGGGTAAAAATATGTTGTCGTTCATATAAAAACTGAAAATCGATGAACGCATTACACGGCTAAGCTTGAGTATACAGTGTTTTTTTTAAATGGGACAGTATGGGGAAATCCAAATCTAAATGAGATAGAGGAAAAGTGTCCAAGGAGACATTAGGTGTTTTTTTATGTAAACAAATTTGGCTCATTAAAATTTTTGGTCAAGCGTGAATTGTTCTTAAAAAATTATAAAGTTGGTCAATTTTTTTTTTGACGCGGGTCGGTTCTGTTTCATGTAAGGATTATTTCATTGTACGGAAAGAAAAAAATCTGAACAGCAGAAGTTGGTCAAATTTAATTAAAACTAATCTTCATACAATTGCAGTATTCGCCTTTTAATATTGTTACAAGTGCCTAGGCGTGTAAAAAAATATTTAAAATTATTCCATTTTTAAATTTCGATAATCGATAAGAGCTCTAGATGATTCAAGAGAAGAACATTTTTTTTAATCTTCGTAAACATTATGGCACGCGATTGTCTTGAAATTATAAAAAAAAGAATTCAAATTTGGAACGTAAGTTATTTCTGCAGCAAAGAATTCAAATTTGGAACGTGAGTTATTTCTGCAGCTGTGATTTTGTTTCCAATCAGTTCATGCTTGTAATTTTATTCATCATGGCGTTAACTAATTCACATAAAGTTGATTTGATTGAGGCGTATTTGCTTAATTATCGCAGTAGAGATAATGCACTAAAGTGGTATCAAGAACGCTATCCTGACCGTGTAGTACCGAATCGCAAGATATTTGATAGTTTAATAAAGAACCTAAGACAGGAAGGCTGTTTCAAACCTAAGCGTAAAAGGCCGACGATAGTCAATAGTGAGTTTATAAATATTGCCGTATTGGGATATTTTGAAGCATATCCAAAAGCTTCGTTACGGGAAACAGCTGAAACTATCGGTATTCATAAATCAACTGTAAGGAACATATTGAAGGCTCATAAATACAAGTGTTACATAGAAGGTCGACTTGTACAAGCGTTACTACCTGGAGATAAAGACCGCAGGTTACATTTCTGTAATTGGTATGTGGCTCAGACTATTAGAAAAAGATGTTTTCCTAATTTTATTATTTGGACTGATGAATGCAACTTTTCGAACAATGGCATGTACAACAGGAGAAATAACCATTACTGGTCAAAAATAAATCCGCTAAGAACTACAGAAACCCACAACCAAATCCGATTTTCTTTTAATTGTTGGTGTGCGATATTACATAACAGAATTTTTGCTATCAAAATTTATCAAGGAACGCTAAATAGTGAAAAATAAGTATCAGGAAATCTTGAACATGGCTGCAGATTTAGTGGATGAGACTATTAGCTTAAGGAACTTTGGTAAGATAATCTACCAACAAGATGGTGCACCAGCCCACAACAGTAGGGCAAGTAAACTGTAGACGAGCAGTTTCCAAACCGTTGGAAAGGTACATATGGGCCGATAAAGTGGCCCCCACGATCGCCCGACTTAACGCCATTAGATTTTTTCTTATGGGGTTACCTTAAGGGTCAAATTTATGAATCCCGATACAACTCCGTACACGAATTAAAAGATGCTGTTTACAACACTTTAAACACAATTCACCATAAGTCTCTGTTAAATGCAACTAGAAGTGTCTTGACCAAAAATTTTAATGAGCCAAATTTGTTTACATAAAAAAACACCTAATGTCTTCTTGGACACTTTTCCTCTATCTCCTTTAGATTCGGATTTCCCCATACTGTCCCATTAAAAGAAAAACACTCGTATATCTGTTACATAACACAAAAAAAGAATTGTTGGTAGTTAAGACTAACTGAGTAAGGTTCTAATACCCACAATCAAACAATTACGAAATAAATTGGTCCCTATTTAACTAACAAGGCAATAAGTAGGCACGTGAGTAGTTTACCGCTTACCACACTGTAAGCAGTTAACTTTATATTGTAACAATGTCGCAAACAGTTTCAAAAATTTAAAATATTGAAATCGGCTTCAGAGCAGAAAATGGGAAAAACCACAGCTTTGAAACGGAAAGCAAATCCCATTGAAGCATTAAGGAAACTATGGTTGAGGAAACAAATGCTATACGTAGGCCGCCAATAGTTATTTGTGTCTCAAGGGAGCAAAATGATGTATTGACGGCGAGGGCGGTACATTGAATCCAGAGTGAAGTGAAGGATTCTACGATAAAATCCTGAGCCAATGCCAATCAACATGCCAATGAATAAATTAAAAAAGTAGCTTGAACAGAAAAGTAGCATTTTGATCCCTCTCGTCGTAGAGCTAAACTTACTTTTCCGAATGAAAGGTGTGAAAAGTAAAGGACCCCGCAGCAAACATGGGGAAAAAGTAGTTTCAGTCAAATCTCACGACATTTTAATAACGTGTAGATTCAAATCTCCTGTTTTTTTTTATTATAAAAAAATCCACTTTTTGATGACCGTACGAAATTTAGTTACAAAGAGCCCATAAGTGAGCGTGTTCTGATTATATGTTATTATCATATTATTGGGGTAACAACACATGAACAGCAAGGTTGGCCTTATGTTCTACAAGTATATTTCTACTTAGTATCTCTGCCAGACGGGATGCAGTTGGGAGTCGCTGGCCTGAAGTGTGTTGCTGACACCCCCGTGTGTGCTCAGTGGGAACGGCGCCTGTGGATATGAGGACATAATTTAATATTTAAAAGAGACCACGATCCACGATGTGTTGGCACAAGATACCTACTTAGATAACTGATCCGTTATTTGCGGAACTAAGTATACGACCGAGATCGGTGTGTTTAAAGGCCGCCACATACAGGCAGGAATTCAGCGACCATCGCCGAATTCCGCTGAGCTGATTCCGACCGGCGATATTAAAAAAATTGTTTTTCCTTGGTCAGAGCTGATGTCGTTCTTGGTTATCTGCGTGTTAGAGAGCCAGCGTTGCTTAATGACGTTTGCCGCGCGCTGTCGGATCATGATGGTTGGTCCGTATTCAGACGTCACGGTGTTTATGCGATAACTTAGTCGTTGCTTCCTCTTCCTCTCTCCTGCTGAATCCTCTTTCTTACCTTCTAAATGATCTTCCGGGGACGTAAAGTGAATTCCTTTGTGGTTTAAGCAGGCGCTTATACTTATGCTCCTTGATCGATATTAAGTTGTTTCTCCTTGGTCTGAGCTGATGTCGTTTCTGTTACCTAAGTATGTGTTGGAGAGCCAGCGTTGCTTGATGAAGTCTGCCGCGAGCTCTCTGACCATGATGGTCAGTGCCTTGGCATTCCGACCTCACGGTGTTAAGGCGAGGCCTTCTTTGTTGCTTTTTGGAATCCCCTTTCTTACCTTCTGAATTATCTTTGGGATGGCAGGACTCGAAGTTAACTTATGTAGGTACTTTACTTTTCTAGACTACTCAGAGCTGATGTCGTTGTATTACCTGTGTGTTAGAGAGCCAGCGTTGCTTGATAAAGTCTGCGGCGCGCTCTCCGATCATGATGGTGGGCGCGTTGGTGTTGCCCGAGGTGACCGCCGGCATGATGCTGGCGTCTGCTACCCGCAGCCGGTCTAGACCTTGCACCTGAACAGGATCGAAGGTTATGTCTGCTCTCGGTCAATAGTAAAACCAGCTATATCAGAAAATATTGGTCGCTTAAGTAGCGGAAAATTTGGGCCAAAGTAAAAATAAATGTCTCTCTATTTGTATGCATGCTCCTTAGCTAATCACGTAACAAGACACATTAGAACTAAAATTTGATTCCCTAAATTAAAACAAAAATTTTAGTTAAAATCCGTTGGTGTTCATCTGTCATAATTACATTAGCGTTTGTGATGAAGGGATAATTCATAGTTTAACAAAGGTTTGTTAAGTTTTATGAATAATGAGGTTACTACAGTCAATGCAGCTTGAGAGAAACGTGACTCCCTTGAATAGAAGTTTGTATTCAGACAGGGTCACGTTTCTCTGAGCTGACTGTACCTACATACCTACCTACTCGTAGTATTAATTGGAAATGCACTAGTCTCTTAGTGATATGGCACAATACCTGCAGCAGATTATCAACGACGGCAGTAGGATCGCCTCTCGGCCCCATCTTGCAGCTTCCCGCCTGATGGTTCTCAGGAGCCGTCTGCATCCTCACGGCGCATTCCCAGTATGCGTCGCAGCCAAACTTGATCTTCTCACACCCCTTAACCGGAGTCTTGTCCGGTTTCACTCCATAGCGCTTCAGGGCCTTGGTCTCGGATAGTTTGATGGAGAACTTGATGCCTTCGATCAGGGTTTTCACGTCGTCTGGGTGGGTTAGGTAGCTGGAATAATAAAAGGCGGTTATGCTTGTACTTGTGATGATCGTAGAAAAACGGAATACGCTTGTTGTTTAGAATCTTCTATACAGTCCTTACGTTAAACGCAAAACATTACAGGACTTTATAGAAGGTTCTATAATACAATAACATATCGAAAGTCTATGATATATCCAGGCATTATTATTACCAGGCAGATTTTGCCTCAGAAATATTTCATGTCATCATCAACTTACTTAGCGAAGATTTTCGGGTGCTCGAGGGGATCAGCGCTCCTAATCTCCAGCCGTCCCCTGCTCTTCGGGTGTAAGACGGTGGGTATGATCTGGATGCTTCGCGAGCCGTTGTCCAGGCGTTCTCCAACCATGCCGGTCTTCGCGCAGTCGGCTAAGAAACCGCCGAAGAACAGCTGAATGTCGGGATTGTCGTCCGCAGGGTTCGCGTATTTGCTGTTGATATATGCTGTTACTTCAGATATACCTGAAGAAAAAGTAGAATGTATGAGATTATGTTCAGATGGTCTTCGAGGTAAGCCTCCCTAAGGCGTTGTAAAATCCCTGATTGAGAAATTAGTTGAAGTTGGTAGCAGCAAACGGCCGCATATTATGCCAGAAGGTCTCAGTTTCAAATCTTGCTCGGAACAACAAATTTTTCAAATATTTCCCTTGACTTAAAATTTATAGTCTTATTTGTTGTTGTTGACATGGAAGTTAAGGTAGTGGGTCAAGTGGTTGAGAAGGGTCTTACCAACTGTGGACAGGTCGTGAATGAGCTTGCAATAATTCTTACCCGTTCCCGACATGAGTCCATCTCTGAAGAGCAAATACTCCATAGCCGTAGCCCAGTTGAGAGTAGCCGTGTTGTTATCATTGATGTGGAAGTTGAGGAAATGGGCGACATGGTTGTGCAGATTCTTCCCAACTGTGGGCAGGTTGTGGACGGGTTTGACCCCGGCGCGCTGGAGCACGGCCGGGTCACCCACGCCGCTGAGCTGCAGGATCTGGGGGGAGCCAACGGCGCCAGCGCTGTGGATTGATGTAATCAGGATTAGTCATAACTTGTAAAGATATATTTTTTCTATTAGTTAAATCATATGTCCAATCAGCATTGAATAATAGAGTCCTCAAATATCTGGTGATTAAGTGGGCTACAAGTCACTATTTTATTAGTTTAAATCAGCATCACAGGTCAGTCGTTATTAGTTAAACGCCTCAGTATTGTAACTTGTATTTAGTTTCGTCAAATGGGCCACAGGTAAGTCTTTTTGAAGTGTGCAGTTTTACTTAGCTTTAAATAGTCCGTATGCACTTGTGTCCAACGACAGCTTTTAACTATTTAATAGCCGGGCATCTAGCTCACAGAACTGATGGTCCTTGAAGTGCAATGTTAAGTATTATTATTGTAAGACAATGCAAAGGGCCCAGCATAGTCTACACCATTCAGCCTAAGCGGTGGTACCATCAATGAATCCCACGAGGACCATAGGAGCCCGCACTAGATGCATGTAGAACAGGGTTAATTAATGTAGGAATTCTTGAGAAATATGTTTTCACCTCACTTGCTCGGAAAGGCCTTTTTGTATGTATCAAACAAGTACATTGAACCTCAAAATAATCTCATTATTAGCCAAGATAACCTCCGTCCCTCCGAAGCTGTTCTTCACTTCCACAGCATAAGCCTATCTGGTGGTCTGCTTGATGAGAACCCTGGACACGGTAGCGTTGAGCATCACGTGAAGGTTGGCGCGGTGCTGGAAGGGTCTGAAGAGCGTCTACCTTCTTTTTTGTTCCCCTAGGCTTTCTTTGAAGATGGCTTACCTCAAAATGATCTCGTTATTAGCGAAGATAACCTCCGTCCCTCCGAAGCTGTTCTTAACCTCCACAGCATAAGCCTGTCTGGTTGTCTGGTTGATCAGAACCCTGGATACGGTAGCATTGAGCATCACGTGAAGGTTGGCGCGGTGCTTGGCGGGTCGAAGGAAGGCGCGAGCGACGGAGAGACGAGAGCCGTTGCGGTTGGTGGTTTGCGCGATGGAGAAGCCGGTGTGCTGTGCACCGTTCAGGTCCCGAGCTTGGTAGCCTGAAATGCATTTTTAATATTCAAATTCAAGCATTTATTCGTGACCAAAAAAGAATAATAACACATACACAAGAAATAATAAGTATAAAAACACACTTTGTCACGAAATCGACCCTGCTCAGCATGTTGCTAGCTTTACAGCCAGCGCTGGTCTTCTGTTATTACTATTTCTACTAATATTGATTGATTGGTATATTTCATGGATCCACGAGAAACTCTTCGCTAGTATGTGTTTCGCTAGTGTGTGTAGTAGGTGTATTATGTCATGTAGATAAAATATGTAAGTACAATATGAAATTTAATCTAATCTAACAGTGGCAGCCAGCTTATAAAATCAATTAGTTCATTCAAAAAGGTCACAGTTCATGCGGCAAATTGAAAAAAAAAGCATGCTGGTGAGGTTATTTCACAGGTTAAATTGTTGCCACGTTAAGAATTTGAATAACATGCTTGTGACTGTGTACGTTGAGGCATCAGCGAGCAGCCAAGCTCGTGTGACACGATACTTAACTGAGGATGCAATGATTATAATTATGTTTTTTTCTTACCCATCTCCTCTCCAGCCTTAACGATGCTGTAGCTCAACGGTGGGTGGTACGGGAACTGGGACACCGTGAGTGGCCCTCCGGTGCCGTGGTACCCAGTGTCCATTTCCTGCGAATAAAAATTATCATCATAAGACGTTGTCACCCTTCTTGTTGTTGCCTGATTGCTTGTACAGTCTGTAATCGACTATGAGGTTCTTGTCGGTGGAGTAACCGCCATGTATCTCCTTTTCTTTAACAGCCTGATACGACACGTTTACTTTTTCTTTGATTTGGTCCATAATATATTCCACTTGGGACAGAGGGATCTCATTCACCCGTGCCATAAAAGGTGTTCAAATATCTTCTGTCATATTTTTTTCAATGTTTCTCAGCAGATTTATTGTTATGTTACCATAATCGGTCTAAGTATACAGTGCATAATACAATACATCCATATCTAGAAGGATAATAGGTCTTTATCATGGTACGACATTTTCCGGAAAACATTTCTTATATCGCCCGTAACGGCACTAGCATCTGCTAGTCCTAATTACATTGTTTCCCGATTTTTGACATCAGTAACCACTCCGTACCCACCTTTAGCTGTTTATTGTCTTCAGACTTGAGGAAGAAGGGTAGAACATCCTCGTAGCTCCAGCCCTCGTTACCGGCCGCCGCCCAGCTGTCGTAGTCGGCGCGAGCGCCGCGCATGTACATCATGCCGTTCATTACTGACGTGCCGCCGAGGACCTGTATTCCATAGTCATTAGATTCTGTTGTTTTCACACGGTAAAGGTATGAGAATTTATTGAAATTAAAGACAGTGCTCAACTTAAGAGTGGAGTCAAGAGGTCTTTCGGTCCGACAAAGTTTGACTTGACTTGGTTTATGTTTGATTACCTACGGGGGGCGTCGTGGTGAAATGTACGCACAAATCAACGGCAAAGAGGAAAAACCCAGAGTGGTTATAGTGGGTAGACTCCCTCCTCCTCCTTTCTCGGAGTGAAGGCTGGAGGGTGGGAGTCTCACAAATCCCCCAATATAGCCTGCCCTATAAGCTGAGAGAATACGTAAGTGCATTTCCAGCCCGTAAAAAAAAAGTTTGATGTGCCAGTGTTGAACGCTGGATCACACGATGTTCATACCTTTCCCCTAGGCCAGTAGCACTTGCGGTCAGTCTCCCCAAGACAAGCGGCAGGCTCCGGCTCCGTCTGATATCCCCAGTCGATACTGGACCCGATGAAATTCAGGAACATGGAGGGAACCTGCGTGCCCGTCGGCTCGTCGAACCCTGGAAAAGTTTATATATAAAATAAAAATAAAAAAGCCTTGTATTTCTTGCAGATTAAAGTTAATATACATGTTTACTTATTACTAGATATTCTCACTGACAATGTGTTAGTACAATTATTTATTAAACATAGTTTTAATGACAGTGTTAGTTTATAAAAATAATCTTATTAATATCTTAAGAGTCTGCAAGAATCCCTCTACAGGTGAAGGCCTCCTCCAAAGTTAGCCAATCTTCTCTTGATTGGGCTGTTTGAAACCAGTGAGGACCTGCTGTTTTTTTAATTTCGTCCTCCCATCTTGAGTAGGGTCTCCCTTGTTTCCGTTTCCCTTGTAGTACATTCCATGTCGTTATCTTTTTGGTCCACCGCTGGTCTTGAAGGCGTGCTACATGACCAGCCCATTTCCATTTTAAGGCTAGAGCGTGTTTTAGAGCGTCAATGGATTTCGTAGTATTTCGTATCTTCGTATGTCGAATTTTTTGTATTCTTTTTATATTTAACATACTGCGCTCCAGTCCTCGTTGGCAAGTGACTATTTTGTTCTTTATTTTCTTGGTGAACTTCCAAGTTTGGCAAGCGTAGGTCAGGCTTGGTAAGAGACATGAATTCAGTATTCATTCCTTGGTTTTGATATTGACTGGTAAGTTGCTTTTGAATATGTCTTTTAAGCTCCAGTATTTATTCCAAGTATTTTGAACTCTACGATCAATTTCCAGCTCATTGCTTTTTCTGTCGAAGCTTATTAGCTTTCCGAGGTAAATATACTGGTCAGTGTATTTTAGGGGTTCGTTTCCCACGGTTATTCTTTTTATAGTGCTGTTTGTCATAAGCATCGTTTTCGAGTGGTTTATTACAAACCAACCTGCTTGCTAGCCACATTTAACGACTATATTATATGTTGTAGTTGCGTACTTGTTTCCGATAGTAGCACTAGATCGTCTGCGAATCTAAGATGGTTTAAACAGTTGTTTTGAATTTTTTTACCATAATTTCTCCAATCCAGTTTGTTGATAATAAATTCTAATATGGCTATAAACAGGGTTGGTGACAAAGGGTCTCCTTGCCATACACCTCTTTTTATGGGGAACCATGGACCAGTAGTCTCCAATTTAACTCTACTTAGGCGATTTGTGTAAATGCTTTTGATAACTTGTATGTACCTAGGTAATTATGTATTTACATTCCACATTTTGAGCTTTTAAAGTTTCCCAAATACTTTCATGAGACATAGTGTCAAAAGCTTTTTGGTAGTCAATGAGGGCGATGTAAAGTGGTCGTTGTTTCTCTTGAAATTTACATAGAGCATATTCAGTAAATTACGAATATTACAAACTCACCCACGTCCTTCGGATAAAATATACACGGCTGAACCAATCTCTGTATTGTTTCTGGATAAATATTTAACTCATAAAAAACATTCCATGTAAAAAACAGGCCAAGTCTCGAAACTTTTGCACCGTCAAAAGTTGTGAGATACTTTTTTTTTTTTTTTTTAATTTATTTCTTACACAACAAAAATTACGAACTTAATCTAAATCTTCGCCAAACTGCATAACAGTTTGTTGGCGAATATACACTCTTTATAATTATGTTTTGGTATCTATATTATGTGTACAATCTACATATGATTTTATTTTTTATGCTTAAAATTAGCGGTAACAAGGAATAGCAAGTGATGTAAACATGCAAACAAGTATTTCATCATAATTACCTACGAGCTACTAATTACTACGGGCCTCAAGTCAGCCTTTCCTACCCTCAATGACAAAAAACTTGTTTACATTTCCACTCACTTCGATAGGATCTCCTTATGACTATGTAATTTTTATTTTATACTTATTACATAGAGCCAAGTCAGGCATTCTTATTAATCTTTATTTGCTTGCTACAATACAACGAAGTTACAGGGGGTTGAAAATGGCCCGAATGGCTTCGAGAAAAGGATGGTACGGCCCATATTTTGCTCTTTTGCTCGACTTGGCAGATCTAGTCTACAACTCCCTATGTACCGGATCAATGTCTAATAAAAAGGTCTATGAATAGTGAGCTCACCAGCTTCCAATAGCAGCACCCTCCACTCTGGGACCTCAGACAGCCGCGCCGCCACCACCGACCCAGCGGAGCCTCCTCCCACCACGATGAAGTCATACACAGAGTCCATGTGCCGCCGATACTGAAAACATTAAGAATACAAGTTTAATTTATGGGATGAAGATAGGAAAATTAACCATATTGTTTGCCAAAGTTGTTTCAAACAGAACAAGCCATCAATTACGAACTCTTCGGTGCAATGCAAGGAAAAAATATCGTAGGTACGAGTATACCATTGAACGAGCTAATATTTGTAAATGGGTTCTCGAAAAATCGATCTAGCCAGGTCTAATTTCCGGGAAAATGTTTTCTCCTAGTTTTCATTCACGGAGCCACAGGTATTCCAGGCTTGATTGTAAATCAACACAGATTGGATATTTAAAAAAAACCGGCCAAGTGCGAGTCGGACTCGCGCACGAAGGGTTCCGTACCATTATCTATAAAAAAACTATTTTATTCTGTGTATTTAGTATTTGTCGTTATAGCGGCAACAGAAATACATCATCTGTGAAAATTTCAGCTGGAACTATCACGGTATTAGTGAGATACAGCCTGGTGACAGACAGACCGACGGACGGACGGACGGACGGACGGACAGCGGAGTCTTAGTAATAGGGTCCCGTTTTACTCTTTGAGTACGGAACCCTAAAAAAGAATGTCCTTCGCGGGGCATTTGGATCAAAAGCCAAAGTTTATTTAAAAAATACATATGTAGCGAGCAGTCAGCTTAATTATTTAGCAGATATAGCTTTGGCCCGTGACAAAATTGTGATTAAAACTTATTGATACCTAATGCTGCTGTTCAGCAGACAAATAAACTCAAACTGTGTAAACCTAATGAATATATCAGTCAGAGCTCTACCGAATCAGATAGTCGAATCTAATAAACTCAACTTAATTACAAAATCGCAAGTAATTTCCTCACTCAATAAAAACTTAGATTTCCGAGATGGCGCGTTTCGCATTGTCAAAGTTTATCAACCTTTACATACGTTCACAGAGTTATCAGATGGTGCACTGAGAACAGGTGACAATGTAACCAGTCGAGCGGAATCAGCTTAAACATGAGTATCTACCTGAGCTGTGCGAGGAAACCAAAAAAACCGGGCAAGTGCTAGTTTAACTCTCATACAACATTCCCGTTTTTCCCCGCGTTCTCAAATTTAAAAAAAAACTTAATAACGCGTAGTATAAGTTACAGTCTTGAGTACCTACAGCGCCATATGTCGGTGCATTTTGTACTTATACTTGCGACCCAGTAACTGTTGGTTTTTCAGCGATAATCCTTTATGACGTGAATTGATTATATTCAAATCAATTATATTTTATACGCTTATATTTTTTTGTTTGAAAGAAGGTACTTTCAGAATAATCTATTAGGTATTTCAAGAAACTAAATTACAATGCTTTCATTTGCTCCAATCACTATTGCCCCCTTCATATCTGTCAGTAAACACGGGCCTGAAAAAGAGGTATTTACAGTGTAACAGGTTCCCGATCAGACCAATCAGTGCAACCGCAACTTCTTGTTATTTGCATCTGCAATCAAGGTGATTGCGCCGTGATCCCGATCCTCGATCAGCAATCACACGGTGCACGACTTGACGAGGCTTTCACGATTTGTTTACATTTCTGAACGAGATTTGAGTTGCCGAAAGTGTTTTAGATAGTTATCAGTACTATGACACAGTAAATAATATTCTGTAATGTAATTAAATAGATGTATAAGAATCCCTTATGAGGCTCATTTGATTGTAAGCGGCCACGTTCCAGTGCCATATGTCATCACTGGCAACACACACTTGTCAAAGACTCTCGTCAAGAGACACTGCGGAATATTAAGTGGCAGTGGGCGGGGCACATTGCACGTAGAACCGATGGCCGTTGGGGCGGAAAGGTTCTCGAGGGGCGACCCCGTACCGGAAGGTGCGGCGTGGGTAGGCCCCCCACAAGGTGAACTGATGACCTGGTAAAGGTCACGGGAGTCCGCTGGATGCGGGTGGACCAACCAAATCAATTCCCTTTAGAACAAAAGCACTAAGTATGTAGAGGTATATGTGAGAGGTTTTTAAGATGTCCGAATGGTCATACACAGCTTATCTTTAGAACAAAGATACTGTTCCCTGTAGACCACTATTTATCAGTTTAATATGAAAATAAAGAAGTAAAAAGATAATGCGCAAGAAAGAGCAAAGATACTCTGTATATGATCATTCGGCGATCTTAAAAATATCTCACCATACAGAAGGTCGAAATGACGTCAGCTGGTCTCGCATCTGACAATAGTAATGACAGGTCGCAGGATACAGACCTGCGCGCGGCCACAAGGGTCCTCCAGGTCGCACTGGCTGCGCAGGAACACCTCCAGCAGCCCCATGAAGAGCATGAAGGCGCCGCCGCCGCACGTCGCCGCCAGCGTTGGGCCTGGCTGCGACATCGGACAGTCGCATGTCAGAGCCATCTGAAACAACATGGAAGCGAATTAGATATATATATATTACGGTGGCAAACAAACCTAGGGCCTGGTAAGCAGACACCGTCGCTTATGGGCTTGCAGTAAGTGATGTGCTGTCCGCAGGAATATTCCCGGGAACATTCCTATACAAGGGAATATACGGGAATTTTGAAATTGCGTATGTTTATATATTTTGCTATCAGGGATTCCATGAAAAGTATAACAACGTTGGCCCTTAATTTTTTTACCAAGACGTTTAACAGAGTTTATCCGCAAAAATAAATTCCCAATGTTCCTGGCAATATTCCCGGGAGCAATGGGAATAAACCCGGGAACAATGAGAATATTCCCATAGTTAATTGGGAATATTCCCCTGGACGAAAAAACAAAAAAAAACAAATAAGTAATAAAAACGATACAAATTATCACAAGTTAATAAAAAAATCACAAAAACTTTTTTACAAACACAAAATACGAAAATATTCACATAATAAAGGTGAAAAGTCAGAGTTACTACAAAAATGCAGTTTTTTGCGAAACTGGCGAATCAAGGCATTTTAAGTATTTGTCGGGCACAATTTTAATTCCAAAAACTTCCAAAAGTTTTATGAAAAATTAAATGCATGTGGAAGTTTATTTCCAAATTTTGATTTGCTTAATTTGTATTTTTATATTCCCCTGTTTGGGGAATATTCCCAGGAACAAGGGAATATTCCCAGGAAAATCCCGTACGGGAATATTCTCGCTCCCGGGAATACTTGCGACACCAGAAGAATCACAAGCGCGCTGCCGACTTTATTCATTTGAGGATTCGTTGTGTTGACTGTTGACAGCTAGGGACAGCAGCAACCTCACTCTCACCATAGGTACTATCCTCTCTCTCTGGCGACCTTACTCACCGGGAACACAACACCAAATACCCACAAACCAAGTAGTCGTGTTATTACGGCTGGTCTGCCGTAAGGTACTTCCCCTGTTGGGCTGCTCCAAATATGAGCAGCCCAACAGGGCCCTCTCATATTTAACTTATTTAGGTACTTTTTTTTATCTTTATTTAAGGAGTTTAGTCGTTAAACGAGAATGTCGCTCCCTCAGAGCATAGAATACTAGAGAGAGGACAAGCCGCCGGCGGCCGTGTCGCAGCTGTATGCTCAATGGGCATACACTGCCATACTGTGCACGCGTGCTGATCGCAGAGAATATTACGTGTTTTCCCAAAATGCCTGATATGATGCGCGTTTATGGTCAAATAAGCGTGTAGGTATACAAGTGTGTGTGTTTTAGATGTGTGCGTGCTTTGTCTTGTCAATTACTTGGGCGTTGTGTGGGTTAATGTACTTGCGACAGGCTCACTCTATACAAATCGGCCGCCATGTCCGATCTCCTTATATTCATACATCTGTGGTCGCTCCATACGTCCGCTAGTGGAGATACAGCTATCTAATGCACAATTTGTAGGTCTTATAAAATGATTTCGCTTGCGCTGACTCAGGATCAGCCAGCGCCGCGTTACAAAATCCGGTGTGGTAGGTAGTGCGAAGGGACTCCCCCCGTACACATTCCAGATGTGATATACGTCTTTATTATATTTAGGTACTTAATTGTAACTGTACTAACTCGCACTAACCACTTATTTACACGTTTACTGTCCCTGTAAAAAATGATCTGATATGTCACACGTCCAAGTGTTCTTCCAGTACGAAGCTGTGAATCCATTGTGAACGGACTCCTGAATAACAGTTACATTACCCATCATATTGGGGGCACTCTTTTTAGGGTTCCGTAGCCAAATGGCAAAAAACGGAACCCTTATAGATTCGTCATGTCCGTCCGTCTGTATGTCTGTCTGTCTGTCTGTCCGTCCGTATGTCACAGCCACTTTTTTCTGAAACTATAAGAGCTATACTGTTGAAATTTGGTGAGTAGATGTATTCTGTGAACCGCATAAAATTTTTTTTCATCAAACCCATACGTGTCTCTATCTATGGATAGGTCTTTAAAAATGATATTGAGGTTTATAATATCATTTTTTTCTAAACTGAAGAGTTTGCGCGAGAGACACTTCCAAAATGGTAAAATGTGTGTCCCCCCCCCCCTGTAACTTCTAAAATAAGAGAATGATAAAACTAAAAAAAATATATGATGTACATTACCATGAAAACTGCCACCGAAAATTGGTTTGAACAAGATCTAGCAAGTAGTTTTTTTTTAATACGTCATAAATCGTAAACCGCAATTTATTTAACGGAACCCTTCATGTGCGAGTCCGACTCGCACTTGGCCGCTTTTTTCCATCTTCAGTTTCCATTTTCCATCTTCAGTTATGGCTCGGAAACATGGACGATAAAAAAGGCTGATCGTGTCCGCATTGACGCCATTGAGATGTGGTGTTCCGCACCAACGAATCCATCCTCCATGAGCTCAATTTAAAGACAAGGCTTTTCACTGTATGTTTGCGAAGAATCCTGGATTTTTTTGGACACATCGCCCGGAAAGAGGGAAACAACCTGGAGCACCTGATGGTTACCGGCAAGGTGGATGGCAAACGACCAAGAGGGAGGAGTCTAGCTAGATGGGCCGATCAAATACGTTCGACACTGGATACCAACTTGCATGAAGCACTCCACGCTGCTAAGGACCGGAACAGATGGAGATACAAAGTGCGGCAAAGACGAAGCGAGTGCGAAGAAGAAGGGGAGGGCACTCGGACAGGGAACGCGTAGTGGCTACAAACTTTTTAGATAAATTCATTCATATTCGTAGTAGTAGTAGGTCGATCAAAAGGGAATGAACAGTATGACGAAGTTACCAAGTCCACCAGACCAGTAAACCACTCATGTAGCCGTCGGCATAAATCTAATTAACTTGCTCGCTATAATCTTATTAATCTTAAGATCGTAGGGTCATACATTCACATGTCAAGTGTCATAGTTGCGCAAGTAATGTCGCATGTGTGCAAGTAGTTTAGTCGAGTGACCTGGCGAGTCGCCTTAGGGCAGGATATACAATATATACATAACCTTTTATTATTTAGTTTCTCGTTATTGTTATGTTGAATGTTCAGGTTGAATCGTGCAGTGTCGGTTGCAGCAAGATAAATTAATTCCATTCACATTTTCTCGTGCCCCGTTCGAGTGTCAGCCGGGAAATGGTGGCATCCTTAAAATCGCGTAGGCACATTGTGAATGGTTTTGAAGCACTTTGTGTACCTATCTTAGGTACGTCTTGTGGTACAGTCCACTACAAAGAGATCGATACGGCCAAAGTTACAAAAATTAGTATACTCGCCCTTAATGTTAAGGTTAAGCAATAAAGTTGTGTCTTTGTCTTTGTAGTCGACTTTACACCGCCGTGACCGATTTCGCAAAGTAGGTATAATAATATTTAATACAGGCTTTAGAACCACAGACTAATAAAACGTTTTTAGTGAAGCAAAATCCCGGCAAATGGCGCTGATTCAGACTCTTTTCCCCTTATTCATATACTTTCTCCAAACCTATTTTAACTAAAATTGCGTTAAATTATATAACATATTAATTTAAGTAAGAAAGGGACATAAGACATTTTAACTAACGGAGGGTGGTTAAGCTTTATGAATAAGGCCTACGCCTTTAAACAAACCATAGTCACATAGGTACCTATTTAGCAGCCTATTTTTGGACGCAGACATCCTTAAGAGCAGTAAGCTCGATTCTCCATACAAACGTAGTTACGCTCTCATTTTAAAACGACTAGCTAGTTTGCTCTGAAACTTTGGACTTAGAATAAGCTAAGTACCGTCCAGGTCTGTAATTAGTTTACGTAGCTTTAGATACCATAGTTTAAAAAAAAACAGCAAAGCTTTTCATACAAAACTTGTTTTTGCTGTATTTCGTTTGTTTTATAAACAGAAGCCATATAAACTAATTACAGACATAGATATCCTTCATGGCATTGTATATGCAAAGTTTCGTTACAATCCAAAACGCAGTTTTAAAATGAGAACGTAACTCCGTTTGTATGGGAAGATAAAATTCGGCCGAGCTTACTGCGGACTCTTAAGTAAGAGTCTTATGGAAAATTGCATGATAGAAGGTCACAAGTAGGGTTGCCAACCGTACTATATTATATAGTATTGTACTATATGTTGACTCTTTGTACTATATACTGTTGAATAAATATATAGTATGCGAAAATACTATATTTTGGGGGACCTTACGAAGTGCTTCGAATTGCCGAGGTTTAACTAAAAGCAGTGGCGGAGCGCCCATACAAGCCGATTGCCTAAAATTTATTTTTAGGCAAGCCTATAGTTATGTATTCTAAACTATTTCATAACTTTTTTGTTTCGGGTTGCCCATAGAAAATTTTCACACGTCGCCACTGCTAAATAGCAACATTGGCCAGCCAAGTACTATATTTTTTTACATTGTACTATATTTTGGTCGTTTTTTCTGGAAAATACTATATCTCCCTCAAAATTAGTTGGCAACCCTAGTCACAAGAGTCACATCACAACACGGTCTAACATTTGAGCCATATTTAGTGCGGTTAGAAAAACATAAGTAAGATTAGAGTTGCCCCATCATCCAATAAACAATGGGTTGTCGAATTAGCACCTACACGCGAGGCTGCTCGATGGGACCGGCATTACGACGATAACACGCTCGCTTCGGTGGCTATTGAGGTCTCTTCTCTGTCGTACGTGCCCATTAAGGTGACTGTAATCCACAATTTTTTTGTCTCGCTCGCTTGCTAAAGTAAGCTCGATATGCTGTGCTCTTCATCCGCGCACGGACCAACTTGTGCCATTTGATTCACAATGAATAGTGTCAAAACGAATCAAGTCTGAAACACTCTGGCGCGGCCTGCGGTGGCGGTCATAGTTAACTTGACAGTTATTGTAAGGCCTTCGCTAGTCTAGTCTGAGAAAGGCCTTCTTCTGCAGACCACGTTCGGATTTTAGATACATACATATAATCACGCCTCTTTCCCAGAGGGGTTAGGCAGAGATCACGGATCTCCATTTGCTACGATCCTGACAAACCACTTTCGCTTCACTCACTTTCATAACATTTCTCATACATGCTCGTCGGATTTTAGATAACTGAATAACCGATTCTTTTCGACAGCTTTTTCGTCAGCTCATTTTATTTGGCTCAACGCTTCAAAACCCAACATTTTTAAACCCCGACGCAAAAACAGGGGTGTTATAAGTTTGACGTGTCTTTGTATCTGTGTGTCTGTCTGAGGCAACGTAGCTCTGAAACGAATGGGCTGATTTGAATGCGGTTTTTTATCCGAAAGCTGACGTGATCGAGATGGTTCTTAGCTACGTTTTAACAAAATCGGTTCAGCCGTTTTTGAGATATTGAACTTTGAAATGAAAATATCTGGGGTTTTTCAACTTTTCTAATAAGTTGTTATGCATTACTACTACTAGGTATAGGTAACCTACCTAGTAAAGCTAATGTTACCTACCTGCTAACTAATGTAACTACCTATATATGCGATCTCTTTCCGTATATGAACTCGAGAGAGGGAAATTTAGTCGATTAAAGTCTCATTCATTTCTTCACTCATCATTAGCATATTTATACGCTTACCTACTAGTATAGGTATGTATAAAGGTGTTTGCGCATTTTCCGACGCGGACCCCGCGCCGCCGAACGCACCGCTTGTCCATAAGTACGACCTTACATGAAAATGTTTTCACTGTAACTAAGTATAGGTATTTGTTTCAATGGTACATATTTTTGTTCGCTCGACTGTAACTAGGTCCTACCTATATACTTACGTTATATTCGAACCCTCGAACTCATCATCATTATTCATTGCACATCCACGTTATGCAAACTGGATCTCTATACAAAAGATTACATCAAATTCGCAGTAAACAAGGTCGAGAACAGCACAGTTTAGACGCGGTATAAATCTCGCTAGGTCGTAAATTGTCGTGTGGGCGTCTATTCCGATTCAATCGATCGCAATTTGTGAGATGATAACTTTGTGGTTGTGTCGCAATATCGACCAGCAACGCTTGTGGAATAGGTCGTTTTTTAGGGTTCCGTGTCTCAAAAGGAAAAAAAAACGGAACCTTTATAAGATCACTTTGTTATCCATCTGTCTGTCTGTCTGCCTGTCAAGACCCGTTATCTCGGGAACGCGTCGACTTGAAATTAAAACCATATACTCAGCTTTACAGTCCTTGAAGCTGTCAAAAAATCAAATACCTAAGTTCACGTAAAAAAATATACCGCAAAAAACGTACTTATATTTCGACACTTTCAAGGGAATCAAATTTTATAGGGTACTTTCCGTTGACCTAGAACTATGAAATTTGGCAAGTAATATCGTTTTATACTACAAGTACAGAAAAAAATCTGAAAACTATAAATTTGTAATTTTGTACGGAACCCTCGGTGGGGGAGTCCGACTTTAGTACCTATATAAATAATATAGTAGAAGAAATACATCGCCTTCCCTTTGGGTTGGAAGTGGAAGGTCAGATGGCAGTTAAGCCACTTTTGTAAAACTAGTGCCACCAAATCTTGGGATTAGGTGCCAAAGCGGGACCCCAGACTACTTTAGGGTAGAACCGGGACAACGCTGCGAGGATGATGCTCAGAAGGCTGTGATAAGTTGATACTCATACGCATTTACTCAGTAAAAAAAATATACTAGGTAATACATTTTCATTATTAAAATAAGTAATAAAAATTTAAATGTCCATAATAAAATTAAAATTAGATTCAACATTCAAGTTCTTAAAATAGAACAATCATTAATTAGATCATTACCTAATTAACAAATAAATTCAACTTATTAAAATATAACATACAATGCTTTAATTTTATTTAATTAAATTTTTTTTACTATACAAAATTCTGAAATGCCATAAAATGCACGGTGAATCGGTTGAATGATATGATTCAAAAATCGGAGAAGGTATCAAATGTATTATTGTAAATTTATTCTAAGCAGAAACGTCCGCTAAAGAAATTCTAAGTTTTGATCAAAGAGGAAAATTGAAAAATTATTCACCTGAGCGGGATTTGAATTTTGAACCCGCGACCTCTGGAATCCGTCCATTGCTCTTATCCAAGTGAGCCCTGAGTCTTATGAGTTCGCAGTAAGCTCGATTCTCCATACAAACGTAGTTACGCTCTCATTTTAAAACTACGTGTTGGATTGTAACGAAACTTTGCATATACAATGACATGAGGTACATCTAAGGCTGAAATTAGTTTATATGGCTTCAGATACCATAGGGAAAAAAATACAGCGAATTTAAATTTTTCATACAAAACTTGTTTTTGCTGCATTTCATTTGTTTTATAAAGTGGAGCCATATAAACTAATTTCAGCCTTAGATGTACCTCATGTCATTGTATATGCAAAGTTTCGTTACAATCCAACACGTAGTTTTAAAATGAGAGCGTAACTCCGTTTGTATGGGAAGGTGTAATTCGGCCTAGCTTACTGCGGCCTCTTATGCAACTGAGTCTGAGCGTAGCTCAGTTGGATAAGAGCTATGGACGGATTCCAGAGGTCGCGGGTTCAAATCCCGCTCGTAGCGAATAATTTTTAAATTTTCTGTATTATTGTAGCTTTCTTTGTTTTTGGATGACATCAAATACTTACACGGTTTCTTCTAATAGCCAGAAGAAATAAAATACTGAGAGTTAAAAGACAAGCGGTAGCGGATGATAATGTGTCCTGAGTACAGCACACTACAGTCACATTTTTTCTTCGTAATAGTTTACCTTATAGGTATGGCACTACTAAATCTAATCGCCAAGTTTGTAGTTCGCTAAAACTTGTGTTATGTAAAAGATATTTATCAGCGTGAGATTTTGTCAGTTACCGATTGAGTGATAATTACGAGTAGATTATATCAGCGGTGATGGATGTGACAATTAATAGAATAAGTATGAACACACTATCATAAAATGTGAAAGAGTATGTATATTTTACTTATTATCTATATACCTAAATTTTAATATTTTATGCCATTTGCTAAGGATCTGGATATATTTCAGATATATGATTCTTCACTATCTGATTGTTTGTCCGATTTAACCCAATCATGATTGCTTAAATTTCCTCGACGGAATTGATTTTCCTTTTTTTTTGCCTCAGCCCAGCCAGTATTCATCGACAGAAACAACTAGGTGTGCTGTACCCAGGCAGCATCAAAAGTAACTACACAATCGAAGATGTCAAAAGCTCTACTAATTCCCTTTTAATAAAGACTTTTGACGTCTTCGTTTGTGTAGCTACTTTTGATGCTCACTGTACCCATAAATGAACTTGCTCGAATCTAGGCATCCCAATTACTGAAAAGTTATAATTTTGTATTCAGGGTAACTACTAGATAATACTTAGGATTCATTGACACCGTAAACGCCATTATAAATTTGTTCGAAAGCCAGTACCTATAGGTAATTTTGTTAATGGACATCATTTCCTTCAGTAAATGGCTCGTACTTGTTTTAATGGTGATGTTCTTAGTGAATATAACATTGCATAGCAGAACGAAATAGCCTACATACTCGTAAAACTTTAAAAGCAATGCAAGAGACTTGCCTTCTGAGTACCAGCGTTCTACAGAAAGAGTAGAATAATTTTTAATGCAATTTTAATTCAATATTTTGATTTTTAAGTACAGAGTTACAGCCAGAACAAATGATTGGTATTTAAAACTAATATCCGCTCTATGGGATTCAACTTTACCGTACCTTATTTCTGTGTGCGTTTTAATAAATAAAAAAGTAATAGCTGATTTCCCTCAAACATGACATTGCCGATTTTAAAACCAATTATAATATGTTGTGCATAATATGTTACGATTTTTTTAAGTGTATTTTAGACCTATGTTCGTGATTTTTTTCTTTCGAGCGAAAGTCAAAAACTCAGGATTCGAATAGAAAGAAAGAAAGAAAGAAAGAAAGAAGACATTTATTTACTACACAAAAGACACACAGAGACAAAGGGAGTAGGCAATTTAACACATATTGTGTGTGTCTTCGCGGCAGTGAATAGGTCGCTGTCTCAGCATTATGCCGAGGTGTCAGACAGACACCTACTAGCTGATTTCCCTCGAGAAAGGCATCAAAATAGCTAATTAAATTTAGGGCATCCGTATTATAATCCTAACAAGAACTACGATTTTTTTAAAAAACCGTTTTCGGAGCTCACGTTGCCTTAAACGATATGAGCTATTACCTACTCATATCGTCTACCTACGTACTCACAGTCAAAAGTTTGAAAAAAAAATTGTATGCAAGGTGGTCACGTTTATCTGCGGCTGAATGTACATGAATGAATTAACTTATTCCTAGTATTATGTAAAACCAACATTCGCTATCATATAAAATCTTTCACTTCTAAACGTAAGTGACGTAAGTCAAGGACATAAAACCACAAATTCCGCCCGAGGCACCTTGTAACAATTAAAAAGTTACATTTTATTATCAATAATAAAACATACACTTTTCCAAGCCATGCTAAAGTACCTCTTACCGCTTTAACACAAGATCTTTATCTTACTTTTTATAGCAGGTTATGTGTCGAACTTGTTCTTTGACCCGGTCACAATTCAGGTGGATTTATTACATATATGCAAACCCGTTATTTTACACGCTATTGCAAGATAATGTTACAGTTTTTAAGCATAATGTTAGCTTACAGACATTGACTGTCATGTTTTCGTAATCGAACGAAGTTGTTCCTTTCGACTCTGCCGTAGTCTGCCAAAAAGTAGTCGGGGTTCATGGAAAATCTTTTGATTTCACTGGTCTCAATTATGATTCGGACCCACTGTTGTCAGTATTAGTCAGTAGTTTACTATGGCAGTCCAATACTTTCCTTAACGATCCTATAAATGGGTGGTCATCAAGTAGACCTGAGCCTAGTATTAAAAGGCATTAAAGTTATGTTACCAATCATGTATTCACTAATTTATATAATCTATAAGGCTTACCTAATCTTCGCCTATCAATTCATACGACACATCACACAGCCCTTTGGCTTGGTAACGATTTGAGTAACATCAAGATGATCAAGTGATTTTCACCCTCAGTATGCCTAAGATTAATAATGTACCTATGTCCAGTAATCTACACAATCTACACTAATCTTCGAGCAACACGGAAGGGAGTAGGCATTCGCACCATTTCCCTTCTGTCCAAGTACAAGCCCAGGTGGGCATGCTTAGTACACAAAAATGTATGAAAGTGTGCAAGTTTTTTCGGTGTATTGTGTAATTTTTGATGTATTTAGTGTCATCGTTACAGCAAACCCCCCCCCCCCCCCCCGGCCCCCCGGCCCCGCGAGAAATGACAGAATTATTTGACTGTAATATTCATAGCTGAGGCGACTCCCTTCCGCTAGGAAGGCCGTGTTGCTCGAAGATACTAGTAATAATGAAGAAGTTTGTCAGTTTGTTTGCAGGGCCAATATCCGGAACTATTTAAACGATTAAATAAGTAAATCTTCCACGATTAGGTAAGTATAAATAGTTGTAAATGTAATAGTTACTAAAAGTATTTGTATTCGTTTATTTTGTTTACTAAAATAGTAGCGTGTTTTTGCATATATACTCGTATATAGGTATATGTATAAATATATATTAAAAGTGTAATTTGACTGCGGAAATTATAATTTTAACATATATGGCGACTCCATGGATTCTAGAACCACGGTATGCTACTAAAAGTCCCAAGCTTACTCGTCACACATCCTCTATCGCGTTTCGAACTAGTCACTGCTAGCCAAGCTAACCGCGAATAAAGTACGGAGCCTCCATACAGTGCACTTTCTGCTCATGTTTATATCGCGAAAACTGTTATCATGTGTAATGTGTCGATATAAATTCGTACGGTACCCGTCATTTTCCGGTGCACCAGCAAGGAGACGCTCCAAAATTATCATATATAACAACCGTGTAATGCATTTATAATTGAGATTTCATGATTTACGATCACATTTTATTCTAATACGTTACGTTGAAGATAGGCTAGCTTAACAGGCTTCACAGTTTGACAAGCTCTTGCTGACTATTAAGTGTAATGGTATATTGATTGCTTTCGTGCAACAAGTTTGGAAAAATATTGTTTCTAAGAAAAGGTGTTATAGGCAAAAAACTTAGGAAAGCCCCTCTTGTATGCAGTTGTGACTTGGTCTAATAGACATTATGTCGACTCACATATTTAAAATTTGTAACACAAACAAAACCAATGGCGATTCGAATAGTCCACAACTACATGCAAGAATAGCTTTACTGAAGTTTTTTTTACCTATCCCATCCTATAGCAATAAATTTGTAATCACGTTCTCGAAAACGATCGACTTCCGATTTCGACGAATTGTGCAATAATATAGATAGAGGGTCTCATATCTGGGATAAATAGTTTTTTCTATTTTCAACCGAGTAGAGCTCAGTCGCCGTGGTAGATACTAGGTAGTATGTTAGTTATTACTAATTATATATGACATAAAGGAAAAAGTTATATATTTTCCTATAATAACAACTGATTAACCCTTTTCTGCGGTGTTCCTGCAGCCGTACAAAAGAATAATTATACATAGATTGGCCCTTTGGGATACGGTCGGAGCCACGCTGGCAGTTAGTTAGCTTACTTGAGATTCTTTGAGTTGACCGAATACTTTAAAGTACTTAGTGTATTTAAAAATCAACTCTACCGCCTAAAGGTAGAAGATTTCAATTCTTATCAAAGTTTTATAAAAAGTTGTCCACATGAAATAATCTCAATGTTAATTAAGTATATATTGTAAATTAACTGTTTTATCTATAAGTTGCTGTTTCATTTATTAATTAATATTATACATATAATCAATGTTCAATAAAAATATTAAGTTACTAATTTTAAGCCACTTGACTGTCTATGGGTACCTACCTAGAAAACACTAGTAGGTGGAGTAATTCCATATTTGAATCTAACATTAATCAGGGTAACTATATGATCTAACTAATAAGTTACTTTGTTTTCTACCTGCCTATAGGTGCTCTACGAAAATGCGCAGCTTTACTCTAATGCGGACAAGGCATTACACCAACTATGACTACTTATGACACATATGAACAGTAATTACTAAGGTAGATTGGCCAATAAGCGCTGGACATCCGTCGAACATAAATCATAGTAATTACAATCTGCCCTTACAAGGGACTATAGCCCTTAAACCAATAGTTGAAAGTTTAGAATCGCTTGAACTTAAAACCAATTTCAATGTGTCGTTGGTTGATAAGCATTTTTTCCGGCGTCCGGGAAATGACTGGGATTTTTATATCACGATAGAAGCAAGCCAGCTTGCGTGGTGTAAGGTTGCCGTAGCTTATTGACACTAGCAACTTTAGGGATATCACATACGTCGTTAAAACGGTAGATTATTGAGAGATGTGAACAAGAATGTACTAGCAAGGATATCTTCAAAAAGAGGTTGAAAAAACTGCTAATAGATACCCTCTAATTTAATCTAGCTTAAGGTTTTTATTTTTATTGTTAATGGGGAATGGATGAAAATTGTGCCTGATTTTTTTTTGGTGTTAGGAATAACCTTCCTTAACACCAGAAAATAATTGCAGATTTTTCAGGTGCGTCAATTATTTTTGAAAAATATAAACAGTTCCCTCACTTACGTTTTGGATTTAGGACGGCGAATGAGAAACTTTCCTTGATTCGTCTCACTTCTAAAATTTTCATCCATTCCCCATTATCTCCACTTATAATAAATCTCTAAATTAAAAAAAGAATCAGCCAGTTTGAAACTAAGCTTTGCGCGGTTCGAATGTTCTCAGCATCCCATGAACGGAAAAATATGAAACATTTTATATAGGTACATTATTATTCTAGCTGCAACTTAGGATAGTTTTTATCCGACTGCGACAGTTAATTAATTTTCCGAAATATACGACTTCATTTAATTTTTCATTTATTTTTATTGAAATCAAACGCTGCTCCAACTGTCAGCTATAAGAACCGTCAAATTTTCGTCAAAATGGCGGAATTGCTTTGCCTTTCACTTATTAATAATTTAAATCCCGTCTACGATAGACCTTTACGAGACAAATGCTAAAATATAAACCATAAAAAAATATTCGATTCTGATATGAGAACTTATATGCGCAAATGTCGTTTTATGTCGTAATTTCAATAAATGAAATCAACAAATTTGAACAATATAATTAACACGAATTTGTTTTTTTTGAATGACAATGGCACGCGCTCGGCGCATTCAGCCAAAGTACCTGCGGCGCTACCACGAAAACCGATACTCAATGTTCATATATTTGCATCCCTCGAGTATGGTTAGTGCGATAGAGATAGAGATACCCGAATATTTTCGAATTCCGAAGTTCGTGGTTATAGCTCAGGAATCGAAAATATGGTAAATAATCATAATGTATTTTCTCGAAAAAGAATTTAAAATAAATATAGTCAAATGGAGAAAAAAACAAAGCAAGAGGTTATATAGGTAATGATTAAGTTATAAGAGTCCAAAGTTTTAAGAGTTATGTTCTGTCCCTTTTCCGCAAAACGCACCTTCATATGAAACGATTGTTTTTTACTATGACGCTCGAGTATATTGACGTCACAGTCCCTCATCGTTTTCTCACTCTAACAAGCGACATTAAAACGGATGTAGCTTCATAATTTTTTGAGATATTTGAATGGGAGTTTCATTATCTTCTATCTATTTATACATAATAAATGTCCTGACTGACTTATTCAATCAATCACTCACTCACTCACTCATCAACGCACAGCCGAAACTACTAATCTTAGAGAGTTGATTTTTGCACAGTATGTTGCTTTTATAACGTGGGCTAATTCTACCCCTAAGGGGGTAAAATGGGGGTGCAAAGTTTGTATGGGAGACCCTTTTTTTTTGAGCTATAGACTTAAACTTTGTAGAAAAATTAGTTATTAGAATACAAATAAAAAACTTTCAGCGTTTTGGAAAATTCCACCCCTACGGGGGTAAAATAGGGGTGCAAGGTTTGTATGGGGGAAACATTTTTTTTTTAAATAGAGACTTAAAACTTTGTAGAAAGATCAGTCATTAGAATACAAATAAAGAACTTTCAGGGTTTTAGAAAATTCTACCCCTAAAGGGGTAGAATAGAGTGCAAAGTTTGTATGGGAAAAACTACTTTTTTTTAAATAGAGACTTAAAACTTTGTAGAGAAATTATTCATTAGAATACAAATAAAGTACCTAGATTCAGTGTTTTAAAAAAATCTACCCCTAAGGGGGTAAAATAGGGGTGCAAATTTTGTATGGGGGAAACAATATTTTTTTTAAATAGAGACTTAAAACTTTGTAGAAAGATTAGTCATCAGAATACAAATTAAGTACTTTCAGCGTTTTAGAAAATTCTACCCCTAAAAATAGGGGGCTAAAATAGGGGTGCAAAGTTTGTATGTGGGAAACTATTTTTTTTTAGCTAGAGTCCTAAAACTTTGTAGAAAGATTATTTAAATACAAAGAAAGTACTTTCAGCGTTTTGGAAAATTTCACCCCTAAGGGGGTAAAATAGGGTGCAAAGTTTGTATGGGAAAAACATATTTTTTTTTAATAGAGACCTAAAATTTTGACGTAAAATTACTTATTAGAACATGAAAAATACTACATTCGGCGTTTTACAAAAATCATTCCCTAAGGGGGTTAAAAAAGGGTGCAAGGTTTGTATGGGGAACACTTTTTCTGAGCTAGACACTTAAAACTTTGTAGAAAGATTACTTATAAAAATACAAAAAAAGACTTTCAGCGTTTTGAAAAAATCTATCCCTAAGGGGGATAAAAAGGGGTGCAAAGTTTTTATCAGGGAAAGTTTATGTTTTTGAGTTAGAGACTTGAAACTTTGTAGAAAGATTACTTATTAAAATACAAAAAAAGAACACAAATCGTTTTAGAAAATTCCACCCCTAATAGGGTTAAAAAGGAGAGCAAGCTTTGCATGGGCAACACTTTTTTTTGAGTTAGACTTAAAACTTTGCAAAAAGATTACTTATTAGAATACTAAAAAAGAACTTTCAGCGTTTTAGAAAACTCCATCCCTAAGGGGATCCTTAAGATCCTTAAGAAGGGTAGCCAGTGTTGTGTGGGAAAAACTTTTTTTTTTTACTAGACTTAAAACTATTCAAAATGTTACTTATTAAAATTAATAATAAAGTACTTTCAGAGTTTTAGAAAATTCCACCCCTAAGGGGGTTAAGAAAGCTTTGTATGGGCAACACTTTTTTTGAGCTAGATACTTAAAAGTTTACGAAAAAAGTTCTTTCAGCGATTAGAAAAATTCAACCTCTAAGGGGGTTTAAAAGGGGGTTCAAATTTTAAATGGCGAGCAATAAAATTTTAAAGTGTGAGTAAGAGATGTTTAACTTCGGTCTTATTCTGTACGTTAAAAGACTACAAAACTGATTTCAGAGTTTTTCCAAATTCATCCCCTAAGAGTGTTAAAATTGGTTCAAAGTTTGAGTATTTCAAGGCATTTTTAAAGTATGAGATTTTTAACTTTGGTTTTAGACTGTTTGTTCACAAACTAGAAAATGAACATCAACTTTTTTTTTAATTTTACTCTAAAAGAGGGTTCAAATTTTGTATTGAGAGAAATCATTTTCTAAGACGATAAAAAGTTCTACGCGGACGAAGTCGCGGGCAACAGCTAGTAAGGTAATAAATAAGATATGTAGGTACACAAAACAAAAATATTGTAAATAAAGTGAGTGCAATCCTCGGCAATAAACAATATGTTTGGCGAACTTATAAGTAATAAAAGATGTAACTTATTATTTTTGGAAAAAAAAAAGAAAAAAAAATGCGAAATAGTACAAGTTTGTGTAAGAAGTACAGCAACAGGTAAGTACCTTCTTTCAAGAGTCGGCAATGCGCATGTGACAACTCAAACTTAACGGCCTCCGTAGCCCAGTGGGTAGTGACTCTGCCTACGAAGCTGGAGGTCCCGGGTTCGAATCCCGGTCAGGGCATTTATTTGTGTGTTTATCACGAATATTTGTTCCTGAGTTATGGATGTTATATATGTATATAAGTATCTATATGTATGTATCTATTATATATATCATCGCCTAGTACCCACAACACAAGCCTTATTGAGCTTACCGTGGGCCTAGGTTGATTTGTGTAAGATTGTCCCGTAATATTTATTTATTTATTTATTTATTTATTTAAACTCAAAATCTTTATTGTTGGTTAGTATATGTAAGTACATATACAGAGATGTTATAGGACCCTTCAACTTGCAATCGTCCATAGGCTACGGTACGCTTATTTGACACCGACGTGTTATTAATGAAACAGTGAACAAACTTCACGGCTCACGCAATGCAAAGGATTAGTAATTACTTATTACTGGTCCCTATTTAATTTGTATCCCACGCCTGTATTCGACCAAATATCGCATTAAATCCAGTCTTGACTCATTGAACCGATAGGTATATATTACGAGTATTATCTCCATTGGGTCAAGGCTGTTGAGGTCAAAGTTGCCTAAACCGAACCACACGCCTTCGGGCAGCTAATTGGCGAGTTCGTACAATGAGACGGCTCAATGTCACGCGATTCAGACTCTAATGGTGTGAGACATCGCTTTTGGTACAAAGGGGTGTAAGGTTACAGAAGACTAAGAAAACTTAGGTCAAGGAAAAATGAATTGACGGAAAGATCTGAAATAGTTAAACGAGCGAGCGAAGAGAACGAAGCTCTCCGCTTCAGCTTGGGCCAAACTTCTTTCATCTGTCTATATATGTCCGGATGTCCAGAAGTCCGGCTGTTTTCATCTATACAGGTCGCATTTCTCCACCGATTCTCATGATTTTTTTTAAGCAGGTACAAAAACTATATAACATATGTAGATATTTTTGTATTCTTCAATATTTCATGATTCATCTGAACGTTTGAGTTTCTAGTAGGCTACTAAATGGTGTCCCCTTATTTCACCGACAAACGTTTCACCGAACACCGAATGCAGGGTTTCGCCGAATTTTCGTTTCATCGAATTTCTGTTACTCAGAAACCGTTAACTTTTTAGGTACAGCTAAAGGTCGTTCTGTAGAACACATTAGGTTAGGTTAGGTTTGTTTTATAACATACCTGAAAATTTTACTGATTATGAAAAAAATGGTTTTCGATGAAATGAAAATTTTGCGAAACTTAACATTCTATGGAACAATTGTCGGTAAAACAAGGTACAACCCTACTAAATACTATGTTAAAATAGTTCTTGTAAATTTCTGTTTCCAGGCCCAAATTAACCAAACCGTCACGTAAAACATGACCATAAAACCTATCAGCCCAGCACGGCTATCACAAGACGGCGCGGGAGCTCTCTCGATTTTTCTCGCACTATCCTTCTTTCTCTTATTAGAAAACTTAGAAAGAGACGAAGGTATGTTATTACAGTGCGAGAAAAATCGAGAGAGAGTCTTGTGATAGACGTGCTGCTTGCTGTGTCTTGCGGTGGCTTTTTGCTGAGTCCTGTTTAACGTCCTCGTATTAAGAGCCCCCATATGCAAATTTGCCAATGGTTATCGACCTAGATCTCAACATCTATAGTGATTACATATCTATCCTTACAGTATATGAATCTTAAACTGCTTTTCTTCAGTCTGTTAAAAGTGAAAAAACGATTGGCAATAATTTTCTCGATACTTTTATTTTTCAAACCTAGCCCTTCTTTTGTATGTTTTTGGTTGGATCTTTAAGACCCTCCCATCTTTAATAATGATTTTTGGTTTAATAGTTGTACAATGATATGTTAACTCAAATCTGGTAAAAGGATTTCGCTTATATAAATGTACGAACAAAAAAATATAAATAAAAAACATGATATCCGCGCTTTTAGCACGCACTTCCATCTCGATCACGCTTATGCTCAGTGAGAGGGAGAGAAGATTACGCCACTACGCCCTCTTAAGCCTTTTCTTTTGTTTGTTTTTGAACGAGCGAGCGAAGCGAACGAAGTTCTCCGTTTCAGCTTGGAGCAAAATTATTTCGTATGTCCGGATATTCTCCTCTACATGTTGCATGTCTCAACTGCTTCTCGTCAGATTTTGTGACCAGGTTCAAGAGTTATATAGAATTTATTTGTCGATTCAGTTTTTCGATATTTTTGATGTGATATTAACGTCTTGTAAATCGATGAACACCGGCAGTACGCACGAAAAAGTATTAGTCATTGTCCCGTTCCTCACATAAAATTATCGTCCATCAACCGACTTTATAGACAACCAATTTTTTTTTATAGACACTGGCGATTTTTACAGGTCTCAGAGACACTAGTTTGTAATTGTGTAAATTGTGGCGTTAAATTCAAGTATTTTCTTTCTTACTATCATTATAGGTAGCTGCTCAAATAGAGCTCTATATAGTCCACATCCACATGTGGTGATGTTCATAAACATGTCTGCGCGAGGTAGGAAGCAATTCGCGATTCCCACACTGCACGTGCGCGGGAGTGGCTGCGTTTGCACACTCGTTCATGTCATACTCATAACGCCTTACTGTCTATGGGGAAATTTAACGGCTTTTAACTTTGACGTTGAGTACCTAGGTATAAGTTTTTCTTTTTTACTACAAGTGTGGCATTGTCGTTATTTAACAATATATTGTTGAAATAACAAGCTGACCCAGCGAAATTAATATACAGGGTGTGGCCTGTAATAGGAGCAACAAAGTAAACCGTAGACGTAGATTATTAACCTTATGAAAAATTATTTGCAAGTGGTTTTACGCAAAAAAATTTTTGAAACGAGAATTCATTATAATAAGTTTACTTGTACTTTTTTACTCCTTAGGAGTGCTATCAGTAAAGTTTTATTTAAAAAAAAAAACTAAAAAAAATTAAGAAAAAAAAATCACAAAAATATCGTTTGAAAACAAAAATGCAAAAACTATTCTGACTCATTACATGATGTTACCTCTAAATCTGCATTGACTGATGTCCTATTATGTCGTGGTGCCAAGATACATTACTTGGAGGTCATAACTTTAGACCAAAATTTCTCCGAATCAATTTTTTTTTAATGAATGAGGCACAAGGGGTTACTGCAAATGCTCTAAGGAAGCGTCCTTTTGAATATTTGCTCGTGTTACAGGCCACACCCTGTATATGTCATAATATAATCATTTATTTGCATCTTGTCTACTTATTTCTAAGGTGCAAGGACCCTGTAGGGCGTAGCAACATAGTTGTTTTAAGTTACTTAAATATACCAACTTTAACAATTTATGTGAAACTTAGGACTATGTTTCATCACAATTACTTCTCAATTACAATTAGGTACAGTAATAAATAATTAATTAAAAAATAAATAAAACTTCGTACCGCCATCGCCTAACAAAAAGTATGAAAAATAACTTCAAATTTCGGATGATGTATTATTAGTTACTAAGTTATTATACTATTCGGAATGACGACAGATCCAACAAATCAAAAAACATGAAAATCGGTTCAGCCGATAAAACAATTTTTAGGTATAAAAATGGTGTAACTAACACGACTTTGTTTTAGTTATACTTAGATACGTTTTTACTAGCCTTATCTTGGCACATTTTTTTATTGGGATTACCTAGGTGTCATAGTCAAAGCGGACCCAGCCTCCTTTCGGCTACAACCGGGAAAATGCCAGGAAGACGTTGATGTTGTAAAGAAATGCAATTGCAATGAGCAGATTGACTAGGAATTTAGTAAATAGGTACATAGCAATGATAAAGCATCGTTAGCGTCATTAAGAGATTTTAATAGGTACAGATATAGTTACAATAAAACACCCTATTTAATTCCACTTTTGATCTTCGTACCATCTACCTATTCATAAGCGGATTCGTATATCGGATCGTAATAGACTTTGGCAGAGCTTATAGACGTACCGTGATCGTGAGACGGTGGACTCGTGCCATGACGACATTCAGTGAAAGTGCGTCAGCCCGTCTGTTTAGACATAATCCATACGCCACGCTACTAGTTAGCACGGCGGCGTTGGACTGGGCTGTTATTCGATACGCGTTAATGCGGCTCACCCCGCCGGTCACCCGTTACGAAACTAGACCTCTACCTTCGCTTAATTACTACGCGTCGCGGTGTCAAGGTATAATTGTGGGTGAGCGTTGAGGTGAGCTTAAAACAAGTTACAGAATAGGGGGGCTGGAAGCAACATACTTACAGTTACACACTGCTACAATTACATACTTGTACTTGTAGTAACTGGTAGTAACTTGGGTAAACCTCTGTAGAGAGCCCATCCAACTTTCCTATAAGTGACCATGTAGATGTTGTAGATCCAAATTGAGGATGAACGCCCTACCGGGCAGAGAAGTAGTAACGATAGAAGATCGTTTTTGAAACGCTAAGGCTCATAAATGAGCTCGTCTAAAAATCAAAAAATCGTTATCCTTTGATATTTCATTAAACGAACCGAACGAACGAAGTTCATGCTTCAGCTTGGGCCGAAAATCGTTCGTATGTCCGTGTCCCTCTGTCCCGGTGGCCCGCTGACCGGCTGTTGCATTTCTCAACCGATTTTACCACTTTGGGAGTGTATCTCGCGCAATCTATTCAGTTTAGAAAAAAAATATGTTAGAAACCTCAATATCATTTTTGAAGACCTATCCATAGATGTACACGTATGGGTTTGATAAAAAAAAATTTTTTTTTTGAATTTCAGTTCTAAGTATCGGGAACCCCAAAAATTTATTGTTTTTTTTCTATTTTTCTTACCAAGTTTCAACAGTATAGCTCATATAGTTTCGGAAAAAAGTGGCTGTGACATACGGACGGACAGACAGACAGACATGACGAATCTATAAGGGTTCAGTTTATTTGCCATTTGGCTACGGAACCCTAAAAACAGGTTTGCGAGTTCTACGGCTAACAGCCACTAGTTAAGAATCTGAACATTTCTTTTTCATTAGTATCTATGTAACAAAGTCTTACCTTAAGGGGATCCCATACGCCAATGACCTTCGGTCTGAATCCCTTAGTTTTCTAATGTTTTTTGTAGCTTATCATATTAACAACAACAGTTTTAAGCAATATAGTATCCCATATTTACTTCAAACATCACTGTCTTCGAGATATTTGGCATCAAAGTTGAACAATTTTAGACCAAAAAACAGGTTTTCTGGCCATAACTTTTGTGTTAATTAATTTAAAATCAAAACCCTACACACGTTTATAGAGATATCAGAGACGAACCCAAATATGTAGATTTCGTATATGTTAGATCTTTCACAGCAATCTTATAACAAAAAAGGTGTTTTTTTAGATAATGTTTTAAAAAATCATAAAAAAATAACTGTTCATTTCATTCACAATGTGGTACACCAAAATGGAGATTAAAGAATGAAGAATCGAAAGCCCTTTGCCTTATAATTCTATCTGTAGTGCAAAAGTATTTGTATCGATTCAAAACTAGTCAAAAATCGATGAAAACCTCGTGTAGCCCCTTAATTAAACTTGACTTCATAAGCAATATCAGGATTGCTCGAA
Source organism: Epinotia brunnichana (assembly GCA_963854355.1). NCBI lineage: Eukaryota > Metazoa > Arthropoda > Insecta > Lepidoptera > Tortricidae > Epinotia > Epinotia brunnichana. The sequence continues at coordinate 14,465,823 of OY977954.1, forward strand.
AGCAACATTGAAATGGCTAATGCTTTCCCTAAAGCATTTGGATTTAAGCAAGTTTGTTTGATATGATCAACTACCTAGTTACATCTAAAATACAAAGAAGTTGTTTCTGCCTAGTTTCTCAAGATTCGTACACGTAGTGAAACCATCAGATACGTCTGTTTTGTATTCCGTGACGTGACAGCCAGTCGTGACTGGGAGCACAACTTCCCTCCACTTTGACCTGCGTCAGGACTAAAACGTAAAGCGATGGTTTTCTACACAATAATAAGAGCTATGTTAGTATATGTGTACCTGTATAGATTGGTTCTCGTAAATAATTTGCCCCAATGATTTTGATGTGTTCAAAATACAGATCCAAGATTATATTTGGAAATTTATTTTATTTATTTATCGTACAAAATTTTCTTGTGACTGCAAAAAAGGTGTAATCAAAGTAAACTTTGCTAACCCTCTCAATAGTGTTCGCTTGTGGAACTAAACAGAAAAGCATCAAAGTTGAAGTTAATCATCTAATTAGGGGTCGAATAGTAGATTGTACAACAAGTGCATAAAACGCACCATTTTACTCGAGACGTTTATCCATCCGAGCGAGCTTGCGAGCGAGGATAGATATAAAGTCGAGTGTAAAATGGGTTTTATGGACGAGTTGTACACTCTACTTTTCACTTCGATTGCGAGGAAATGAAACAGCAACACGTAAATATAGTAAATGCTAATTTAATTGTTGTTGTTATGGCTTAAATACTATACTGATCTACTAAATTGAAAAATAAACAAATATAAAAAATAATAAATGAGACGAAATACAAATTATAAGTTTATTTCATGAAGTTTTATTGTGTACTTTGGCTGTTGGTATCTTTGCCTTGGTCTTAGAATACGAACGAAACGAAATAAAATAAAGAGGTTGTTGTATGAAGTTAAAGATGTTCGTGTGGCTGTTGCAGCGATTGCCTTGGTCTTCGACGAAGATTTTACTTTATGCTCTAGAGCATAAAAAGCGACTTTATGTCGCCTACGCACGACATAAAGACGAACTTTTAGAGCATGAGAAGTGAAAAAATATATTCGTTCTTGTTTTGGTGCGAATCATTTTTTGAAGAACGAATTCACTTTTTTTGTACTAGGCACAAATAGATAGGTATGCTTGCATGTCTCACGAAAGTTTAAACTCGATTGTTAGAACAAGTTGTCAGTCATAACAGGTTAAGCTAGAACTTTCAGCCAGACATTCGGTAATCTACCATTTACACATATTTGTACCATACATTTACTATTGTTACCATTATGATTATGACCATCAAATCGTAAGTGCGTTGCATCATGATGATCCACACTTGAGCATTCCTAATTTGAACCATAGTATTCACATATAAGGTAGGGTTTTGCACTACATATTTCAGATTAGTGTGCGTACATTAGTTTTGTGGTCATAGGCCAGGGTGAGGTTGGCTGATGAGGTCAATAAGTCGCCATCTTGTTCCAAAAAAATATACATACATAATAATCTTTTTGATGGCAATCAGATATCGTAGCGTAGCCTATGGAAGCTTGATCCAAACTAGTTTTGAGGGAGCGTCAGCTTTGGAGGCAGGGTCATTACCCACTAAGGTAAAGGGGGTCATCCATCAGTTATGACTTATAATATGGTCAATATAGATCAATATGAGATAAGCGATGATCATTTGATCCCGAAACCCATTTATCAATTCTTTCAAACGTAGCTTTCAATATTAGTTGCGTAACATCGCATTTACGAGTCGATTAGCAATATGTCTTGACCGGCCGGGTGGCCGCGATCCTGTCAAGATAGTTTGACATTTTGACAGACGTAAGATCGACATTATGCAAATGCTAATGTATTTGATGCGTAAAGTATCGCCCCGCTCGCTCTACACATGTTAGTGAGAGACGCAAAGCCATAAATGAGTAGTAATGTCTATTAAAGAGTTAATAAGTTATTAGTAGTTTATGTGACTGTACATAATGAAGGGCATTAAATACGAGTGTGGGTTTATGAAACATCACACGAGTGTCTTAATGCCTAATGATGTATAGTTACATACACTACTTTATCTATCCACATATCATAAGCCTCCATGATGCATTCAGGAGCCGCATATTATGACCGGCATCGCGGCGTTGTTTTCTGGCAGCTGTCATAGTTCTTTTTTAATTCAGAGACAACTTACTTACGTGCGACATTTGTCAAATTTGTATTCGTCATCTCGACTGATATTATAGAATAGAGGTTAAATCAAATTTCTTTGTTTTTGAGACGTTCGAAATTTGAATGAAATAATACTATCGAAATCGATGTTATTATTTAGCAATAATAGAATTTAAACAGATAAGAAATTTGTTCTAACAAAACAATCTATTTTTATGGTGGTCATAATGTGCGGTTCTTGAACGCATCATGGAGGGTTTATGATATTTGGATTGATAAAATAATACAAGTACACCGGTTGGTTTATGTAACTATTGAAGAATAGCTTTTTCACCTCAGCAGCTCGAACAAGCATATTTTGCTGCGTGAAAACAGTGAGCAAAATGCGATTTTGCTCACTCCGTGAGTCAAAGTAGCTTTTTAATTTTGATATCGAGCACTGGTGACACATCATTGTGTCCACAGTCACTGTGTCACCAGTGCTCTATTACAAATTCAGAATATTATAGGTGCGTAAAAGCCTAGCGATATATTTTTTAACGTTACGATGTTCTCTCTCACTGCTGAGGTGAAAAGTTGTATGTATCACACGAGAGCAAAGATAGTTGCATCTCGTGCCTTTGAGTCCCTCACTACGCTCAAGATTCTAATTTTGAATCACTCGCTACGCTCGTGATTCAAATATAGAGTCTTTCGCTTGCTCGGGACTCAACATCAACACTCGCAGCAAAAATCTACTTTGCTCTCTTGTTGAACAAATAACTATTGTTTCTCAGTTTGTTATTTTGCACAGTATTTAGCCGTCTCAGTGTATCTTCGATAAAGATCTTTTTTTTTACAGCTCGCAGAGTCACTAGTTTATATATACAGGGTGTTTTGTAGCTGGGTGCAAACCTTTAAGGGGGAGATACACTAGACCATGTAGAACATATTCATCCAAAATTTTTTTTTTTAGCGATTTTTTGATTTTTAAGGGAACTTTTACGATTTCGATGACAACTCTATTCCTAAAGCCGTAAGAGCGTGTCAGATATTTTTGCGGCGTTTGATTCATCATATTATTATATTGATGCCGGTGACTGTACATACTCGTAACGGCTGAACCATCTCGAAATATCATCTGGTTTGCTGACTTCAAAACCTGAGTTTAATCAAGCCACGACTTGATTTGACTGATTAAAGAATCGTCCATCACGCACTTACCTACACTATTTGCTCAAGTAATCAGCTAATTAAGTGCGATTAATGGGCAAAAGTCAATTACATCGTATGTAACACAACTATTGGGTAACGAGGACGTTGCGACATTAACAGTCTAGAAAACTTGCTACTTTTCTCTTTAAGGTTGATCTAGGTTGGGTAATAGTTTAGGTTTATCCCGTGTAGGCACTTGAAACTAAAACCTTCAAATGATAATATAAATAACCTTTTACATATTTTATAATCAGCGACTAAGCTAAGTGGCAGTACCCACCTATACGCCAGTCCGTAGATTGAAAAAATCTTGAAATAACTTACCTATACAAAGTTGAGGAAAGCCTCATTTTCGACCATGGTTTTCTACTATGTCGCTGAACCGAATTGTTATGTATTGGTACTCAGTAGACGCATAATTTCATGTTCTTTAATTTCCTAGTGAGTAACTAGGATGCACCGTATAGAAGCTACGAGTGAGAAACCAAAAAAGTCCCAAAATTTCGAGGATTTGTGGCTGCCAAAAGTTATCCCAAGTTGTCCCAAATTATCTCGTGTAACCATTTATGATATTTGCTCGGTTGTATCGATATTAAAAAAAACTTCTACACCACCTTTTGCAACGTACCCCCCCGTGCTATGAACTCCTGCGGACTGGCCTACTACCAGTAGTATATAGTGAGAAAATACATGGAAAATGCAAATTTACGTCCAGAGAAATCAGGAACGACTGCCCTGGTGACAAACTTTATGTATACCGGAAACTACGTCTTTCATTATTAATACCACTTCGGTGGCAAAAAGGCGTACGGCCCGCTGATTGTAAGCGCTTACCATACCACAGCCTAATGGACGCTTGCAACTCCAGGGGTGTTACATGAGCGTTTCCGAACCTTTAAAAATTCATGCACTCCTTTCTTGAAGGCCGACCCCAACTAAATTAGAAGGAGCCAGATAAAAGACAAATACATCTCCATATATAAGCCAGATTTAGAAACCATGTATAAAAAATATTTTGTCCCTGTCTCTTAAAACACAAATGTCAAAGTGCCATAAAGATAAAATAATTTGAACGAAATTTTATTTAAAATAGGGATGAACGTTTATGAATAAGACCTGAAACACACTGGAGCGGCGTGCGGTGGCAGTCAATATAGTAAACTTGTCAATAACTGCCAAAGTTTGGTATTGATATTGATCGCCACCGCACGCCGCGCCAGTGTGTTTCAGGCTTATTTATATTAGGAACTTAACAACACGATGCAGCACTCGCTGAATGACTAGGTAATTCAATTCAAATTATTTATTTCAGACTCATGTCCATATCATGTTAGTAGGTAACAATACAAACTTATAAAACTATGTTAAGGCAAATAGTAATACAGGGTGGCACGGACCATGGGTTCTTCTCAATAAAAATACTCGAGATTTTTAGGATCGGTCAATTGTTGAAAACACGGGAATCTAATACCATTAAGCCTACTAGGGTGATTCTACGAGCGTTCCAACCGCCGTCAGTCCGCTGCTCGCATTATTGTCAAAGTTCTTGCAGATTTGAATCCCCTTGCCCAATAAATTGGTAGTAGTCCTGGGCTTGTTTCAAATACCTGAAGATGCCATGCCAGTTTGCCGGTACATTGACAATAATGCGAGCAGCGGACTGACGGCGGTTCGAACGCTCGTAGAATCACCCACTACTTACATCGTTACGAGTAGCTTGTCGGTTGGTTTGTCCTAGCTTTATGTCTGATGAACCATTGCCTTTTCAGAAAGCTGTATATTTCAATTTTTAATTAAAAGTAAGTGGTGATACTAAAGCTACCGTAACCTAGTGGTTCAGGCACGCGGCTGTCAAACGGCGGTCGTTAGTTCGAATCCCGGCTCGTATCGTACGGTCAAAGAATTTAATTTCCTACCCACTTTGGACTTTGTCAATGTGACGTAACGTAAGAGACTTCTTATGATTTTATTTACAGTGTCACTTTGAAATAGTCCTAAATGGGTAGGAAATTAAATTCTTTGACTGTACCAATAAGTTTTGCGGAACTTATGTACGGAATATCATTTGATATTAACCGTTAGTTTAACGGTGAAGGAACACATCGTGAGGAAACCTGCATACATCTGCGAATAAATTCAAAGGTGTATGTGAAGTCCCGAAACCGCACTGAGCCAGCGTGGGGGACTACTGCCAATTCCCTCTCATCCACGAGAGGAAACCCGTGTCCAGCAGTGGAACTTATATAGGCTGATTTATTATTATTAAGCGGAGGTAGAGACTATCGGGTGCGGGTGCGGGTGGCGCAGGACCGCGGTCACTTTGGAACTCTTTGGGGGAGGCCTATGTCCAGCAGTGGACGTCTTTCGCCTGATATGATGATGATGAGGTACTATCGATCTTCCTAATACTTTATGTTAGCATGGTCTAAACTAAAGCCTTTTGCTTAATGTAAAACATGTATCTGTAATTACAGCACATTTCCTTATCACTGCATCGGCGATGCAACAGAATCAAACTCGTTCAGCCTCCTTGACATTAGCACGGTATCCCTGCGCGTACGCCGCTCACTCGACGCTGCGGGAGGACATCGTATTTTGAACAAAAGAATCTACGCAGTCAATAATAATGGGATTTAAAAATGCAATCGTTCTGTAGTATTACTATTTTCAGAAATAAAATTGGTAAAACAGTACTTGGAATCTCCGCGGATTCAGTAATGTCAGTATGTCAGGCAGTTTGCAGAGACTGCAGTGCTAGCGAGCAAGCAGGTACACATAGTCCGTAACCCCACTTCCAATACGCCTACGTCTCATGACAACACGATAAAATGCATGGAAGCAGGCCGGAACTACTAAGCAGACGGTGCCAAAGTTGGCCACCTTTAACACCGTCTGCCAAGTTGTTCCGGTCATTTCAGGACTGACAGACTAAGGTTTACTCTCGCTACGATTAAAGGGCTAAATGATACCACATGTCTCGTACTGTTGTCACATGACGTCATTGTACCTACCCTTACAATTTTTCAAGGATTTTTCAAACTTTCGGCCAAGACGTAGGCGTATTGGGAGTGGGCTTACGGACTAACACGAGCATTACGAGCATGCAGGCCGAATGTTTCGCTAACATGATCGCTTTTGTGTCGGACATAAAACATTCGTCCCTTACTACTTAGCAAGTATGTGTGAAATATACACTCCTTGTAAGATCGACGACGAGATATAAGGGCTATTAACTTATTATTTTGCATAACTTTTTGAACGAGCACTAGGACAACTCAACTGTCATTTTATCATACAAAGAATGACACTTAGATCTACCTAACGTAACGTTACGCAATCGACCAGCTTGTCACATAATTTTATTTCAAGTAAAACAGCGGCAACCTAAATACGGGATTTGCATTCGATCCTAATAATTCTAGCTGAAATTACAAATTCAATCCATACTATATACATACTTAATATTATAAATGCGAAAGTGTCTGTCTGTTTCTCTGTCTGTCTGTTGCCCATTCACGCTTTTAAACCGCTGGACCGATTGAGATGAAATTTGGTATGGAGGTAGTTTGACATAAGGATAGTTTTTATCCCGGAAATTATCCCCTAAGGAGGTTTACTGGGGGTGGAAGTTTGTATGGAGCTACGATATAAACGAGTTCCACGCGGACGGAGTCGCGGGCAGAAGCTAGTTCGTTATAATTACACGACTGCCCAACGAAAAGGAGTGTACTACCTAATGTTTTTGCCTTGTGAAATTTTATTATGTGAACAATTGTGGCGGCATCAACAAGAGTGCCTTGCGTGTGTAAAACTTTGCACCCTGTATAGGTATGTGCACGCTTTATTAAGGTGCTTGCAATTAATTATCATTTAGTATCGACCACTTGTTTGTTTCGCTGAAGATATAAACACGTAATTATCACGTTCACTCTCATCGTGACTTAACCATGATAATTCCAAACCGGTTTCAAAATGACAGTGCAATCTTTACAAGTTCAATGCCCTTTAGGTGCTTCTGAACCTCAAGAGTCAAAGGGGCCTAAGTCTACGGGAATATTGACGCGATTCTAGAACACAAGATTCTGGCAATTAAAGCTATAATCGCGCGTCAAAAGAAAGCTCGGGTCACTTAGGCTCTCGGGTGCAGTATTGCATATTCAAATTTCAGGAAATGCAGTTCACGTCCAATTATGGGCAAAGTAAGCAATTGAGAATATTGAGATGAGATCGCAGTCACGAGCCCTCTAGTTTGAGCTTTACGGTACCGGGTAATCGGTTTTCGTTTTCCCACGATTTTCCGTTTTCGTATTATTTATTTTGTTATTTAAATTTCATAACTGGGACCCATTAGCTTATTGTCGGCGTAGCTAAGTAACTTGGCATTTTCCGTTTTGCCTAATCGTTTGAATAAAACTCGAACATTACACACGACAGATAATTATTATTTTCACAAAATTTTACACAAAAGAACGATACTTACTTAGATAGTTGCGTTTTTAGATCCACATTTATTTATGTTTAAATTATTTAACTTTAAACATCTCGCCAACAAGAAAAACAAATCTTTGTAACTGTTCATGTGTACCTATGCTAAAAATACTTTTTGTTTAAATAAAATCTTGTAAGGTGCTTGTGGTGAAAAAATATTGTGTAAAAATTAAAAACTTGCATTCACTGTACCGCAACGCAAACCCTGTATAAACTATAATAATTGCATTTCAAGTAAAATCTCACACAACATTTCAACAGCGTAATTAAAAGTCATTGTCAAAATCAGCCAAGTTCTCACTGACGATTGTACTAGGTAAGCATTCAAGTTTTGTACAAAATTGTTCCGAAAGTCTATTGTTATTACATAAATTAGTGCGTGTACACTAAATAAACTTGTGTTTGGAGTTTACACTTTTATGACCTAAGGATCTAACTTATAGTAGTGCCTTAGGTAGCACGACCAGCCCAGCGAGCACGATAGGTTTTATAATCACGTTTTGCGACTCAAATGTACTAAAACGTCACGTAAAACCATACCATAAAACCTATCATGCTTCATGCTCGTTGCCCAGATTGATATTGTTACCGTATCGTGTTATTCTAAGAAAGTACAAGATTACAAATAAAATTCAACAACACAATTGCTAGAATTATTTTACTGCACCTACAGGTAAGTATACAAAACAAAAGGAAAACCTTCAAAACTAGCCAGTATTTCCAAGTTACTGGTTACCAAAACAGGAACATGGCTTTAGCAATTTTCTACCACTTAGGCTTCATAATGACTGCGGTGTACCAAATGCAGGCAATTATAAATTAGTGGTTTGCGGTTATACACATTAGTGCTGAGGAACAAGGACTTTTTGTACACGATATCATATATCCTTTTTGGGGTAAAGTCACGAATGACTTAAACTTGTCATGATGACCTCATGACTCAGGGCGGGTTGCACAAACTTACGATTACTGACCGACCAACGTTAAATATGGCACTGGCAGCTGTCATCATCATCAATACATAGTATAAAACAAAGTCGCTTCCCGCTGTCTGTCTGTCCCTATGTATGCTTAGATCTTTAAAACTACGCAACGGATTTTGATGCGGTTTTTTTGAATAAATAGAGTGATTCAAGAGGAAGGTTTAAATGTATGATACATACATTTTCTATACATGTAAAAACCCGTGCGAAGTCGGGGCGGGTCGCTAGTTCCATATAAACTTGTCAAGGTTTCTATACATTCCGATTTTACACAGGATTTTACTAACATAAATTAGGTACATAGTTTTGGTGCAAACGACGCAAAGATGGCATTATTATTAAAAAAAATGTTTTTAGACATTTCATGAATTTTATTTTCGTATCAATAGCTAAATTTATTGTAGGTACATTACTACACACCCGGTATATTTTAGCATATTTTAATTGTCAATAAAAACTAGACATAAGCTAGTTAATTGATCTAATTAAAAAAACGAATTTAAAAAAATACCGCACTAACAACAAGATCAATTCCAATTCGAAGGCAATCAACGAACATTTACACATAGACACAATTCCTCGTCCTTTAGTTTCAACAACACCTGAATGGAATATCAATGAACTTGGCTTGTTTTTGCTAATTTTAACGGCCTCCGTAGCCCAGTGGGTAGTGACTCTGCCTACGAAGCTGGAGGTCCCGGGTTCGAATCCCGGTCAGGGCATTTATTTGTGTGTTTATCACGAATATTTGTTCCTGAGTTATGGATGTTATATATGTATATAAGTATCCATATGTATATATCTATTATATATATCATCGCCTAGTACCCACAACACAAGCCTTACTGAGCTTACCGTGGGCCTAGGTTGAATTGTGTCCCATAATATTTAATATTTTATTTTATTTTATTTCACTTTCGTCATTATCATTATCAATTAAATGTCAATTAGATTGATCTTTGAAGCTAAGTCTGATTTTGTAATAGGTAGTTAATTTAAATGTTAATGCTGTAACCGTGTGCTTTTAAAGTTTAACAAGTTTATGATCATAAGTGAGTATTACATCTTGCTTGGAAGGAGACACAAGGAACGATGAAGAACGACTTTCGAGGGGCCGTACAAAAGTTTCCGGCCTAACACAGAAAAGAAGTAGGTATATGTATGGAGAGTAAATAACTGCAATTCTTTGAGTTTGCAGGACTTGACCAAGAATTGTAGTAAGTAGCGATCACAATAGATCAGCGATGGTCGCAGTGATACAAGGGCTTTGACAGCCCGGAAGCCACTACCAGAATAATAATAATAATAAGCCCGCAGGGCTGCTTGTGGCGAGCTGTCAAAGCCCTTGTATCTGTGCACCGAGAGTCGGTCAGGGCCTCCATCTCCGGCGTGTCTTCGTCGGTTGGAGTGGAACCCCAACGGGGCCCGCAGGACTCTCAGCTTTGGCTTGCCTTCATTGGCCGTCCAGAGAGGAGTCAGAGCTATATGCTCCAGGGGTGGAAGTGTTAAAGGACATAACGCCGCGAGTAACTTCGGAGAAAGCGCAGCACCACCTCTCGACACCCCTGAGCCGCTCACCCGGTGTTGCTCCTGGCCGTCTTTACGACGGTATTTTCAGGGGCCCATCTAATGAGCGGCTAGTCACCGCCTGCCTTGATAACGTTGTGGATAACATTGTTATGGCAGGTGTCCGGACCACTTTGTAACAACCCAATTTTATTGTCCACCCAAATGTCATCACCGTAGACCCAATTCTCTTTTCCATTTTCCTACAATAGCTCCAACGCCTGCTGGGACCGGTTCACGGGTATCTACCGATGTACCCGTGAATGGGTTCTAGCAGGTGGTACTACATCATATTAAACTTCGTCTCCAAAGGGCCTCTACGTGTTGGATCTATATCCCCACGCACGCCTTCCATATGACCGGGGTTCGCCCCGTGAATTTAAATCGGAGATACATAATAATAATGTATGGAGAGTAGCAAGAAACTTTTGGACCGCACTGATACTTATTTACAATACGCGCAACATTAGTTTGCGTCTGTGAAGTTTAGCCTCAAGTCGCCTCCCCTTTGACACCTTTGCGACGCTACTAGTTAGTAAGCTAAAATCATAAAGGCAAACGTGTGTGTCGCATAGTGAACATAAGAGCTATGCAAGTTAATTAAAAGCTCGTAAAAAACCTGTAGAATTTCGGTCAAATGACATAACACTTGCAGTTTTCATAGCTCTAACTAGAGTAGCAAACTAGGTGCGCGGGAGTCGCGGCGCGAGCGGTCCGATTCCCACGCGGTGAGATAACCATTGTGACTGAGGTGCTTAAAATTACATTAGCTGGAATAAAGGCGTGTGGCAATGCAGATGAGCAAAGACATGCGTGTACCTTCGCCTGACATCCTCCGTTTCCCCGGTTGTACTGTAAAGGTGCCCGGCCCGATTTGGCACCTAACTTACTCATCATGATCATCATCATATCAGCCGAAAGACGTCCACTGCTGGACATAGGCCTCGCCCAAAGAGTACCACAATGACCGGTACTGCGCATCCAGCGGACTCCCGCGACCTAACTTACTGCAAGTGAATCGTAAACCTGCGCCTGTATCCGTGATCAATTGATCATCGTCAGTTGTTTTCTCAATGAAAGAAAGAATTAAAGAAAATAGTTTAGTTTTCAATGTTGACGATCGTGACATGTGCTATTCTTGCAAACCAGGCTCCTCCATAGTCTTCACCCGCCTTATGTATTGGCCTCGTGCAGATATAGTTGCAAGGGTGCGGGTGCAGTGATGTGTGTTCCATCTAGCAAGTCGGTCTGCTCCGAGACCATTGGTGGGGCCCCGGGGATGCCTGTATCCGTTCCGTACTAAACTAATATAATAAATGCAAGAGTAACTCCGTCTGTTTGTTACTTCACGCTTAAACCGCGGAACTGGTTCAGATGCAATTGTGTATGGATATGGTTTGAGACACTGGAAACATAGGACAGGTTTTATCCCGGAAATCATGCCATAAAGGAAGGGGGAAAAGGGGAATGGAAGTGCGATAATTGATGCTTTGCCAATGGGGAGTGCAATTGCATAATCCCTTAAGGCGGGAAATCGCGAGCAAAAACTAGTCTCTAATAAGTTTGTGCTTAAATATTAATTTTGTAGAGTACGTAGCTATATTTTTTGTACGGTCAATGTTAAAGTTGATCAAACCTGCTGCAGGAGATTTATTATCTAACAGAGTATAAATATAAATAAGGCAAAAAAATAAAAAGGAAAATCTAATATTTTACGTGATAAGACCCTAAATAGGAAACAATAAAAGCAAAAATCATTACGTACTTGTAATCATAAATCTGTTCTGTGCCTGTAGGTACTAGTTTTGTAGTATGTACCTAGTTAAGTACTTGCTAGTTTAGTTTAGTCAAGGCCAGTAAAAGATGAGTCGTAATTTGGAATATAAATAAATAAATAAAAAGAGATAATTCTTAAACTGCTGGTTCGAATTTAATGTAAATTGGAAATACATCAAGCTATGTAATGCCCTCTTGGTTACTGAATTTAGGCTTCTAGTTTTTTCCACAACGAAGTTACAGGGGGGTCGAAAATGGCCCGACTGGCTTCGAGAAAAGGATAGTACGGTCGTACCTTTTTTGCTCTTCTGCTCGACTTGGCGGGGGCACTACCGTGCCCCCAGATAAGCTTTTAAGACCACACAGGCAAAGCGTGCACATGGTCTTAACGAAATGGGATCGTTTTAGCGAGGTCCCATAGCCGTGTAAGAGGAAATGCCGTAAATTTACTATTCAGTGTATGCTTTTAGGCTGTTTCTGCATTTTAAGTCTGTACGGCGCCATAGTTCAAGGATCGGGAAATGTCGTATGGACCGCACGTGCAGTCACGACTCACGAGACACGAGATGCACTAAACTATATAGGTGCATTAATGATATGTACATAGGTGTCTAAGTCTAAGGTAAACGTCATAACCTAACATATCACAATCTCGAAAAATTATTTCTTGGCATGAATTATTCGCCAAAGTCGGACAAATGAAGTCCGAAAGCTTTTGTTCAGGAACCATTGACAATTCTAAGCTTTTGAAAATAGTTACGAACAGACCCCATAAGGTTAGGCTTGTTTTATAAAACTACTGAAGAATCAACGGTCTCCGAAAAATTACGATTAGGGCAAACGAAACTTTGGCAAAACAAACCAGAGAAACAATTTCAGAGAAACAATTTTTCGGGGTTTTGATGTTTTGATAAGTAAGGTAACCGTTTGACACCTTAATTATAATAATAGGTGATACTAAAAAGTGACAAAAACTCAAAGGCCAAATATTATATACGTCTATGCCATAAGATATGATACGATTAAATAAATAAATTATAATATTTGGCACCGTGTTGTTCACCTTTAGGTGCCAACTACTGGGCCGGTGTCGAACACTGGATCACGACCTTATTTGCTGAAAATTAAGTGATAAATGGAGAAAAAAAGCTGGCGAATTAGTTGGTAAAATAGATACCCAAAAATAAAACAATTCAGAGAGAAAATAAGAATAATGTTTACGAAAATGACGTCTACTTATATAAATGTTTGATTTATCTGAAAAGTACGTATGTCATTTTGTAACTGCATGGGGACAAGTACATAGGTATTCTATGATATGGAAACTTGGTAGTTTTTTTAGCACCTAGATTGGGAATGGAATAGATTATTTAATTAATGCCTTTCTGATAAACAGAAGTAAATGTTCCTAATAGCGGCAATATAGCTTAGTCCTTCAAACGTCATAAATAGGTACAAACTGACAGCGGCTGCAACTTTAGGTCTCAACTTTGCCCAAAGTCAGTCCATACATCCACCAGTTTGACAGACTGATGACTATAATGACAGGCCGCAGGCATTTCCAAGCGTGGATTGATTTCCTGACATTATGCTCTTGCAACCAAATTGCGATTAAATTATGGTTGAGGCACAAATAGATTATGCTTAGGACAGATTTGCGAAATTCCGAGTGTTGTTAAGTTTATTTACTTTGTTCTTATACTTTTCAGGAAAATTAAAAGTGCTGGTTAAGCAAGTTTTTACTGATGTAAGTAATCACTTCGCGATTCTGTATCTCACGGTTTATCTTTAGCGAAACGCCTCGGCTGGATAGGACAAAAATCAAGGAATAATAGTGTACCTATGTGACTATGTGTGTATTTACTAATATCTTACTTATGGAAACTTGTTACTCAATCCCGCATAAACGTTTATAACTTAATTAAAACGACAATTAATTAGGCCTACAAACTTAATGCGTTATAACACTTATAACCCGAATATAATCCTTTAAATTGTGGTGGCAATTGGTATAGAAATAGAAGATCACAGTCCTGCGAACGAGAATATACTTAGGTAGGTACAGTCGGTCAAAAATGTGGTCTACCACCCTACGGTCGAGGTTCATTTGAACGTCATGAAAGAACAAGGTCGATTTCCACTTGCAATAATATTATGACAGTAACCTTAGCGCTTGGTAGCCACAGCTACCAGAAGCAATTGAGGGGTGCACGAAATTGGTAACTTTGGCTTGTGGTAACAAGCAAGTAAGTGGTTAGCGACAATCAGACCTCACAGAAACTTTTGTCAAAACTGGTAGAACACTTTCTTGGCCGACCGTACATACAATTTTGCATACTAAAAAGTCAGTAAATACTGAGACCACTTACAAATATTTGTAATAAATCTAAATTAGGTACCTACCTAACCTACACAGCTAATTCAAAATTAGATCGTCAGAAAAAAATATCTTTCCAATTATGCCTCAGTACATCTCAACGCAACTTTGCCCGGCGAAATCGCACGAATTGACCCGAGTCGTGCAAACTTGTGATAGATGGGCATTGCTACACTTTTGGACGTCCTAATAGGTACTAGTGTAAGTGTGCCCTACGGCTCTGCTCATTTCGTGCTTGGTAGAAGCCTTGTTCTTGTTATATCAAGTTGTTTTATTAAGGCTATAAAGTAGTATGTTAAGCAGTCACTCATAACGGCAAACGAGCAGAAAGTCCACCTCTGATTGAGAATACAGCGTGTATTTTTTTTTATATTACCTCAAATTGTGTATTGTGTTAGGAATATGAACCGATTTTGCAAGAAAATTGTCTTAACCTACCAATTTGTTTTTTCTTATAAAATAATTCAGCGCGCAATGTATCACTACTTTGTCTTACTGACGTGACGTCACAAGTGACCCGCTTCTTCCATGTGTCAAATGAGTGTAATCATTACATTGCTGCTCAATAAATTTTCAAAAATTAATTACGCTTTGGTAGTTAAGACTAACTTACAATTTTCTTACAATATCGGTTCATAGTACTAAAAGCTACGTATGGTTAAAATTTGTGGTAATATTTAACAGGCAAAGGCTGTATATAGGTAGGTAACGTGCTTCCAAATTAGATGCCAATACTTAAAAAAAAAACAATTCATTGTGTGCATTTAACTGACAAGGTGGTTATCACTTTCTGTCAAGTGAGCGTCCTTTGTTTGTCAGCAATTACATAATCAAAGAAGTCTTATTTATTGAATTCTGATTATCTTATTAACAGGGTTTTATTACGTCGCACAGTTGTTTTCGTAATTTTCTCCAAAAACTAACATAAATTTTAAATTCGTTTTATATCTAAGTCTATTTCAAAGGACGAGTACCTATACTATCAGCTCTGAAAGTATTGACATCTAATTTGTAAGCACCTTATATAATTATATTTCTCCAGGTAAACTAGAGTTGCTATAATATGTGGTTCTCTTTATTATACTCATACTAAAGAAAGGCACATGACTTATGCAATTTTATCCTCTCTCTATCATTTCTTAGTGTAGGAGTAGGGTCATTTCGCCGGTTAGCGACCACTTAGCCGAGTTGCTCACTTTAGATTAGTAAATGTATACCTATTCAATGTAAATACATAATAGATGGTATTCGTATAGGTTCTGAGTATAGTCAAGTTTTGAAACCTACAATAAAATATAGCACTTTCATCCATAGATTAGGAAAAAATATGGAAAAGGTTTCAAAATAGCGAATTCGCTGGATAGCGACCGCTTTAGTCGGTTTGCGACCACCTGTTAGCTAGTTGGCGACCACTCTTGCAAATTGTGTTTAAGTAGTTAATAAAACGATGCATCATCATCATCATCATATCAGTCGAAAGACATCCATTGCTGGACATAGGCCTCCCCCAAAGAGTGCCATAATGACCGGTTCTGCGCCACCCGCATCCATCGGATTCCTGCGATCGTTACCAGGCCATCAGTCAACTTGTGGGGGGCCTACCCACGCCGCGCCTTCCGGTACGTGGTCGCCACTCGAGAACCTTTCCGCCTCAACGGCCATCGGTTCTACGTGCAATGTGCCCCGCCCACTGCCAATTAACTTTAGCGGCTTAGGGCTATATCGATTACCTTGCTGCGGATAGCCTCATTTCTGATGCGATCACGCAGAGAAACTCCGAGCATAGCCCTCTCTCCATTGCCCTTTGGGTGACTTTGAGCCTTCTTATGATGCTTCTTATGATTTCTGAAGCGACCACGTTTCGGTGCCACACGTGATCACTGGCAACACGCACTGGTCAAAGACTCTCGTCTTCAGACACTGCGGAATATTAGACGAAAAGATGTGCCATAGCGTAGCTTCCCGAACGCTGCCCAGCCGAGTCGGATTCGACGATTGACCTCTTTCTCAAAGTTGGACCTACCTGACCTGACTGCCCTTATACTACTACAAATTGTTACTCTTCTAAATCTACTTTACATTGCTTGTCAATGCAAAATAGAATCGAAAACGGCGCGCCATCTCGCTCACACCATAGTGCTATTATATATATTGCTATTACAGTCACACATGTCGTTCATAGTAGGTATCTAAATGCCACCATTTTACAAGCTTTTATGTAACTTTTAGATTAAATTCTACTTACCTACACTAGCTTCTGCCCACGACTCCGTCCGTGTGTCTCGTTTATATCGTAGCTCCATACAAAATTTCAACCCCTATTTCAGCCTCTTAGGGGATTATTTCGGGGATAAAAACTATCCTACGTCTTTTCCCGGGACTCAAACTATCTCCATACCAAATTTCATCAAAATCGGTCCATCGGTTTAAGCGTGAAGAGGTAACAGACAGACAGACACACTTTCGCATTTGTAATATAACCATATCATATCATATGAATTATTCATTTTATAATTATATATTATTATTATATTACATATACCTACTATAGACATAGCATGGATTGGCGCGGCTTAAATACCTACCGACACAATTGGCTTGCCAAGCTAAATATCGCGGGTGCCGCAAGAATCCATAAGGAAAGAAAAAGAAAAACGATGTGGTCGCTATCCGACTTCTTTGGTAATATTTTTTTTGGGTACGCGACCACCCCATTTTATTTAAATGTATTTTTATAATATGCCGAATTTCAACGAAATTATTACAATAGCTAAATCATTTATGCAATCAAGTAAATAATTTCAGCATAATAATAAAATTAAGTGACGTAACTAAAGTTTTCGCGCCAACTGTCGCGTTATTTTTTTTACAGATTCACTGCACGTCAACACTTTTCGGAAGCAATGTGTGAAATGTGTGAATTGAGGTTATTTTTTCTTGCTTTGGATTAAGCTTTGGGTTTTAAAGTGTATTTATTCTTATTCTGACACTATTCAAGAATAGTTAATAACTAATTAGTTTTCTGTTGGGTTTGTAGAAATGTTAATATCTTTAATTTAAGCAGCCTAGTCCGTCAAGTGGTCGCCAACCGAAGGTGGTCGCGTTACCGGCGAAACGACCCTACATTCGCGATTTTCGCCAAGCGGAATGGGGAATGGATGAAAATTTTAGAAGTGGCTGATTATTTTTTTGGTGGTAGGAATAACCTTCCTTAGCACCAGAAAAAAGTTGCAGACTTTTCAGCTGCGTCATTTATTTTAAAAATATAAACAGTTTCCTCACTTACGTATTATATAATCTGTGCTTACGTTTTGGGTTTAGGACGGCGAATGAGAAACTTTCCTTGATCCGTCTCATATTACAAAAATACTTTAAATATCTAACCCTGGAAATTACAAATATAGCTGCTGCAGCTGTCAATATCATTGCCAGTGTCAGTTTATCACGGATTTTTAAGATATTTTTTTTGTAATATGAGACGGATCAAGCCTCCTAAACCCAAAACGTAAGTGAGGAAACTGTTTATATTTATCAAAAATAATTAACGCTGATGAAAAGTCTGCAACTTTTTTCTGGAGCTATTCCTACCACCAAAAAAATAATCAGGCAATTCTAAAATTTTCATCCATTCCCAATTGTTGAGCCTAATGCCACTTATCTTAATTTAGCCGTGCAGCAGAACTTTAAATTTGCAAAAAAAGACTGCGATTCTTTAAATATTTTTTTACAGAAGCCTGTTGCTAAATATAAATTCTGTGACGATATTAACGTGCACTAAGGTAAATTTTACATTGCAAAAAAGATGACAAGCAAACTTCAATGATTAAAGTTAAGGTTTGAAACATTAGGGCGTTTATCTTATCTAGGTATACTTTTTAAATGCCTAGATCAATTTTAAGGCTTAATTGTAAAAATATTGCTGGATACGCTTATTAGTTTACAATAAACATAATATTTCCGTAAGTCTGTTCTGGTAAAGGTCGCGGGAGTCCGCTGGATGCGGGTGGCGCAGGACCGGTCATTGTGGCACTCTTTGGGGGTGGCCTGTGTCCAGCAGTGGACGTCTTTCGGCTGATATGATGATGAAGTCTGTTCTATTCTTCGCGCGTAGGCGCCAAACAAAGACTTACAGACAGACACCCTAATTTCAGGTGCTTTCCGTACCACTTTCGCTTAATAGCCCCTATTAAAAGCATAAGTCATCGGTGTTGCATCACCGCTTTCTACATTGTCGATTGTAGTTGTCACAATGCCGTGCCTAATGATATGAAAGTGTGGTACCGAATCATATGCCACCGATTAGTGTATCATCTCTATTCGACAAGCGTTAAGGTCGAAACGCACAGACAGCGGTGGCGGCGCGGTGCGGCGCGGAGGCGATACCGGTTGTAATGTTCGAGTTAATATGAAAAGCACAGAATACCGCGCCGCGCCGCGTCCCGCCGCGGTATTCTGTGCGGATTCTTTCGCATTAGTTCGAACATTACAACCGGTATATATCGATATATATAAAACAAACGAAATACAGCAAAAACAAGTTTTGTATGAAGAACTTCAATTCGCTTTATTTTTAGGGTTCCGTACTCAAAGAGTAAAACGGGACCCTATTACTAAGACTTTGCTGTCCGTCCGTCCGTCTGTCTGTCACCAGGCTGTATCTCAAGAACCGTGATAGCTAGAGAAATGAAATTTTCACAGATTATGTATTTCTGTTGCCGCTATAACAACAAATACTAAAAACAAAATAAAAAATTTTTTTTAAGGGGGGGTTCCCATACAACAAACGTGATTATTTGCCGTTTTTATAGATAATTGTACGGAACCCTTCGTGCGCGAGTCCAACTCGCACTTGGCCGGTTTTTTTACTATGGTATCTGAAGCTACATAAACTAATTAAAGACCTGGATGGTACTTAACTTATTCTCAGTACAAAGTTTCAGAGCAAACTAGATAGTCGTTTTAAAATGAGAGCGTAATGTATGGATTCGTTTGTATGGAGAACCGAGCTTGCCGGGGACTCTTAAGCAATGCCATTGTGTTAGTTTCTGTTTAGGCGATCTCTATCCAACGTGGGGTCCGCGCCGCTGTACGCTCCGCTTGTTCATTTACGCTGCCTTATTCTGATTCGTAAAGCGCGCGGAGGCGGGATAAATCAAAAATTGATACACAAGTCAATATGTCTAGTCAGATAGACCCTCTGATATTTATCGGGTGAAATAAAGATGGCGGAAAAGTGGACGGACAGATGGACGATTCTGGTTTGACCAATTTGGCAACTAGTGGTAACGCGTAGGTACTAAATGTCAGCACCCGGCAAGGAAGGCTTCGTCAGTCCTTTCTAATTGGCTTAATACAAGTTTTTGCAACGGTGTAATAAATATATATAATTTTACAAATATTTAATGACAAATATGACGAGTTTATTAAAGACATCGAAAAAAGTGGCTGAAAAATGGTTTGTAATTTTAGCAAGATTACGAACTACATAGGTACCTATAGCCATAATCGCGCTTTGTTTGGGTTCTGATTTCTAGCCCTAACAGACCCATTTAGATTGCTCATTCTGTATAGTACAGTCAAGTGTTTCAAACACCCAAAAATTATAAAATTTCTACAGTACTTCATGTCTTTCCCGCTCACGGGACAATGATGTCCCGGACCTTTGGTAGGCGTGCGTGGGGTACCTACTAAGTACCAACTGAGCCAACACACGTAGAGGCCCTTTTGACAATTTAATGAAATGGAAGGAGTACACCGAGCGGATGCTGTCCCTATTGCTGGTTGATGGAATCTAAACAAAACGGGTTATTGGGTGAAAATGATGGACTAGTAGCTGGGCTATTGGGTGAAACATCGGACGCCTGCCTAATAAAACTGTCTCACTTTTTATCTCTGGCAGACGGTGACTCGCCAACTGCTAGATGGACCCCTATTAATAGCGACATTAAACAAGCCCTTAGGCCAGGCACCACCGGTCAGAGAGCTGGAGGAGTAGAGAGGTGGCACTGGACTTTAAACATTAGCCAACTCGCCACTTAGGAGTCCACATCTAGCAACATCTCTTGCGGATCCACTCTGGACAGCCAGTTAAGGCAAGCCAGAGGTGAGGGGCCTGTCCAACCATCCACCCGGTCGGGTCAACCTGACCACAGGACACCCCCAGGAGCACTCAGGTACGTAGGGTCGCTACTCCTTACAGCCCACCACAAGCTGCCTTATGTTGACTGATTGCCCCAGAAATCTGGTAGGCGATAGGGCCGTCACATCCCTACACCATTTATTATTATAAAGGTGTTCACTCATGTGTTTTTATACACAAGTTTGACCGTTGTTATAAATTTGGACTACCTTACATATGAACCAATATGCATCGATGCGTAACATTTCAACACTAGTCTCAAAATACGCACTAAGGTCACGCAACTTTAGCAATTAAACTGTATCAATTTGTTAACTGGTCTTGAAACTATCAGTACCTACAGATGTTTTCCTAATCTTCAGAATCGTGAGTAGCGCATAATAAAGTTGCATATACAAATACATATTCCTAACTCTTATGTTGACAAATATTGCAATTGGAAAAACAACCTTGTGTTCACGGAATAAAATTCACGCGACTAAGCATCTTTTTAGAAGCTTTCATAACGGTCAGGTTTGATTTAATAGCATCTTTTAATTGTCAGTTACAAAGTTATCTGTAAACATCTTTAGAAATTACCAAATACTAAATTGGCTCTTTCAGGTTCATAAAGTATAAAGTGCGGATTATCTCGTCTGGTTATAGAGCGTAATGAAAAGGTTTTGCTTTACTAAGCTGCTTTAGGATTAAATATTAATGATACGGTGTCTACCTACTGTCTGGTTACATTTGTAACCCATGGGTACACTCGCCTAACATATGAGATTTAGAGTGGTTACATGCACTACACGCGGCGACTTTTTGAAGCGATAGAAATGCGCGTTTCTCGAACGCGCGACTGTCGTGCAACACTTACCATAGATCATCTAATAATAATAAGTTTTTGTCAAAAAAATAATTTTTAGTACAAGCTTTTATTGCCGACCATACTTTTCTGTATACCCTCATCAACTACCTACTCATTGAGACGATTCTAACAAGCCCAAACTCAACGGGGTTACGTCGGTTAAGTACTGTATTCCCATGGCCACCTTCTGTCTCCATCATCAGATCAGCTCGATGGTACCATAATATTGAATTGTCATCCAAACTATACGTACCTACCTTTATCCAAAATTTCAGCTCAATCCGTGAAAATTGATTGAATTGAATTGAATATATCTAATTCTATACTCGTATGTAGCGCTGCAATAAGTTGCCTTGTACCCCTTTATATATAATTTCACGGTGTGTCGATACGCCGGCGCCGGTTAGCGATCACTTTACAATACGATGGTGTTAGAGAGAGAGGGAGGTAATTTCATAACTTTTCGAATGACAGTTAGGTTAACTCAACTGTCATTTTCTCACGCGAAAAATCTACTACCTGTTCGTACGAAACGCTACGAAATCGACTACTTGTAAAGTACAACAACAAAAATTAAACACATATTCAAGAGTCATTTTAGTTTATATTGGCGCGTAATATGTCTAAAAATAACTAAGTATATAAGTAGAGCAGCTATTACACTGTATCGCAGCAACATTATCTCCACTTATAATAAATCTCTAAATTAAAAAAAGAATCAGCCAGTTTGAAACTAAGCTTTGCGCGGTTCGAATGTTCTCAGCATCCCATGAACGGAAAAATATGAAACATTTTATATAGGTACATTATTATTCTAGCTGCAACTTAGGATAGTTTTTATCCGACTGCGACAGTTAATTAATTTTCCGAAATATACGACTTCATTTAATTTTTCATTTATTTTTATTGAAATGCTGCTCCAACAGCTATAAGAACCGTCAAATTTTCGTCAAAATGGCGGAATTGCTTTGCCTTTCACTTATTAATAATTTAAATCCCGTCTACGATAGACCTTTACGAGACAAATGCTAAAATATAAACCATAAAAAAATATTCGATTCTGATATGAGAACTTATATGCGCAAATGTCGTTTTATGTCGTAATTTCAATAAATGAAATCAACAAATTTGAACAATATAATTAACACGAATTTGTTTTTTTTGAATGACAATGGCACGCGCTCGGCGCATTCAGCCAAAGTACCTGCGGCGCTACCACAAAAACCTATACTCAATGTTCATATATTTGCATCCCTGTCACTCGAGTATGGTTAGTGCGATAGAGATAGAGATACCCGAATATTTTCGAATTCCGAAGTTCGTGGTTATAGCTCAGGAATCGAAAATATGGTAAATAATCATAATGTATTTTCTCGAAAAATAATTTAAAATAAATATAGTCAAATGGAGAAAAAAACAAAGCAAGAGGTTATATAGGTAATGATTAAGTTATAAGAGTCCAAAGCTTTAAGAGGGGGTATGTTCTGTCCCTTTTCCGCAAAACGCACCTTCATATGAAACGATTGTTTTTTACTATGACGCTCGAGTATATTGACATCACAGTCCCTCATCGTTTTCTCACTCTAACAAGCGACATTAAAACGGATGTAGCTTCATAATTTTTTGAGATATTTGCATGGGAGTTTCATTATCTTCTATCTTTCTTTTCTTATTTATACATAATAAATGCCTATGTCCTGACTGACTTATTCACTCAATCACTCACTCACTCATCAACGCACAGCCGAAACTACTAATCTTAGAGAGTTGATTTTTGCACAGTATGTTGCTTTTATAACGTTGGCTAGGGATAAAAAGGGATTTTTGAAAATTCTACCCCTAAGGGGGTACAATGGGGGTGCAAAGTTTGTATGGGAGAACCTTTTTTTTTTGAGCTATAGACTTAAACTTTGTAGAAAAATTAGTTATTAGAATACAAATGAAACACTTTCAGCGTTTTGGAAAATTCCACCCCTACGGGGGTAAAATAGGGGTGCAAGGTTTGTATGGGGGAAACATTTTTTTTTTAAATAGAGACTTAAAACTTTGTTGAAAGATCAGTCATTAGAATACAAATAAAGATCTTTCAGGGTTTTAGAAAATTCTACCCCTAAAGGGGTAAAATAGAGTGCAAAGTTTGTATGGGAAAAACTACTTTTTTTTAAATAGAGACTTAAAACTTTGTAGATAAATTATTCATTAGAATACAAATAAAGTACTTAGATTCAGTGTTTTTAAAAAATCTACCCCGAAGGGGGTAAAATAGGGGTGCAAATTTTGTATGGGGGAAACAATATTTTTTTAAATAGAGACTTAAAACTTTGTAGAAAGATTAGTCATCAGAATACAAATTAAGTACTTTCAGCGTTTTAGAAAATTCTACCCCTAAAAATAGGGGGCTAAAATAGGGGTGCAAAGTTTGTATGTGGGAAACTATTTTTTTTAGCTAGAGTCCTAAAACTTTGTAGAAAGATTATTTAAATACAAAGAAAGTACTTTCAGCGTTTTGGAAAATTTCACCCCTAAGGGGGTAAAATAGGGTGCAAAGTTTGTATGGGAAAAACATATTTTTTTTTAATAGAGACTTAAAATTTTGACGAAAAATTACTTATTAGAACATGAAAAATATTACATTCGGCGTTTTACAAAAATCATTCCCTAAGGGGGTTAAAAAAGGGTGCAAGGTTTGTATGGGGAACACTTTTTCTGAGCTAGACACTTAAAACTTTGTAGAAAGATTACTTATAAAAATACAAAAAAAAAGACTTTCAGCGTTTTGAAAAAATCTATCCCTAAGGGGGATAAAAAGGGGTGCAAAGTTTTTATCAGGGAAAGTTTATGTTTTTGAGTTAGAGACTTGAAACTTTGTAGAAAGATTACTTATTAAAATACAAAAAAAGAACACAAATCGTTTTAGAAAATTCCACCCCTAATAGGGTTAAAAAGGAGAGCAAGCTTTGCATGGGCAACTCTTTTTTTTGAGTTAGACTTAAAACTTTGCAAAAAGATTACTTATTAGAATACTAAAAAAGAACTTTCAGCGTTTTAGAAAACTCCATCCCTAAGGGGATCCTTAAGATCCTTAAGAAGGGTAGCCAGTGTTGTGTGGGAAAAACTTTTTTTTTTACTAGACTTAAAACTATTCAAAATGTTACTAATTAAAATTAATAATAAAGTACTTTCAGAGTTTTAGAAAATTCCACCCCTAAGGGGGTTAAGAAAGCTTTGTATGGGCAACACTTTTTTTGAGCTAGAGACTTAAAAGTTTACGAAAAAAGTTCTTTCAGCGATTAGAAAAATTCAACCTCTAAGGGGGTTTAAAAGGGGGTTCAAATTTTAAATGGCGAGCAATAAAATTTTAAAGTGTGAGTAAGAGATTTTTAACTTCGGTCTTATTCTGTACGTTAAAAGACTACAAAACTGATTTCAGAGTTTTTCCAAATTCATCCCCTAAGAGTGTTAAAATTGGTTCAAAGTTTGAGTATTTCAAGGCATTTTTAAAGTATGAGATTTTTAACTTTGGACCAGAAAATGAACATCAACTTTTTTTTTAATTATCCCCTAAAAGAGGGTTCAAATTTTGTATTGAGAGAAATCATTTTCTAAGACGATAAAAAGTTCTACGCGGACGAAGTCGCGGGCAACAGCTAGTTTACTTATAAGGCAAGATTACGTCGCGACACTTGGCTGTGCTTCCGAGCTTACGTTTTCCTTATTCGGTCAATATTATTCTTAAGTGTTAAAATACTCGTGTAATTGCAGTATAATGTTTATTAAATATACAAAAGCGATAGTGAAAGTTTACCGCCATTGTCGGTCTGTATGCAAACCATGTATGTAATCATTCAATAAAATACTTATTGACAATTGCAAATATAATTTACGTTAAAATCAAAGTTTTAATCGACTTCAATTCAGTAGGTACTGCGCCATATTTGTACAGTTCCCTCGATTTCTCCAGGATCCCATCATCAGATCCTGATCTGAGGACAATGGAGCCACCTACGATGGACACCCATTCAAACAAAAAAGAATTTTTCAAAGACGCGTGCTTTGAGTAATCGGGGAACATACATAAAAAAAAATTTACGGTGGGAGAACCTCCTCCTTTCTTCAACTCGGTTAAAAAGAGCAATTAGGGATTCGATTTTGCGACGAAGATTTATCTCTAGCAATCATAGGTTTAAAGATGGTGAAAATGGGGTGTTGCAGTGATAAGTTGCTAGCCCGTCGTCCACTACACACTTCAACTCTATTTTCATAGTCGACTCTTACGACATCCTCGGGAAGAAAAGGGATGGTGTTTGTTATACTAAACACACGCCCACCGTTTTTAGGGTTCCGTACTCAAAGAGTAAAACGGGACCCTATTACTAAGACTCCGCTGTCCGTCTGTCTGTCTGTCTGTCTGTGACAGTTACAAGTTGACATTTTCACAGATGATGTATTTCTGTTGCCGCTATAACAACAAATACTAAAAACAAAATAAAATTAATATTTTTATAGATAATGGTACGGAACCCTTCGTGCGCGAGTCCGACTCGCACTTTGCCGGTTTTTCACTTTGATATCGCGATATCAACTACTGAATCATTCATCAATCATCACATCAGTATCACAAAATGTTTACTTTACATACCTATGTCAGGATAATGGAATTGGAGCCGGACCTATACATATACCGATTTACCTACCGAGGATAAAAGTGTCGATGAGAGTGATGGACCTGCATTTGACTCTTAGCTGGCAACTCAACGAATCCTCATATCAATAAAGGGTCGGCCACGCGCTTGTGATACAGCCTACGGTGGTTGCTTACATGCTTAACCATAAGGCGGGTTCCATATTCTAGTTTACCACTGTCACAGTGGAACCAGTTTTCTGAATGTTTTTTTTATAGTTTTAAAAAACTTAGAAAAGCTGAGAAACCCCCGACATTTTCATTTCAAAGTTCCATATCTCAAAAACGGCTGAACCGATTTTGATGAAACGTAGCTAAGAACCATCTCGATCACGTCGGCTTTCGTACAACAACGTACGCATTAAAATCGGTTTTTTCGTTTAGGAGCTACGGTGCCAAAGTCAGACACACAGACACGTCAAACTTATAACACCCCTCTTTTTGCGTCGGGGGTTAAAAAATATGACTGATTATGGTCGTTAATAGACTTAGACGTGTTTGATGAAGAATCCAGGAAGCGGAAATAGGAACTCGGAGTGTTTCCGATAGCTCGGTTGGTTAGGTAGCAGCGACAGAGCGCGTGGCAGCCTGTGGTCACTGGTTCTAATCCAGTTCTTCGTTAGCAGATGTTACTGCTTGATGCTTAATAATACAAAACTAATAGGAACTGTAATAAAAGCAACGAAACTTATTTGAGTTAGGGCTTGTTAGAATCGTCTCGATAAGTACAGTCGCCATCACATACATCGGAGCAAAGCTTTGTGAGCTGCTACAAACATCAGAACACACCTCTATTTTCAAGGTGCATGTGCCGATATTTTAGAACACCTATTAACCTATGTATGTGATGGCGACTGTACCTGTTCCAACAGTTTTGTGCAACCCAGTTAATTATTAAGTTCTTATTAAATAGGTACATAAATAATTAATAAAGCTTCTCACAAGAAATATTTTTTGTCCAAATATTTAATTAGAATGATACTTACCTACATGTACCTACATTAAAAAAAAAGATTATTAGTTTTCCTGTCAAATAATAAAATAATCTGTTATAATTTAGGTTCATAGACTTCATAGTCATAATCGATTATAATGTGTCATAAGAAATCAATCGCTTGTTTCCGGACGTAGTTTTTCTGCAGAGCGAATTCGACAATGTCCGATATATCAACTCTGTGACCCTGGCTATAGTCTGCGACCCTGGCTCCACGTGGCGTGGACGTGAGAATGTGTACGTTGATTGAAATGTAACAAATTTGAAATATTTTGTCAATTTAGCATAAATAACAGCGACGTCGCGAGATAGAAGGAAGGAGAGGCAGGGGAAGACCACGGCGCAGTTAAGGATGACTCACGCTAGGACGGGCCGTGTCCGGCCCGGGCCGTTTTCTAAGAAAAACGACGGCGTTTTTGCGCGGTTGAGCTATATCCAAGCCCATCCGAGTCACGGCCAAGGCGCGGAAGCGGCCCGGTGTCGGTACGGCCCGGCCGTGGCTCAGCCGGGCTTGGGTATATGGCTCGACCGCGCAAAAACGCCGTCGTTTTTCTTAGAAAACGGCCCGTGCCGGACACGGCCCGTCCTAGCGTGAGTCATCCTTTATATGGACCAAATAAAAGAAAAAGCTGGTGTCTTGTCGTATCAGCGAGTCAAGGAGGTGGCGTACGACAGAGAGAAGTGGAAAATACTCCACCGACAAGAGGATAACTCTTAAATTTAAAGAAGAAAAACAGCGACGTTACTGACTCGCTGCCCTAAAAACGATTACCAATAGGTTAGTTTCTTCATGTTAATTATATATACATTGATAACGTAGTGTTGTTAAATTATTCTAATAAACTATAAATTACAAAATATAATTGAAATCATAAAAATATATAGACCTTGAAAGTTTAGAAAAATATGCAAATTTTTATTGTCCTAAAGTAAATTTAAAGCTAAATACCAATAGAATCCTTACGCTTTTATGGTAACAAAAATTGTATGGGGAAGGAAAGAAGAAGAAGTATATGACTGTAGAGAGAAGTGTACCACTATTTCCGGCAAGAAATCTTTTGCCGAATATTTTTTTGGACAAATTATTTTTGACATTTACCAGTTGGTTACCAACAGTATATATTTACCAAATACAATATAATATTAATTTTTTGACAACAATATAAAGTTAGAGACAATAGAAATAAAATAAAAATATGTACACTAAAGCTAAAACAATATTAATACTAATCTAATAGATCCCCGGAACGACAGTGGCGCAAATGTGCCCAAAATGCTGGCCGCGTTACCTCGCTGCACCGCCAACGATATGTGCTGCACCAGATACGAGCCGGACCTGGGATCGCGACCTCTCTCCCGCAATCGTTGTCCTAATTTTTTAATGAATGTTTTCGCCTCGGAGCACCAGGGGCTACTCGTCTCCACAGCAACCGGGACGAAGTCATACTCTGATTCCAAATTTGAGTATTTTGAATGCTTAAGTTTTGCTGCGCATTCGGCGGCCGCTTCAGCCTTGCGTACCGTGTGGTTGAGGTGCGATGTAGCAAACGTGCTTACACACGTTGCATCCCAAATCAGACTTCGACCCCTCGCCCATGGAACCAGTGCTAACCCGTCCGGCCTCTTTCCATCCGTTCTGCTTAAGTCAAGGAGGCTCTAATACGCAGGGCATATTTGCGGAGACCAATGCTTGACGTATAATTTCGTTAATCGAATGATGTCTCGAAAATCTACCCGCACAGCACCCGCAGCTTAAACCATGATGGCCATTCGCCTCAACTGTAGCTCCACAAATGCACTGATGAGGTTCGCACACCGAGCACTCCAGTCTTAGCGCAGCCCCAATCCTAAGGGAGTCGTTGTCTTGCACGGCCACTGCTTTTAATTTTAACTGGGCCACATCAACTCCAACAGCGACCTCCACAAGACCATCATAGGCATGATACAGTGACTTCCTCTAACATCAACAAGACTGAGCTGTCAGTGCGTCTCGCGTTAACCCGGACTTTCTTAGATAATTCACTTACCCACAGTTGGCACACGGACTTAAGTTTTTGTTCCTTGTGCTTGCCGCAACCATTGCCGTTCGACACGTTTTCGTCGCTCCAAGTAGTTTTTAATGTGTGTTCATTCCGATATGTGTCGCTGTTACGTTGCGGAGGAAATACTGAATCGCGCTGTTAAGATTTTTCTTGGAATAGTGAGAGCACGGTGACATACAGGTTTGTGACAAGTAATATTTTATGCTTGTGTCTAATTAGGGTAGATACGAGTATAAATGTAATACTTTTCTGAATAAATTAGGTGTTGTCGCTCCACCGGTTGTTTTTGGAAAGAATCATCGGAGCATCTGCCCTATTGTGGATAACAATTCGGATTTCGTATACCTAGAACAATTTTTCGCAAACGGTATAGAATGTCCAGTAGGTACTAAAATAAGTCCAGATCCAGTTTTAGATTTCTATACCCACGGGATACATTCGCACCATTTTGTAACTCTACGGTCTGTGCTAAATTAAAGTCAATATAGAATATCAATATACAGGGTGGAAAGTTAAAACGGGGCAGTAAGGGCAGCTACTAGATCCCTTGCCGCCACGCAAAAATGTCATTAGGATTTCATTCCTAACTTTTTAAGTGATGACAATCTACATTCACAGATTTTTGAAATAAAGTACAGTCAGCGAGAAAATCATCACTTTTGACGAAATTTTTTTTTATGCTTTTTGATCCCATTCCTATTAAGGATCAAAATACTCTTCGGGACCGACTAAGGCTTGACTACTAGAACGCCCAGAAATCAAAGAAAACTTTTTCCATACAGTCAGTATGGGAATCCCAAAGTGCAAGTAGTACTTTAGTTAGATGATCATCAAATTGTATAATCTCCGTCTCCATACAATCTAGACGATCACTACTACTAACGCTACTTGCACTTTGGGATTCCCATACTGACTGTATGGAAAAAGTTTTCTGTGATTTCTGGGCGTTCTAGTAGTCAAACCTTAGTCGGTCCCAAAGAGTATTTTGATCCTTAATAGGAATGGGATCGAATGTCATTAAAAAAAAATTTCGTCAAAAGTGATGATTTTCTCGCTGACTGTACCTTTTTTCAAAAATCTGTGAATGTAGATTGTCATCACTTAAAAAGTTAGGAATGAAATCTTTATGCCATTTTTGCGTGGCGGCAAGGGATCTAATAGTAGCTGCCCTTACTGCCCCGTTTTAACTTTCCACCCTGTATATATATATTATATAATTTTGATTCCTTTTGGCATTGTATAGGATGCCATCTAACACTGCACACTATGCAATACAAGTTGCATGTTTTAAAACATTTGACAGTTAAAATAAATTAACAGTCTACTCGTAACAACTTGGACATTACTGGACAGGCATACATCGTCAAAGACAATTCTTAACTAGCTAACAATAGAACAACAATACCTCACATTAACGACTATCAGACCATCAGTCATAATGTCAGTCAACGGCATTAATTAAAAAGAGAACGTTATCTAACAAAAAAATCGTTTTTCCCACACTAACCAGATCGTATTTTAATTACCTTAATGAATTAGTTGAATATGGCCAAGGGCTCCAAAATCATTTTACGTAACACATCTTTACTGATACGCAAAGAACGACCCGATTAAAAAAGCGTTCGAATTTAAGTGAATATTCAACAGTTTTTCAGCTGATACGAGTAAATCTCGTTGATTAAATAATGGTTTTTAGGGTTCCGTACTCAAAGAGTAAAACGGGAAAGTCCGTCTGTCTGTCACCAGGCTGTATCTCAAGAACCGTGATAGCTAGAGAGTTGAAATTTTCACAGGTTATGTATTTCTGTTGCTGCACTAACAACAAATACTAAAAACAAAATAAAATAAATATTTTTATTGATAATGGTACAGAACCCTTCGTGCGCGAATCCGACTCGCACTTGGCCGGTTTTTTCTTGTAAATGCGTCAAAAGAAAAAAGGTTTCAACGACTAGTTTTTATATTTTTTTTAAAGTGTGCTGACATGCTGACATTTTCTAGGAAATAATTCAAAGTGAATTAATTTTATTACTCACATCACTTTTGCTTAATGCTTTATATGGTCCTAAAAGTTGCAATCAATCTCCCCCTATATAAAGCCATAACAGGAATATGTTAAATTACTACTTACCACGTATACCTAATAGTCAAAAATATTTGCATCCAAAATATCTGAATGTACATCTCTAATATCTCTATTTCTATTTTGTTGAGATGTCGATTGTACAGCCAGGAATATAGCATCTGTATCATGATTAGATACATCCAAACGCTACTTTAAGTTTGTAGTTAGATGTATAATAAAATTACATGTAACATAAACTACCTCAGGTACTTATTTTCACTGTTTGCTTAATTTTATGACCACATCTAATGAGCGGTAAAAGGGCTATTTAAGTAACTAATTTATATTGGCTTCCTGTTGTTAATAGGAGTTACTACATATTATTGCTAAATGGTACTTTAATAAGTTCGCTGAGTATTTTATTTGGGTATCAATCAATCTTGTTTATTATGGGCAAACGAGCCCTTATTAGAAAATTTCCAGTTTGACTTCCTTTTAGATTAAATTGATTTCCTTTAATATTTCCAAATGAGAAGCAAGTTATCTTGTCAGTAGCCTACTATTATTTTTATGATGGTGCGAAGTGGAGAAGAAAAAGCCTGAAAGCGGATCTCGGGTTCCGACACATCATTATCATCATCATATCAGCCGAAAGACGTCCACTGCTGGACGTAAGCCTCCCCCAAGAGGTCCAAAGTGACCGGCCCTGCTCCACCCGCATCCCTCTGGAAGGCGCGACTTTTACCAGGTCATCTGTCTACCTTGTCTAGGTCTCCACGCGGCGTCTTCCGTTTCCGATGCACCAGATGAAAGTGCATCAGGGATTAGATCAGATAGTGGTAAGATAAGAGAAAGGTTTTTTATAAAGGTAGTTTATAAATTGAAATAAAAGCAAGTCGAAATTCATACGGTACGCATGTGAGACATTCTGTGTTTGACCGCCCTAGGTGAATAATAACCTACCTACTTCTTAAAAAGTTCTTATTATCAAAGACATGTGCAACATATCCTTCACATTCTGCAACCGCTTAAACATAGTTATACACGTCGGTATACTAAAAACTGACACAAATATACTAATTAAAGTTTAGCAACTTACTTTATAAACATCACGCGAACCTAAATACCTTTAGTAATTGTCACAAATACTCCTAGCTAGAATGACACAAAAAATACCAAGTATAAGGAAACATAGTTTAGTTTTTACTCTGAAAGTGATATGTTCTCATAACAACGTACTATGAGAATCTATTGTCTCCAAAAATCAGGTAAAAAATATTGCATATCGCTGTGTGATTATAGTGATTGAGACTTGGTGAAAATATGCGAAAATTAAGGTTAGGTTAATTAAGGTTATACTAGAGCAGAAATGTATAGAGCTATTAGCTAACCTAGTTCGCTAGAGAACTACGAAATGCACCTACCTAACTACCTATAAATAATAAAGTATCGTTATATTAAAATTTATAGTGAGACTTTGAGTTATAGATATGCTGTTTTGTTTTTATGGCCGCGGTTTCTATGCCAGAAAAGAGAGAAATATAATTTAATATCTCCGTAGCCCAGTGGGTAGTGACTCTGCCTACGAAGCTGGAGGTCCCGGGTTCGAATCCCGGTCAGGGCATTTATTTGTGTATTTATCACGAATATTTGTTCCTGAGTTATGGATGTTATATATGAATATAAGTATCTATATGTATGTATCTATTATATATATCATCGCCTAGTACCCACAACACAAGCCTTACTGAGCTTACCGTGGGCCTAGGTTGATTTGTGTAAGATTGTCCCATAATATTTATTTATTTTTATTTAATATAGAATATGTACCGAATATCATTTGATATTTACCGTTAGCATTTCGGTGAAGGAAAATATCGTGAGGAAACCTGCATACATTTGAGAAGAAATTCAAAAACGCTTGTGAACATTGTAACGTATCTTGATTTATTATTTAGTTTTCATAGTGCACTCAGTTCACCACAATACAGTTTTCTCCAATCCAACCGGCATTTGATTTTACGATCCAAGAAAGGCAACCTGAACACGCAACCAAACGGTGATAGGACCGGGAGGCCTATAACAAACTATAGCCCCCCACCATTTCCCTCCTATATACCCAACCCGTGCCAGCGAGGGGACTACTACCCGTTCCCTCTCATTCATGGAATTCATGGTTCTTTGTCTCTGTGTGTCTTTTGTGTAGTGAATAAATGTCTTCTTTCTTACTATGAGAGGATGCCTGTGCCCACCAGCAGTGGGACGTATTTAAGCTGATGATGATGATCAAATCCCCGCGTACCGCGTATTTGCATAGTAAGTTGATATTCTACCCGTGGCGAGCCAGGCGTATCCCACGTCTGGATTGCCCATGGCACAAAACCGCTGCATTTCGTGGCAGCTTTCGTTATGCTGCCACGAAATGCTGTAATAACATTCCACCACCAATCAAGGAGAGCATTACTGTTAGAGGGTTCAAATCCAAACTGAAAAGACACTTAATGGCTCAACAAGGTATTGTTGCCTGAGGGTAGGATATCCATAACACCATTATTAGTACCAATTCCTAAAATTATTAGCCCCAAATTAGGTAACCGCTGAATAATAAAATTATATGTATAATATAGATACTTTTATCGCTGTAACATGTATATATATTTATAATTATATTTTATATTAATAACATTATTGTATCATCCGACACAAGTCGCACAGTACGCTGTCCCGCACACCCAGCTGGCTCCACAGAAAACCAGCGCCGTTGATCACGCTAGCCGTGCCAACTGCATTGCTGAGTGGAGGCCATTTCAGGTTCACATCCCGATCTACGTCTTCGATGTATATGTTAATGTATTTTGTCTTGTGTTACTTATGTTGTGTTACCTGAATAAATATCATTCATTCATTCATTCATTCATTCAAATATAGGTAATCATTATTGCACGTAGAAGAGCCAATAAGATATACATAGGTTGATTAATTGCATAAGAAATAGAGAACTCTTAAAATATAAACTTCTGATACGCAGACAACTTTACGCCATCGGCAATCAAAGATAAAATAAGAATCAGAAATACAATAACTGAAACAATAGGTACGCAACCGCGGGTGTAAAAATACCGCAGCCAGTTAATTAACTGGGTAAAAAACGCATTGAATGTTTATTTATTATGTAAAAAATGCTGCACTATAACTTCATCACGTTATAAAAACATTCTACATATAATCGCGAGCTACCGATTTCCAGAATGGTTATGGGTCATTATTTGGGTGGATCTACTTTTTTTTGTCGCTAGTTGCCACGGTTACCTCTCCTAGGTACTTATAAAATCGTGACTTAATGGTCAATCCTCCAAATACATGTACGTTTGTTGAACTTTTTAACCCCTTTTTATGGTTCGTCTTCTACGCTTTTTGGATGTCCGTGTTGTAACACTCTTTCTAAGAAATTCTGTCATGTTATTTCTCTAACGGGCCAGAATACCAACAAGAAATAGGTGACCCAATTCCATGTTTCAAAATGAACAGACGATGAGGCCACGAAAGTGGCTGAGTTAAGAAAATGTCGCGTTAGACCCGTGCAAAGTAATCTTTTCAAACGGTCAAAGGTATAGTCATTGAACTGTTAGTAATATTTTGACCGTGCCACTTGCGCCGGCGCCGCGAACCGTTACAAAAGGGTTAATCCGTGAAATCGAGCCATTACCGCTATTATTCAATGATTTACAATTGATCAATGGTCATTGTTGCGGTCGGCGTCATAAAAAGTTACGGAGATCTTTGCGATAAGGAAGTACACCTGTACCTATGTTGCGTATACAGTATACACACAAATTGTATGTAATATAATATTGATGTTTTATTACAGTAACGTTGCAAATGTATTGATCCTACTAAATTAATACTATAAATGTGAAAGTTTGGATGTCTCGCTGTTTAGATGATTGATTACCTATGGCAGTAAGAAAATTTAAATTCCAAACCGTATCGTTTGTCCGAATTTTCAGTTCGGCAAAAAGTCGTATTCCTCTGATCATAAAAAATCAGGATTATTATTAAACAAACTTAACTTAACCTAAGGGGTTCTATGCGATACGTATGTAAAGAAAATCGAAAAAGAAGTTTAGTGAATTTGAGCGTTTTTCAAAAAAAGTGTACACCACTTATTCTTTTCAGAATTCGATTTGTTTTGGTTTTTCTTACTCAGAATTGTTGGTACTATCGATCCTCATACAAGAAAAAAAGTGACCCAGATTTTACTATGCAAGTGTTTTCTTCCAGTGCATCACGACCATAAATATAAATAAAAAAAGACTGCATACAAAAATGTGACGATCTGGAATGGAATATTTAGGACACTGTTTTTCTTGGATGACGATCGATAGTAGGTATCAAAGATTCTGAGTAAGAAAAACGAAAAAAAAAAACAATTATGAAAAAAATAAGTTTTGTACACTTTTTTTGAAAAACGCCCGATTGCGATAGGATACCTATCCGCTTGGCATCTCTTAATC
The DNA here is from genome assembly GCA_963854355.1 of Epinotia brunnichana. Taxonomy (NCBI): domain Eukaryota; kingdom Metazoa; phylum Arthropoda; class Insecta; order Lepidoptera; family Tortricidae; genus Epinotia; species Epinotia brunnichana. The sequence goes on from OY977954.1 coordinate 14,501,659, forward strand.
TATATTAAAGCTGTATACATTTTAATTTCTACTTTGTTATATAAGTAATTAGTGTGTGTGTGTGTGTCTGTGTGGTAGCGGGTTAAAACAACCCCTTTCTTACCATGGGTGTTTTTAGAGTCAACTTAAGGTTTAGACACACTGAAACTTAGTTTTCATGGCTCTGCCTACTCTTTTTAGGAATGAAGGCGTGATTTCATGTATTTTAATTTACACATTTATGTTCTAGACTTCCTACGGTCTATTACCCAATTACATACATAAATAATGTACACATTATGCAGATGTGGTGTCGTGTCGCTAATGTCGCTATGTGTCGCATTAGCATAGTATAAAGAGGGCAAAGTATGTTATCTTCATACAAACGCACCGCGCGCGGCTTGTTTGTGTGCGCTATGGTTTCTAATATCTATACGTCGCCGCACGCACTCAAACGAAATCTCGACCCGTTTCTCAGTGAGAAACGCCGCGCGCGGTGCGTTTGTATGAAGATAACATACTTTGCCCTTTTTATACTATGGCTTTAGCGGCTCGAACTTGTCACCACAACAATGTGCGTTAAGTTGGCACCCGACTAGTGTTACAACACGCATGCGCTGCGCAACAGAGATGCGTGCACGCGGGAAATTGGCCGTTTATAATGTGCGTCTATGATCTATGGCGCGGTAGATGACCATTTTGATAGATATGGCTCCGTTGGCGTTCTGGAAGTTGTACTTAATTAGATTGTATTTCTGGAGGTTCTTCATTCTAAATCAGTCAAAAGTCAAAAAAAAATATTCTTCAATTTAGGCATATAATGTGCACCTATGAATGTGGATTAACTACCACCGGTTGGGAAATAAAACCTCTGCCTCGAGAAGAACCGGCGTAAAAAACTCGGCGAGGTTTTTTCAAAACAGTACACACTATATAATTTCAGTAACCAGTATGTAATTTACCAAGTACCTATGGGAAAAAGTAATACTTTTAAGGTGCTAACTATGTAGCTTGGTTGTAAAATCTTAATAGAATACGTTTAGACACTGAATCAGTTTATTGCACATAAGAAAAAGATTTACAGATGTAACAAAACATCGAAATATAAATGTGCAAATGCGAACTTATCTCTAAAAGGGATGTCTTCCAGTCAACCTTCGGAGGAATGAGAAAATAGGAACTAAGCTCACAGACAAACGAATTATGGACAAACACAATGTTAAAAAGAAGATTTTTTTTTTATACTACGACGGTGGCAAATTCCGTCACCTATGGACACTTGTGACTCCAGAAGAATCACAAGCGCGTTGCCGACTCTTTATTCACTTGAGGATTCGCTGTGTTGGCAGATAGAGACATGCAGACATGCAATGTCGATTTATTATGTTTTCGTAAGTCATACGTCCTATCATTTTAGATCCTATCAAAGATACTATGTGATGCCACAGTTATGTTTATCTCTTTGAAAATAAAGATTCTTCACACAACTATTAAATCATAAAATAAACACATTAATCAAGCAAAAATATTAAGAATACATTTTATAATTACTACATTCATTTCACACGACATGCTCTAAAACTGGCTAATTAAGCTTAAATCCAACAATCCTGCCTTTTATTTTATCAACTCAATAACGTGAGAACTTGTCTACAATGTAGTTAATCTATGTCTTGGGCAACAAAAACATCTAAATGACGAGCGATTTAAAGCTCTAGTGCAACAATAGACTTATTACGAGTTAATATTGTAATAGTTGGTGTGGTCTCGAAGTAATAAGGTCCATTTTCGTGTGTCATTGCGAGCGGATTATTGATGTATTGAGTAATGATGATGTTACTTAGCTTGACATTAGTCGAATTATTTTTTACACGACTGCCCAACGAAAAGGATTGTAATGTTTTAGTGGTAAGCACATATATTTTATTATAATATTTTTAACTCATACATATTTATTTTACCTTTATTTAGGGGTTTGTATGCATCAGGGTAGCGAAGGGACCCTGTTATCTGGTAGGTATTTTAAACGCCCGCACCTCTTTAAGCATTTATTTTTATTACATGGGTAGTATAAGTGAGTAAAAATTTTAATGCCCGGTGTTTGGTACAATTTGTACAGAGCATGTACAATAAAAACAAAAGACATAATGCCTTGAGGCATGCATTACTTACCGATTTGTATTCCAATTTCTAACATTAAAAATAAGTTAAGGAAACCTACTAAATTTTTTTTTACGAATCTATTGTTACTCGAAATAAAATTATATTCTATTCTATTACTATATATACTCAATAAGTAGACCCAATATCCAAATCCCTAGGCTATACAATTCTACACTCGCCTCTGTCACTTTGATAACGTCGTTTTTACCTGAAGTGTAAGTATGTGGCGTAATATATGTATATACCTACCTGAAGGCAAACTTTAATATGTAGATATCACAGTTACAAATCTCCTTGACTAAAGAGCAATCGTTTTATCACAATCAAATAGGCACTTTTAAAAGTTTTAAGCCTGCATTAAATTTAATGCACGCCTATCAAGATAATCATACAAACACGCACAGCTAAAGACCTGATAAAGAACTTTAAATTCAAAACTGCTTATGTTAATGCAACCAAAGGTTATCTGACAGAAATCTCTCAATAGGATAAGTCCATTGTGTGCACTTTATTGCTGTATTGTTATGCATAATCTTTGTATTGTTAAGTAGGCTTTTGTTATGTTAACGTGATACTAAAAAGCTTCTTATGTTTTTTCCAATGGAGCTCTCTCACTGGGGTTTATTTGACATAACGTATGTTCTTGTCTTCCTAGCTCGTTAGGATCCTAGAAACGCAGTTCACGCGCAACGGTGAGGCCACCAAAACTCGGCCATATATGGCCCAGTACGCCGATCGGTGGAACAAAGTTGGTGCGTTTGTGTGCGTATTGGCGCGTGTGAATACGAGTTGATCACAACTACATGAATCCATTTTATGCCTCACGCTTGGCGCGTCGTCGGTGTATGAAACTATCCTTCTATGCGTTATTATTCTAAGGTTAGGATGTAATTTATTAGTGTTTAATAAATATATTTTACGTCATACCTGGCCATAAAGTAGGAATTACCGCACGCTATGCGTGCGGAAAACCCCACTTCCTGGCCAGATAGAGACGTAAAATGTTGTACTTACCACGGGCGGTAATACAGAAAGCCTCAGAGCGCATATTTATCGCCCTTGCCTTCGGCTCGGGCGTCAAATACCTGCGATCTGAGACATTCTTTGTTTAACCGCCCTAGGTAAGTAATGTACTATTACAGGTTGTAAGTATGTATGTATGTACCTATGTATGTAGGAGGTAAACTCCGTAACTACTCATCCGATTTAAATAATTTGACATGTGATTTATTTTATTTTATCAATAAATGAGTATGATTATTTCGCCAGTGTATAGATCGGGAACGGGATGGACATAGGCCCTATTTTATCCCACGGGCATCCTCGGTAGGTACAGGTGGCCTCAAAAGTTGCTGAACACCTATGTACCTTGTCGTTTTTACTCGTTTGACAACTTCATATACCTACTCCAGGCAAAATACGGTTTTGAAAAACATTAATTTATAATAGCATTTTTTTTTGTTTATATTTCATTTTAAAACATTATTCTGAGATGGTTTATGCAAAAATCCAACAAACTTTCCATCCGGAAGTAATTATATAGATTTCAATGAAGCATGTTTTGTTTTATTATTATTTAGCTTGAATATTATAGAGCAAATGTTAATGAACCGAATTAAAGACAAAACCATTTATTAATATGTTTTCTGACTTCTCAGAAGCTTGTTAAGTTATAATTTTTTTTATGTTTGAAATTTTATTGGATTTTGTCGCTAGGTAACCATTTCATTCATAATAATATCCATTACATAGAAAAAATCAGCCATTATAAATTATTTCCAAGTTTGACATTTCTTCCATACAAGTTGTAATTTGACTAGCAGGTCGATCACGTAACGCATTGTACGCGCGTCGGGTAGATCTAAATGTCACTTTTTATATGGAAATAAATATGACAGTTGGATCTACCTAACGCGCGTTCGGAACGTTACCTACGTGATTACCCCTACAACATGACGTTTAACGTTTAACACGGTACAAATGTGTTAAGCCCCTTATTGTGAGGCTGACTGTACAATGCTTCCGGTGCCATTTTTAACTTGTAAAGCTAGTGACAAATGCAGCTCCCCTACTATCAACACAGCTCATTATCTGTTTTTCTACTCGTCGACTTTAATCTTTGAATTAAGATTTCGTACACGAAACTAAGATCACATACTTTTTAATCCTGGTGCTCTACCAGCTGGTGACGGTGCTCGTGGTTCCATAAGAGAACCGCCAGCAGTCATCTTATGAATTCAGGAGATGTATAAGATAACTGTGAAGACATCAACGCACAAATATACTAAGATGCTGCGCTTCATTTCAGCAGGGCGATTTTCAATAGATACCAAGTTTGTTTAATAAATTATTATTTCCGTTGACTCGTAGAAAAAGTATTGTATACAATAGTTATATAATTAGCTTTTTAAGTCTCGTACCCTAATGCTTCGTGACCTATACGTGGTACTCGACTTAAAAATCATACATTATATAACGATTGCATAAACTACTAATATAGTATATAGATGGTTTTATACTGAGTCATTATTGTAACACCGCATAATATAATCAAAAACCTCATAGTCTTTATTAACCCACTTCATGGTAATACGACCATTACAGTGGTAAATATAGAGCATAATTTCGAGTAATATTAATGCAATTGTATGACTAGAAATGAAAGGCTTTAATGGTAGTTGAAGGCCGTACGATCTTCCCTGTTCACGATTTTATATGTTATCTTATTCAAGTGCTTGGCGTGCCAGCTTGCATAATTTAAGAACTAAGAGTTATATGCACCTTTCGCCTAAGTTTTGTTCAGCCGACGTAATTTTTTTTTCGATTAAGGTGCAAATTTGTAAAATATCTTTCACGTTAGTTAGTTAGATACGCGTGTTCATGTTAAAAACCGTTTCCCACTGGGCAGCTTATTCCTAAAAACTGTATCTTATGATAGTTATGATATAATTTTTGAAGTTTTCTAATAACCGTTTTAAAAGCTATATACACCGCAACGTGTATATACCACAAATAAATAAATAAACTTTTTATTTTTTCCATATAGGATGACGACCTGGATGTATTCCTCAGCAATTGGGCGGAAGAGGCATCTATAAGTTTTAGTTTTATAGTTATCAGTTAGTTTTATAGTAGGGACGCATGGAGATCATGGGGAGAGGCCATTTCCCAGCAGTGGGACACACAATAGGCTCATAAAAAAAATATAGGAACTACAAAGTGTATGAAAGTTGAATAATTATAAGTTCTTGAGAAATTTGAATAAGATTTACAATTTCTTGATATTTTATTTTAAATTAATTTCCAAATTCATGTTATAAATGTTATGATCGTATTTTTTTCACTTCATTTGGCCCTTGATACTGGATTTCATAAATGTTTCAAAATAAGTATGATATAGTTAAAAGAAAAAAAAACTAATAAAAAAAATGTAGGTAGGTACTCCATTAAAAAAACAGCACAACACTAAATAATTCCAATAAAAAACACTCACCGTTCCAGCCAGTCACAAACTGTAAACTTTGAATCGGAATCGCGTTCGGAATTCGAATTTTAAAATCCCGGGGTGCGTTCAACGCACGCTGTGTCTAGAATGCGACTGAAGCTCCGAACAAGCTCGGGGTCACACCGGCAACTGTACTTAGTGCATCAAATCGAAGGCAATTTTTTTTCGACGCAAAGGTCAGAATTTACGTTTGGCTTGAAGGGCAGATTAGTACGTTACTAGTTTGGATATGGTGTGCGGTGCGACAGTGCATCGCTGTTGAATGTGAGGTATATCGTATCTTTTTACGCGACTGCCCCAGAACAGGAGGGTTTTTGAGTTCGATAAGAAAATTATATTTCACGGGCTGCAGTCCAAACGGCTTGATGGGTTTTTGGCATATAAGGTCTCGTTGGGTTATTCAAAATCGTGGGAGATAAATAAAATAAAATAAAAATTGATTGTCTATAAAGTCGGTTTACGGATGATAATTTTAAGTGATATATAAAGCCGAACGCTCGGCTAAGGCGGAACGGGACAATAAGTCATACTTTTTCGTGCGTGCTGCCTGTGTTCATCGATTTATAAGACGTTATCGCGTCAAAAAGCAGTTGGGTTTTTTGAAGAAACTATTGATTTCACTTGTCACATAAAAACTCGCATTATATCTTGCTCGTTCAACTGTATTTACATGCTTTCATCTGTTCGTATGTAAATTTAAATATGGAAGCATGTATATAAGGGCTTGTGCACAAATCACGCGAGGTTCCCCCCCCCCCCCATCCCCTCTATATCAAACCTCGCGTGATTTGTGCACAAGCCCTAAGTTGTCATCTAAATTTGCAAACCTGAACTGTAATTAAATTTGGCATACATATGTTAAGTTAAAGTTTAGTACATTCCCTACTGCCAAGAATCGCTACGCGCTACGCTCGTAGATCCCGTGGTGTTCCTCGTATGTAGCGGAAAGCTACTACGGCGTAGGCGCCCGCTAGGCGGGTTCATGGCAGTGAAAGTGTTAGGGCACTGTGTCTGACAATGCTCTATTATAAAACCAGCGAACTGATTCGATGACGAAGACGGAAGATGGCCATATAAACTCTTAAGGCGCTATAGGTTCAGCGAAGTGAAGCGAACATAGTTTTTGAAACAATATAATGCGTCTGTTTATAATAATATTGTTTCAAAAAAATACGAATAGTAATCTTGAGGCTTTTCTGCAGGGAAATCCGTGATTCGAAACACGATTAAGCAATTTTCGCTCGATAGAAAAAAACCACGAACATAGGTCTAAAACATATTAAAATTCACTTAAAACATTCGTAGCAAATTATGCACAATAGCTAAACATATTAACATTGGTTCTAACAATCGGCAATATCATGTTTGAGGGAAATTAGTGATTACTTTTTTATTTATTTAAACGCACAAAAAATTAAAATTAAAAAACATGATATCCGCGCTTCCAAACACGCACTTCCATCTCGCTCACGCTTATGCTCAGCGAGAGGGAGAGAAGACCATGATACTATAGCGCCTTAAGAGCAATGCCTAGCTGAGCAACTTTTGAAATCTCAAATTTTTGACGCAATGTTTCTGTCGCGCTGTTGTGGGCGGCGGGAGCTGTCTATGCGATTAGGACAACTGCAGCTTGAACTAAAATTCCCACGCAAAAACTCAAAAATCGAGGTTTCGCTCTCGACTATTTCCTCCTCCAAAACGCAACCAATCATCATAAAATTTTGAAAACTGCAAGAAGAAGAAATAATCTACGCCGCTTTGTTTAGATTTTTTGGATATTTATTGTTATATTTGTATACTGCGCCTATTTTTGCAGCCATTTCAATTAAGCCGTTTTTGCGATTTTTGAGGCGCTGTAAGTTTCTTTAACATTTAAAAAAAAGCGAAACATAGCGGCATAGATATTGATGATATTAACCTTATTTGGAAAAAATCATTGCTCTATGTTCAAAAACCAGGGAGGAAACAGTCGAGAGTGTTTGTAAGGGAAAATCGCAGATAGGCATTCCTCTTAAGCTACACATGATAAACCCTTCGTGTTTGAGCTCATTAATGAGCCCAATTGAAACCAATTGGTTTCTCAACGTGTAGTTGATGATTAAAAAAAATGAAAAGCAAAAACACCTTGTACAGACAAGTTCGTAAATATATGTACGTTGCCAAAGGTTCAATAATATCTGAGCAAGCTTATTCCCTTCAAAATAAAGACGTGTTCACATATTTTTGATCACTTTGGCCGTGCACACATTTTACCAGAACTTTAACCGCGAGTGTGGAATTGAAACACGAGCTAGCGAATGGATTCTAGGGTTGAACCACGAGCTAGCGAATGGATTCTATGGTTGAACCACGAGCGAAGCGAGTGGTTCAAAAATAGAATTCTGAGCGAAGCGAGTGGTTCAAAAATAGAATCCTGAGCGTAGCGAGTGTTGCAACACACGAGACGTCAAAATAACTTGCACCCGTGTGTAACACAAATTTTTTCACCTCACTAAAGCGAGGAAAAAAAACAAAAAAGTAAAGTAACGAAAAAATTAAAAAAAAAAATATTAAAAAGGGGGAAAAAAACATTAAAAATGAGAAAAAAAAATTAAAAACATGAAAAAAGAAACAAAATATTACAAAATTAAAAAAAAAATTAATAAAGAGGAAAAGAGAAAAAACATTGAGAAACAAAAAAAATAACATTAAAATAAAGAAAAACTTTTAAAAAAGGCAAAAATAATTTCAAAAAACATTAAAAAAGACTGATAAAAGAAAAACGAAGCAATAAATAAGAGACAAAAACATATAAAAAAGAAAAAAGTTACAAAAAACATAACATTAAGAAAAAAACGTAAAAAAAGAAAAAAAAGACAAAAAACAAAAAAAACATGTAAAAAGAAAAAAGTTACAAAAAACATTATATTAGGAGAAAAAACGTAAAAAAAGACAAAAAAAGACAAAAAAAGACAAAAAAAACATGTAAAAAGAGTGGTTTTTTTTTTTTAATTATGGAAAAAGAAAAAAACCTTGAAAAACACATATTAATCAATAAAAAATAAAAAAAACATTAAAATATGGCAAAAACATCAAAAAATATAAGAGAATTTCAAAAAACCTTGAAATAATAAAAAATAAACATAAAAAAAAAAAAAAAACGTATAAAAAAGAGAAAAAAGACCAAAAAAACATAAAAAAAGAATAAAAACATTTAAAAAGAAACAAAACATCTATAAAAAGGAGAAAAAAGCAAAAATCATTGAAAAAAGAAAAACAAAGCAATAAAATTGAGATAAAAACATAATAAAAGAAAAAAAGTTACAAAAAACATTATAATAAGAGAAAAAACGTAAAAAAAGAAAAAAAAGAAAAAAACTTAAAAAAAACATTTAAAAAGAGAAAAAAGTGGAAAAACCACAAAAATAAATCAAAAAGAAAAAAACATAAAAAAAAAAAATTATTTTTAAAAGTGGAAAAAATAAAAAAAACCTTGAATAAACACATTTAAATCAATAAAATATAAAAAAAAACATTAAAATGTAGACGAAAACATCAAAAAAATAAATAGAATTTCAAAAAACATTTAAAAAAAAGAAAATAATTAAAAAAAAGGAAAAAAACGTATAAAAAGACCAAAAAACATTAAAAAGATAAAAAAATACAGAAAAACATTCAAAAAGAAACAAACAATTTAAAAAGAGAAATAACATTTTTAAAAAGGAGAAAAAGAAAAAAGATTTATAAAACAAAAAAACATTTAAAAAAGAAAAAAAGAATTAAAAACATTTAAAAAAAGAATAAAACATTCAAAAAAAGGTACCTACCTAAATAAAATAAATCTGATGGGCGAAAAATGTCCTGTCTGGACTGGCCTTTACATGTTATTATGTTTAAGAAAGTAACTAATAACACGTTCGGATTTCAAATATTCTTTGCACTCTTGTGGATAAAATGCAGTTTTGCTATCTGTTCTTAAAGAATAAAAATGGGCTTTCCGAGCTAGTGAGGTGAAAATACATTTTTGACATGGGCTTCCAAAGGGTTAAAAGGTCATGTCAGTTCAATGGGAAGATGTGACCGCAAAAAACATAGACAAAACATTGTGAACCACCACTTAAGGACAATAAACGGTCGTCGGACCTTCACCTTGGCGTCACGGCTCTAGCTCCGAAGTTTGGTTTTTACGGCGAAGAAAAACTCACTTATGCATTTGCACTGTGGCCGTCAATGTCTATTGCTAGTATTCTACGACAAAAAAATGTAGCTAAATGTTTATTAAATATATGTACCTTTCACAAGTTTTCCTTAAAACTCTAGTTTTAAGGAAGGAATAGAGTGTAGAGTTTTAGCTTACTCTAATAAATATTAGGTTCTAACCTGTGCTAGGGGATGTTGCCTGTTTGCTGATTAAGAACATTAAAGTGTCTAAAAAACGAGAAACATTAAATGACTAGACACTAGACTAGGACTATAAATATATATATGACAATTGTATCTCTGAAAAGTGTGTGCGTAAAATTTCATAAGAAGGTGACCAAAGTGCCTAGCCCATCGCCCACACCACGCGTCAACCCTGTTCCCATAGCCGACTCTTACGACAACCACAGCAAGAAAGGGGGTAGTGTTATTAAAACTCGACACCACACGGAGAAAGCAAGAAATTATTATCAGATAGTATTTATTTATATAAGTATGTAGGTATATCATCGTCTAGTACCCATAGTACAAGCTTTTGCTTAGTTTGGGACTAGGTCGATTTGTGTAAGATTGTCCAATGTTTGGGGACAATCTATTTATTTATTTATTTAATAGGTACGTAAGTAATTGGGCGATTCTCCTTTTGTGCACATGGTCACAGCCGAGGAGGTCAAATATATTTGGTAGCTTATACAAATTTTAAACTTATAACACCCCACTTTATTGTCGCGGGTTAAAAAGGGATTCATTGACTAGGGTAGAAAGATCGCTGTTGACCCACGTGGTCACTGATAATGTGATCCGTTATAGCGGCTTCTAAGCACGATGCAACAGTGATTCACATTTTTTTTTCATTGCGCATTACTCTGCTCAAGGCCAATGACTAACATAATGAGTCATGCCTCTACGAGCGATTTCCGCTACAAAGCGGAAAAATGCTGCTACACGCTACGTGCTTGCTTGGCAAGCGCCAGGGGACGACTATTGTACCCACTAACTAAGACATCGGTTCCGAACCTGGGAATAATTACCACCGCGGGGGTAAAACAGCTTTTCTCTGAGGGGAAACAGAGTTACTTAGTACCTGAAATTATTGAATAGATAGGCGGTATTAGCGGTTATTTGCGGAAAAAACTGGGGGCAAATTCAGTTTAGCTAATAATGATCAAGGGGGTAATGATAAAGACATTGAAAAGCTTAGGAACCACTGCATTGAGAACTTCCCGGCAGGCAGCTTCTGCTAACAGCGCGTCATCATCATCATCATCATCATATCAGCCGAAAGACGTCCACTGCTGGACATATGTCTCCCCCAGAGAGTGCCACAATAGCAGTGTCCTATCAGTGCGTATATAGGACTCCCAAATCTTATTCCGGACGTACTGACCACACCCCTCACTTTATTATTATTTATTTTATTTATTTATTAAAAACAAAAAGTTACATATATACGTTGATACATTGCTCCACAAAACTAAATTTTTCAGTTTGACTGTGGAGTCAAAAATTACAGTCTCATTTCTCTTCAGCATTAACATATGTTGAAGTGTCTTAAATATTGAGATCTATCTCATGAATGCCCCAGTAGAAACGTGAAAGGAGATTTCTACATGGCATCCATGAGGTATTTTTTTAATCGATACTTAAATCTAGCTTTTTTAGGTTCATGAACTTGGCTTGGCTCTTGGCTCTTAGGCTCTTTTTTTCTGGTTTAAGAACATTCACCTCCAATCCCAGTTATGTATTTTAAACCCCCAACGCAAAGAGAGGGGTGTTATAAGTTTGACGTGTCTATGTATCTGTATGTCTGTCTGTGGTATCGTAGCTCTTAATCGAATGGACTGAGTTTTGTCCGGAAGCTGACGTGCGTACGTGCGTGACATGGTTCAACAAAATCGGTTCAGCCGGTTTGGAGATATTGGACTTTGAAATGAAAATGTCGGGGCTTTTTCAACTTTTCTAAGTTGTGATTATTTCCGTGTAGGCCTATTCTTAACCGAGCGTACCGACGTGGTTGGCAGTGACCCACCCGGATGGGAGTTAAAGGAAAATAATCCTTATAGAATCGGATATAAGGAACAGCGTGTTGCATTCACTTAGCGGTGTCAATTAAGTCGCGGTGACCGTCTATCCCCGTGATAAGGTACGGTCAGCAGATAAGCGGCAACTTTCCACCGTTGCGCAATCGCATACGGAGTATGTGCCACTCGTATGTGTACCGACAGCAAAACCAGCAATATCTTATTTCAGTATTATAATAATTCATTTAATTGATGAAGAAATCTGATCATAAAAGAGGCGGACTTGATGCAAGTAGGTATTACCTGCTAGTCAATCTTTTAAACTGATACCCCACCTTCACATATTATGTATTGTAAAAGGTCAAAGCTTGACCAAAGTTGTTATAGTAGAATTATTCCTATTTGCGATCTGACACAGCTGTCATCCCGGTACAATAAACGTCAATGATGACATAATTTGTACTGGGATGACAGCTGTCAAATGACGAAAATAACAATAATTCTACTATAGTCTTATTTTTGAATGTTTTGAGTAGTCTTCATATTTCAGTTATAAGGTACATGTCCGAGTGCTTGACGCTGTACTAGTATATGGCATGGGCACTCTATGTCAAAGCAATATGGGTTAAATTCGAACTAAGAGGATTTTTATTCAATCGAATTTAAGCCATGTCACTTTGACATAGAGTGCCCATGCCATATATTAGTACAGCGTCGAGCACTCGGACGTTTACCTTAACAATCAAACATCGTGACTCTAATTAGTCTAATAATCCGTATGCCCACTCTTAATACACCTACGTCTCATGACAACACGATAAAATGCATGGCAGCAGATGGAGAAAGTTGGCAACCTTTGACACCGTCTGGTCTGCCACGTACTTCCGGCCTTTTCAGGACTGACTGACTAAGGTTTACTCTCTCTACGATTAAAGGGCTAAATTATGCCACCTGTCTCGTACTGTTCTCACATGACGTAAATATACCTACCCTTACAATTTTGACCGGAAGTGAAGGGGTTTTCAAACTTTTGGCCAATTTTAGTTGCGATAATCTTCTAATTCTTGCTCGCAACTTTCTCGGCCTGCTGCCATACATTTTATCGTGTTATCATGAGAAGTAGGCGTATTGGTGGGAGTGGGCTTACGGGCTATAAGGGAAAAATGCGGAAACATGCACAGAAAAAAAATGATTCGTGGTAATTATTATTGAACCAAGAAATTCATTAGGACAAATTCTATATAATTTGGAAGTTAAATTATCTCGAATGAAGCTAAATTATTTTTACCAAGTACATATATTTTCTTTTAGTTCACTATGATTTCTGTTCCACCCAAGAAGATGGCGGTCTTCCTAACAAATTTCTTAATTTAAGCGTTTTTTTCTGTGTGTAACCGTTTCTGCCAACCGTACCAAAAACCTAATCCAGACCGCGCCATACCTGTTAATGTCGCGCTCGCGAACTTTTACCCACCGCGGCCCACACAGCCTTAATGTTTACTGCATAAGGTTCAAAATAACTGTGTACAACTGTAAGTGTAAGTTGGGAATATGTTTTGATCAGTTCTTGGAAGAGTGTGCTAACTGGTAGCCGAAGCGAGTAGCCGCAGGCTGTATTTATAGGCAAAGATAAGACCTGGAATTACCAAATGACTCAAATAATATTTAAGCAAAAAAAACTAGACCAATTACTTCCAAAAAAATGAATGTAAAAAGTGTGTCAAGTTCTCTTATTGTGTCACCAAAAAGTATTATGTCAATTAAGCTTTTATTTCACTTTATGGTGATACAATATACCTATAATAATAAGTTGAGTTGAGAGTACCGGAAGGCCCAGCGTGGGACAAGGTGGACTGATGACCTGGTAAAGGTCGCGGGAGTCCGCTGGATGCGGGTGGTGCAGGACCGGTCCTTGTGGCACTCTTTGGGGGAGGCATATGTCCAGCAGTGGACGTCTTTTGGCTGATATGATGATGATGATATTGATGATATAATAACTAATAAGTACTTATCTAATGAGGGCTACCGCGAGTGAATTCACCGCTAGAGGCGCTGCTGTAGCGTGAGGTCTCCGAAATGTAAAATGTTATAGATTGGGTGGGCTACGCGGGTTTATTTCTAAATATAAAATAATGTTGTGAATATTTTGCTATTTGTTGATTAATTATGGCAAATATGACTCACGGGTCATTGAATGTCAGTGCTTTAAAAGCATATCTAAGAAAAAGAGGTGTACAATTTTATCGGAGGTAACAATAATAAGTACGAGTACTTATTACTATTAAATAAATGATTTACTCTTTTAAGTATGGTGTAATAATGTTGTTTTACGCCCGTAATAAACTATATACCTACCTTCTGGACCTCACTCGCTAGAGTCGCCAGTGGGGCCAACTGGTGAGCACAAAAACGGTAACCCTCATTAGGTCATGTGGGGTATCATATGAAAGGGCTTGCTCTCGGTTATTACAATATCTACAGTTATTAACGAAGAAAATGTTGTACAAAATACCACTTCATCCCCGAAGTTTAACCAAGCGAACATTTTGATTTTAATACTCAATCATACTCAATCATTTATTGCAATATCACAAAGTAGATACAGATGTTAACTTAAAGCTACAGGGCTGTTATTCGCTACGCGTTAATGCGGCTCACCCCGCCGGTCACCCGTTACGAAACTAGACCTCTACCTACGCTTAATTACTACGCATCGCGGTGTCAAGGTATATTTGTGGGTGAGCGTTGATATGAGTTTAAAAACAGTTACTGAATAGGGGGGCTGATCATTGTGAACCCTGTTGGGCACTGCAATGTTAGGGAGAGGAGGACTTACTGATCGTTTATAATTTATCTTCTAAGTATATGACCAATATTCGAATTAGTTTTTTTCTGGATTGTGAAGACAGAAGGCGCGTCTGTGCTGTGGCGCTACCACGAACTTCGAATCTCGAACTTCGTATATCTCCGTTTCGGTCGCTCGAGTACCATAAACCATAAGTGCGATAGAGACGGAGATATACGAAGTTCGAGATTCGAAGTTCGTGGTACCGCCGCTGTTTCCCCAGAGCATAATGCCATATGTGAGCCATGCGTAATCGTTAGCATAATAAGTAGATAGTGCGGTTTCCAGGTTTGTGGATTTCTTAACTTCCCGAAGCGCGTAAACGAATTCCGACAATTTAGCTTTAATTTTGTTTATGTGGAATTTCCACGTAATAATATGTCTATCTATATCAATGTCCAGTAGTGTAAAATTTTGTACAGTTTCTAGTTGGATATTTATTATTATATTCATAGTATACTTAGAGGAGTTTTCTGGTATGTGTGAAACGTCATGATTTTCGTTTTTGAAAAGTTTATTTCAAGGTTATGGTCTGTCATCCATGTAGTTATTTGAGGTTATTTCGTTAAATACCGAATAGAGCTTTTCATTGATGTTTATGTCATTTTGACAAGCTGTAATTAACGAAAAGCTGTAGTTAACGTTTCTTTTGTTACTTTTGGTGTATATGTCACCGTTAGATTGTGAACACCGTCAGTTTATAATCTAACTCGCGATATTATAAACTGACGAAAAATTGTGAACTGTCAAAACCGTTCACAATTTAACGCATTATTTTTCGTTAGTTTATAAACTATCAATGTCGAATCGTCAAATTGTGAACTGAGATCAAATCGGCTTGTTACGGAACGTACACAAAGACTAGGTAGGTTAGGTTAGTTAGGTATCTTCAGTTGCCCGAAGGGCAAAGCGCCCAGAAATAGGAGCCCCGCGCAGCGGGGCTCCGTCGACACTGCTAGACGCCAAAATAAATGGAATAAGATGTCTGAATAACAATAAAAACTATCATGTTCTGACGTAAGTGGAAACTGATGCAAGTGGAATAATTCATTCAACCAAACAGCGCACAGGTAGCGTTCCAAATCAGGCAAATTTGATTCAGTTCACAATTTGACGATATGACATTGTTAGTTTATAAACTAACGAAAATGAATGCGTAAATTTATGAATTATTTTGGCAGTTCACAATATTCCGTCAGTTTACAATATAACGGGTAAGATTATAAACTGACGGTTTTCACAATCTAACGGTGACATATATAAGGAACAACAAACATCCTATAACACTACCTTGCGGTATGGAAGCATTAATAATTTTTGTTTCCGATTGTACACGCGTTATTTTTCCGGTTTTATAATTGAAGTGTTCTATTTCCACGAGCTGTTTTCTATCTTTTAGGTACGATTACAGCTATTTAAAGGCATTTCCGCGAATACCTATTCCATACATTTTTTGTAATAGTATACTGTGTTGTGTTGGACCTTGTCGTAGGCTTTCGTCATATCCAAGAGTATTATACCTATAGCATATTGTTTTGAGTTCAAAATATATTTAGTATCTCCTGGATATATTTATAAACTGATTTATAAATACACGTGAGGTCTCCTTATACGTCCCCCTCCCTCTATCGAACCTCGCGTGATTTGTGCACAAGCCCTAACCGGTGTTCGTCAAAGTTATTTCAACAGGTTATTCGTTGGTGTCGACTAGGAATACGTTGCTAAGTAAATAATTATGTATGGAGCAACTTCAGCCTAGGCAGCTAGGAGTAGGGGTGGTATATACAGACAACGTTTGAAGGGCTCGGTAGTGAACGGACAAGTTCTCCAAATCGAGGGCACGGTAAAACCCATAAGTACAGAAAAAACAAAAAGAATTGAGTTATAAATAGTGAAGAAAAATTACCGGTGTAGCTATTGTGACTATCAAATTTTCCAGCATCCGTGCTGCAGTGGCCGTGTGCATGTTTTCTCTCTCCCCTGTATATAGTTTTTTTAATTAATGTCAACTAACTAGTATTATAATATTAGGTACTGCAGTTGCATTGTCTTTCTAAATTACCTAAAACTGTTGACGACATAAAAATACTATAGATTACGCATGAACCCATTCAGGACCCAAATATGCGTCAGAGCGCTACGAGCGCTTTTCGCTACATACGAGGTACGGCGTAGCGCTACGAGATTAGCGTGGCCGTGAATGTGTTAAAAACTCAAAATCTGACCCTTACACACTTAAGGGCAAGGCACCCTTTGTAGGTACAGTAAACCGTAGAACCCTATCGCAATAAGGTGACATATCACTCGTTTTAACCGCATTCGAAAAAACAAGAATTATCTTGCGTTTGACTAAACTGATTTTGATGCGGTTTTCAGAAAAGTATATAGTATATACATTCTGGAGAAGGTTTTGGTATACAACATATTATGTGCTTTTCAGTGGGTAGGTGTTCTGAAGGCGGTTCCTTTTTTAGGGTTCCGTAGCCAAATGGCAAAAAACGGAACCCTTATAGATTCGTCATGTCTGTCTGTCTATCTGTCTGTCCGTCCGTATGTCACAGTCACTTTTTTCGGAAACTATAAGAACCATATTGTTGAAACTTGGTAATTAGATGTATTCTGTGAACCGCATTAAGATTCTCATACAAAAATAGAAAAAAAACTTTAGAACTGAAACTCAAAAAAAATTTTTTTTCATCAAACCTTCAGTCTTCAAAAATTATATTGAGGTTTCTAATATCATTTTTATCTAAACTGAATAGTTTGCGCGAGAGACACTTCCAAAGTGGTAAAATGTGTGTCCCTTCCCCCCCCCCTGTAACTTCTAAAATAAGAGAATGATAAAACTAAAAAATATATATGATGTACATACAAACTTCCACCGAAAAAGTTTTTTTTAATTCGTTATAAATCGTAAACTGCAATTTATTTTACGGAACCCTTCATATGCGAGTCCGACTCGCACTTGGCCGCTTTTTTTATTTAAAAAAGTTATTAAATTAAGTGACGGCGGCCTGTCAATAGGGAACATTACTGCAATGTTCCGCCGCCAGAGTGCAGCACTAGCACAAACCGTAAACCAGTATAGGAAGATAGGGACTCACACACACATGCACAATTGATTGTCAAATGAGTGAGAAGGATGCATGCATCATTCAATACCGCAAGTGGGAACGAGATACAATGCCAACTCTGCTAGTGTCGTCCCCTAGGTACGCGCGGAGTTTTGCGTAAAGGGAACAGGGATATACAGGAAATTGAAAATATTTACTTAGGTACTTTTTATATCGTATTGTTTTGTAGGAAGGTAAGGTACCTTACCTTACCTTCCTACAAAAAATGTACGACTCAACAAAAAATGTAGGTAGGTACCTAGGTACCCACATACTTACGCCACAGTCAATATCACAGATGTATGAATATAAGGAGATCGGACATGGCGGCCGATTTGTATAGAGTGAGCCTGTCGCAAGTACATTAACCCACACAACGCCCAAGTAATTGACAAGACAAAGCACGCACACATCTAAAACACACACACTTGTATACCTACACGCTTATTTGACAATAAACGCGCATCATATCAGGCATTTTGGGAAAAAACGTAATATTCTCTGCGATCAGCACGCGTGCACAGTATGGCAGTGTATGCCCATTGAGCATACAGCTGCGACACGGCCGCCGGCGGCTTGTCCTCTCTCTAGTATTCTATGCTCTGAGGTCATTATGTATTCGTACACTTTGTAACATTATGAATTTGACCTTGGCTGTGCTTAGTCATTAGCTTATCTAAACAATCGTTGACCGACAGTACCTTCGTAATAGTTGCGTTGTGTAACTGCGTATTTTTCGTCCACACAGTTTCAAAACGGTAACTTTACTCCAAATAAGTTATTGATATCATAATGTCGTAACGAAATCTGATACCGTTTTTAATTGATAGAAAACAAAGTGGAATCGCAACCGGTTGCAATACAAACAAAATAAAATGGTCAGTCAAACGGAATTAGACTCTATGTGCACGTAAGAAGGTATTTGGTAAACGCAATGTTATTGTGGTTGTAGTGCGCTAGCCTATTACATAAAATGTGCGCGCACGACGTTCCAGTTCCCACGACACATCACTAGATCTAGATAGTGATGGGATAAAAATTGTGAATGTATATTAGGGACAGGTTAAGGTGAAATTGGCTTTAAATCTCATAGTCTCATACGTCAATATTGAAAAAAAAACCGGCCAAGTGCGAGTCGGACTCGCGCACGGAGGGTTCCGTACCATTATCAATAAAAATATTTAGTTTATTCTGTCGGCAACAGAAATACATCATCTGTGAAAATTTCAATTGGAACTATCACGGTATCAGTGAGATACAGCCTGGTGACAGACAGACGGACGGACGGACAGCGAAGTCTTAGAAATAGGGTCCCGTTTTACTCTTTGAGTACGGAACCCTAAAAAACACTTGTGACATTTTTCGTAAGTTTAACAATCGAATATTGACGTAAGTACTTCGGTATAAAAATGATCGCCGTCAAAAATATTATTTCGTAACGCTACATATCACAACTATCCACTTACCTCCGAAGAAAAAAAATACAGTAATAAATTTAATAAGTAGGTGCTAAATGTTTCATTAAAATAAACAAAAACAAAACAAACAAACAACGTTTATTAAAGTAATACGTGTACATATTTATGCTTACATTTTAATATTAGTACAAGAAGGTAACTAAGTATGAGCCAAGTAAGCTTCAACTGATCCCCGTACTAGTGTGAACTGTATAACGGTGGATCAGGATTCACTGTCCTTAACTATTAATACCCATTAATATTAAATACTAGCTGTTGCCCGCGACTTCGTCCGCGTAGAACTTTTTATCGTCTTAGAAAATGATTTCTCTCAATACAAAATTTGAACCCTCTTTTAGGGGATAATTAAAAAAAAAGTTGATGTTCATTTTCTAGTTTGTGAACAAACAGTCTAAAACCAAAGTTAAAAATCTCATACTTTAAAAATGCCTTGAAATACTCAAACTTTGAACCAATTTTAACACTCTTAGGGGATGAATTTGGAAAAACTCTGAAATCAGTTTTGTAGTCTTTTAACGTACAGAATAAGACCGAAGTTAAAAATCTCTTACTCACACTTTAAAATTTTATTGCTCGCCATTTAAAATTTGAACCCCCTTTTAAACCCCCTTAGAGGTTGAATTTTTCTAATCGCTGAAAGAACTTTTTTCGTAAACTTTTAAGTCTCTAGCTCAAAAAAAGTGTTGCCCATACAAAGCTTTCTTAACCCCCTTAGGGGTGGAATTTTCTACAACTCTGAAAGTACTTTATTATTAATTTTAATAAGTAACATTTTGAATAGTTTTAAGTCTAGTAAAAAAAAAGTTTTTCCCACACAACACTGGCTACCCTTCTTAAGGATCTTAAGGATCCCCTTAGGGATGGAGTTTTCTAAAACGCTGAAAGTTCTTTTTTAGTATTCTAATAAGTAATCTTTTTGCAAAGTTTTAAGTCTAACTCAAAAAAAAGTGTTGCCAATGCAAAGCTTGCTCTCCTTTTTAACCCTATTAGGGGTGGAATTTTCTAAAACGATTTGTGTTCTTTTTTTGTATTTTAATAAGTAATCTTTCTACAAAGTTTCAAGTCTCTAACTCAAAAACATAAACTTTCCCTGATAAAAACTTTGCACCCCTTTTTATCCCCCTTAGGGATAGATTTTTTCAAAACGCTGAAAGTCTTTTTTTTTTGTATTTTTATAAGTAATCTTTCTACAAAGTTTTAAGTGTCTAGCTCAGAAAAAGTGTTCCCCATACAAACCTTGCACCCTTTTTTAACCCCCTTAGGGAATGATTTTTGTAAAACGCCGAATGTAGTATTTTTCATGTTCTAATAAGTAATTTTTGGTCAAAATTTTAAGTCTCTATTAAAAAAAAATATGTTTTTCCCATACAAACTTTGCACCCTATTTTACCCCCTTAGGGGTGAAATTTTCCAAAACGCTGAAAGTACTTTCTTTGTATTTAAATAATCTTTCTACAAAGTTTTAGGACTCTAGCTAAAAAAAATAGTTTCCCACATACAAACTTTGCACCCCTATTTTAGCCCCCTATTTTTAGGGGTAGAATTTTCTAAAACGCTGAAAGTACTTAATTTGTATTCTGGTGACTAATCTTTCTACAAAGTTTTAAGTCTCTATTTAAAAAAAATATTGTTTCCCCCATACAAAATTTGCACCCCTATTTTACCCCCTTAGGGGTAGATTTTTTTAAAACACTGAATCTAGGTACTTTATTTGTATTCTAATGAATAATTTCTCTACAAAGTTTTAAGTCTCTATTTAAAAAAAGTAGTTTTTTCCATACAAACTTTGCACTCTATTTTACCCCTTTAGGGGTAGAATTTTCTAAAACCCTGAAAGTTCTTTATTTGTATTCTAATGACTGATCTTTCTACAAAGTTTTAAGTCTCTATTTAAAAAAAAAATGTTTCCCCCATACAAACCTTGCACCCCTATTTTACCCCCGTAGGGGTGGAATTTTCCAAAACGCTGAAAGTGTTTCATTTGTATTCTAATAACTAATTTTTCTACAAAGTTTAAGTCTATAGCTCAAAAAAAAAAGGTTCTCCCATACAAACTTTGCACCCCCATTTTACCTCCTTAGGGGTAGAATTTTCAAAAATCCCTTTTTATCCCTAGCCCACGTTATAAAAGCAACATACTGTGCAAAAATCAACTCTCTAAGATTAGTAGTTTCGGCTGTGCGTTGATGAGTGAGTGAGTGAGTGATTGAGTGAATAAGTCAGTCAGGACATAGGCATTTACTATGTATAAATAGATAGAAGATAATGAAACTCCCATTCAAATATCTCAAAAAAAAATGAAGCTACATCCGTTTTAATGTCGCTTGTTAGAGTAAGAAAACGATGAGGGACTGTGACGTCACAGTAAAAGCGTCATAGTAAAAAACAATCGTTTCATATGAAGGTGCGTTTTTCGGAAAAGGGACAGAACATACCCCCTCTTAAAACTTTGGACTCTTATAACTTAATCATTACCTATATAACCTCTTGCTTTGTTTTTTTCTCCATTTGACTATATTTATTTTAAATTCTTTTTCGAGAAAATACATTATGATTATTTACCATATTTTCGATTCCTGAGCTATAACCACGAACTTCGGAATTCGAAAATATTCGGGTATCTCTATCTCTATCGCACTAACCATACTCGAGTGACAGGGATGCAAATATATGAACATTGAGTATCGGTTTTCGTGGTAGCGCCGCAGGTACTTTGGCTGAATGCGCCGAGCGCGTGCCATTGTCATTCAAAAAAAACAAATTCGTGTTAATTATATTGTTCAAATTTGTTGATTTCATTTATTGAAATTACGACATAAAACGACATTTGCGCATATAAGTTCTCATATCAGAATCGAATATTTTTTTATGGTTTATATTTTAGCATTTGTCTCGTAAAGGTCTATCGTAGACGGGATTTAAATTATTAATAAGTGAAAGGCAAAGCAATTCCGCCATTTTGACGAAAATTTGACGGTTCTTATAGCTGACAGTTGGAGCAGCGTTTGATTTCAATAAAAATAAATGAAAAATTAAATGAAGTCGTATATTTCGGAAAATTAATTAACTGTCGCAGTCGGATAAAAACTATCCTAAGTTGCAGCTAGAATAATAATGTACCTATATAAAATGTTTCATATTTTTCCGTTCATGGGATGCTGAGAACATTCGAACCGCGCAAAGCTTAGTTTCAAACTGGCTGATTCTTTTTTTAATTTAGAGATTTATTATAAGTGGAGATTATTATTAGTGGAGATAAGTTATTATATTCGTGGTCGTCGCGCCAATTCTGTTGCTGTAATGCGATGTCTCGATGTGTACCGAATGTCGACACTCTGCTACCTACAAATAATACAATAGAAAAGCAACACAATACACTACTTACCTTCTATAAGTAGATTGGTATTGTGATATCAATTGTTATTTCACCATCATAACTAGAAAAATAAACGAAGTAAATATCAAAATAATCCCCGGATTGTTGCTAAATACAAAGGTAAAATAAAATGAGTAAAACAGTTAAAGTGGAAGACTTACCAGCGGATACAGATGCTCTGTTGCGGAAATTATTCAAAGGTAAGAAGCTTTGCATGATGCCTATACTATACAGGGTGTATGGCAGATCATCTGCCAAAAGGGGCTTACAACGCCTTAGGGAGGCGTGTGGCGACATCTAGGTACCTAGAAGACATGCTTCTTTAACGGCACCAACGTCTCAAATTATATTGAGATATCGTCAGTAACGATGCGCCACCCCATACTAAATTCATTTTGTATAATGTAAGAAGGAACTGATTGAAAGATTTAGGGGCTGAGACAGATTGTTCCGATAGCACAGTTGGTAAGTAGCGACGGGCTATGTATGCCTGTGGTCGCCGGTTCGAATCCGGCTCGGAGCCTAAATTTTTCAATTTTTCCTTTAATTTGAAGTTTATAAATATCGTTAGCAGGCGTAACTGCATTATACAAAATGAATTGAGTCATGAATGTTTTCTATGTGTATAAATATTGATTTATCTATAAAAGTATGTTTATCGTCATCTAGTACCCATAGTACAGTAGACGGCAAACTTCGTGCGCAAATGAGGGGAAGTGGGGGGGCAGCTTGCACGTACAATTCGCCTTTGCGCAGGCAAGGTCATTTGCGCACGAAGTTTGCCGTCTACTGTACAAGCTTTGCTTAGTTTGGGACTAGGTCGATTTGTGTAAGATTGTAAAAGAAAAAGAATATTCTGTTTTTTAGTATTTGTTGTTATAGCAACAACAGAAATACATCATCTGTGAACATTTCAAGTGTCTAACTATCACGGGTGATGAGATACAGCCTGGTGACAGACGGACAGACAGACAGATAGACAGACAGACAGACAGCGGAGTCGTAGCAATAGGGTCCCCTTTTACTCTTTGAGTACGGAAACCTAAAAAGGTTATGAGCCGACAAAGTGTGAAGGACAGAAAATAAAAATAATCACACTAAACATTATGGCACATTTGAAAAAAAAGTTGAAACTCTTCAGATCTTCCAACATCATAAACAAATCTCCAGTTCATGACTATTCTAACGGTATGCCACACCACATGTCTAGAATCACTAACTTTCCGGCAAAAGGTTTCGTTCTAAAATGGTGGTTTTATTCGGTTAGCAGGTCCAGCCACATGGGCTGAATGCAGACCACCAATAATAATAAAAACAAAGCGGTCAGGACGAGTGTTAATTGGCCCAAAATGTTTGGAAGTGACCCTACCTACCCACCCTAGTCTTTTGGCAAACGTTCTTCCATACACCCTGTATGTGTATAGTATATAGCAAATTATCTGTCATGATTTAAGACACGGCTGCATAACTAAAAAGGTACAAGTATTTTTTTTTAGTTATGCAGCCGTGTTTTTATGTATGTACCTTATCATCATCCTCCTAGCGTTTTTCCTATTGTACCATAGAGGAGCCCAGGGTCCGGTTTGCCCCGTAAACTCAAGAATAGGCGTAGACACTAAATACTTAGGTACTTACTTTTACGAAAGTGACTACCATCTGACCTTCCAACCCACTTTTCCGTTCATTAGACCGGTTTCCTCACGAAGTTTTACTTGAGCGAAAAGCTACTCCTAAATATCAAATAATATCGGTTCTTTGTGTTTGTACCTGTGTAAGATAAATTTATTGATTCCAAGAGGGTCAAGCCCCCTCGTGGGAAGTCAGTCCTCTTAAGCTGGTCTAAATCGACAGACATTAAGATGTACTCTATGAGTATTGATACCAAGGATTAATACATACAAGTCTTGATTACAGGCAAGCAGGATGGGTTCCGGCGGTTCGGGGAAGAAGGAGTGGTGTTGCCGAGGAGCTACGAGGGTCACGCTGATGCCATCAGGGCCGTAGAGGTGCGGCCTGATGACGTCTGGCTCGTGACCTACCCCAGATCTGGTATATTCATCATCAGGGATCATCATCGTCCTAGTGTGAGGACTAGGAAGAGGCAGCTGATGTCGTCATGGCCGTAGAGACGGCGGGAAGATGTGTGGCTCCGCACTTACCCTAGACCTGGTAAATTCATCATGGAGGGGTCCTAGATTGAGGACCAGGAGCAACTGATGTCGTGATTGGCGACTTCTGTCTCGTCACTTACCCCAGATCTGGAATTTTCATCATGAGAGTCCTAAGTTAGGACGAGAAGAGGCCAAGGGGTCCTAGTGAGAGGACGAGGAAGGCAGCTGATGTCGTTAGGGCCATGGAGATGGATTGAAGACGTCTGGCTCGTCACTTAGTCACTTACCCCAAATCTGGTTCTTGTCATCAGGGTCGTGGAAGGCCTGTAGCATCAAATCATAAAAAATATGTAGTTAGTTACCTATAGTGATTAACTTAAACCCGCTATAAGCGGGTTGCCATCGCTGTTTATCCGGCGCATCTAATTCCCAGTACGTATTAAATCATGCCGTTACAAGACTTCTACAGTAAATTTTACTTACCTGGATCTACTTGATATCTACTTGGTATTCACTAAATAGCGTTATAGTTATAATATTTTCCTCCCAGGTACAACGATGACTTGTGAGATCCTGTGGCTAATGATGAACAACTTGGACTACGAAAAAGCGGCTAAAACTCACATGTTCCGCCGCCGCCATTTTCTAGAGTAAGTTTGGATATCTTCACATTGAACTAGATGAAATATCACGCTATTAGCTTCAGATTATGGTTACCTGACCCAATATACGCGGCATATGAGATACCAATAAGTGTGACGTCTTACGCGACAGTAGGATATCTCGTACATTTAGTGCGGTTATATTTATATTCATATGTTGCGCTCCGTCGTGATGGCGGCACCTTTTGTGTCAGGCGTCAGACACATTCAGAGCAATCACGCCAGCACGGCTAAGTATCACAGTACGACCCGCGAGCTCTCAATTTTCCTGCACCTCTCTTTCTGCGTTTTCTAATAAGAGTGAGACGGATAGTGCGAGAAAAATCGAGAGAGATCGCGCGCCGTCTTGTGATAGCCGTGCAGATAAGTATGAATCCGGCGTATAATACCAGGAAAATTGAAGGTTATATTACATACTATATGATTAATTTTTATGACGGTGTAGGAAAACATCGTGAGGAAACCGGCCTAATCCCATAAGGTCTAGTTTTCCCTCTGGGTTGGAAGGTCAGATGGCAGTCGCTTTCGTAAAACTAATGCCTATGCCAAATCTTGGGCTAAAGCGGAACCAGGGCTCCTTTAGGGCACAACCGGGAATAACGCTAGGAGGATGATGACGAACAATGTTTAAAGATATCGAATGTGATCAGATATATTCGATATATTTATTTATCGTATGGCATAAAATTTATCTACGTTCGATAAAATTTAACGACATTGAACAGTACGAGTAATCGTTACTTTAAGATTCAAATTAATCACATTGACTTAAAAATGTTTAAATGGGATACTCGTACCTACTTACTTACCGCGTCCACCACCGCGCCCATCGTCCCCGGCACAGGATAAGCCAACGCCAATTTCTCGTTCAAAATGAATATTTTTCAGATTCTTCACCTTTCTCCACGAACAATCTCAAGACTTGGACACCTTTTTTTTTTTTTTTTTTTTTTTTACGTTGGGGGAATGCATTGATGCACCGTCCGCCCAGTCGGAGGGGGACCGGACAGGTGTGTGGGACTCCAAGACAGAAGGTCCAGACTACCCACTAAACCCCCAACGATTGTCCAGCCATTTTCGCTTACAAGGAGGGTCAAAGGTTCGCTTACGCATGCAACTTTGACCCTCGCGACTAGCCCGCTTTACAGGCCTGGCCAGGGAGAGCGCCCCGGGACAATTTCGAGGCGCTTCAGACCCGTGGACTTTTGGTTAGCTAGGGTCCCCTAACCCTGCAACCTGGTCCACTACGGCGGGGGGAGCAAGTGCGCATAACGCCGACGTGCGCGCCCCGCTCTACGTCTGCGGATATGGGGAGCGGAAGGGTCGTCCTCCCGCGCTCTTTCCGCAGCCTCCTTCTGCGCCATTACGGAATTGCAGAAGGAGGCCATTGCTTCCCATGACCTCTCGCTGTCAAGCATCTTAGATACAATGGTTGGCAGCGAGAGGTCCCCACCCAATACATCGGACAAATTATGCCGCTGCGGCCCCCACGCCGAGCATACCTCCACTGTGTGGCGCACATCGTCTACTGCTGCGCCACACCCGTGGCAGCGGGGGCTTTCTTCTCGTCCGGCAACTCGGTGCAGGTACTCTCCAAAGCAACCGTGGCCTGTGAGGACCTGCACCAGGTGAAAACTTAATTCGCCGCGTTTGCGGTCGACCCACCTCTCGAACTGGGGCAAAATTGCCCCTATGGTAATTCTGCCGGCCGTGGACACCTCCAGGTCTGCCCTCCACCTCGGGAGAAGGGCGGTCATAGCTGCATCCCGTAGCCCTTCTACCTCCCGTTGATTGGGATGCTCTCCCCTGGCCCTCAGTTCCGCACGGTATCTAAAGATCTCGGCCAGAACCTCCGCCTGCAGTTCCCAGGGCGGATCATTGGCCAGTAGTGTGGCCGCTGCCCAGGACACCGTGCGGTACCCTCTGCATGCCCTCACGCTTATTACCCTTTGCGGTCGCCTTAGAAGGGTCTTGTTTTTCGACGTGAGGGCTTCCATCCATACAGGCGCCCCATAGAGAGCCATGCTCCGGACGACTCCAGAGTATAGACGCCTGCAGGAGGACTGAGGACCTCCTTGATTGGGAAGCAGCCTTCCCAGCGCTGCTGCAGCGCCTACCAGTTTGGGGGCCAGCCGAGTGAAATGTGCCCCGAAATTCCACCTGGCATCGAGGGTGAGGCCGAGGTACCTCATGTCGGTCCCTACCTCTATGGCTGTCCCCATAAGGGTTAACCGCGCCCCTCGTGGGGGACCTTTACGTGGGCCGTGAAAGAGAACCGCCTCCGTTTTTTCGACCGAGACTTTGAGCCCCAGGAGGTGGATCCTCTCGACGGCCAGTGTTGCTGCCTCCTGCCCTAACCGCGCAGCCTCCTCGTAAGTCCTTCCCCGGGCTGTGACGAGCGTATCGTCCGCATAGCAGATCAAGCTGGTCCCGGGGAGCAGTGGGCCGCGCAGGAGCCAGTCAAAACCGACGTTCCACAGAACCGGTCCCAACACAGAACCCTGTGGAACACCGCAACCCACATGTCGGTGGTGAAGCGTCGCATCAGAGCCCTCCCAGCGCACTATCCTGTCGCGGAGGTAGTCCCTTAACAACCGCCGAAGGTAGGTAGGCACTCCATGATAACGAAGCGCCTCCATTATCGTCTCGAACGGCAGGCTGTTAAATGCATTCTTAACGTCTAAAGATATTGCAAGGACTACCTCCCTTCCCTCTATAGCCTCTCTGGCCCGGACCTTAAGAGCGGTTAGAGCGTCGATTGTGGACCGCGATGCTCTGAAGCCATATTGGTTGTTGGAGAGGTCCGGTCCGACTTCCTCCAAGTGGCGGACGAGGCGATTTGCTAGGATTTTTTCCAGCATTTTACCAACCTCATCCAGCAGTACGATAGGCCTGTAGGCTCCGGGAGTTCCTGGTGGGCGACCTTCCTTTGGGATCAGGACGAGACGACCTTCTTTCCATATTTTTGGGAAGCGCCCGACACGGAGGCATGAGTCGAATACTCCCCGGACCCAGTCTTGCAATTCTCCCGCCGCAATCAGGAGGACCTTTCCCGGAATCCCATCAGGGCCCGGCGCAGTTTTACGCCCCCTCAGACGTAAGAGGGCCACTCCTATTTCCCCGTCACTTATTGGGGGAACATTTTCTGCCCCACTTTGTTCCTCCGACGATCGGGAAGGGGGAGCCATCTCAGGGGGTGA
Source organism: Epinotia brunnichana (assembly GCA_963854355.1). Classification (NCBI taxonomy): domain Eukaryota; kingdom Metazoa; phylum Arthropoda; class Insecta; order Lepidoptera; family Tortricidae; genus Epinotia; species Epinotia brunnichana. Next base: position 14,530,291 of record OY977954.1, read on the forward strand.
GTGTCCGATTGGATCCGGGAACAGTCCCGCAACGACCTGCTCCACCACGTCCGGATCCAAGGACTCCGTGGGTGGGACGCCTGCAACGCGGAGTTTATTCCGCGCAGCACGGTATGGGCGTCCCCATGGGTCCCTATTTAGGTCCCGTAAGAGCTCCTCCCGAGCAGAGGCCTTTGCCTTGCTTATGGCCACCTGTAGTTCCTTTTTGGCTTCGCGGCAGGCACTCCAAAGTTGAGTCTCCACCTCAGTCACCTCTCCGTCCCGTCGGCGGCGTTGTCGACGGCAGCGTGCAAAAGCTCGTCTCGCTGCGTTAGCCCGCGCCCTGAGATCGGAGATTTCTGCTGACCACCAGTAGACTTGTCGGCGTGGGGCGTGCCGTCTGGCTCTCGGCATGGCCGCGTCGCATACAATAGTTAAAGCCGTGCGAAGGCGCTCAGCCAGGACGTCGACTTCGACACCATCAGTCACTGTCTCGCCGTCCGTTGTTGTCCCGGGAGCCTGCCAGCGTTGTACTATTGCGGCCTCTTTGGCAAGTTCCCCGTCCAGCTTTGTGAGAGTCCAACGAAGAAAATTGCTGGGCCCTCTCGGAGGGGCTATCGGACCCGCGGCGGAGACCTCGAATCGAATGTAAAGGTGATCCGACAAGGTCTCCACCTCTTCCTCCACCCTCCAATTTTGGACCTTGCGCGCGACAGCGGGGGTGGCGAATGAAATATCCACCACGGACCCCCCCTGCTGGCGGACGCAGGTTTGCGCAGACCCTTTGTTAAGAAGGGTCAGACCTGTTTGGATGGCCCAGATTTGGACCGCCCTGCCGCGGCTGTCACACGCAGGGCTGCCCCATGCGCGCGACTTGGCGTTTAAGTCGCCCATAAAGATGATCGGCCTAGGCGCCGATCGTTCGACCACTTCTCTGACGGAGTCGAGGAACGTCTCGAACTCGGCCAGTGACCGGTTGGGAGAAAAGTACGTTCCCACTACGGCATACCCACCCCATTCCACCGCCACAACTCCCGGGCCTCGTGCAATAGGCAAGAGAGGCAGACTAGTGTTTGGCCCCACAAGGACTGCTACCAAGCCGTTGATGTCCCCCACCCAGTTTGGTTGATCAGGGACAAAATACGGCTCACATGCTACCGCTATATCAATCTGCCATTGCGCCATGGACTGCAGAAGGAGATCTTGTGCTCCTGCGCAATGGTTCAAGTTCGCCTGTAGGAAGCTGCTGTGTTGGGACAAATTCATTCCGACATTTTGTTAGCCTCTTCCTCTTGTCGGCCGACTATGCGACTTCCCTCCCCGTTCACGGTGGCTTGGGTCCTTGGGGCCACTTTCCCTGGCACGCTTGGGGCGCGGCAGCTCCTACCACCCATGTGATGATCGGAGGGTTTGCCCGCATCGGCGCACAGGGCGCAACGAAGCACCCCGTCGCAGTCCGCCGCTTTGTGATCCTCCTTGCCACACCGGAAGCACAGGTTGTCCCGGCATGTATCGGATGGGCACGTGGCTCGAGTATGTCCAGGCCCCATGCACTTAAAACAGCGCAGAGGACGCTGTTCTAGGGCCTCAACCCGCGCAGAGCTCCAGCCTACCAGTAGTCTGCCTTGCTTCAAAAGAACGGCGGCTGCTGTGATGGGGCACTCCACAATTACTGACCCCGATGCTCTTAGTCCCCATTTGATATTAAGGACCTTAATTTGGCTCTCAAGGCAGCTCCCTGCTCTAGCGATGGCCGTTGCCACCTTTTCAGGGGTGACCGACTCGTCCAATCCCGTGATGCGTACATCAGCATGCTTTACGGGCCGCCTAACTTTGGCAAGTCCATCTAAGGCTACGCGGAGACTTTCAGCCAACTTGTCTGCGGCTTCGACCTTTCCTTCTCCGCGTATTTCAAGCAGTCGGGCTCCGGTCGCTGAGGCGCGTATTGTAAGCGCTCCCGGGCTAATGCCTACCTCGCCGAGGTTAACCCTCTCGTCCGCTGCCGTAATTATTGAGGCATATGTAACGCCCCGTTTTTCCGCCTCTGGGTCAAGGCTGATAACTACAGCCGCCGATCTTGGAGGAGACAATTTAGGCTTAGTTGGAGCCTTAGCCTTCGGTGGCAAAATTGGTGTCGGCTCCGGGGGCCTTGTAACCATGGTTGTCGTCGCTGTGGGGGACTTATTTTTGGTCTTCTTCTTTTTACCTCCACGCCCTGCTACGTTCCATACTCCCTCCGTATCTGCTTCTGGGACTGATGAATGTTCTGGTAATTGTTCGTCCATTTGCCTGGCTGATGCAGGAGGGACATTGCCCTTTTTAGGCTTGGCCGCAGCTTTTGCCGTGGGTTTTCCGGCCTTCTCCTGGACTATCCTATGCGAAGGGTTTTCAGAAGGACCCTGTGGAGCTTGTGCAGCAGCAGCCCTTGGGACCACCGCGGCCTTCGGGGCTTCCACATTTGGAGCCGTCCCCGTCTTTTTCTTATCGGTTGCCAGCGTAGGGCGACAGACTGGGGCCGGCAACAGACGGTCTTCAATTACCGCAAATCGTGCATCCAGCATGTTACCCATTGTTATGGTCAGAGCACGCTGAAGTTCCTCTGTGTCAAATGCTGGTTGAACCGGCGGCACTGGCGCGCGGGCTGCCGAGAGCTCGGTCCTTATCTCAGAGAACTCTCGCCGATGGGCTTTGAGCTCGGTTCGCAAGTTGTCCACCTCCTTCCGAAGCCGGCCATTATCGAGGCGAAGACGCCTCACCTCTTCCTCTTCAGTACGGGAGGTCAGAATTTCTACCACCGTCATGAGACCTTTGGCGTTATCCCTGAGCCGCTTTACGTACGGCCCCTGCAGGTGTCCAGATTTTTTAGCCACTTCCAGAATGGAGGTGACTTTCCCCCCAGCAAAAACCCGCAGTTCTTCAGGGGAAAGTGTCTCCGGGTCCCTCTCACTGTCTACTCTGTCCTCCATTTCCTCAGGATCGTCAGCTGGCATAGCCGGACCCACCACTTTCCGAAAGGCCCGGGCCCGGAGAACTCGGTCGAATTCGGCCGCTCTATCCACTGCCGCATATTGGTCGCCCTCAGCCCGCGGGGCTATACCGTTGCGGTTGTCTGACTCTTCGAGATGCTCCTCCTCTGTAGGGCTTCGTTCCCTCGTCTTCGAAATAGTCGGGAGACGGTTCTCTTTCTTTTTCCTCTGGGCTCGGATTTTTGTGAGTCCCGCATACACGCCCAAGGACCTTCCTCTCCGCGCCGTGCTCACTTTAGGCGCGTTTTCGGGCTTTGAATCGTCTAGCCGATCCACGTGCCCACGTTTTGCAGCTGACATCTTTAACCCACGCGAAATTATTTCAGAGGGGTCCGACCGCATGCCCGACCCTGTCGGCTCCTCTGTCGGCCCCGTCGGGCCCGGGAGCCGAGAGAGTTCCAAGTCCGTTACCACGCCTAGGTCATTGGTTTCGGTGCGCACCGTCGGGGTGCCCACCTCCGCCGCCAGATTATCAGTCACCAGTTCATCGCTATGTTCGTTGTACAGAGCCATCGTTTGTTTTTGATTATTATGTTGATTTTCCATTTAGTTCCCACGAGTATGGGGGAAAAAGTGGTCCGTCCAGGCAGTGCCCCCTGTACCTGGATAACCCTATTTACACTGTGAGGTCGGGCGGTATCACAGGTCTTACAAACTATTTGTTTTTTATTGAGGTTGGCTCCTCTTGGCCCGGCCGGCTAAGGCAAGGCCCTCGGTCCCATCCGAAGCCGCGAGACGTGATCCACGACACCTCTTCATTTGGGATAACGAGTTTGAGGACGGTGACCGAAGTCTGTCCGCCCAGTCTCGGAACTGAGACCGTACGAACCCTCCCTCCACCCCTCTGGCCTGTAGCCGCCTACTGAACCCACTGGCGTAGGCTCCCCTGCCCTCACACTGGCCCGCTCATCTCCAACGCGCATCTACCTTTACGCAGCTGGGCGCCCTCCTGTGCTGCTCTTGGTCTGGCTCCTCCCCCCTCGCCTGCCCGGTATGGGTGACCCTATCCGGTATAGCCTTGGGGATCTTAGGAACACGCAAGCCCCCCCACCACGACAAGGTGGCAGCACCTCAGGGGGGAAGACTTGGACACCTACCCGTTCCTCCGCGACTTCCCTTTAGGCTACCGGCTCGCTGCTTCTGCCTCCTCTCCTCGCCTTATGGTAACCCACCTCCCCCTCTCTCTCCTACCCCCAAAAGTTCTAGAAGTGGCGAAGGTGGTGTTCGTAGCAAGAGACCCTCGGGATGTGGCTGTGTCCTGGTACCATTTGCTGAGGTTGTATCGCTGTTTCGACTATGTGGGGGATTTTAAGCAGTTTTGGCAGCTGTTTATGGAAGATTCAAGTGAGTTGGTCTTTGAACTGGGGTGAGATTAACACAGGGTAAAGGAAAATAAGTGGTATTGGAATGAAGTGGTAATGGGCTTAGGAGCGTTTAGGTACACACGGTGACTTTTCTTTTTGCGGCGATTCAAACGCGCATTTCACGAAAGCGTTATTGTAGTGTGACATTCTGCAGTTCTTCTTTCTTCTTCATTTCTGCAGTGGACATAGTAGGTACAGTGCAAGCTACATCTAGTTTTTTTCATTATTGGTTGTTGTTGTTATTACTTGCACGTTTGCTTGTGCGCTGGGAGGGCGGGATTTAGGGTGTGTAATGATCGGTATAAAAACAAATAATATAATTTCATTGGGTATAACTTTGGTTTACTAATATAAATTATAAAATGATATTAGAATTTGAAACCAAATCTTTTTTATTTTCTATTTGACATTAACGACTTAATCAAAAACAATAGTACTAATCATAAAAAAGGAATAAAAAACATACAAAAACAAGGTTCTATATGCACAGTCGTGCACATCCTCCCCCTTTTTACAAAAGAACAACTTTTTTTAAGGGGCGACGTAACGTCCCTGCGGCCGTCCTTATGTCGACCACTCTAAGCACTCCATATCGGCCTGGAAATGTACGCGAAACTACGCCTCGTGGCCACGTGCCTCTCGGTAGGTCTCCATCAGCAATGAGTATAGGGTCTCCGATCGAAATGGTTGGAGTCGGGAGGCCTCTGACACGGTGCGGGGCAAGGGTTGGCAAGTATTCAATAACCCAGCGGCGCCAGAAATGATCTGCAAGCCTCAGAGCTTTGCGCCATCCGCTCCTGCTGCAGAGGTCTGAGTCCGTGAGCTGGGCGGGTATCGGGCGACCCAGCAGTAGGTGACATGGTGTAAGGGCCTCGGGGTCAGCAGCGTCGGGCGACACGTGTGTGAGGGGACGTGCGTTTACGGGTGCTTCTGCTTCGGCCAAGAGTGTGGCAAGCACTTCGTCGGTTGGAGCTCTTTCTCGGAGAGTGACCTTTAGAGCCGATTTGACACTTTTTACTAAGCGCTCCCAAGCCCCTCCCATGAAAGGTGCGGAGGGGGGAATGAAAATCCATTCAATTTCTTTGTTAGTGGCATAATCAGCGACGGCTTCATCATAAAGTGCGCGTAACTGTCTGTTTGCACCGACGTAGGCAGGGCGTTATCGGAGTATATCTGGCTTGGTGTCCCTCTTTTGGCGATAAACCGACGAAGGCACATAATAGCAGCATCGGCAGACAAGCTGTGAACCACTTCAAGGTGTAATGCCTGCGATGTCAGGCAAGTTAATAACGCCACCTACCTCTTCTCTCGTCGAAGGCGCGATGATGGTGTGCGAGTCGGGCTCTTGGTAAATCTCCCATAAGAGGCTTTAGCGGTCGTCTACGCACCAACTTGCATAGCTGACATTTATGTACAACTGATCTGACGGCGTTCCTTAACCCTATTATCCAATATTGCTGTCGGAGTTCATTTATCACAGTTTCGGCGTAGGCGTGGGCACACTTCTTGTGATAATGGCTGATTAGCAGGCGTACGGCAGGGTCCTTTCCGTCGAGCAGAATAGGGCAGACAGTTTGAGTAGGAACGTCTTCAACAGCAGCTGTGCGCCCTTTCAGATACAGCAAACCATCGTTGTTTATAGCTGGTGACAATTTCGCCAGGCGACTTTTCGGCGATATGGGCTGGCCACGTAGTAAGCATCGCAGTTCATCGTTGAAAGTGTTCTTTTGAATATGTCGTAATATATGGGTTTCTGCCAATTCTAAAGCTTGAACATTGATTGGCCGCAGGGTAGTCTGAGATGTGACCGCCGTAGGGTTATTTTGGGGGAGGATAAAGTTCCCAGAATTTCCCTTGACCCTTGTAATGCATGCAGCAATGAACTGATGAGCTCTAGCAGTTGCCCTTACTAATTTTAACGAAGAACTAAAATGTGTCGGATCTGCAACTACAGCTACGGGCAAGTCCTTTACTTCATTGTAGTGGCAAGCGAAATTCCTAAGTGATATAGTCGAACATGATTTTAAGCGTGCGGGTGATAACTTGATGGTGCGTTCTGAAGGTTTTAACTCTATTTGATCGAGTGGTCCAATGGTGCCGCTATTTGCTGGATTAGAAGGCCAATTACTTGGATCAGTGAGCAAAAATCCTGGGCCAGAAATCCAGCGTGACTCTACACTAAATGTACTAGGTTTAATACGCGTAGCGTTGTCAGCAACGTTAAGATCCGTGGGAACCCAGCGCCATTCGGCCACAGAGCTGTTTTCCAAAATGTCACCTTCTCGATTTGCCACAAAAGGCCTATATTTCCGAGCGTCACTTCGCAACCAACCCAATACAGACATCGAATCGGTCCAAAAGTAACGTCGACTGGGTTTAGCGCGGTGAGACTCGCAAATAAATGTGGCAAAGCGAGTGGCTATCAAACTGCCTTGAAGTTCTAACCTTGAAATAGACGCCGGTTTTAACGGTGCTACGCGTATTTTGCTGGCAATAAGTGCTAACCTAACTTGGTCCATGTAGGTATCACTTTTAATAACCTCCACGGTCTCGGGGAACTCTTCTCTAAACTCTGAGGCGTTTAGGTTGGTGACATAAATTGCAGTCGAGGGACTTGAACAGGCACCAAAAATCATTGAGCTCATGCGAAAAGTCTTAATAGGGCCGGAAGGATCGTCGCGCCACAAGAATCGTTGGGCGTCCCTGTCTTGATGTCTAATTTTTACTTGTGGAAACATTTCCTTAATATCAGCTGATAGGACGATCCGTCCTTCCCTAAAACGCATCAAAATACTGAGCTGGTTTTGTAAAAGATCAGGCTCTGTAAGTAACATTGAATTCAGAGACATTCCCCCGGACCGCGCAGTTGCGTCACGAACAACGCGAAGTTTTGCGGGTTTATTGGGATTTATCACCCCAAAATGTGGTAAATACCAACATATACCCGAAGGCTCCCCCCCGGTACATTCTTCAGCGTAGCATTTATCCAATGTGTCCTGAATATTTTTTCGGTACCTCTCAGCATAGTCGGGTTCCCTTGACATCTTTTTTTCCAAACTTTTGAACCTCGACAATGCTAAAGGGTAACTTTCAGGCGCGCTTAGTTGGTCTGCTTTCCAAAGTAAACCTACTTCAAAACGCCCGGAAGGAAGTCGACGAGCGGTGCGATCTAAAATTTCTAGCGCGCGTTGATCATCGGTGCTACGTGCCTCGTGCTTGGTGATTCCGATGGCATCTAATTTGTATTGAGCTTTGATAAGCTCTTCGAGCTCAGACCTAGGATTTTCATTCTCAATTGAAACGGCGTGATATAAAGAGTCAATTGGCTCAGTTCTACTACTGGCGAATCCAAAAAGAACCCAACCTAACCCCGTTTGAATTGCAACAGGTTGCGACTTTGTGCCTTTCCTGATGGCGATCGCAACCGACAAATGCCAATTATCAATCCCTATTATTAACGTAGGAATAGCATCATCGTAACACAATTCAGCACATACGTCTGTTAGGTACGGATATTGCCGCAAATCATCTGACTTGACTGACTGCTTGCATGCTAGCCCTAAGTTTTTAATCGACCGAGCTCTATGTACTGAAAATGTTTGACTAGTGTGTCGGCCTTTTATCTCGAAATCAACATATTGAACTGAAGTGTCTCGATGTAAACCACCTACACAATCAAGCTGAATTTGCCCCTCAGGACCTCGTACGCCTATACGAGAGCAGATGTCAGAATCTATAAATGATGACGTCGACCCGTCATCCAAGAGAGCAAACGTGTCAACACTTCCTGCCGGCCCGAAGACTGTAACGGCAACTATCTTCAGGAGAGGCCGAGATGTAGGGTTTACGTTGATTGGACTAAGAGCACTTGGGTTAGCGGTTGTGTGAGCAGTAACGTCCCTTCCAGGATTTGTGTCGCTTGAGCCAGTTGCGTTTGACATTAATGAAGGTGTGGCTAGTGCGCAATTCGCGTGTTCATTTTTGCGATCAGATGTTATGGGAAGGAAGTTCGGATTGTGTAACAAAGTGTGATGTTTGCGATGACAATCATCTATTTCGCACTTATTTTTATTTTTGTTGCACAACCTAAATCTATGCGGACCTCTTTGTAAACATCGATAACATATTTTATTTTCTTTAATGAAACTCCACCTATCATCAACTGTCATTGCCTTGAAGGTGTCACATAATGACAAGTCATGACTTTGTTTACAAAGTGTACACCCAATGCTTTGAAATTTTTTCATGTTTTTAGATGTATTACCTGTATCAGAATACTTACATGGCCCTGGTTCTGATTCCGATGTAGCGTGCGTGCGTTCTCGCTGCACGTGCGAGACATCGGCCGGCGAATCGAACTTTATGTGTAGATCCACTTCTCGCGACAAAAATTGGGATAATAACTCTACTTTTGCGCTGCTAGACGGCGCCGCGGCGGAAGCCTGTGCTGCGGCGTAGTCTAGCCATCGTGTGCGTAGGAGCGGATGAAGCTTGTTGATAAGTGCGCTAAATAATTCCGGTGAACGTAAATAATCAGTTTCGTTCAACAGCTTGACTACTTCAACGCAGTTACGCACACGAGCGGCAAACGTTGCTAGTTCTTTTAGATCGCCGGTGATTCTGGGTAGGGCGCGGATCGCCGCAACTTCCTGCAATACTATCTGCTCTGGCCGTCCAAAACGCCTGTCCAACTCTGTTATTATGACGTCGGGTTCTGGCGTTGTTGCGAGAAGCATGCAGACTGCATCACGCGCGACCCCTGTTAAGGCTGCACTCAACCGAGCTACATTCTCTGCTGCAGAGAATGATTTTTTCGAGTCCAAATATGACCTTTTAAAAACAAGCCAGTCCATAGGGGACTTGCCGTCATAGGTCGGAAGGTTTATTTTATATTTATTGCGTTTACTAGGTTCGACTTTGTTTACCAAACTTTGAAATGTGTTTACTAATCGAGACACGTTATCCACACCATTATGACAGCAGAAATTGACCGGAGTGGTACATTCGGTGGCCTCGTAGATGTCTCGGCAATTATTGGGCTGGGACGTCGTCGGCCGTTCCGTTGCTGATAACGATGGTAATATGTTCATCGTGTCATTCTTGTCGATGTTCAAGCTCGGTGAAGGAATCTGTAAATAGTTGGCCATGTTAGTAGAATCAGGCTGAGGTATAGTATTATTATTTAACTCACCTGTTCCCAAGCCGGCAGTTGGGTTGCCGAATTGGTTATAACCATAAGGCAACATGTTAAAGGTGTCATTGCAAATATTGGGCATGCCATCATGGCTGGCTGTAGATTGCACCCATTCTTTGACACTATTTCGCCTCCTACTACTAACGGAACCATGTTCACTAGACGTGTCAATAGCTGCGAGCTCAGCCTGGTATTCCAGCTTGGCCGTCCTCCGCTCGAGCTCTATTTTCCTGGCAGCAAACTCCAACTCCACTTGTGCGAGGTGACGGGCGTGCTGTGCCTCTGCTGCGAGTTTCCTCGCAGTAACCGTCGCCGAGGAGCGGCTCGTGCGCGATGTTGTCGAGCGTGCGTGTGAGGGGCCGGGACCGGGCGCGGCAGCGGCGGGATCAGTTTGGTGTTCCCGCGACGTCACTGCCTCGCTCTCACTGGGGCCTTGAGGTATTTGTACGTGCCTTGAAACATTACCTGAACGTTCCTGATTATCGGTAGCCGTTTGTATTAGTGTAGGCTGGCTACGTGTGACAACCATTTTGTAGGATTTATAATATGCACTGTATTACACTGGTTATACTTGTTATAATTAGAGAAGGACCATTATTTGGTTTACTAATATAAATTATAAAATGATATTAGAATTTGAAACCAAATCTTTTTTATTTTCTATTTGACATTAACGACTTAATCAAAAACAATAGTACTAATCATAAAAAAGGAATAAAAAACATACAAAAACAAGGTTCTATATGCACAGTCGTGCACAATAACCATTTTTGATATAATTTCAAAGCGTAGAATCATTCATAGTATATAATAAACGTTTGGTATAATATCAAAATATATATTTTTATTTAGTATAACTATCATTCGGTATAACGCTTATTTCCTATAACCATCATAGAGTATAATTCTTATTTGATATACATCTCATATTGTATAATGATCAAGCGGTATAATTTTTATGTGCAAATTGCGTTTTACGTTAGCTAACCTACTATTTTTCCGTTCTAACCTAACGTAAACCTAACCCAACCGCCAGCGTGTCGACGTCACCCCGCTTCGCGGGGTGCCTATTTCCGCTCTAAGGGACACAAGTGAACCCTAACCTAACCCACCAATAGTACAATTATTGCGAGTGTTGGTTTTTTTTACTGCGGGGGCCTTCGCCCCCCGAGCCCCCCTTTTTCTGGCTACCCTGGCTTGATTGTATCAACTGTACATTAGACGGAATGAGCATTATATTCAATGTTCAATATAGCAAATATGCATTATACTTAATGTATGTTATACTAAATATTATTATATCAAATGATCGTTATATAAAATGATAATTATACCATATGAAAATATATTAAGTGTTGTTATACAACTCGAGAATTATATCAGATGAGCGTTATTGCGAGTAATATTATATCAAAAATATTTATAGCCATCGTTACGCACCCCGGGATTTACTTAACTGCATGCAAAAATATGCAAATAATAAGTATGTGCACCTCTTCATCGTTAATAGGATCTGCACGTTCTTTAGCGGAATAGTAAAATAATATAGGTAGGTACTTATTGTTCTATTTCCTATTGACTAATTCATGAAATTTTGCAAGACCAGCTGTCTTTCATTCAAAGAATTATTCCGAAAACTGAATTTGTTTTGTAAGTAAATGTTTTAGGTATGGACTCCGTAAAACATCGCAAATGTAGAATTGCTTTTTCTTTTTCTAGTTCTGTTCACGCCATTTTTCCCGAGATTAAAGGAGACTTGGGCACAGCACAATCATCCCAATATGCTGTTCCTGTTCTACGAGGACATGATAAAGGTGATCATACTTAGTATTAGTTTGAAATCGACTCTACATATACTTGTACTTCATGATCCGCTAGACACAAAGGTTACTTTAGCACCTTACTTATCTTAGCAAGCGCATTAAATGCAAGATGTCGGTACAATAATCAAGTCACCTAGGAAACTCTGGAAGGGAGACATAAACCACTAATCTACAAATATTAAGAAATCTATGTTAATATGCCTTTTCACCAGGATATACCCGGCACCTTGGAGAAAATATCATCCTTTTGCGGCAAGCAATACTGTCGTGAGGAACTCATGGCTCTTGGCGCCCACCTCGCCATAGACAAGTTCAGGCAGAACCAATCGGTTCAGTCTGTGCTTGAAACCATGCCAGGGATGAAGAATGAAGGCGGGGAGTCGTTTATTAGGAAAGGTATGTTTTGCGTCAGTTGATTTTCTACTCAGGGCGTCCGATTAATAAAGCCTGAATCACACTGGTGGCGCGGCGTGCGTGGCAGGCCGCTCCAGAGCTATAACAACGAACTTCGAAGTTCGGATATCTCCATCTCTATCGCACTTAGTTTACTCGATACTCGAGTGACAGGGATGCATGTATACAAACTTCTAGTTTCGATTTTCGTGGTAGCTTGAATAAGCAAGTACCTACGGCAGAGAGGGTGATACACAAACGGAATTCGTCTTTGTTTCGCGGTGGGGTCTCAGTCGTAAAGGTCGCGGAGCTCTGTGGGCGCAGAGCGAGAAGGATGCCAGAATCTTAACTAGAAGAAAAGATATACCGAACAGGATAGTACCAAAACTGAACATTATAAAACATGCTACTCGTTATCAAGCTGTGTCGCTGTTTAATAGGCTACCAATTCAGTTCAAAACAATGGGGCTGGCAACTGTCAAACTGACAGCACCAATAATGGTCCCTAAAAAAGCTAAATATGTATGGCGGGAAGTAGTTTTTATTTATTTTTGCGAAAATGACTAAATGTTTCGTCCCGAATTGCTGTGAAGTGGGAATCCACCGTTTTCCGAAAAAGGCTAAAAATAAAAGTCTATGGATTAAAGCTATGGGGAAGATTTTTGCCTAAGAACTGTATATGGTTTCCATACAAGTTAAGAACCATCGATCCTCTGTGTCTCTCTCTCATCGTATGGAATCTATAAGAGCGCCATCTACAATTAGCTTTCACCGGCCAACCCCATTGATAACAGACACATTTTCAACGCAAGATTGAAAGAGTTTCTACTCGAAAAATGTTATTACTCGGTGACTGATTTTATGAAGGATAGTTTGAAATTAATATTTTGTGTTTATTTATGCATGGCGTTATGACATTTAATGTTTTCTATTGTTATTATTATATTTTGTTGAATTGGATTATGTATTAAGTTGTTGTCGACATTGTAAATGCTTTTTACCTGTGTATAATATCAATCTAAATAGTGTATCTATTTGTATATATTCTTAGGTTTAAGGCATGACATTCAAACACAATGTAATTTGTTACTGAATAAATAAATACAAAATACAAAAATACTTGCTTATTCAAGCTACCACGAAAATCGAAACTCGAAGTTCGTCATCATGCATCCCTGCCACTCGAGTATCGATGGAGTAATCTAAGTGCAATAGAGATGGAGATATCCGAACTTCGAATTTCGAAGTTCGTGGTTATTATGTTCGTGGAGATACACGAACGAACTTAGCTTTCGTTTTACAGCTTTGACTTGTGTTGCTAGTTCAGCCTTGTAAAATTTTACCTTGTAGCTTGGTGATATAGGCCCCTGATAATTGCAGTCTATATAATGATATATAGACTGACAGAGATGAAGATATAGTGAGAACGAGACAGCAATATATTATATGTTAAAAAGATATACTAAAAATACATACCTACCTAAGAGAACATTTTTAAAGCGTTTTTATTATTAATTGAATTGTTACAGGCAAATCAGGAGGATGGAGAGCCCACTTCGATGAAGACATGCAGCAGCAAGCTGAAAATTGGATACACCGCAACCTAGCCGGAACAGACATAAGCTTTCCATAAGTAATATCAACTGCAAGGTGCAAGACCTAAGTACATTATTTATACGTTTTATGAATATGACCGACAGACCGATAGTGCTTAGAGAATAAAATGTAAATAGAGTCATTTGTGTTTTATTTAAGGGCAAAGATTTTTACCCGACTGCGCAACGCAAGGGGGGGGGGGGGTAATGTGTTTACCTGTCTATGTATGTATGTATGTAGGTATTTTTGTTCCTTTGTGGCATTCTAGAGATCAAACGCGTGGGCATACCCACACTTAATTTGTTTTAATCTTGAATCCAGGTGTGAGTGACACTCACTGAACTGAAGAGAGTATAGGAGACGTTACACGAGCGAAATCGGCAGGACTACCAAGCAAGGTCACAGAAAATCTAGTATGGAGTGACTTTGATTTTGTTGGAAACCACGCTCCCGACACGTAGGTATCCACACGTGTCCAATCACGCGGAATACCTAATAATCATTTTTTGTCTTTTCTTTCGATTGGCATCATAAAAATACGGGTGTTTTTATTTCACATTTAAGTTGGTTCGATCCCAGACGAAGCAAGTAATTTTTAGAAAATCTTTGAATGCAGTATTAATATATTTTCTCTATGGTATTACTAACTTTTAAAATAACATAGTCTTCTTTCAGTAAAATATCCTATCGACGATATTTAAGGCACTTTCCCTTTATATCGCATAATCTTGGGACGCCCTGTATAAATGAGGTGTCGTTGAATTATTTATGAATAGGAAATGACGTTGGAATATTTGAAAAATGCAGTTGGGGTTTTTGAAAAATCTTTTGATTTTATGGTCGCTCTACCCTTGGCGGTGTTTGCCCAAATATTCGTGTTGCATCTTTTTCCTTCTTACGGCAAATGAAAGAGAGGCAACGACGCAACGCGAACACGAACCCCCAAGCGACCATTATGCCTGGTTTACACTATGCCACTTACACTGCCCTTCACGCTGCCTGCGAAATATTTGTGTTGGGCCTCGGGCAGTGGAGGACGACAGACGTCGCAGCTAAATTTAGATTATTGTGGAATGGAGGACGCCTTACTCATACCTTCGGCGCTTTGCCTTCTGAGTTTGTTCAACTATTTTAATGTTATGAAAAGTATTCGACGGCGAAAACGCCGTCGTCGTACTAGGAGATGGTGGATCATTGGGGTCGCAGTGTTTCTGGCGGGGGCCGGGGCACTCACCTAAAAACCCCAGGGAAGGCGACCATCATCATCCTAGGACGAGCCAAATGTGGCGAGGCGCGAGGAGAGCTCCAGTGCGTTCAGTATGAGATCCTGGAGTCCTCCGCATGAGAGCGCAGATGCCGGCCGCCGTGGAGTTTTTAGTGGATAGAAATACCACATAACCCAGTTATCCCACGATGATTGGGTACCTGCCTAGCTAGCACACTAGGTTTTATGTCGGCGAAAATGTACTGAAACGTCACGTAAAACGCGACATAAAGCCTAGTGTGCTAGCCCCCCTGGTACGCAGGTTTCCTCCACGATAAAAAAAAAAAAAAAAAAGGAGATGGTGGATGCTGAAAGTGTTTCATCATTACTCCATTGAAACGGCATGATCACATTTGTGCACTAGCTAGCACAACTACACAAACGTTGTTAACGCGGCGAGACGGTTGACTTCGGAGTGAGTTTGACGACAGTATGTAAACACTTGCTCGCGCTGCCGCTGCCAGTCCTTTGACTTCCGCCACAAAAACCGCCAAAAAAGGGAGCGTAGGGCAGTGGCAGCGGAATGAGCAACTCGCGCTGCCCACTTCTCTGCCCACTTCCCTGCTCACTTCGGCCTTGTGTAAACAAGGCATTGTGTAAACAAGACATTGTGTAAACAAGGCATTATTTAATGATTTGCGTGGAATGGAACGCAACGATGCTCAACGTGTATTTTTCTTCCCAAAACGTTAATTACACAAAAAAACAATTAAAATAAAAACTGAAAACAATACATTTATTTTATGTATATATGATAATAATAATTTGAATATAGGGCTTTCTTTCGTAAAATAATTATTACTTAGCATCTGCATTACTTTTCCCCATACATGCACACTATTTCGGAATCTTTTGTTTTATTTAACAATATAGACCAAGAAAGACGTGCAAGTGAAAAAAGGACTTACCAAATTCGTGAGCAAAATCTTAATACATTTCGCGGCATGAATTTTTTAGCTTTTAGTAACTAGAAAAAAACGCAAGTTTTTGGTAATTATTTAAGCGTTTTGGCCGGAAAAATACACTCGCTGTCAAACCGGCAAAACAAAACGCGGCCCGCCCGTCATCTTTCTTTCCTCTTGACATTTGGTTCAAGAAGAACGTATACCATTACGGCTTAACACGTTTCGTGTCTTTACGACTTAAAAGTAAGTGTTTTAATCAAAATAATAGTGCTAATAGTATTTTAAGTGAGTGCGCCAAAGGTGAAAATGGTTAATTGTTGAAATATCGTGCAATTTTGTCGGATGAATTACGATTTTTCATGTGCGCGCAGTGCTCGGCAACCGAACCTACGTTTTGTGTTAAATTCTACCTGTTTGTTGCTGAAACTGATATTAGCATTATTATGCTACTATCAGTTCAGCTGCTACCAAATTTTTGTATATACGTAAATCTCACGTATCAAAATGTATGATTTTGTTAACTTTTGGTTCACATAACCTCCAAAGTTGTCATGTTGTTAACCGGACAAATCCATGTCGTCCTGGTGAATGATCGTTTCTCCATATTTATACTGAGCTACCTTTATCCTCTTTGATTAAAATTTATTTGTTTACTTGAAAGTATTTCGATCTGGATTCTGGAGGCTCCAGACCTGACCATCAAATACAAAGATCAAGTATTTGTGTCTCTAGTCAATTGACCTCATGGCATATTCTGTTAATTATGTGCTCGTGGTCTTCAAGTTCACACTTGGGATACGTGGGAATTTTGGCGCCATTTCAAAGTGTTGTACTTTCAATGTGCGTGAAGAAATAGCTCTGGCAGTGGCTTTTAAAATTGAGTGTGTAGCGCGTAAGGCATCAGTTTCATGATATTTTTTGGCATAGTTTAACCACATACAATATGTCACTACAGGCAGGGGCCCTAGCACACTAGGTTTTATGTGACGTTTCAGTACATTTTCGCCGACATAAAACCTAGTGTGCTCAGGCATCAGATGATATACTGTATGATATGGTTAAACTATTGATATTTAAAGACAACACACACAATGCTGAGACAATTAGAATACATGCTCGTTTGTTACTACCAGGTAGCATAATAGTACATCCAACTTCATAGTCTTTTCACTCTTGGCAGTGGTTGTGGTTGCCATGTCGGTTTGAATAGTGGCAAGCTTGACCAAACAATATACTAATGTTCAAGACATTATAATATTATTGGTATAAAAAAACATCTTTATTGACAACTGATAAACTGGTATCCTTTGCCTGAGAACACAAAAATGTTGTGCCATGGTAAGTATGTACTTTCAAACAAATTTCATAAAACCACACCACTTCCAGAATGCGTTACGTGGCCGCGTATCTACTCGCCGAGCTGGGCGGCAAGGCTTCCCCGGCAGCATCTGACCTGGAGAAGATCCTGAGCTCGGTGGGCATTGAGGCTGATGCGGAGAAGCTGAAGAAGGTCATTGCTGAGCTCGCCGGCAAGAGCCTGGAGGAGCTGATCGCTGCTGGTGAGTTATTTCTTTGTACCCTATTGTTATAAAATATTTCATAGGTTCTTTAAATAATGCATAACCACCCTATGGCATAGTCTGATGTTTTGACCAAATATTTAGATTTTCAGTATGAATTAAAAAAAACCGCATATTTATATTGCCAGGGCCAGGAATCACTTATGTATTTGCCATCTTAAGCTTGTGACGCCCACCATATAACCATTTTGTTAGGGTACTTTGAAGCATATTGCTTACAAAACAGAGTTGAAAGTATTTTGCTCAATAATTAAATTAAAACAGAAGAATGAGAATTCCTTCGTATTCTAGTTTACATTCAGTTGCACATTGCAAGTGGATAACTGAATATTTTGATAAACAGAAAGTTAATTAAAGATGCATAAGCTTATAGTTTGTATATCAGAACTGTGATCGTGATGATTGAATCCTATACCATCTTTCGACTGAACAACCATGCTGTTCACAACTCTACTGACGCAACTGTTTCTGAACTCCTCCGTAATTGTGCCCGTTCAACACTAAACTTTTGTGTGTGTGTGTGTGTCAGGCCGCGAGAAGCTATCGTCGATGCCGTCGGGCGCCGCCGCGCCGGCCGCCGCAGCGGCAGCCCCTGCTGCTGCCGCGGAGGAGAAAAAAGGTAATGATTGTTTAACATTTCAAAAACAAGAGGGTCGCAGCTCAAGCTGTTACTTAGAGCAACACGGCCTTCCTAGTGGAAGGAAGTCGCCTTAGCTAATAACTATTACAGTCAAATCATTCTGTCATTTCTTGTGGGGTTGGGGGGGAAATTGCTGTAATTATGACACTAATACATCAAAAATTACACAATACAACTTGCACACCTTCATCAATTTTTGTGTACGAACCATGCCCACTTAGGCTTGTGCTTTGACAAAGGGGAAATGGTGCGAATGCCTATGATGCTCGAAGAGCTGTTAGCCTGATAATAAAATGAAAAAAAGCCTTATAATAGGAATTTTTATTTGACAATGACTTGGGTAAAAGGTCTAACAAATTTTAAATAACTGAACCTGTATAGCCTGAACACAAGGCCTGCGGGCCTAAGATGGTTGAAGTTTTATCACTTGCCATTGTGGATAAGACATACTTCACACTCGCATACTTGTCAGAACGTGATGGATAACTTATCCACAGTGATAGTGATAAAATGTCAACCATGCTACGCCTTCTGTCAAAAATTTTGTTCACCTTGGTGAACATTCAACTTTTGTTATGAGACATGCTAGGAAACCTTTATGATGACTTCAAACCTAACCATCTTTCGACTGAAGAACATTGCTGTTACAATCACAACTGATGCATTTTCTCCACTGCAGCGTTCCACGTGTCTTGTGTCTAGCTCTAACCCACGCATTTTAATTGCAGAAGTGAAGGAGACCAAGAAGGAGGAGTCGGAGTCTGAAGATGAGGACATGGGCTTCGGTCTCTTTGACTAAATGCATTTGAAGGTGAGTTATCCACATATTATGAAATTAAGATAGGGTCAATTGCCTGTTTTCGAATTTGAGTTAGGTATGTCAGAATGAATTAAATGACAAATGTACTTGATTGTAAAGCTAAAGACTGAGATAAGTCTGGCCAATTGAGTTGTCATAGGTACTGATTATTCTAGAAATGTTCACCCTACCATGCATAAATTCTTCAGGCCTAAAAAAACATAAAAAGCTTTCCCAATCAGCAAGGAGTAAAAGACAACAAGAGAAAACAATGGCTTTCCCAATATCATTAATCTTTTCTATGCTCTGTTGAAGCGTAAAATTGTCAACCACACGCCATGGTAACATGACGTTTAGAGCAGAGTTAAACCTTATCTCAATGCCACGTAGGTTGCTATAAACGGATTAATCCATCATTGGCGTTGAACCAGTGGTATGGATATATCCGCCTTTGGCATTGATCCAGCGGTGTAGATATATCCCGATCCGTCCATTGAAAAGGAACGTGGTTTTGGCAATGATTTTTACCAACCTGTGCCAAGGATGTAATTATCTTTTAAGCATTAGTGTTCTGCATTTAAGGTCGATATTTGTTTGTTTTCAGATGCCGCACGCGGTCGTTATTCCAAGTATGGTGTAAGCGTAACTTGACTGCAAGTATGTTTCTATGAAATATATCTTGCAAAAACCAACCTTCGTTTTATTCAACATTCTCCCGTGTTTCGTTTCTAATAATTATCCTCTAGCCCAGTGTTTTTCAACCTTTTTCATGGCGCGAGTACAGTGAGAAAATATTTCGCGATTCTGCGCGGTTCTTAGATTATATTTACTATTTTCAAATATGAAATCCCTACATGTTTTAACTTACAAAATTCAAGTGGCCGCGACCGACCCCCTTCAAGTAGGTTCGCGACCCCCCTGAGGGTTGATACCCACGGGTTGGAAAACACTACTCTAGCCGTCTTAAAAGCTCGGACAGTCAGCACCCTTCCGCGGCGCTTTATTTCCATACATGACCTGTTTGACCACGCTAGCGGTTTGTAGGGAGATATCGCGACGGTGCTGTCTGTCCGAGCTTTAAGTCCTACCCCTAACCCTTTGGACGCCAAGAACACCTAAACGCGTGTCATCGTGCCCGCCAAGAACGCTATAGGCGTTATGACGTCCGCTGTCAAAGCAAACTTCAGTCTTTCATACTATAGTTAGTTATAAGTGAAGTGGCAGCCTCAGGGGCCTTTGCCAAAGACAGTTTTGATTTGGTTGACGTCTGGTTTGACGTTTCGTTTAACATAATATAGGTAGCAAATACAAAAAAAAGGAAAAATTTCGGGAATCTGACCAGTGCAAGGTTTTATATAAGAAAACACCGAACAAAAAATGCAAGTAATTTTACTGTTAAGTTGCCAACATAAAATGAACTAACTACAATCTAATGTTATTAAGACTAATGAATTCACATAAAATGGTGATGAATGAAGTGAAAACTAAACGTAGTAAATGTAGTAATTTCATACTATAAGAATTGTATTTGCTCTTGATGTCAGCGTGACACGTGACAGTCTCTTGTTCTTTTGTCTTGCCAGAGAAAAGGTTAAAAAAGTATCCTCTTCAATGGAGTTAATACCATTATTATAAATTGGAATTTTTGTTGCTCGTTCCAATGTTACGTCTGCTGGGTCACACTTTAACCCTTTGAACGCCATGATTCACGTACTAAGGTGTCACTGACACGCCAACCTTTCCATAGGAGAGTGACTATGAACCTTATATGAAAGACTTGAATATGAAAGGTTGGTTTGACAGCGGACGTCATAACCGCTATATGGGTTCTTGGCGTGGTGGGCACGATGACACGACCACTATAGGTTCTTGGCGTTCAAAGGGTTAAAACTATTACTTTATAAGGTTTCAATCCACTAAACCCGTGTTTGTTGTTATATTGGTAAATCCATTCTATGGTGAGGCATATCTTTAGCAGGAGTCCTATTTATAGTATTTTTTCTAAGAAACTGTCACTTGTCTCCTGGCTAACTGGGACAGAACATAGAGGTAGAATAGATAGAGGGAGTCATCCACACATACACACATGAGTGACAAAGATGTATGCATAGGCAATACCGCAAGTGGGAACGAGATACAGTGTCTTATTTTCTGTCCCTCATCGCGTATACGGATTTTTTTGTTTGCCACCACACCTGTCAAAATTTGTACTGAAACCGACACCATGACGTCACCGATATAATACGACTAAATTATAAATGACATTAGACTTCAAGAATGTATTAGCTTCTGATACTTCTTAATTTAGTTTAGTATGGATAATTTACCATCGTCCCTTTGGGTATAAGCTAGGACGCCATCTATATATCCTCTATCTACGGGACAGAATAACAACAATAAAAATAATAAAATATTGATTGACCCTAATAACAAAACGCACTCTATCTCCTATTACAGTTGATTCAAATTTCATTGCCATTGCAATTTTCCTTGTCTGGTGGGTGAGAGGCTTTGTAATCGCAAGTACAGATTTTTGAGTCACGGACGCCTGTACTTAGTCACTCAAGAAAAATAAGTGGGTATGAGTAAAATACAAAACAAGGATAGGAATGAAACGAATTGCCTCTTTCACCTACTTATTTATAATATCACATCACAGCATCGAGTACCTCAAAGTATGGGCCTGGCCACATGTCCAGCTTCTCGGTAGTAAACGCGGGTTTTTGCGTTGCGGCCTTCACATTCGCGCGTGAACTCTTCCCTGGCTCTACATTCGCAGTGTTCACAATTGTTCGCGTTCGCAGGCTCTTTGACGCGGGCCAAATAGTGGCGAAAATATGCGAATCGGCGCCACATTCACGCATTAGCGCGCGAATGGAGACCTGGACGATGTAAGTAATGCATCCACTACCCGTCCGCAGATGCATCCGCGGACGTCGGCAAATGCATCCGCAGACGAATCTCCACCAACCGACCACACGTCTGTTGATCGTTCAGGTTCTAGTCTAATTCCTCTTAATCCTTTGATCCGTGCCACAAAAACCGACAACAAACGGATCGGTGGCGGCGCTACCACGAACTTCGAACTTCGTATCTCCGTCTCTGACGCTCGGGTACCATAAACCATAAGTGCGATAGAGACGAAGATATACGAAGTTCGAGATTCGAAGTTCGTGGTTATAGCTCAGATGCGTCTGCGGACGTCAAATACCTACCACAGATGACCAAATTACCCCATCTACATGTCCGCGGATGCATCCGGAGATGATGTCCGCGGATGCATCTGCGGACGTGTAGTGGAGGCATAAAACGCGCGACCATTTTACAGCGCCGCAACGCCGCGGTACCGAAACGACTCGTGTTGTGCGCCTATATCCTCCGGCACTACCACGAACTTCGTATGTCTCTGTCGCTCGAGTACCATAAACCATAAGTGTGATAGAAACGGAGATATACGAAGTTCGTGGTTATGGCTCTGTCCCTCTAGATTAGCTTGTAAAGGTTACACGGTAATTTTTAAAGTTATAATTGACCGTATATGTTTCGGTTGTCTCACTCTCACACAGGACGGCCCGCGAGAGTACTATTACTCATTCTGTGCCGCGAGCTTTGTCGTGAGGACAGAGACTCTAATATTAAAAAGACACGGATAGTCTTGGACACAGCTCGCGGGCCGTCCTGCACGGTTATCACAATTCACAAGACGGCGCGCGAGTTCTCTCGATTTTTCTCGCACTGTACATCTCTTTCTAAGTTTTCTAATAAGAGAGAGACGGATAGTGCGAGAAAAATCGAGAGTACTCGCGCGTCGTCTTGTGATAGCCGTGCAGTGATGGTCGTGGTGGAGTGAAGCCTGTACTGAGCGGGTAATCAAACAAAATCCCGTGTGAGTGCGAGTTTAGTTCCGTGCCTTACCGGGACGACCATAGTGTTGGCGACGTATCCCATACAAAAAGTGTTAGCCAAGTGAGTTAACCTCCATACATTTCTATATTATTTGTTTGGAAACTGTAGCCGGTGACGTCGCTATGGCCTCCCGATGAGGCACGGTACTTAGGGAGATGGTTTGTCAGACAAACGTCATAGCGAAAGAACAGTCTCTAAACCAATAGGTACAGTCAGTCGACGAAGCGGTCTATAGTCGAAAGGTTTAGGTACTTAACTAAATGTAAACAAACAAAAGGGCGAGCCCCAGCTGCATACATGTAACTTGGGACATGACGTTGTCAAACCCGCAAACGTCAAAGGCGTCGGTCCACTGTTACTCTTAACACTGTGGCGAAAGTGTGTTAGTCTATGTCGAGTTTCTTGAACGACCCCTCGACGCCCCCAAAGATGTCGGAGATGGTCTTCGGCCGGCCGGGCCGCCGCGCCTCCATCACGCGCCGTCGGTTCTCGCGTTCGAAGAAATCCTTGTTCAACCGCAGTCGTTCTTGCAGATCCGCTGGAAACAGTTGATAATAGAATACCTAGTACCTACAGTAGTTAAGTTTCTTATATATACCTACCTATTTTTTAGTAAATTAACGAATGGAAAGAGATTTATCAACTACTCCCGGATTATTCAGAATTTAAGAAACTATTGAGCGTTTTTGGCAATGTTGAGCCTGAGGCATCGATTGGCGTTCAAATCATATTCACATGTGCCCTAATACCGCACGTTTTCTGTAGATATCTTGTAAGCAGCAGCAGGGGGCAGCTTTTTTTTATACGACGACGGTGGCAAACAAGCCTAGCTACGGCCCGCCTAATGGTAAGCGGTTACCGAAGCCTATGGACGCCTGCAGCTTCAGCTGGGACTCGCATGCCCGTTGCCGACCCTTCAAAAAACCTGTACACTCCTTGAAGAATCCCATGCTGTAAATTACAGCATGGGCACCAAGTAATCTCTCGGTAAAACGGCAGGGAGAGAGTTCATTCTACAGCCGGAGCGTTCGAGAAAGATATTCCACTTTGTAGAACCGTACCGTGCGCGATCATTTAGGTTCCAAGGTGTGAGCAGAAACGCTCTGCCGGTGGTAGATTGTGACCGTGGGCATCATGTCTATGAACAATACTCGTGTCTTATCTAAGTGAGGACCCTCGGGTACACTTCGACCCAGTGGGATCTTTTGTGGCAATCGCCCCCTCCTTTATGCCTACTCCCAAGCTCGCTCCATCATTTCCACGAACCGGATGAACAATACTCACTGCTAGCTTTCATGACGGACATGAACTTCCCTCCCGCCTCCTCCGGTAGCCCTTCAACGGGCAGATGCTTCTCCAGCGAGCCGGAGCCCGCCTGGTGCACGAAGAGCACTTCCATCAGGGTCTTCTTCATGAAGGGCTTCATCAGCAGCATCACCTTGTCGATGAAGGCTGAGGCGTTTATGTAGTGGATGCCCGTTACTTTGACGAGCATGGCTTCCTGGGGACACATCATATTATATTTATTAACTAAGTATCAATAACATTAGATAAACTTATATTTATGATAATTCATCCCATAAGCAAGGCGCCAGCACGCACTATTCTAGCGATCTCCTTCCTGTTTTCTGCGTGCAGCACGGTTACCATAAGACGGTGCGCGAGCTCTCTCGTGGCGAGATATACTATCCATCTCTTTCTAATTAGAACACTTAGAATGAGACGGATAGTCTATCTCGACGCGAGAGAGCTGGCGCGCCATCTTGTGGTAGCTGTGCAGGGCACGTATATACTCTACGTAGGTCTCTACTTTACCACTTCATCTTTCCAGCGGTATTTAGGCCGACCAACCGGTCTTCGGCCGCCAGGCCGTCCTGCGAAGGCTCTCTTCCTTGCCTTAAATTCTCTCCAGGTGCCTGGAGGTAACAGATGAACTGTCTGTAGGTCCATCTTGGCGAGATGCTGGAGGCTGAACGTCTTCATGTCGAAGATTATCTGCAGCCCAGGCTCGTTTCCTACTTACATAGCTCCAGAAATATCCAGGCGACTCTTGAGACATTCTTACCAGGAGAAAACACAAGAACTTTTCCTGCTAGCTCCAGAAACTTCAAGGAAACTCTGGAGGCAGTATTACCTGGAGATAACAGAGGAACTGTTGCACAGTTTGCAGGTCCATCTTGGCCAGATGCTGCAGGCTGAACGTCTTCATGTCGAAGATTATCTGAAGCCCGGGCCACGTGCCTTCCTCCTCTTGCCACAGCTCGATCAACATAGATGCCACCCTGGAAACAGATTAGGTAGGTTCTGAATCAAACTTTAGGGCAACTGATCACCGCCCCCGAATTACTTCATGTGATTTGGTTTGGCCTGTGTGACATCTGGCTGTTGATATGATTTTACTTGCACCTGCAAACCTAATTTAAGTTGTATTTTAATCACATCTACACTGTGTCTTATCTTAATGTAGGTATGTGTAGTCTGACATTGATCGTCAATTTTGTGACGGCAGTTAAGTAAAGTCACTAGGTACAGCGTTAACTAATTAAAGGTTGAATGAATACTTCTTATCCCCATCTCATTTTTGCCTTTTGATATTGAGTGTGAGTGGCATGTGTACGATGGGCTGGGCTGGGGCTTTTATGTAGTGGCATACTTTTGAATCCGATTTACGGGAGGATGCTACTGGAAATGCCTTTAATAATTTCCAAGTTAACTAAATTTACTTACCTGAGTCCGTCAGTGAAGACATACTTCCTGGCGTCAGGGTCGATGACTGTGCAGTACACGAGCGCGGAGCCGTCGTGGGCCCGAGCCTGCAGCGGCAGTACCACACTGCCACAGGAAATTATGGTCAGAACAGTCTATAGTGTTTAACATTGTTAGTGCCAGGAGCCCAGTAGGCGCTCTGCTAGTAGGCCTTATTCTCTACTGAGTTCTACACGAGCGTAGCGGTACGGAATATTTGGCACTGCGTTAAGCCATGTATATAAGCCGTTAAGAATCGCCGACACTGGAGTTTAAAATATGACGCTTACGCCTGTACATTGCTAAACAACGGCTAATCGTGAGTTTGCGGGTGTTCCACCGCCCATAAATACGCCCAGCAGCAGATCTAAGATTCGGCTTAGGACGGTCTACCTCATCCTGACACCGTTCAGCTTGACGCCACTATACCTAGTCTTTACATAGTGGAGTGGGAGGGTCAAGCGTCCTGGCCCTCTCCTTCTTTTGCGCGGGTGTCCTGGCTAGCCAGGGCCGCTGGGGGGCGTCGTGGTGAAATGTTCGCGATCCCATGCCTCCCCCTTAACGGAAATACAGGTGACGCCGGGGTGTTTTTAGTGGGTATGCTCCTCTAGTCACCATCAGTCGGATGGCGGCAGGAGGAGAAAAAACCCCTCTAAATAGCCTTCCCCGGGCCGGGGGTATGCGTAAGGCAATTTCACACCGTCAAAAAAAAAAGCTATACCTAGTCACCGTCAGACGAACGTAGGTACTTCGTACTAGAATTTCTCTGACCTTCCTCGGCCGTCTGTCGCGCTCGGTTGTCTGGCGTAGGCTTATAGTAGACCTTGGTTTTACTTACGCTGCGGAGAGAGAGGCGTAGATCTTCTCCGTGACCAGGCGGTCCTTGAAGAGGTTCTCGAAGAGGGTCTTCAGAGTGAAGTGCAGGTCCAGCACCTGCTTGGACACCTCGGAGCTACAGCCGCAGCAGTGGAACACCAGCACTAGGTCCAGGTCTGGCGAATAAAGGAGGCAGGTGTGTGAGTTGATCGCCTAAAGGACAGTGCAAACGATGCAATTTGTTACAACAACACTATGGTTGGAATCATCATCAGCCACCGTGCATCTACTGCTGAACGTACATAGGTCATGTTGCGCCATAGCACTTATTCGATATTGAGCTTTCCCCCATCCAGCCACTGCCAGCAATCCTCTTATAAGGTCATCAGGCCAACGAGTTGCAGAACTCTGAGTAAGCTTGCCCAAACGCGATCTCCACTCCAGAACTCGTCTGATACAACGGTTGTAAGGCAAACGTGGCTGGCCCACTGCCACTTCAGCGTGCTAATTTGAGAATTGGAATGAAATGTATGTATTGCTGTCTCATTCACTATAGCAAGTTGATATGACAAATTGTTCATTGTGTATACCTGCTTAAAAGTTGCCTTAACTTAACGTCTAACGCGACAATCACACTGCCGCCGCAGTAATAGTTAATGTTGCGTTAATATTTATAATAATCCGAAGTCAATGACCTGCAAAGGACAGCGTTAGATATTACATTCTAGACGCCAAAATCAATACATAGTAAACAAACTTACGCATTTATTCGACAAGAACATATTCTTAATATTTATCAAAATCCGAAGTCAATGACCTGCAAAGGACAGCGTGTTAAGATTAATATTTTTCTCTTATTAAAAGCGACCGTCAGTAATCGTTTGGGAGGTTGTTATTGAGATTTAGGTACCTTATTTAAGTAGGTAGGTTAGGTGCACATCCCATTGTCTACAACAGCTGTAGGTATTTTTTATATACGATACGTGCATACAATCTCTATTTACCTAACTAGCTACATAATTAGTATCTTCAGGTAAGTAAAAATGTATAATGATCCAATACACTTAACACTTTCGTTGACAGTGTCATCAATTAAGCGTTGCACGTTGTTATGCCTACATATGGCCCGACTGTCGACGTATACTGTCCACGAAAGTGTTAAGTTTGGATGTAAGTATTATTAATTTTCATACTCTATGCTATATTTATGTTTTTGGTGGAGGCAGGGGCGGCTCAATCCGTGATTTGATCGCGCCGGTACAAGTAATAGCCGGGCCTACCCATCTTGAAAATTGTCACCTGACAATATGACAATTCCACTTACATTGTTGGTTCAATAAGCTGTCTAGCCTTACCTTAACCTGTCGACGCAGCTATGTAAGTCAAATTGTATGGGTACGTTAGCGCTGCTACGGCACGCACGCGTTCTATCGCAGCGCATTGCATGCGATAGAAAGGGATGGCTACGTTTAGGCTCGTTCGGCGTACTTAAACAGGGGATTTGTTAACAGAGAACCTTCTGTACGTATACGAATCTAGCTGCTATTATTTATTCTGTGCCGGAGGTCGCGCACCGATCTCTCGCTCCCACGTATAAGATATTATTATTGTGAGCCTGTAGTGTCCCACTGCTGGGCAAAGGCCCCCCCCCACTTTTTCCAATGCTCCCGATTGTGAGCAGTCTCTGGCCATTCTTTTAAAAAGGAGTCTAGCTCGTCTCTGCATCGCCGACGAGGTCTGCCACGTCTCCGTTTCAAATTGTCGGGCTGCCATTCAGTGGCGATCTTGGCCCACAGAACTCACTCGGCATGCGGCAGACATGACCAGCCAAGTCCCACTTCAACTTGGCCGACTTCCGAGCTACATCGATTATTTGAGTTTTGGAGCGCTGCGTGGTGTTCCGGATGCGATCCACTAATTTGATACCTAAGTAGTATGCTGCGCTCCATGGCTCGCTGGCAAACCCCAAGTTTGGACTTTTGAGATGACGTCAGAGACCAAGTGCACCGTAGGTGAGAATTGGAAGAATGCACATGTCCATGAGTCTCCGCTTAAGTGATAATGGAAGGTCACCCTTCATCAGATGTTTCATGGACCAATAGCTCCTCCAGGCGATTTCAGTCCGTCTTTCGACCTCCTTCTCCTGTCACGCCTGGAAGGAAACTAGTTGACCCGAGTAAAGGTACTCATGGACATATGCAATTGATTCTCCGTTTATCTCAATCCTACGTGCGGTGCTATTGGTCATAAGCTTAGTCTTCGTCATGTTCATCTCCAGTCCAACCTCGAGGCTAGCGTTGATCAGGTCTTCGAGCATAATTCGTAGCTCGGAAGCTGTTGACGAGAACAAAACTTATACGATAAGATAAGATCAAAATTATTAAGCACCCAAAGTAAAGAAAAACGAACATGATCGCAATAAATGAATATGAATATTTAAGAAAAAATAAAAACCAAGGTCACTCCGTACTAGATTTTCTGTGACCTTGCATGACCGTCCACCGATTGGCATCACCTTTAGCCGATTTCCTCTATATACGGTTTTTCCCATGTTACCAGCTACGTCGTAGCGTTTCGAAACTATTGACAGTCAATGTGTTAAGAGTATAGTCGAGGGATTCGAGGGTGAACGAATACTTACATAAATAAGGACATAAATATCTGTACAGGCCCCGTAGTATGGGTGGCCTTATCACGCGATAAGTGACAAGATAGAGCATCCGTCCCTGGCTGACACCATTCGATAGAACGAGACGACACTCTTTTATTGTCACTTATCGCGTGATAAGGCCATGCTACTTATGCCATCCATCCTACGGGGCCAGGACTCTATTGTCAATGTCATAAAGGCGTACGCGTAGGCGTAAACGCGACTGTACCTGAGAGGAGATCCCCTGGCAAGTGAGGCTGCGTGGCCAGCCAGACCCTCAGCTTGGCCACGTCCTCAGGAGTAACGCCGGTCTTCTTGGCATACTCCTTCTCCAGGGGGAACTGCTTCACTACAACTGGTGCAGACATGTTGCTGAAAAAGAAAAGGGTGGTGTACTTTTCCTCTATGACGAAGGAATCTAAAGGCACCGTTTACAGTGATTGCTATTACAATACTGGGATGTCAATATTATCGCGGATTTCAAAATGGTTTGGATTTCGCTTAAAAATTCACTTGATAGGTACTGCTTCAATCAGCAGCGTGGTAAGACCCTCCACAAGGTGGACTGATGACCTGGTAAAAGTCGCTGGAGTCCGCTGGATGGGGGTGGCGCAGGACCGGTCATAGTGGCACTCTTTGGGGGAGGCCTATTTCCAGCAGTGGACGTCTTTTGGCTAATATGATGATGATGACTGCTTCAATATACATAGAGTGTATCACGAGATAATGATCACTGTGTAAACGGGGCCAAAGAGAAAATTCGTCACACAACTTGCTATAGTTGGAATGAGACGGCAATACACACCTTTCATCTTTAGGGTTTCACCTTTAGGTAGGTAGAGGTCTAGTTTCGTTAGGCGAGGCGCAATACCTAGTTCCGAATAACAGCCCTGTTACGCTTTCTTTTGCGCTTACTTGCCTTGATTGGAGCGACGGGAAGAGATTTTATGGTTCGATGATAATATTATAGATGTGCAATGGCCTCCAAAGGCCACGATGCCTTAACAGCCGCACAGTGGGGTGAAAATCGGCTCTCCATAGACAATAAAAAACACTTCTAAGTTACGATCAAAGTGGAAAATTGAAAAACTATTCGCCATGAGCGGAAATTTTCCATTTTGATCGAAACTTTGAATTTCGTTAACAGACGTTTCTGCTTAGTATACCTACCTTGAAGAGGATTTTGGAATAATTTGGTTGAGGTACTAAAAACCTTTCCTCCGAATGCACTCTTAAAAAAAAACTTTTTGTCCGAAAATTTTGATTATTTTTGAAAAAAAAATTAAAGTACTTCGAACAAAAAATTATTTATTCTACGGTCAAATGAACAAGAAGGTAGAAGTTATTTCGGAGATTATGTACGGAATCGTTTGATGTTTACCGCCAGATTATCGTTGAAGGTGTGAAGAAAAGTACAGTCAAGGTCACTAATATGTATATACCCAAAGTTGCAAAAATATGTATACAACAACCTTACTTCCGTAGTAATGAGGTCTGTATACATATTTCTGCAAGTTTGTGTGTATACATGTTGGTGACCTTGACTGTACATATGTGAAGTCCCCAACCCACACTGGGTCAGCGTGGGGCCTACTGCCCGTTCCCTCTCATCCATGAGAGGAGGCACAGGCCCAGCAGTGGGACGTATACATATATAAGCGGATTTATTAATTAGTAAAAGCTAATTCTCGAAAATGTACCATGATCGAATCTATTTTGTATGGATAGCCGATTATTAGCCCACCGTGTGCCATCATATACGTCATGGTACGGTACGAGTAATACACGGCCATCACAATTATTCTACTGATATTATTATAATTGTGATTGCATCATAACATAACATAACATAATTAGTTAGGTAAGCACGCGGAAAACCATGGAAAACCTAATAACTAACCTGCACAGTTCTACGTTGTGCCTATTTTTTCCCGACTACGGCAGAACCGAAACGAAGGGATATGGTTTTAGCAGTCTATGTTTGTTGTGTATGTTCCACTGTAGCGTTTAAAATACTGAACCGATTTTGATAAATGGGGTGTCAATCGATTTGAAATTATGCCCGGGTAACATGGAAGTGACTGACTTTGAAAACAATATTTTTCATCACACTTGCTCATAAATGGTGTTATTCCTTGCCTGTATACAGAAGGACAATGGCCTAAGTTGTTCCCGCGGGAAATAATGGTCCCAAGGGAGTAATGAGCTTGTGTGTGATCTGATTGGTTAAGCAAATGGACGGCAAGAATTCTGCTCTGTGATTGGTTGGAAAATAAAATCGGCAGCAGGCCATGCCCTGCAAGAACCACATGCTCTGTTTTTTGTGGTTATTTATTTCCTCGCAAATGTGATGAAAAATATTGTTATACACGGGCGTAAAAATATTGCAAACGAGAGTCTATCAGGAGCCCGACGCCGTAAGGCTATATTCTATACTAGCTTTTGCCCGCGACTTCGTCCGCGCGGAACTCGTTTACATCGTAAATTTCTCCCCCCTTTTCACCCCCTTAGGTGATGAATTTCCAGATAAAATCTATCTTTAGTAAGGACTCTTTGGGAAGGCCCCGGAATTCAAAGTATTTCTATACCAAATTTCATCTCAATCGGTTCAGCGGTTTAAGCATGAAAAGGTAACAGACAGACAGAGTTACTTTCGCATTTGTAATATTAGTATGGCTTGTATGAAGGAAAGGGTATAGATGCATGTAGGCTTTTTTCAGTATTATTTTGCATATTTTCATATCACACGGCCGTAAGGACCTTTTCTACTAAACCGTAGTATTAAATTAACTGACTTGTAATTTAAACATTTTATATTAAAAATAAAAATACTTCAACAAAATGTTACATCTAATAGTTTTCAAAATAGCCATAACAAAACGTCTTTTTTACCCCGTTTTAGAAAACATCTTCAAAACTAAGGCCGCCATAAGGTACCTTTACCCTTGGAACGTCACATACATATATTTACTTATGTAATGTTCATATTCCCCAGGACTCCCCATTACCGTTATACCGTAAATGGGTTCAATCCAAATTTTCACCCCCTATTTCACCTCCTTAGAGGATGATTTTCGGGATAAAAACTATCCGTTGTCATTCTCCAGGACTCAAACTATCTCTATACCGAATTTCATCTAAATAGGCTACATCTAAATTTTCACCCCCATTTCACCCCTTAGGGGATGATTTCTGGAATAGAAACTATTATTTGTCCTTTTCTAGGACTCAAACTATCTTTCAACCAAATTTTATCAAAGTGTGTCACAAACAAATTTCCACCCCCAATTACACCCCCTTAGGGGATGATTTTCGGGATAAAAACTATCCTATGTCCTTCCTTAACTATCGTTATACCGTAAGTGGGTTCAATCCAAATGTTCATCCACCATTTCTCACCCCCTTAGGGGATGATTTCCTCCTTTTATGTGTTCCGGAATAAAAAATATTATATGTTCTTTCCTAGGACTCTACCTCTCTCTATACCAAATTTCATCTAAATGGGTTCTATTCAAATCTTCAACCCTCATTTCACCACCTCAGGAAATGATTTTTCGGGATAAAAACTATGCATTGTCCTTCCCTAGGACTCCTTCTATCTATTTACCAAATTTCATCTAAATGGGTTTTATCCAAATTTTCACCCCCTATTTTATCCCTGAGGGGATGACTTTCGGGATTAAAACAATCCGTTGTCATACTCCGGGACTCAAACTATCTTTATACCAAATTTCATCAAAATGGGTCACAACCAAATTTTCACCCCCAATTACACCCCCTTATGGGATGATTTTCAGGAGTAAACTATCCTATGTCCTTCCCTAAGACTCCAACTCGCTATACCGTAAATGGGTTCCATCCAAATTTTCATACCCCATTTCACCCCCTTAAGAGATGATTTCAGGACTCAAAATTATATTAAGTCCTTCCCCAGGACTCTGAACTATCTCCATACCAAATTTCATCTAAATCGGTTCTATCCAAATTTTCACCCCTCATTTCACCCCCTCAGGAGATGATTTAGGATAAAAACTATGCATTGTCCTTCCCTGGGACTCCTTTTATTTCTATACCAAATTTTAACTCAATGGGATTTATCCACATTTACATCCCTATTTCATACCCTTGGGGGATGATTTTCGGGATTCAAACTATCTATACCAAATTTGATCTAAACGGAGTCCATCCAAAATTTCACCCCCCATTTCACCCCCTCAAGGAAAGATTTCCGGAATAAAAACTATCCAATGTCCTTCCCCAGAACTTAAACTACCTCTAAACCAAATTTCATCAAAATGGGTTACATCCAATTTTTCACCCCCCCCATTTTACCCCCTAAAGGGAAGATTTTCGGGATGAAACCTATCCTTTAACCTTTTCCGGGACTCAAACTAATCATATACCAAATTTCATCCAAATCGGTGCAGCGGTTTAAGTAGCTCCATACAAATTTCCAACCCCCATTTCATCCCCTTAGGGGTTGATTTCCAGGATAAAAACTACCCTATGTCCTTCCCCAAGACTCAAACTATCTCTACACCAAATTTCATTTTAATCGGTTCAGCCGTTTTCACGTGATGCGCGGTCACATAAACAGACAAACAGATAAACAGATAAACAGATAAACAGATAAACAGACAAACAGACAAACAGACAAAAATTCTAAAAACTGTTGGAACGTGTTCTGTTATCGATTCTAAGTATCCCTAGCCAATTTTTTTTCGAATATCTTCCATGTACAGACTTTCGATCCTCTTCAGCTTTATTATATGTATAGATTCTTGATGTTCTATATTCCTCATACGCCCCTTGTTAAACAATGTACTATTGCTATCATTATCGTGTGGGGTATCAAATGAAAGTGGAGGAGAGATTTTCGAGTTCAAATATATAAAAATATTATTCATAGTTACTTTTCCGCAGTCGGGATGTAAATATTTATAAATATTTGCGGACAATCTTACACAAATCAACCTAGTCCCAAACTAAGCAAAGCTGAATGGGTACCAGACGACGATATAGATACTTATATAGAGAAATAAATACTTAAATACATAGAAAACATCTATGAATCAGGAACAAATATCTTGTGCTCATCACACAAATAAATGCCCTTACCGGGATTCGAACCCAGGACCTCTTGCTTCGTAGGCAGGGTCACTACAAACCACAGGGGGGGGGGGGGGGGGGGGGTGGCTACGAGTAAGGTACAAGTCGAACAAAGTATTTTAATTATTAAATTATTTATTTAGGTATATTATTACTACAATGAATTATTTTCAGATATTTTTGTACCTAGGTGACGCATTGCTTCCATCTATTACTTAACAGTATTTGACACCAATTATGCTATGATGTGCCTAAATTGGAAATTACCAGATATTCATAGTAGGCCCGGCCCATATACTTAATGGCCTTCTTTATTTAGTAAACTTATTATGCTGTCACTAGCGACCCGCCCCTGCTTCGCACGGGTTTATGTGCATAATACATGCATGTATGGTTTGTAAACGACCTCTGGAACCCGTCCATTGCTCTTATCCAACTGAGCTACCGTGGGTTCAAATCCCGCCCGTGGCGAATAATTTTTAAATTTTCCTCTTTGATCGAAACTTAGAATTTCGTTAGCGGACGTTTCTGCTTAGTATAAATTTACTGTTAAAATGGAGTAGCGCATTGTTACTAACGTTTCTCAATGTAACTTGGGACGTTGGTGCCGTATCAGAAGTTTGTAACAACTTCACGGTAGATGTCGCTACGAGCCTCCTTAAGGTTAATTAGAAGAGTGAAGGGATTGAAAGATTCGTTGCCATTGGCGGGACCCACGGTAGCTCAGTTGGATAAGAGCAATGGACGGGTTCCAGAGGTCGTGGGTTCAAATCCCGCCCGTGGCGAATAATTTTTCAATTTTCCTCTTCGATCGAAACTTCTATGGTTTGTATTATACATATAAACCTTCCTCTTGAATCACTCTATTCTAATAAAAAAAACCGCATCAAAATCCGTTGCGAAGTTTTAAAGATCTACGCATACATAGGGACAGACAGACAGACAGCGGGAAGCGACTTTGTTTTATACTATGTATTTGATTACCGTGCTTGCTAGTTCTAAGACTTCTAAGATTAGCCGCCCTGTTATTTAGTGATCGAACCTACTTCTTCACAGATATGATTTAACTATGTAGGTTGAAACCTAATAGATATTAATTGGTTATTATGAGTTTATTGGAGTATCTATCCTATACTATTAAACGAGCAATATTTGTATATATATATATTTGCAATCACGTTCTCGGAAACGGCTCTAACGATTTCGATGAAATTTGGAATATTGGAGTTTACGGGGGTGAGAAATCGATCTAGATAGGTCTCATGTCCGGGAAAATTCGTTTTCTCCGTATTTTCTCCATTTTGGGCTGTAATGTTACATAAGTAAAGACTTTGTGATAAGTACTTATTTATGTCTATCAACAAAACTAATAATTCCAAATAATAGACACATGACATAGTATCGACAATATTGACATTGCGCTTTGAATACTTACACGAATCGGTCGTTGAACAATATTAGGTAA
Source organism: Epinotia brunnichana (assembly GCA_963854355.1). Classification (NCBI taxonomy): domain Eukaryota; kingdom Metazoa; phylum Arthropoda; class Insecta; order Lepidoptera; family Tortricidae; genus Epinotia; species Epinotia brunnichana. Next base: position 14,565,545 of record OY977954.1, read on the forward strand.
TTAAAGATTATTCAGTAGTACCTAAAACAGAACATTAGATATGTATATATAGATTAGATATGGATATGTAGATATTGCTCGTTTAATAGTATAGGATCTATTATTGAACGAAAAAGCGAGACGAACGAAGTTCTTTGCATATGGATATGGACCAAAATTCTATGTCTGGATTCTCTGGATGTCCAATGTCCAGCTGTTGTCCTCTCTCATGGATGGCGTTATCACGCGATAAGTGACAGGATAAGCGCATCGTCTCGTTCTATCGAACGGTGTCAGCCAGGGACGGATGCTCTATCTTGTCACTTATCGCGTGATAAGGCCATCCATGCTACGGGTCCAGGTCGCATTTCTACACCGATTCTCGTGAAATTTTGTGAGAAGGTTCGTTACTTAAGTAGGTACTTATGTATATACAACCTTTTTGCCGATTCAGCTTCTGGTTTTTTTTTTTGTACACATACTCGCGTGTTCTACAGCTCACAGCACAGAACCACTAGTGTCAGAGTCAACACCAGGAATAAACCATAATAGTAGTTTATGCAATCGTTATATAATGGATGCTTTTTAAGTCGAGTACCACGTTTAGGCCACGAAGCTTGCTGAGTGGCCTAATTAAGGTACGAGACTTAAAAAGCTAATTATATAACTATTGTATACAATACTTTTTCTACGAGTCAACGGAAATAATAATTTATTAAACAAACTTGGTATCTATTGAAAATCGCCCTGCTGAAATGAAGCGCAGCAGCTTAGTAATTTTGCGCGTTGATGTCTTCACTTCAAAAGACACGTAAGAGCTCAATATAGGAACCTTTTGGATCAGCCTCTCTGCAGATCGGCCATATACACAAATAATTGTTATAATATGTGTATACTCCTGTACAATAAGTTACCTGACATTATTAAATAAAAAAAAAAGACCTCTTTTAACCAAATGGCTGCATGAACAATGTTTTTATAGTATTAAGGAGTATTTGACAAGAAAGTAATAGGTATGTAACAAATAGCTGTAAGTTAGTATTATTTAGTATTATTGACATCGTGGAATGTTAAGACAATAAAACTTAAAATATATTGACATTGACTTTGTACAAATTTGCACACCTGCATTCAGGTTGGATACGTTGGTTTATCTATTATTTTTAAGATCTTGTAACCGTATTCTGGCAAATAAATTATTTTATTTCATTTCATTTCACAGTTATCTTATACAGCTCCTGGATTCATAAGATGACTGCTGGCGGTTATCTTATGGAACCACGAGCTCCGTCACCAGCTGGTAGAGCTCCAGGATTAAAAAGTATGTGATCTTAGTTTCGTGTACGAAATCTTAATTCAAAGATTAAAGTCGACGAGTAGAAAAACAATAATAACCTTAAGTCAACGTTTCACCTTGCATTTTGTCCTCTAGTGAAAAATAAACGGACTCTAACCCATTTGACTTTGAACCTGAGTAAACTTACATTCAAAAACAAGTAAAACAACCTTGTAAATTCATACACTTTTATCAAATGAAGTTAATCTTTCGTTAAATCTGTATTCTTATTATAACGGCCTCCGTTACCCAGTGGGTAGTGACTCTGCCTACGAAGCTGGAGGTCCCGGGTTCGAATCGCGATCATGGCATTTATTTGTGTATTTATCACGAATATTTGTTCCTGAGTTATGGATGTTATATATGTGTATAAGTATGTATCTATTATATATATCGTCGCCTAGTACTCACTACACAAGCCTTACTGAGCTTACCGTGGGCCTAGGTTGATTTGTGTAAGATTGTCCCGTAATATTTATTTTATTTATTTATATAAAAATGCATACCTACGTATAGGTACGTAGCTTAGAACTATTTATATGTGACGTAGCTCTTTAATAGACATCGGCACAGATTATATAATAGTTCTAACGAGGTCAAATTACTTTGCTCACTAGCGGATAAAATGCGTTTTTGCTCACTGGTTTTAAAGGATAAAAGACGGCTTTCCGAGGCAGTGAGGGGAAAAATACATTTGCACCCGTGTGTAGGACAAAACTTTTCACCTAACTGTAGCGAGGAAAGTGCAACATGCAAAACAATTTTATTTAATTTAAATACTTAATAAATTTGCACTCCTTAATAAAATAAATAAAACAAAAGACTTTTATTTTGGTCAAGTGCGAGTCGGATTTTAGTTTTCCCATACATTTTGAGACCTAGCGCCTGATGAAGGCAACAAACAATTTTGAAAAGTTTTTTTGTAAGGGAGCCCCCTTAAATATTTATTTTATTCTGTTTTTTTAGTATTTCTTTTTATAGCGGCAAGTTGCCGCCGGCAACAGAAATACATCATGTGTGAAAATTTCAACTGTTAGATCACGGTTCATGAGATACATGAGATACGCTCCAAGGTCAAATTACTTTGCCCACTAGTGGATAAAATGCATTTTTGCTCAATGGTTTTAAAGGATAAAAGACGGCTTTCCGACTTTCGAGGCAGTGAGGGGAAAAGTAGCTTTTTAATTTCGAGGTCGAGCACTGACATTTCATAGTGTGGGGTCTATTACAAATTCAGAATTCTTGAACTTTTTGAGCTCTGTCCCTTTCATTTCATTACGAAAAAAGAATACGACAGGAAGGTCGATTCATAGTTCGACATTCGAATTTCAAAGTAGAACCCCAAAACGGCGCGAAGCAAGTAACACGTTCGAAAACACACAACATACTTATAAGTTTAAACTATCAAAAAATGGATACAAAGGAATATTATAAATTGAAGAAGAAAAACATGAAACATCTCATAAATAGGTAAACATGAATTTCCATACGCTGACCAATTAATGATTCTAGTTTTAAGTTTAACAATCTTCATTCTTAAGAACGTACCTATTACCACAGATACAGTTTCCGAATGCACCCCAGCGCCCCGCCCTTTTAAAAAAAATGCGCTCTGTAAAATTGTTTTAGATTTTATTAGGTAGGTATATTTAGACCTGCCTAGCTAGCACACTAGGTTCTATGTCGGCGAAAATATACAGGGGGGCTAGCACACTAGGCTTTATGTCGCGTTTTACGTGACGTTTCAGTACATTTTCGACGACAAAAAAACCTAGTGTGCTAGCTAGGCTGTAGGCTGTATATTATCCTTCATTCTTGCGCTATTGGTATTAGTTTTAAATATAAAACGACTAGGATACATTAATTACCTGTCCAATTAGGAAATATAGTGAAACCAGTGAAGAAGGCAGTAGGTACCTATTTAAACAACAATACAGCTAGTTTCTGGTATCCACGCAAGAATCACACCGTACCTAAGCGAAACAGACATTAGTGTTGAATATTTCAAAAATAGCTCGAAAATATTAAAGGTGAGAATACGAGTGACAGTATTTTAACAATAATACGGTTAGTTTTTAGTGTCACACGAAACTCGTGTAGATTACTAAAGCCTGCTATGCATGTTGGCCGAGCGTTGCCGAGCGATGACCAACGCCAACGTGTAGGCAGCCTATTTGCCTTGCCTTGCCATCGCTCGATATCGCTCGCCTAGTTGGCCGAGTGAACGCGAGCGCCAACGTGTATAGAGCTCATTTGGTGCAACTTGTCTTCGCTAGCCGTCGCTCGCGATCACTTGCCTCACTTCGGGTCGGTGTCGGTGTGCTATATTTTGTTGCGCCTTGTCTCGCCCCGCGCTCTCGCGTGCTTCAAGCTTTAACGAACGCCAAAACAAGTTTTCTACCTGAATATTCACAAAAGAATAAGAACGTTTTTAAGTACCAAAATAGACAAGCGTCGCTGCGCTCAAGATATCTAACTTTGAATCACTCGCTACGCTACGCTCGTGATTCAATTTTAGAATCTTTCGCTTCCTCGGGACTCAAAATCAGCACTCGCAGCAGAAAATAACTTTGCTCTCTTGTTGCACAAATAACTATTATACCTACACGGCGATTTTTGATTCGTGATCAGGAACCAATTTTTCTTGTTCAGTAGGTGCTGAATAAAACTTAAACAGGAAATATTTTTTCATTAAAAATCACTGTCATTAGGGATAGTGAATAGATACACTTGAAACTTCGTAGTAGAACAAAATCGTAGCGTATCGTAATACATATTTAAATAAGTTTCAGAAGTGTTTGAGCTTAAGGTTTTAGCTCTAGGAATGTCTGTATACGAGTAGAAACACGTTAAAAAAATGTTAATAATTGAAATACAAAGCTTCTTTGGCCGGCTTTGGTTGTGCTTTATTTCTGATGTCTTTAAAATCGTTCTCGTGAATTTACTCTTATTTTTGGCAACCACCTAATGTTTGCCACACCAAATATCGCATACTGCCGTCAATATAAAAAAAAACCGAAATGGTGAATGAAGTAAAATAATTAAAATGCACTTTAACACGTCCTTTCGAGAGTTAAATGGGTTCTAAGTTCTAAGTTTCAAGTACCTACATATAACGTTTGTTATGTAATAAAAGTCCTTGATAGCCTACTTGTAGGTTTGCTGCTTAAAGCTGGCTAAGTAAAGTAGAAACCATTTGAAAGTAACGAAAACGGAAAATTTCTATAATTTGAAGCTTCTCACTTATTAAGTAGGTACGCTGTAAGATTGATTTATTCAAATCGGGACTGAACAACCGCTTAATAGCGCTACAATTTTTATTCCGTTATGACGTCATAGTCATAGTCAATTAGTCATACTTAGTAATTTATTGCAACCATAAAGCTATTCTACAATAAGCCTTAAAATCCAATTCTAGCTCTTAAATATGGTAAGATCCTTTTATTGTGGTATCGCAAAATAATGGTCGGTATCGAGGCTACTAATTTCAGTATCACATCGTTTCGATACCGTTATAATACTTATAATATTATATTGACATTGAATTTCAAATAGTTTCATAATAAATGGATACTCGCCTAGATTCCATTGAATCATAACTTAAACTCTATTTTATTTAAAGAATAATGAAAGCTTATCCAATCACATAGGTATAAGTAAATTAAGACTAAACTCACCTTTAATACTTCAATACTACACTCAGTATTTTTCTCCTAATACGACTTCTCTCAATGAAGGTCTATCAAATACTAAAAGTATTTACTTAATCACAGGCTCACCGAGCAAGATATAATCAGGGCTGTTGTTTCAATAATATAATTTTGTCAAACGTGTTGGGTTGCAGTACTGCGGGATCCGTAGGTTCAGTTCAGTCAAAGTTTTAGTATTTTTTTTCTCATGGCCCGTTTCACGAAGCTACAAGTAAGAATTTTACAAGTCTAAATGGTGTAGACACTAAATGAAACAATCAATAATATTGTATTTTCTCCAAAAAGGATTAAAAATGAAGTGAACTAGAGAAAAAATCAACGCAAGAGGTTAAATAATACCTTTAGATATCGAAATGTTTACTAAATAATATTGTATTAGAGGCAATACACAGAACTATGTATTGTGTCAAAAAAGTAGGAACCTAAGTATATACAGGGTTGGCTCTGTAACAGGAGCAAATATTCAAAAGGACGCTTCCTTAGAGCATTTGCAGTAACCCCTTGTCTCATTCATTTTCAAAATTTTTGGTGTCGGAGAAATTTTGATCTAAAGTTATGACCTCCAAACTCTCCAAGTAATGTATCTTGGCACCACGAGATCACAGCACAGCAGTTATAATGCAGATTTTGGGGTAACATCATGTAATTAGTCATAATATTTTTTGCATTTTTGTTTTCAAAAGATATTTTCGTGTTTTTTACATTTTTATTTAATTTCTTTAGGATTTTTAAAATAAATAGTTACTCATAGCACTCCAGAAGAGTAAATAAAACCGGCCAAGTGCGAGTCGGACTCGCGCACGAAGGGTTCCGTACCAGTCTATAAAAATATTTATTTTATTCTGTTTTTAGTATTTGTTGTTATAGCGGCAGCAGAAATACATCATCTGTGAAAATTTCAACTAGAACTATCACGGTATCAGTGAGATACAGCCTGGTGACAAGCAGAGAGACAGACAGACAGACAGATAGACAGACGGACAGCGGAGTCTTAGTAATATGGTCCCGTATTACTCTTTGAGTACGGAACCCTAAAAAATACATGTCAACTTATTTTAAACATTTTATTTTTCAAAACATATATATATATTTTTTTACGGAAAACCACTTGGAAATAATTGTTCACAAGCTTAATAGGGTAGAGGAACCAAAAGATGAACGTTTAAGCGACTATCCCAACTTTACAATTTTTTTTCGAGGAGTGGTGATTTAGTTTGTTTACATTAAATTTTTTTATACAATTTCGTATATAGTCGAGATTAGATATGACTATTTTAAACCATCCTATTACAATACAGTATTTTATTAAAAATGATTTTATGCTGAAGTTTTATGATTTTGCCCAGAAGATGAACGCTGTGCCCAATAGTTGAACATTTTGACACCAATAGTTGAACGAAGAAAAACGTAACACCGCGCAGCCTCTGACTTTTGGTCTAGTTATTATATAATCATTGCTATAGCAATTTATACTAGTTAACAATCACAATATTGATACTAAACACAGAATAAAACAGTTCAAATGTACCCTTTTCATATGGTTACAATTATAAGAGATTATTTTTTACATATGAATCATTAAAACATTTTTTATTAATTTATCATTAGATTAAAATAGATAAATTGTTGGGTTTTATATGTATAAGTCAGATTTCATATTTATTACGTATCTTTGTTATTAAGATGTTCATTGTACTAACCCTTGCCTAAAACTTGAACGAATAAATTTTGTTCGTTCATGTATTGGGCACGATGGCAAAGGAATGAACGGACTAAATTTAACAGAGCGTTCACTTATTGGAATCAAAGCCAAAAGTTGAACGAACTAATTTTATTCGTTCATCTTCTGGGCAGCGGTTCTTTGTTGAACAATCGTGTTTTTCATAGTAAAACAAAGCCCAAAATAACCGTGTTGCGAATGGATACTCACGTTCAACTTTTGGTTTAAAAATCAACAGTTAAAAAACGATTAATTTGAGCCATAAAAGTTTTATGTACCTTTTCAATAAGAATGTATATAAGCATTTGAAAAAACTATACCTTGCCCAGTAGATGAACGCCGTTCATCTATTGGCTCAGGTACAAAAAGTTGGAACCGTTAGTTGAACGCTAAATATCTCTTAAATTAACAATAAATACGCAATTTGTGATAGATAATCCATTAAAGGCATTAATCAATAATCTATATCACGCAAAACAATCCATGTAGACGTTTTATTCAATTTTATACATAATTTAGAGCTTAAATTTAAGAGCGCTTTCCTTAAGTAAATCTCCATACAAACGGTGATTTTGGCGCGAGACCTCGACGCGACAACACAGTTACATACACTACTTTATGTATCCACATATCATAAGCCTCCACGATGCATTCAGGAGCCGCATATTATGACCGGCATCGCGGCGTTGTTTTCTGGCAGCTGTCATAGTTTTTTCTTAATTCAGAGACGAACTATATAGAGTCGGATCCAACTGTCATATCGTTCGATATCTTACTTACGTGCGACATTTGTCAAATTTGTATGCAAATTGACAATTCATTTCGAACTAAACGTCATCTCGACTGATATTAGAATAGAGGTCAAATCAAATTTCTTTGATTTCAGAGATGTTCGAAATTTGAATGAAATAATATTATCGAAATCGATGTTATTATTTAGCAATAATAACATTTTCACAGATAAGAAATTTGTTCTTACAAAACAGTCTATTTTTATGGTGGCCATAATGTGCGGTTCTTGAACGCATCATGGAGGGTTTATGATATTTGGATAGATAAACGCCTCAATAGTAAAGTCACGAAGCCGTCGTATATAAATATCTACGTCCCGTGACTATTATAACGAAATCTACGGCGTCAATGAAAATATGCATTTGTTTTCTGTCTCTCCCGATGATATAAATAAAATGACTACATAAAACACGCTAAAGATTAATTTTAAAGCTTAGGCAAAAAACTACACGTACGAATGAGTAGGTACATTGTAATGATAATGATTCATTATAGCTCAGAATAGCTATCAGGAACGGAAGTTTTGCGAACGGAGAAATAAATCTAATATTTTATGAGGCAGTTTCGTGTAGTGAAAAACTGTTTTGAATGTATATCTCAATGCTGTAGTTTATTCATGAATAGCAAAGATTATATGAATAGTAACGGACTCCAATATGAATATTTTTATTGGATTAAAATTGTAAAATGACAATTTTCGATAGAGAAAATGGGTGCGGCCTTTGATGGGAGTTAAATGTCAATTATTTAAAGTGATACTGATCTGAGTCAACACCCCAAATCCCAATAGTTCAATCGCTAAATTTGGAATATAAATAAACAGGCCAAAACTCTTGTAAATTTGTGTTCGCTGACTACTCTGGTAGGAAAACTAGGAAATCAAGCTAGTAAGCAGTAGTAAACTCATTAGGGAAGTGATAGGAAAGTATTAGGGAAGTGATAGGTTTTGTAAATAAAAATAACAGTAATTTTGAAATATAATTTAATCATCGTATTCAGTTTGTTTTTCTTCAATGACGACATTGATTGACACTCCCAAAAGCTACAGACGCTATCGAAGCGTATCCAGCAGACGACGGCGACGCGTCGCAGCGACACTGTTTCTATGTATGTCTATGAAAGACCTTTCGTAGCTAGCGACACGTCGTCGGGCGTCTACTTCATAAGGAGACGCTACACGAGCGAAATCGGCAGGCCTACAGTCCTGCAGCGTGATTCGGCACGTGTGGATACGTGTCGGAAGCACGGCTTCCAACCAAATCAAGGTCACTCCAAACTAGATTTTCCGTGACCTTGCTTGGCTGTCCGACAAAATCGGCCCGTGGAGTGGAGCGTCTCCTATAGAAATACAAAGGAACCGGTAGTAACCCTGGGACTGTGACACGTCGTCTGCTCCTGCCCCTCTATTCTGTAACTTGATCTAAGCTCACCTCAACGGTAATCACAAATATAACTTGACGCCGCGATTCGTAGTAACTAAGGGTAGGTCTTAGAATAATAACGCCTAGAATGATAGTTTCATACGGCCGACGCGCCAAGCGTGAGGCATAAAAATGGATTCATGTAGTTGTGATCAACTCGTATTCACACGCGCCAATACACACACAAACGCACCAATAGTGTACCACCGATCGGCGTACTACGCCATTTATGGCTGAGTTTTAGTGGCCTCACCGTTGCGCGTGAACTGCGTTTCTAGGCGTTTATTATTCTAAGGGGTAGGTATAGAGGTCTAGTTTCGTTAGGCGTGACGAGTGGGGTGAGCCGCATTAACGCGTAGCGAATAACAGCCCTGCTGTCAGCCGTCGGGTTTCAACCTGTGCCTTAATAGGGAACATTACGCAAAACTCTTCGTAGGTGGCGACACTAGCAGCGTTGACATTGTATCTCGTTCCCACTTGCGGTATTGTTTATGCAAGCATCCTTGTCACTCATTTGACAATCAATTGTGCATGTGTGTGTGAATCCCTATATTCCTATACTGGTTTACTGTTAGTGGTAGTGCTGCCTCTGACGGCAGAAAATTGCAGTAATGTTCCCTATTAATACTGCCCCTGTGCCCCTAAACTCAACGAGTAAACGATGGCTTTTTTCCTCTTTCTCAGTTTGATTCTGTTAATTTGTAGGCAAATATAATATAACAAACTGTTTGAAATTTGCAGGACTGCGTGGAAAGCAACATTGGCCGCTTTGAGTTACTGTTATTCGCCATTCGTTTACAACGCGTCGCCTGCCCTTAAACGCGGCCTTAGGATGCAACTGGGATAGCAATAGTATGAGGAGGATAAGGTATGAAATAAAACAGATTGACTGGTTTATTTTCCCATATTTATAAATTATCACAAAAGCTCACACAAAACACAACACGACAATTTTTTTTGGAAACTACCTACGAGATATATTTAAATTTAAATCACAGTCCAATGTAATTTTCCCATACTAAGGCCCGGTTTCACAAAGATACGTTTGACCAAATATCAGATAAAATTTGAGTACCTAACTCAGTATTATTTATGTTACTCTTAATCAATTTATTGGTTTTTTACTTAGGTTTTTAAAAGTTTTAAATATATATTTATATTAGACAAATATATACATGAAACTTTGAACTAAAATGACTAATTCTAACTTAATCTATACACAAAATTAAGTAAATCAGTAAAACTAAAAAAAAACAAAAATAAAAGTAAATAAAATAATAGAAAAAAAAGTGATTCATAAAGCACGTTTTCGAAATGACCGGAATTTGACACGTGAATTAAAATCGGAGATACTTTTTTTTATCACGTAGGTGGCAAACAATCTTGCCCACCTGATGGTAAGTGGTCACCGTAGCCTATGGACGCTTGAAACTCCAGGGGTGTTACATGCTCTTAATCAATTTATTGGTTTTTTACTTAGGTTTTTAAAAGTTTTAAATATAAATTTATATTAGACAAATATGTACATGAAACTTTGAACTAAAATGACTAAAACTAACTTAATCTATACACAAAATTAAGTAAATCAATAAAACTAAAAAAAAACAAAAAAAAAACAAAAATAAAAGTAAATAAAATAATAGAAAAAAAAAGTGATTCATAAAGCACGCCTTCGAAATGACCGGAATTTGACACGTGAATTAAAATCGGAGATACTTTTTTTTTATCACGTAGGTGGCAAACAATCTTGCCCACCTGATGGTAAGTGGTCACCGTAGCCTATGGACGCTTGAAACTCCAGGGGTGTTACATGCGCGTTGCCGACCCTTTATGAATTTAATACACTCCTTAATAAATTAACCTACATTCTTACACAAATCGAACTAGCACCATAGTAAGGGGCTGTCTATATATTACGTCATTTCAAGGGGGGTCTGACCATTGCATGATGGTAGATATTTTATAAGGCGGGAAATGTCCGGTCAAGGAATTAACTTGATGATGATGGGGGGTCAAAAATAATGACGTAATATGTGGACAAGCAAGGAGTTAAAGAACATCATCATTCATCAACGTCCACGTACAGGAGGAGAGGGGGGGGGGACAAATATCGACAAAAAACGATGATGTAATATATTGACAAGCCCTAAGCTCAAAAAGGCTTCAATTGAGATGGGTGCTTTGTTTTCAGTTACTGGGTCGCTGATACGACGACTGCTGACGACTTCCGCGCCCTACACGAATCCGGTAACCACCAACGATGCTGCTGCCTTTTAAACATCAAATTATGACTTATGTTTTTACCCATTACCTATCTTTACCCGACAAAGTTTTTGCTTGGCACCCTGTGTTTTAACTCCCTGGAAGTGAGGCGTAATTATGCACTCGTGACCGGGGCGTGCCGAACATTACGCGGAGATTCAGACTGTCCCCAGCTGGTCTCGCAACTGGTACGCCTTTTCGTGTCCTCTCTGTCTCAGTTAAAGAAAAATTTTAGACCACGAAATGTCGACTTACTGGCAGTTCCCAAAGCGCGCACTGTGGCGTACAGGAAATCACCACTAGTTCGCGCTTTGGATACTCTAAACGCGCTTCTCAAATCAGCACCTGACTGCAATGTGTTTGCAAGTAGTTGGAAGATAATATGTGATGAATGTAAGAGGTTATGTGAGTCGATGGATGACCATCCGTCTTTAGTTATTTGTTAAGTATTATAAGTTCATGTTACTTGAATAAAATTGTGTGCATGCATTTCATGCCTTGGTGTCTCACTGTAATACTGTGTAATCTGTTTTGAAATAAAAAAAATATTTATATATGTTATCAGATTTTTGTTTGTCGTACCTAATTATAATTAAAATATCTGTGTTACTAATTATCTATCTATTTATATAACCTATAAGGTACTAAACGTTTGATGTTATATTATTAAATTAATACAATTGTACCAAAAATTTTACATTAAACAATATTGTACGCAACGAATATTATTTTTATTTTCAAGTACCAAGATATCTCAGTCACGCTGTAGTTGTATGCAGCTGGCACCAACACGTGCCAATTTGAAGTGCTCAGGTTATAAAACAATCAGACAACAAAGGTTGTTAAGTTTTAAGTGGAATCCCGCCTTCGCAAATGAAATGGAGTATACCACCGCGGCTGTTTAGTCTATGTCGAGTTTCTTGAACGACCCCTCGACGCCCCCGAAGACGTCGGAGATGGTCTTGGGCCGGCCGGGCCGTCGCGCCTCCACCACGCGCCGTCGGTTCTCGAGTTCGAAGAAGTCCTTGTTCAACCGGAGTCGTTCTTGCAGGTCCACTGAAAACCAAACTGATTTGAACATATGTGCTTTAGAAGATTCGTTCAATTGCTGTTATTTGTCTATGACGTTAATACGAATGTAAACAATTTGCAAAAATTGGTAGGTATTGAAATAGGTTATTGACAAAATGGATCCTACACAGGCACATTAACTGGTTTATTACCCAGTGTCCAATGGATATAACAGCTACATGTTAACGGAGTCATATCACTGTCAAATCTTGCACAGTATCCTAGACCCACGATCCATCATAAATTTTGCAAGCTATAATATTTGTTACTTATTGTCGGCATTATGTCATTATTAACGAACGATACATACATACATCAGCCTATTGCAGTCCACTGCTGGACGTAGGCCTCCCCCAGGGTATGCCACAAGACCCGCTCTCCCACCAGCTATCCTCCTAAAGTCATCGGTTACAATTGCGACGATTCATGGCATAAGAATGGCAAAACCGTCGACAATAAGGTCCCTTTCCTGAGAAAGACACAATTTTATTTGCTCTTACCGCTAGCCTTCACCACACTAGTATACTTCCCCCCCGCTTCTTCCGGCAGCCCATCCATGGGGAAATGTTTCTCCAGGGTGGTGGACCCCACCTGGTGGATGAAGAGGCAGTCGATGAGAGCCTTCTTCAAGAAGGGTTTGATCAGCATCATCAGCTTGTCGATGAAGGACGGCGCGTTTATGAAATGGAGAGCCGTCACTTTTACTAACATGGCTTCCTGAAATTGAAGAATACAGATTTGAAGAAATGGTTACGGTTGGTTGGTAGATAATGCTTTGAGGCATTTATTTATTATGTCCATGTTTCTTTTGAATTTTGCAATGATGATGATGTCTATTAAGTGGAACACCTTCTTTTCGCAACTAACGTTTGGCAAACTGATTCATTTCGCAACTTTTAATTTCCCAAACTCTGAAAGAGTAAATATTTCACGATTTATTTCAGGGCCATCGTGTAGAACCCTATTATGTTAAGTTAGTTCATAAAAATCCTGAAATATTTAACAGTTTCAGAAATATTAAGAGGTTGGGAAATGAAAAGATGCGAAATGAATCAGGTTGCCAAACGTTAGGTTGGGAAACATTAGTGAACCCTATTAAGTATTTAAATTAAACATACTTTGACTGTTTCTCATGCGGATTTAACCATAGCGTCTATTTTATCTTGTCGCACTGTGGCGTATTTAGTCGGTAGAAAATTTAAAAGTAGAGGGCATTTTTTTTTCAAAGTGTACCATTTTATTTGAATAGGTGGTCTTCCATTACTTAAGAGGGCTACTTTACCATACAAAAAGTAACGGAATGGACGTAACGGAACCAATACTTCGCAGATTAAAACACGTGTTTAATATACTGTTTTTAACAATTGTAATAGTATTTTACTGAAATCATGTTCAATGATAATGTCGCATAGCAGAAAAATAATAGGAACCTTCGTAATCTTGTAACGGAACCCGGACTCTATTTTTTGGGACCACCACTCGGCGCACCGTTCGCCCGCGTTTTCTAGCCACTACTGACAGTTTGTTAACAAAAAGAATGATTTTACGTAACGATATGTGATGCTAGATCAAAATAAACACCTAATTGGGTAATAAAAATACCTCGTTCCCACAAAATCATCGCAACGGAATGTGGACATGTCCACTTTTCCAAAATCACTGGACAAAATTAATTTTAGTTTATTATGTAAAAAATACTTTAGCGAGATAAATATAAGGTTGATTTAAAAAAAAAGCATGTTTTCCACTATCAGAAACAAGTATTTCCAGGCACAATATACAAGTCCTAATACTTCGAATCGATACTTAAAGTTGGCTTTCCACAGGTGGACAGGCAAAAATCGAGAGTCGGCAGCCAGAAAAACCAAGAAAATGTGGTAAATTTAATGCTAAATAAATGATAGGTTTTTTGAGTTTATTTACATTTTAGATATATTATATATATTACTTACTTACTTACTTATATTATTGACGTTTTAAAATAGCTACAAGTACAATTTTTCAACGTGTTTCGTATTTGTAGGGTGTGAAAGGCACTGGACAAGCCAAAATCATCAAGGTACAAGAAAAATAAAAAATGCCCAGATACGATACAGTTTTTTCCTGAAACCCGTGGTTTTCTTCGCAAAAAAAGTTATAAAACCGCACTTGACAATCGCACGTAGCTATATTCTCCCAGAAAACCAACGCTTACATTTTCTAAGACCGTGATTATGGAAAAGCGCAAACATAAACATATGGTCGCGCTTGGCATTTTACTAGACGTTAAAAGGCCAAGCGCAAACTATGACTGATGTTAGGGTGTGCCCCAGTTAAAGTTGCAGATCTCTTCATCAATATATCAGAAAGACGTCCACTGCTGGACATATGCCTCCGAAAACCCACAATGACCGACTCTACACCACTCACATCCAACTGGATTAAATAATCCCAAAGATTGAGCACCTCACCTGCAGGTAATATAAGAACTGCTGTACCGTCTGCAGTTCTAACTTAGCGAGATGCTGCAGACTGAACTTGCTCAAATCGAAGATCATCTGTAGTCCGGGCCACGTGCCCTCTTCCTGCTGCCATAGTTCAAGCACCATCAGTGCTATTCTGGATATTAAAAAAAAACTGTCAAAATTGTAGTTTTGGGTACAAGGTACAACAAAAGTTGCCGACTGTACTTTTTGCACAGTCATCAGTCGTTGAGAGTTGGGTTTAGCTTGTGTAGTTTAGGAGTTGCTATGGCCACCTACTACCATGTTGTGTTGTGGGGTAATTAACACGTCATGGATACACACTACAATAGAACTACGTAATGATTTAATCTGTGCTAATAGCTTGTTATTGACTACACGACTAATAGGCCAGTCCGTAGGGGTTCAAAGCAGGGGGGGGGGGGGGGGGGTACGTTGCAAAAGGTGGTGTAGAAGTTTTTTTTTTAATATTGTTAACATCGATACAACCGAGCAAATATCAAAAATGGTTACACGAGATATCTTGGGATAACTTTTGACAGCCACAAATCCTCGAAATTATGGAACTTTTTTTGGTTTCTCACTCGTAGCTTCTACGTAGGAAATTAAAGTACATGTAGTACTTATGCGTCTAATGAGTACCAACACATAACAATTTGGTTCAGCGACATAGTAGAAAACTATGGTCGAAAACATGGCTTTCCTTTCTAATATTATAAATGCGAAAGTGTGTCTGTCTGTTACCTTTTCACGCTTAAACTGCTGAACCGATTTAGATGAAAATATTGGGTAAAGAGATAGTTTGATGAGTCCCGGATGTGTGGACATGTGGATAGTTTGTATCCCGGAAGTCACCCCCTAAGGGAGTGAAATGGGGGGTGAAAGTTTGTATGAAGCTATAATATAAACGAGTTATACGCGGACGGAGTCGTGGCCAGAAGCTAGATTCATATAAAAATACCGGCGCGAGCGGGGGTGCAATGGTGACGGTCGGGTGCCATGGTGATAAGTGTGTGTTCACCTTTACACACCAATTACATACGTCCCGCATTTTATAGTGGCTGTTTAAATTACTTCATTATCGCTAAGGAAAGTTGAGAATGAGATTAATTGAATGCCTACGTTTTAAATGGCAATAATAATATCAATGAAAAATGTGTCAAACGTCACTTAATTGTCGTGTCAGAGGAGATAACAGATAACATATTGAAGTGCTTATATTCTCTTTGCATATTGATTGATCTTTTACGGGTCAGATAGCAAGTCGCATTATTATTATTTATCCCGTTTAATATTAAGATTCCTCCTTCGTTAATGTATTCAGAGAACATATAAATTTCATGAATCTTGTTTTTGGTATCGCATATACAGGTAGGTACCTATAATACCTATATTATTTAATCTTAATTAGTACGATAACTTTATTTTATTGCCGTAGGTACTTAGGTAGTTAAAGTATCTTCGCTGTTTAGATTTGTAAGCTGCTATTTTCTATTCTCTACTTCAACTAGCCAGACGCATCTAGAGTCTCCACACGGCCTTTGATATTAAAAAGACATCGTAGCCTATGGACGTTCACGAGTTCAGAAGAATCACGAGCGCGTTGCCAACCCTTTATTGATTTGTGGATCCGTTTGTGGGACAACGTAGTCACAGGAACTGTGAAAGTCGAAGATTGAAGTTCGTTACAGTGCAATAAACCAATGTGCTTCGAGTCATCATCTTCCTAGCGTCTTTCCTGTTGCTTACAAAAGGAGTCCGGGGTCCGCTTTGGCAACTACGTCAAAGATTTGGGGAGAAAATCGGGTCAAGGTGATTTTCCACCGGCGGGGCGATACGAGATGAGGTCACGAGGCAAGGCGAGAATTGTAGGTATACATGGCAAATTTTCAATCCACTCCTCGCTACTGATGTGCCGACGGAGAGTTTCCTACATTGTGAAATTTTTCTGCAATTTCACATAGGGAAATTTCGGGTATTTCTCTCATTTTTGTATGGGAATTGAA
This sequence comes from Epinotia brunnichana, assembly GCA_963854355.1. NCBI lineage: Eukaryota > Metazoa > Arthropoda > Insecta > Lepidoptera > Tortricidae > Epinotia > Epinotia brunnichana. The sequence continues at coordinate 14,582,304 of OY977954.1, forward strand.
ACCGTATATAGATAGGTACCTGATGAGAAGCATACAACTGTAACTCTTATACACTATGTAGTTACAGTTTTATGCTTCTCAGGTACCTACGTGACTTTCCTTAATTCCTTGTGAAAATTTCTAGAAATTTCCGAGGACTTATTCAATTTTTTGGAAACTTTCCGCAATTTGCACATCACTACTCCTCGCGCATGTTCGGTGGAAATAGTAAGATTGTGCCATTCAAATTTCAATTTCTCGCTCAATCGCAAAGGAATGTCAGCTTTAGTTATTACCTCATACACTCATTAAAGACGAGCTTCTTGACGTCTGGATCTAGAAGGCCGCAGAAGTAGAGCGCCGAACCGTCGTGTGCCCGCACCTTAAGCGGCAACATGGTACTGTACAGAAAATCACATTTACGTTAAAATGTAGGCAGGGATTTTATATAAAAAAAAAACTACATCGATAGAGCTTTGCACCACAATTTAATTGACGTTATCGTTGCGATTTGTTGCGCCTATCCATCCATAGGTACTAATATATAAATGAGAAGATAACTCTGTCTGTCTGTATGTTACCTTTTCATGCTTAAACTTGGTATGAAGATATTAATAGTTTGAGACCCATACCCCTTTCCAGAGTTCCATACTAGTAGGAATAAAATTTAATTTTATTTGAATTGTTATTAGTTTATTAGGTGGATTTTATGTAAGATTACGAGTATATTGTTTTGTCAAGTTGATATTAGAATCTTTAATTGCTTATTCTTCCGTTGCTCTTAAAAGATAAGTGTAAACTAGTGCCCCCACCAATTCGAGCAAAACAAAGAGGCACGACCGTACCATCCTTTTCTCGAAGCCATTCAAGCCATTTTCAACATTCTGTAATTTGGTGCTGGCTAAGATATTTGAAATGAAAGCTATCCTATATCCCGATATTATATAGGATTGTTTTATCCCGGATATCTTCCCTCAAAGGAGTGATCCCTTAAGGCCATTAACAAGTTCACACGGACGGAGTCGCGGGTAAAAGCTAATGCCTATGCGTTAGCAAAATAAGTGCTGTCTCACATTTAAGTCACGTGCGTCTCTCGCACTACTCTAATGGTGTACACTATATAGTGCAGTGAAAACTCACTGCTGGCTATTATGTTTTTCTGCCATCTGTATTCCTTTTTGGTAGTTAGGTCGTTTGATGGTGAACTTCATTGCGATTTTTGCATTACTTAGATACGTTCTCAGTTGTCTATGTGATTTCAGGTTTTTCTCGTAGATGGCGTTTACTGGTTCGTTTTATTTTTCTGCCGAATCAAATCTCCTTGCTTCACGTCGTGTTGGGGTCTGGCTGATTTTTGGCTATTACCTTTTTAAATTATTCAAATTTGAATTTCATAGAAGATTTTTCCAGAATCTTGTCAATTCTTGTAAACAAATTGTTGAAGGATCATTCTCGATATAGAAGCTCTAGGGTGAGCTTGCATTTAGGAGACAGTGCCTTTTTCCTTTGAGAAGCAGCCCGCTTATTACAGTTTTTGCTGAAGTTTGATAATCCAGTGCGCGTACCTCAAATTCTAGGGATTTTTTTCAGCTGTAATATATTTTATTGAAGCCCTAGTCGCCAAATTGACCGCGAGTGCTTGGATGCCACAAGAGGCTTTTTTTGTGTTTGGGAGTCAGCTTTGCTGGATTAGATAATCCAAGCTTTATGTTACAAAGCCGGACTTTGAAGAGAGTTCGGGTGTGTATTTACAACGTTTGGTTCCGTCATTTTACCGGATTCTATAGTTTTTCGTCGTGTGATGCTAATTAGCTTATTTTGTTGGTAGCCGCCAGTTACGGGCGCTAGGAGAAGCTGCTGGCCAATCACTAGCGTTTAGACGCGACCGTCCCGCAAGGCTCTCTACGGGCGACGCAGGCCTGTTCTGTTGAGAAACACGTGCCGGTTATCCTGTTGCGGTCATCCTGGTGTATCCTGCCACGCAGGCATCCGGTGGTCTATACTTCGGGAGGCGTCGGTGGAGGAACTTCTCAGTCGGATTTGTATACTGTAGCATTTAGGTTTAGCCTTTATTGGACCTTCTGCATCTAGGCTTAGCATTGTACCTACAGACCTTGCCCCTCTAACGTAGGGTCGCAAGTGTCGCAACCCGCTAACGCGCTCTGCTTCCGTATCCCGCCAGTGAATAATTTTCCGGACTTACCATTTTCCCCAACATCTAAAAAGGCATTTTGCTCGCCACCGTCTTTTTATTTTCGTCATATGCCTTAGGTTTTTTTTCATCGTCCTGATTCATTCACCCGTCATTCATGGACTCGACGAGTTTCACGGAGAAACTGAGTCGTCGCTCTACCCCCGTATTAATAATAATAATATGTTTGGCAGCATCTTGAACATAGAAATAAACGGTTTCATAGAGTCAGCGAAACGAGTAGGTACAAGAGGCAGCCGTCGGCCTCTCATCGTCGAATTGATCAGCAACAGAATGAAAAAATATGTACTTGAAAATGTGCACCGTTTCAATCACACCGGCTATGCTGTATCGGATGTTCTCAACAGAGAAGCCTTAGAGAAGCGGAAAAAACTCCAAGAAGTATTAAACTGGGGTCGCCCACCATACAACACAAACTGACATTGAAATTTGAATCAACTAACGTCAAAAGTAGAGTTGAATTTTGTTTGTTTCAAAAAAGGCCAAAACAAAACAAATGCATCTCTATTCCAACCCAAAATGGTTTAAATTTCTTTAAATAATTTTGACCGTATATATACGGCCGCGGTATAGGACGAGTTTGAAGCACGCAAAAACGGAAAGCACGCTGTTATACGAAACAACAAACTATACATAAATAGAGTAGAGCATCACGAGCACCATGTAAACACAAAAACCGAAACACAAGCACAAACATCCGCTCAAGATACTTCTTCTGCCCCTTCTGCCCCCACTACCCAGGCTGCCGTTACCGTTACCCGACCAAGCACCGAAATAGAGGTCGCCGATATTCCCCGAGACCAAAATAAACAAAGAAAACCGGACTGTTTTCGTGGTTTTCGAAGCTAAAAAAAAGAAAGAAATATCTTCTTCTTTAAATGCCCTCTTTCAAAATATGAGATGTATTAAAAACAAACACCATCTTCTAGCATCCCTGACGGAAGAAGAAACAGAGCTACATATACTATGTTTGTCCGAAACATGGATTACCCAATCCAAACTTGACCCTTTACAACTGGAGAGATACTCTCTGGCGTCATCCTACTGCAGGTCGACCTGCGAAGGAGGAGGAGTGTGCATAATGGTAAAAGGAGAAGAAACCGAATATGCAGAGTAACAAGATATAAACAGTATGTCCATAGAATCTTTATTCGAAATATGCGCAATAGATCTTCCGAAACAAAACCTAACCTTTATAAATCTATACTGGCCAAATAGCACGAGAATGCCAGAAACTTTTTTCAATGCGCTCCGTATCTTATTGCAACACCTCCAAAATAAATATGCTTCTAAAGACATTATTATAGGCGGCGATATGAACGTAAATATATTAGAAACGTCAACTTCTACTACAACTCTACTAAACCTCATGAGCAGCTTCAATTTTCACCAACACGTAAAGGAACCTACCAGAGTGACTCAGGCAACTGCAACTTGTTTGGATCTCATATTTACTAATTTTAATCGTCAACATTTAAATGTATCAGTAAATGAGTACGGCTTTTCCGACCATAAGGGACTACTCATTAACATACCTGCTAAAAATATAAAGGCACTAACCAGATGGATAACTGAAAAAAGGCAGTTTAATAAACAAAACATTAACGATTTTAAGTCCGAGCTAAAAAAACTTGATTTTGATAAACTATTTGATAAACATAAACATGTCAACTACAATTTTAACCTTTTTCTCACTACCCTTACGAATAATTTAAACGTATGTATACCAATAGTAAAAATAAAATATAAAAACAAACCTAAAAATACTTGGCTTACAAATGGAATTAAAAAATCCTGCCAGCGTAAAAGACTTCTCAAAATATTGGCCACGCAGACCAGAAACACAATTTTACAAAAATATTAAAAAAAGTATGAAAAATTATGAAAGAAAACCGTACAACTTCGAAACGACTTCAAAATATACGTCGTATAAAAAAGTTCATCAAATATTACTAAATCAATGTGGAATTTAATCAAGGAACAAACGAATAAAGCGCAATCAAAAACAAAAAAAATATCAAGTTGAATATTCAAGATATTATCACTGAAGACCCTAAAATGGTTACAAATGAGTTTAACAGGTTTTTTACATCGGTAGGAAACAGTGAAGCAAAATCACAGCCATGCCCATCTGGCCGGCCAGTTGTAACACCATCAGAGAATTCTATGTATCTGTCACTAGTCACTCCTCGAGAAGTCTATAAAATCATTCGGAACCTGAAAAGCAAGCGTAGCTTTGGCGTAGATGAAATGCCCCCAATACTAATAAAAAAATGCGCCCAAGAGCTTACTGCACCACTAACTTTACTCATCAACCAATCTTTCACAGAAGGCACTTTTCCTGACCAATTAAAAATATCAATAATTAAACCTATTTTTAAAAAAGGCTGTCAAACAGACTGTAATAACTATCGACCAATAGCATTGCTAACTACCTTCTCAAAAATCATCGAATCTGCTATGACTACTAGGCTTTATTCCTTCTGCGAAAAATTCATTATATTTAGTGACTGCCAAAATGGCTTTAGGAAACATAGGTCAACTTCTCTGGCTGTTTTTAAATATATTAAAAATGTCTTAAATATTATAAGTGACAAAGCTTATGCTATCGGAGTTCTGCTCGACATGAGTAAAGCTTATGATAGAGTTTTGCACGATATCCTCTTACAAAAGCCATATGGTGTTGGCGTGAGAGGAGTCATGCACGCCTGGTTTTCATCAATCCTGCAAAATCGCACGCAATTCGTTGAAGTGGAATATCATAATCTATCCACGGGCAAAATACATATTGTACGATCTCAGGAAGCTAAAGTAACTAAATCTATTCCCCAAGGTAGCGTTATCGGTTGTGTATTATTTTTAATTTATATCAACGATTTACCTAAAGTAATTGACTGTCCCTCAACCCTATTTGCTGACGATATATCTATTGTAATTCCATGTGTAAACGAACAGAACCTAGAAAATCAGTTGGACTCAGCCCTAGTTAGCACAACGACCTGGCTTTTTGAACACAACTTACAAGTTAACTTCGCTAAAACGAAATTGATCCAATTCGGACCTTACCAGCGACGAGAATTGGACATAGATTACTCATTTGATAACACCCACTTAGAGCCGGTAAGCAGCTTTCCACTGCTTGGAATCACTATAGACGCCAAAATCAACTGGAAAAAGCATATCGACAAAGTTATGCTGAAATTAAATAGATTCACCTACGCGCTCCACAAATTGAAAACCTCTACCGATCTTAGAACAGCCAAATGTGCCTATTACGCCTATGCATATTCTTGGCTCGAGTACGGAATTGTTTTATGGGGTAACAGTGTAGATTGTATTCACTTATTTAGATTGCAAAAAAGATGCATTAGGATTCTGGTTAATATCGACTCAATGGAGAGCTGTAGAAAACACTATATTGAACAAAATATCCTTTCTCTTCCATCGATATACATCTTGGAAGTATGTGTTTTTGTACAGAAAAACTTGCCTCTATTTCCACAATACTCACGGCCACAACACTTAAGGCCTCGCAACAAGCTGTGCAAACCATCCTCAAAGCTACAAATGGTGCATTCAGGCCCATTTGCGATGTGCGTAAAAATTTAGAATAAATTGCCGGATATAATCAAGGATGAAATTGATATATTTAAATTCAAATCAAAATTGACTATGCTGCTCCTGAAAAATTGTTATTACTCTACGAATGAATACCTGTCTGATACCTTTATGTGAAAATTAAGCTTTTGACATTATATGTAGCTTTTACATTTAGTCATTAATTATATCCATTTATAATAAGCGTAGTCAGAGACATTCATAAGTAGCATTAAGTTTTTGACATAAAATATGTTGATCCAGTTTGTATCTTATAATAATTTATAATAATACCGCTCTGTTAAGTGTTATATATTTTTTTTAGTTATAAGTTATTGCTGTGCCCTACCAGGGTCATGTATTAGCACATAATTGTAATTTAAGACCTATGAAACTACATGGAAAAGCAATAAATGAATTATGAATTCATACCACGCATTCCTCATGAATTCATCCTTCACATCTATTTAAAAACCTGTGTGCCTAATCTTCGTGGCGTTCCGTGTTCGCGGTCTACGACCAAGCGTATTGGCGGCTTGAAACCCCTACCTATAATTTCATTAGGGCACTGTATAGTATAGTATAGTATAAGTATGATAAGGGATTGTGAAGTATAATCTAAAACCTAAGATGTCTCAAAGAGTTTTGGAAAATTTAGCAGTGGATGCAGAGGTCGCTATAGTTGCAATAATGATATGGATACAAAGGTCAGTGTAGCAAATGCATTTAAAAATACATGTCCATTAGGGAGAAGTGAGCCTGATTTTGATATGGTATTGCTGAGGTCTATTCAACAGAAAGTGGATGAGAACGATTTAGTAGTGTCAAAAGCAGACAAAGGGAATTGCATTGTTATCATGGAAAAGGAACAATATAACCAGAAAGTATTTGATCTTATACAGAGTGATGGTTTTTCGGTTTTACGGAAAGACCCAACGCCTGGTTACCAGAAAGATCTAAGGAATGTTGTTAAGAACTCTATGTTTGTTTTTGAAACCGAGCATCAAAAGATCACGGTCATACCCATGAATCCACAAGCACCAATTCTGTATGGTCTTCCAAAAAATCATAAAGATAATATCCCAATTCGTCCAGTTGTCTCGTACCTAAGTGCACCGACTTATAAATTGGCTAAAAGGTTGAATAGTATCATAAGACAGAAGTCTAATTTTGAGCAGAAGTATTGTTTAAAGAATAGTTTGCATTTAAATACTGTTTAACCCGGGTCTAACGCGATATTTATTTACCTTTATTTCTGACGTTTCGACACGGGTTGCACCGGCGTGTCGAAACGTCAGAAATAAAGGTAAATAAATATCGCGTTAGACCCGGGTTAAACAGTATTTAAATATGTGTACAAAGCGCGAGAGTTAAAAGTGTTAGTTTGGATTTAATCGAAAAGATCAAAGACATCAACGTGCCACAGAACGCAATTCTTTAGTCACTGGATGTGGACAGTTTGTTCACGAATGTACCATATTTGAATACTTTAGACATTCTTAGAGCATTTTTTGAAAAACAGAGGCTGCATCCAGGGGAAGTAGATGAATTAATAGAATTGACGGCGATTTGTATGCAACAAAATTACTTTAGATTTGGGGGGAAATATTATCAACAAGGTGATGGTCTGGCAATGGGTTCTCCACTAAGTCCTTTGATGGCAGATATTTTTATGGATCATTTCGAGAACGAACATATTGTGGATAATAATAATATTTTATATTATTTTCGGTATGTTGATGACTTGATACTTTGTTGGACGGGTAGTATGAGCCAACTGGATACTTTAATGAATGACATCAACAACAAGCATCCTAAAATCAAGTTCAAGAAGGAAATAGAACAGAATAATTCACTGAATTTCTTGGATTTAACGATTACTAAAGTAGATAACAAACATCAATTCCAAATTTACCGTAAGCCTACGCATACAGATACTGTTATCCCGGCTTCTTCCACTCATCCATGGCAACACAAGTTAGCTGCTTTTCATTGTTATGCACATAGGTTATTGACAGTGCCTCTTTCTGATGATGATTATAAAATTGAATTAAGTAATGTATATCATTTAGCAACTTCAAATGGTTACAGCAAGTCTCATGTGGATGGCATTATAAGAAAGAAACAGAGTAAAATGGCAAACAATATCTTGTACGCGGCACGATCCTTGGAACCACCTAAAAGGTACAAAGCAAGCATAACTTATGTTGGCAAATTGTCAGATAAGATCCACAAAATTTTAAAGTCTAACGATATAAACGTGGCTTTCAAAACGAATAACACCTTGCGCTTCAGACTGTGCAATAGCAAGGAGGAAATGGAAAGCGCCAAAAAGTCTGGAGTTTACAAGCTTGCCTGTGACGAGTGCAATAAAGTTTATGTGGGACAAACAGGCCGTAGTTTTCACACGAGGTTCAAATAACATATTGCGTCATATCGGCATAATCACCCGGACAAGTCTAATTTCGCAAAACATTTATTGGAGGAAAACAATGCGTTGTCTGACAGTCATTCTTTTAACATCTTGCATGTTTGCGGAAAAGGGCTGCGTTTAAGTGTTCTAGAACAGTTAGAAATAATTAGGTACAACAATAGAGGCGTGATTATTAACGAACAGTTGAATGTTGCGTCATCACCGTTGTTACGTGTTCTTCCGTCTCTATCACGCATGCATGGTAGTATGGGGGGTCAGACTATAAATAGGGCTGACGGTTCTAGACGTCTCATTGGCTCAGTGGACGTGGCGCAAGCAACATCTCCTGCCAGCATCTCCTGATGATGCCTCGTAGACAGGCGAAACACGTGTCGAGGTTTTTTCATTATTGGTGGTGGTTTGCTGTAATTATTTGCATGTTCATACGCAAATAGTTGCATTTGATCTCCGCTGATCGACCAGCACGTTTTTAGCGGAATAGCAAAGGAATATTGTTCTCGTAATGTACTGTATGTGTCCAACTCTTAATGTTTTACGTCACATCTAGCCGTACGACGATGTAATTGTTTTCCTTTGACCTGTTTAGCGTTTTAAGGGTTTTATCGTAGGCCACTAATGTGGGGGACGAAGGCGAGCAGCACAGAATCGCCGCCTGCCTCCGTAGAGTGACCAGGGGGTGACAGGCATGGGGACGCCTGCCATCCCTCACGCACCAGGTCACTGAATGGGTGCCTGTAGTGGCATAAAACGAACGAGGTCAACAAGGACCTCCGGAGGCGGTGTTCTGAAAATCGGCGCGGCGCTGGTGGTGCTGAAGAAGTAAAGCGCAAGCGTTCCTTCAGCCCACCGCTAAGGCACAAAGACGGCAGACGGAGAGGTTTTTAGTGGGTAGACTCGGGGCCTCATTAGCCCACATCGAGGAGTCCCACATATCCACCCGGGTCCGTCCCCACACCCGGGAGGAATGCGTAAAGCATTTTCATCTCCAAAAAAAAAAAAAAAACTAATGAGGGGGGGGACATCCCATGAATATTCTCTGGTTAATACTGAGTGTTAAATCCAACAATGTTACTTTTAAGCAACTTCTGTTTAGAAAAGTGAAATAACTTACTATCGCGTTGTATTTACAGTGTTAAATCCTACAATGTTTCTTTTAAGCAAGTCCTGTTTAGAAAAATGAAATAAATTACTATCGTGTTGTATTTGCATGTGTGTGTTTATTTTCTACACCGTAGTTTTCCTGCAATAGGCATTAAATGTTTAACGAGCCTATTTTAGCGAATAAAGCGCCGATTAAATTCGTTTGTCTTTATCAGTCACTTTGACATTTGTGCTCGCAAGAAAGGGACAAAACGCATTTTATGTAACAAAGGCATTTTAAGTTTTATGAATAAGGGGGCATCTACGAAATCAACACTCACTACACGGCCGCAGTATCCATGGTCTTCTGGGTCACGAGGCGGTCTTTGAACAAGTTCTCGAAGTGAGTCTTGAAAGTGAGGTTGAGGTCCAGCACCTGCTTGGAGACCTCGGAACTGCGTCCGCAACAGTGGTAGACCAGCGCCAGGTCTAGGTCTGGAAGAGATCGTCAGGTTCCTATAGACATACTTTAAATCTGAGGAGTTCTGATAACATGGAGTTTTTATAAAAAGGTCGAAATTAAAAAAAAAAACAAACGGTACGTCTCCATCATTCTACGAGGAATAGAGAGTGAACTCAACGACGAAAGTTGCGAGTTTAGTTTTAGATAAGATAAGATAAGATATAATTTATTGTCAAAACTGTGCAGGTACATAACATTTCATAAAGTAAATAAGTCTCAGTCTGCCCATTTCGGACGTACAATATTAATAATACACTTAAAGTATAGAATTTACATATCACAAGAAATATTCATTTAAATCATAAAAACATTTGCATATTAACCAGTCCTTCAGTTTTCTCTTGAATATAGAGCCATCTAACGACTTAATATTTTCCGGCAACTTATTATATATTTTAGTTTAACCACTCACTAGCGATATTCTCAGGAACTTTGTCGTCCCATTGCACTCCCGAGGACCACAAAAGTTGCATAATATACTTCGCAAGGAACATGACAGGTGACAATAGTCCAAGCGGGTCGAAAATGCGAGCGATATCCGACAATATGGATCGCTTAGTACAACGACCATCGACAGAAGTGGTTTTGAACGAAAACTCATCCGAGTTAGGCAACCACAGTAGACCTAAAATCTTCAACGACAGGTCATGAACGTCTTCAAAATTCCGAAATTGTTCTGAATACGTCCCTGCATCTAAGGTTGCTTTTTCCAATAGGTACCTAACAATTCAACATACACTCGTAACAAACACTTAACACACGTAAACACTCCCTCTCACGCACACTTACACACTTACACACACTCTCATACACAAACTCTCTTTGTACTACTAAAACAGCATAATTTTTGTTTTTATTAATGATGAATTTGTGTTCCCATTGATAAGTTAGCAGCGCTCATATTATATGAAATGTTTAATTTTCACTTTGTTACTTTCATGTCGTGCTTCTTGAGACGTGTGCCTGAAGAGATTTGTTAACCGACTCAGTGGGTCCCAAGATACAGGCTCAGCATAGTTTGGAACCCCACGGATAATGTCTGTATAATCTGTAATCATGTGCCTGTCCAATAATAAATTATTCTTATTCTTATTCTTAATACAAATCTGAATCTGACAGGTTTTGAAGAACTCATTCATTACTATTAGAGGTCCACTTGCGCAAGTGAAGACGTGCCTGTCGTGCTTGAACTCACTGTCCATTCATCGCAGAATTATCGATTCATTTTGTGAAATCCAACTTCATTGCTTCTGTCACGCTTTGATAATTTTGGGAACGAGAGTAAATTATATATACAACGATAATATATGGAGCCTTGAAGTGATTGGAAGGACACTCACCGATGCCTGGAGCTGCTGGGATGCTCCTTCGTCAGGAGTAGGACCCTGAGACCTGGCTTGAACTGTACATACTCACCTGATCCCATTGTTACCTGATACCTGAGTTGGTCCTTCGAACCGGATTGGACTGCTATACCTCAGTTTCTATGCAAAATCCGCACGATACCATACCACACACTGCACCGTACTACCGCCCGGCGAAATGTACTGTAGCCTAGTGTAATAAATTAAAATAGATTTGAGATGTGACCGTATTGCAGTGTGCAATAGAGCCACATCTCAAATGTGTTTTAATTTTGAGATTTGGCCGTATTGCAAAGAAAAATAAGAAAGCAGCGGGCCCAGATGAGACTCCAGCCAAAATCTGGAAAATGCTAGGTGCCATTGGGATTGTATGGTTAACCAAATTATTTAACCTTATTCTCTCAACAGGCAGTATACCCGATTCATGGAGAGAAAGTTACTTAGCCCCATTCTTCAAAAATAAAGGAGATGTTGGCCAATGTTCCAATTACAGAGGAATCAAGTTAATATCCCACAACCTCAAGGTTTGGAAGCGAATTGTAAGTGGACGCATACTGGTCTAAACAACCCTTACCGAAAACCAATTCGGCTTTACAGCAGACTCATCAACATCAGACGCTATTCAACGGCTGAGGAACTACTATCTCTATTCTGCTATGGAGAAACACAGATCAAATAAAGAAGACCTGCATTTGGTCTTCATTGACCTCGAAAAGGCATTTGACAGAGTACCTCAGAAACTAGTCTGGCAAGCGATTAAAGTGCAAAATATTCCCGAAAAATATATTGATATAATCAGGGATATGTACCATAACTGCACTACTCGAGTGAAAAGCCTAGCTGGCCATAGCGATCCGTTCGAAGTCAAAGTAGGTGTCCATCAGGGGTGCACCCTCATACCTCTATTGTTCAACTTGGTCATGGATTACTTAACAAAAGATCTGCAAATGCCATTACCATGGTACATGCTCTACGCAGACGACAGCTGAAGAAATGCAAATAGAGCTTACGTCTTGGACAAGAGCATTGGAACGAAATGGTCTTCGGATTAGCAGGAGCAAAACAGAGTACATGCACTGCAAATTCGCTACCAATGCCCGAGCCGAGAAAATCTATGCATCGGCGAACTACCTCTGCCAAAGGTCACTAGGTTTAAGTACCTAGGATCTGTCATCACAGCCGACGCAGATATAGACGCAGACGTTTCTTATCGAACCCAAACAGCGTGGTTTAAGTGGCGAAGCCTATCGGGGGTCCTATGCGACAGCCGTATGCCCATCAAAGCCAAAGGAAAAGTCTACAAAACTGCAGTAAGGCCAGCCATTCTGTTTACTCTGAATGCTGGGCCATAAAGAAATGCCATAAACAAACCCAGCACGTAAATGAGATGAAGATGCTGCGTTGGGCTGGAGGCGTCACAATACTAGATCGGATAAGGAATGAGTACATCCGCGGAAGTTTTAAAGTGGCTCAAATCAGGGAAAAACTTCTCGAAACTCGTCTGCGATTTCTGCGATGGTTCATTCACACTCGAAGAAGAGGAAAAGACCATATCGTCAATACTGCACTAAGCCTTCCTGAACACCCGAGAGGAAGAGGTAGACCAAAATTTAAAGAACCTGGACATTGATAGACAGACAACTCAGAATCGACCACTCTGACGCAAATTGACACAGAGACCAGACCCCATATAGGTGGGAAAAGGGAAAGAAAAAGAAAAAGAAGAATTTGGCCGTATTGCAAGCACTAGGCGATTTGTATGCGGCTCCGCACGCTGCAACGGGATGAGGCGGCAGTCGGCTTCGAAATACCGGACCTTTCGCAAAGCCGGTATTAATACTGAAACTGTCCTCATCAATCCCGGGGTTGGATGGTACAAAAAAACTTTCATCAAAATTTCGTTTCAACAACAAGTCTTAGTTTCTTTGCACATTTAGTTGACAATCTTTACATCAAAACGATTATAACAGGATTAGTGAGGTCGCTGTAATCTAATTTGACAAATGAAAATGTATGCAAGCTTTTTTCTGTGCATATTCAGTGTCCCACTGCTGTGCAAATATTCTTCCCGTGATTTCCATGAGTCTCTCCCTACCATGTGCTTTTTCTGCCCAACCGGTCAGGAATGCATCCAGACCGTCCCGCCGTCTTTGTCTAGGTCGGCCCCGTCTGCGTCGCCCCGTTATACCCACTTGGTAGCTATATTAGCCCACTTGTCAGGATGCATCCGGCAGACGTGGTTGGCCCAGTCCCACTTGAGCCTGGCAGTTTTTGCACCCACGTCAGTTATGTGTGTTTTGGAGTCCAGTGCATTGATCGGTTCGGGCCCATCGAGCGCAGTATTTGCGCTCCATCGCACGTTGGCAAACTTTCAATTTATACTTCTGACTCTCTGTGAGCGACCATGTTTGCGCATCGTAGGTTAGGACAGGCAAAATACACATGTCGACGAGTTTCCGCTTCATATATATTTTTTTATTTTTATTTATTTATTAAAAACAAAAAGTTACATATATACGTTGATACATTGCTCCACAAAACTAAATTTTTCAGTTTGACTGTGGAGTCACAAATTACAGTCTCATTTCTCTTCAGCTTTAACATATGTCGAAGTGTCTTAAATATTGGGATGACACAGGAAGGTTGCCCTTTATTAGCTCATTCATGGACCAGTAGTTCTTCCAGGCGATCTCGACTCTGCTCTCAATTGCCTTGTCTTACCTGTTGCTGAAATAGACTAGCTGGCCCAAGTAAATATACTCGTCGAGATATACCCGTCTACCTCGATCCTACGTTTTGTGATGTTGGTTAGGTTAGGCATCACTTGAGTTTGTAAGAATACGAAAAAAACAATGGTATTTAACAAAAAGCGGGCAAGTGCGAGTCGGACTCGCACATGAAGGGTTCCGTGAAATTAATTGCGGTTTACGATTTATGACGTATTAAAAAAAAAACTACTTACTAGATCTCGTTCAAACCAATTTTCGGTGGAAGTTTGCATGGTAATGTACATCATATATTATTTTTAGTTTTATCATTCTCTTATTTTAGAAGTTACAGGGGGGGACACACACATTTTACCACTTTGGAAGTGTCTCTCGCGCAAACTATTCAGTTTAGAAAAAAATGATATTAAAAAACCTCAATATCATTTTTGAAGACCTATCCATAGATACCCCACACGTATGGGTTTGATGAAAAAAATTTTTTTGAGTTTCAGTTCTGAGTATGGGGACCCCTAAAACTTAATGTTTTTTTTTCGATTTTTGTGTGAAAATCTTAATGCGGTTTACAGAATACATCTACTTACCAAGTTTCAACAGTATAGCTCTTATAGTTTAGGAAAAAAGTGGCTGTGACATACGGACGGACAGACAGACAGACAGACGGATGGACATGATGAATCTATAAGGGTTCCGTTTTTTGCCATTTGGCTACGGAACCCTAAACAGTTGTATTAAAGATCTGTGTCGATAACTATGTTTCATCGTATGTACCTTGAACCAAAAACATAGTGCTGTCATAAGGGTTGCCTCAAACCCACTCCGCTGAACAGGTTGTACCCTCTGGCCAGGATTGCCCCCCCGGAGACGTGCAGCGTCGAGAAACAAAAATAGGAAGAAGACACCAGGCATCCCCTCTACGGCCATCAGCTACCACCGTCCCGTCTCAAGAGCCGTAAAAGTTATCTACACTACTGCTACCAGGGTCCCCCCCTCGAGGAACAGACTCACGCACTGGCAAAACACTCGCGCTCCTCCTGTTGACTCTGTCCGTCCTGCTGAAGCGAATCCCGCTGGACACAAACAGTCGTGGCCTATCTGGAGATCTTTAAACAGACTGCGCTCCCAGATCGGCCGCAGTAGGGACAACTTATTGAAATGGAGTATCCTGAGCGGCTCAGACGCCCGGTGTATGTGCGGGACGACCCCTCAAACCATGGCACATAATATGCTGTCTTGTCCGGCGTGCCCGTATAAATGCTCCACAAAAGACCTCCGGGACGCGTCAGATAGGGCTTTAGCAGTCGCTAGTTTCTGGTCCCGCACAATCTAAACCCAGGAAATAGGGAACCAACGACACGAGAAAAATAAGGGTTTTCGAAATCGATGTTAATCAATGACTTATTTGAGCTTATTTGTTGTTGATAAAAGTAGCACTGTACGTCTAGCACAACTTGCTGCTAAGTCGTGTCGCGCGCGACTCAGCGACTCCTGTCTCACTCGTATTGTGCAAAATAGAAAGAGGCGGGTGGATTCTCTCGACTCGCGTCGCGCTTGTTGTGTCAGTTGTGCTAGCCCCGCTGGTTACATCTGCCGTACTTTGGAAAGCACTCTAGCTGTTGACTTACAGAGACAATTGCTGGCTTATACACAAAAGGGAAAAGTCTATCTAGATATTCTAGACACATGCACAAGCGACTTTTAACTCCGTGGCGCAGCCAAAATTTGTCGTTTTCATGGATGACATTAAGCGTCTTTAGCATATTTCGCTACTTTTTAAGAATACCGGGATTCCAGTATTGTAGTTGTAAATACCGGTATTGTAAAAGGTCCTAAAAAAGGCAGGATCCCGGGATCCCGGGATCCCAGGATTGGAAGCCTACTTCGCTAAGCATATTTCGCTACTTTTGAGGAATACCGGGATTCCGGTATTGTAGTTGTAAATACCGGTATTGTAAAAGGTCCTAAAAAAGGCAGGATCCCGGGATCCCGGAATTGGAAGCCCTAGGCGGCAGTTTTTGATGCGCCTAACGGTATCGCCCCAGCCCGGGACAAGCTAACGGTGGGTGGACAGCTGGCTTAAAATTTTAGTATAAATAAATAAATATTATGGGACAATCTTACACAAATCAACCTAGGCCCACGGTAAAATGAAATAAAGATTTGTTGTTACAGATTCTTCGATAGCTCAGCGAAAGGGGGGTTGGAAAGCATGAATTCCCCAGAGAAAGTAACCAAGGCGACCAGCAAGAGAAAAGAGCAACCCACTCACCTTGTGCACCTCAATAGCAGCAGCTCGTGATGTGGTGAAAGCCCAGCTCCTTTCTCCTTCTGCTATGCCTAGGTCTTATAAGCCTCGATCTTGGTTCAGCACTGGTTAGGGTAAAAGCACAACAGAGAAAGCGGTAAAAGTATATAGCCACGAATGCACCGTGGTATATATGTCTCAGCGGCGGGAAGGGATGCGCGCGCGACGACAGCCAATTAATTGCATACTACTGAACGTTCTGGAAGGAGCCATTCGGAAAGGGCGAGATTTGCTTGGCATTGAAGGAGCCTTCGGTGATGGACTACTCCTAGCTCTTGACAATAGCCTAGTTACTTAATCCTAAACATTTGTACTTACCTACATACTTATTCGACTCTTTATGAGCTCGCTGTAAAAGCGCTTGTGCGCATGCGTGACGATGTTAGTCTTTTATGCTTTATATAAAACTAGTGACCCGCCTCGGCTTCGCACGGGTTTATATGTATAATAAAAATAATACATGCATGTATTATACATATAAACCTTCCTCTTGAATCACTCTATCTATTAAAAGAAACCGCATCAAAATCCGTTGCGTAGTTTTAAAGATCTAAGCATACATAGGGACAGACAGACAGACAGTGGGAAGCGACTTTGTTTTATACTATGTATTGATTTAACACATTTTTTTAAAGTGCTGATTAACTAGTGGCTCTGTGAACTGGTGAGCTTGTTATAAAAAAATTACCACAACTGAATCTATAAAAAAACTCTACAACTATAATTATCGAACTTGCTCACAAAATTTCACTAGAATCGAATGAGAAATGCGACCTGTAGAGGAGAACAGCCGGACAAACGAAATAATTTTTGCCCAAGCTGGAACGTAGAACTTCGTTCGCTTTGCTCGCTCGTTTAATAAATTCATAACAAAATTAGCATTCCATAATTGCATTTACGGTCCACGGCTGTTACAGTCAGTGTGCAAATATATATTGCTCGTTTAATAGTATAGGATGAAGCTCGTCAGGTAGTTCATTCTTGTCTAACCAATGTGTTAAAATGTAATTTTGACAACGTTCAGTGTCTTGTCTTTAATTATTTGATGCCGTAGCTCATGTTTCGTGACGGGAATGTTTTCGAGTCTCAAATGTAGAAGGTGGGCAAATTGCGGTAGCCCGGTTCTTTCCTCCACTGTTGTGTCGCTGCATGTTATCGGTAGCCTGGATAAGGCGTCTGCCGGAGTGTTTTCCTTTGCTGCTTGGTAGTGAATAGAGTATTCGTAACTGTTTAGAACTATGGCCCACCCTTAGGTCGAGAAACTCCTAAAATTGCGAGCAATAGGCTACTTATAGCCTATTGCTCGCAATTTTAGGAGATTCTCGATCTTGACTAAATATCCTTTCCAGAGGTTTATGATCTGTCAATAAGATATTGATGGAACTTCGTAACTGCATATACGATTCCGAACGCTTCCCTGTCGATTGTTGAATATCGCTGTTCGACGTCGGAGAGTGTTTTTGAAGACTACAGGTCTCATGCTTTGGTTGATTTTGTGAAACAACACCGCTCCAAGTCCTTTTTCTGATGCGTCACTGCTAGTAAATATAGGTTTGTTCTCATCATACTATTCATAATGTGCAAGAGTGTCGGATGATGTAAGGATGTTTTTCAGTTCATTTGTTACGAGTATCTCTGTGTCTTTTTTAGTCCAGTTCCATCTTTGATTCTTTTTCAGATGTCTGTACAATGGGGCGCAACTCATGTGAAGATTATCTATAAATCGGCCGTAATATGTTAAAGAACCCAGAAAAGAGCGGAGTTCAGTTGTGTTACTTGGAAGAGGCATTTTTCTTATTGCATCGACTTCTGTTGGGTGTAAACCACTGGCGTCTACTTTATGGCCAAGAAAGGTGACGCTTAGCCAGGCACACTTTGTTACTTGGCTCTTTACTCCAGCATCGTGTAACCTCTGTAATACTGTTCTTACTCTTGCTAGGTGTTCCTGTAGAGTCGGAGCTGTTATTAGGATTCGTAGAGATAACAGACGACGCCACCGATGCCGCTGAGGCAGATTCTCAGCGGCATCGATGACGTCGTCTGCATAGTACGTTGGAAAACAGCGGGCGCAAAGGATATCCCAAAAGGTAGGCGTTTATAGTGGAAATAGCCCTTGTGTGTTGCTATTGTTAAGTATTTTCGCAAACCTGGATGTATTAATAGTTGTAGGTAAGCATCTTTTAAATCTACCTTAGTGAATAGTTAGCCCCCGGTCAATTCGGATGTCATTTCTTCGAATCTCGGAAGAGGGTTGTCATCGATTTGATAGTTACTTTGAAATCCGCGCAAATGCGGATGCTTCCGTTTTATCGGGGTCGACATAGTATTGACTGGCTCTAAGACTTCTTCTTGGACTAATCGCTGTAGCTCGCTGTTGACTTGTTCGCGTAGAGCAAGTGGTACGGGGGCGAGGCCTAAATGTTTTTGGTTTTACATTGCTACATATGTGAATCTTGGCGCTATGCCCTTTAATTGTTCCAAGTTTGCCATCAAAGAGCGATGAGAATTCGTTTAGGATGCTTTGTATTTCGGTGTCCTGTTTTGTATCCGACTGGTTGGTGACTTTCGCTTTCGGTGTTTTGATGTTGCAAAGCCTGGCTCCAGAAGGTATTGGTAGTTCAAACTTTAGACACCAATCTAGTCCGAACAAGGGAATGTCGTTCTGTTGCGTTACGTCAAAACCTTTTCAGTGTTAAAGGCGTTTACTGTTATTTCGCACGTTCCTAATGTTTCAATTTGAACTTCTGTATAGGCGATAAGGTTTTTACATTTCTTCAATTGGGGGCGTCCGATAGATTTCCATATTTTCTTTCCAATTACGGAGTGAACTGCACCTGGATCGTACAGCATTTTTGTCTGTAGTTTATTGAGTTTGGTTTGTATCATGATTTTCGAGGCTGTATTATTTCACTTCACGGCGAAGGTGTGTTTGCTTTGACCGTCGGAATCTTCTGAATCGGTGTTATATGTTCTTGTTATGGTTATTTGTCTTGTTGTGTTGGCTTGTTTTAACTTAAGTCTGCCACTGGTTATGCAGACGCTTGAGAAATGGTTTTCTTTGCCTCAGGAGTTGCATTGTTTCCCCTTCGCAGGACAGTCATTCATGTTTGTATGGAATTCTCTTCCGCAGAATATACACTTCTTTGTCGTTGACTCTTTGATTTTATCTTGTTACCGCTTTGTTGCTCCGTATTCAGTTGCGAGTTGTTTGTTATATGTTGACTTTGTAATTCCGCTTGTTCAAGTTTGATGGCTGTAGCTATAACATTAGAAAACTTAGCTATGTTTGTTGGGTGTTCCTTGATGAGTTCTTACTGCCATGCACTGTTATTGATGCCTATCACTAGTTGGTATCTTATGCACTCGTCTAGAGTAATTCCGAACTCGCAGTACCCCACTAGTGATCTCAGCTCGAGAATAAATTGTGAGATCGACTAGTCTACTTTCCTATATCTTGTAGCGAAAGTGTCTCTTTCCGATAGTACGTAAGTCTCCCTAACGTAATATTCGTTCAAAACTTTTTTCAAATCAACGTACGTTTTTTTAGTGGTGACATCAATAGGTCGATAGTAATCTACGAGCACCTTGAAGGCTGCTGGCCCAACCCGAGACAGGAGAAGTTGTTTCCGCTTGAGCTCAAAGGCTTCATTCTGCCGTGTGGTGACATCAATAGGTCGATAGTAATCTACGAGCACCTTGAAGGCTGCTGGCCCAACCCGAGACAGGAGAAGTTGTTTCCGCTTGAGCTCAAAGGCTTGTCAAGTCCGTGTAATAGTAATTCGATTTCAAAACGCCGAATGTAGCCCTTTCTTCATTTTTATTGTCGAATATGTGAAATTGGATACGTTCGACGCGTTCAGTCATATTTCCGTCTATCGTCGCCAGAATGTTGTATTAATATACCACATTCAAAGGCAGATATTTAATATATTTAAGTAAAGACATTCATGTTATTGCGTTGCTAACCATAAGATTGACATCGTTATAAATCCCATTACAGGAGGCTAGAAATACAATAAGGCTTGTTATACAACAGTAGGGGACCCTAATAGTCCGTAAGCCCGCTCCCAATATACCTACGTCTCATTACATCACGAAAAAATGCATGGCACACGGTCGAGAAAGTTGTGCTAAGCAAGAATCACAAGATTATCGCACCCAAAATTGGCCGATAATTTGAAAGATCCTTCACTTCCGGCCAAAGTTGGCCACCTTTGGCACCGTCTGCCAAGTAGGTACTGCCATTTCCAGGACTGAAGGACTCAGGTTTTCTACTCTCTTCACGATCAAAGGGCTAAATGATGCCACAGGTGTCAAAGTGGACCCCGGGCTCCTTTAGGGTACAACCGGGAATAACGCTAGGAGGATGATGACGAATAATGCAAGTGAAAACCTTGTAAAAATGTATTTTAATTTCCGTGCATAGATTTATTGTAAATCGATGTTTCCGTTACTTGAAATTACACAGATCAAACGCTGACGTTGATCGTATTGTAGGTACCGGCAATTAAGTATTATCAAGCCATTATTACGATTAAGGTACATGACACTGCTATTATTTACCTACCTATTCAAGTTCAAGCTATTTATTGCATCATGTTGTTTAATTTATAATACATAATCTAGTAGCAATTATTTTAATAACGGCTTTTATGAGTATATAACTAAGAGGCAAATACCTAAATGATAAAAACCGGCCAAGTGCGAGTCGGACTCGCGCACGAAGGGTTCCGTACCATTGTCAATAAAAATATTGATTTTATTCTGTTTTTAGTATTTGTTGTTATAGCGGCAACATAAATACATCATCTGTGAAAATTTCAACTGTAACTATCACGCTATCAGTGAGAATAGTGAGATACAGCCTGGTGACAGACAGACATACAGACAGACAGACAAACCGACGGACAGCGGAGTCTTAGTAATAGGGTCCCGTTTTACTCTTTGAGTACGGAACCCTAAAAAAACATGTATTAACAGTATTCTTCGACTTTATAAAAGCGTTTGATACCTTAGAATCAAACACCTTATTGAACGACATGTACGAGTGTGGAGTGGGCGAACCGCTAAACGAGTGGTTTTGTGATTATCTCACTTCGCGTTCCTACATGGGTGAGAATAGGTAACACGTTCAGTAGTGAGCATACTGTGGGATGTGGAGTGCCACAGGGCTCGGGCTGTTCTCTTGTTCTCTACCTGATGCACGTCAATAGCCTGTGCAATGTACTACAGCACTGCTGACATTCACACAATAAGTTATTTTTAGGTCATCCATGAGAACAATATTTACTTACCTAAGATAAATTTTACTATTCACATCACCAAAGTCTAAATCCAAAATGTCTTCATTAATCTCATATACCTACTTATTACCTACCTTTAACTTGTGCATGCATACTGCGTCGACGACCGGTATTGTATATTAAAGAATTTATTAAGTTCAAATTTTTTTAATCTTTTCAGCTTTTTTTCTTTATGATTTTGTTATGTTAACATAGTTTTTATGTATTAATGAACTTCCAGGTCTTTTGATTTATGTCTATTGGTAGTCTTTGTGTGCCCTTTATATTTTTGTTTATGTGACTGTTTGTGTTCTAAATAAATTAAAAAAATAAAAAATAAAATATAAGTGTTCTATAGTCTCATCCTCCTCACCACACATTCTACAGTCTAAACTATCCGCTAGTCCCATCTTGGCCAAGAAATCCTTGGCCCCGAAGTGACCTGTGAATATCCAATTCTGAGTTTCTTCCTACTGGACTTCCAGAGTTTTCTGGTCCAGCCCGAGTCCACTCCTTCTACGAAGAGCTTAGAGTGCCTTAAGCCAGCCTCATTCCTCCACTCATGTTGGTGTTTGGTTTTGGCGTTGGCTTTAAAGGCCGATATTATGGGTCCCTGTGAGAATCCCACAAATGGTTCTGTACCTCTAGGCTACTGATGTCTTATGTATGACAATAAGGCGAATTTCGAAATATGTTGACGGCGCGTTTCACCACCATAGAAACTAGGTATTATTGACCCCGCCGTCGTAACAATATATAGTTAATGAAAATTCATAAATTATACAATTTTGAAATTTTGTGTTTTGATATTATTTCTTGATATTATTAGTACAATTAATTATTTTAAGATTTTTTGTAGGTGACATTGCTTCCATCTATTATCAAAATTTGACACCTATCGTTAAATATGCCTACTTTGCCACCAGGGGGAACTTTGCCCAAAAAGCAAAATTTTAACCAAATCTGGTAATGACCGAAAACACAGCATACGAGTATTAGGGCTAACCTTACAATTTTTTGTAGAAACTAGATTATATTTATGACGAGTCATACATGTATTTAACTTCAGCCAGGAGCTAGCAGCAAATTGTGGAATGTGAGGTCTACATTTCCGTTGGGCAAAGATTAAACAAATTAGTACCCATCCGTATTGCGTAAAACTTTTCGTAGTTAAGACCAAGATATTCAAACGGACGCCATGTTTGCCCAAAATTTTGGACTGAGTCTTGTTTCAACATCATTTAAGAGCTATAGTTGCGTCAATAATTCGACAGGGGCAATGTTGACAAAAGTGGAGTTAACTTTACCCCCGACCAAATTCGATAAAAGATTGGAATAGATGTTGACATGCGTATTACTACGACTGATTCGTTAAGCAAAAAAAATCATCCTACCATATAAAAAGTATGAGATATTCGAGTTTTTCCGAAAAAAGCGGGCAAAGTAAACATGTTTGTCGGTATGAATTATGATGTGACTAAATTGGAAATCTCCAGAAATTCATAGTAATATACTATGAATATCTGGAGAATATATGTAGTGACCTACACGGGCCGCATATTTACGCAATCGACCTTGGTACCTGTGATGAGGTCTCCAGGCAGGTGAGGCTGTGTGGCCAGCCAGGTCCGAAGTTTGGCCACATCGTCAGGGGTGACGGTGTTCTTGGCATACTCTTGGTCAAGTGGGAACTGCTTCACAACCACAGGCGCTGACATGGTGCTGGAATCTGTTGGAGAAAGTTCTTTATAATGTGGCATTCAGATAATAATGCTGCGCCCAATCAGCTTTCGTGGTGGACATATATTTTATACTTACTAGCTTCTGCCCGCGACTCCGTCCGCGTGGACGGACTTTTATACCGTAGCTCCATACAAACTTTCACCCCCCATTTCAGCCCCTTAGGGGAAGATTTCCGTGATAAAAACTGTCCTTATATGTCATTTCCCGGGACTCAAACTATGTCTATACCAAATTTCGTCTAATAATTTCCCCCATACAAACTTTGCACCCCTATTTAACCCGCTTAGCGGTGGGTTTTTCCAAAACCCTAAAATTATTTTTATTTTATTGTAAGAAGGAGTCCATAGACAAAGCTTCAAGTCTCTCACTAAAATTTTTACTCCATCCCCATACAAACTTTCAACCACCTTTTAACCCCTGGCTTGAGGGTGGAATTTTCAAAAATCCCGCTTTAGTGAGTACTTACGTTACATAAACTAGGTACCTATTGTGAAAAAAACAGCTTTCTCGGTTCAACAGTTTGGGCTGGGTTTTGATTAAAGTGAGTGAGTCAGTCAGGACTTTTACGTTTATACCTATAGGTATATGTTACCGTCAGATTATGAGCACCGTCAGTTTATAATCTTACTCGTGATATTATAAACTGTCGAACAACTGTGAGCTGTCAAAACCATTTACAATTAAATGCATAATTTTTCCTTAAATTATAATCTATCAATGTGAAATCGTCAAATTGTGAACTGCATCAAATTGGCACGACGCGGAACGCACCCTGTGCGCTGATTGGTTGAATTAAGTTTCCACTTGCATTAGCTTCCACTTACCTACGTCAAAACATGATAGTTTTTTTATCCAGCCATTTTATTCCATTCATTTCGTCATCCAGCATTATCGACGGAGCCCCGCTGCGCGGGGCTCTTGTTTCTGGGCGGTTTGCCCTTCAGGCAACTGAAGATACCTAACTAACCTAACCTACCTAGTCTTTGTGTACGTTCCGTAGCAAGCCGATTTGATCTCAGTTTACAATGTGACGATTCGACATTGATAGTTTATAAACTAACGAAAAATATTGCGTTCCATTGTGAGCGGTTTTGTCAGTTCACAATTTTTCGACAGTTTATAATATCGCGAGTAAGAGTAATACTCCAGGCAAAATACGGTTTTGAAAAACATTAATTTATAATAGCGTTTTTTTTCTTTATATCATTTTAAAACATTGATCTAAGATGCTTTATTCAAGAATCCAACAAACTTTCCATCCGGAAGTATTTATATAGTTTAAAAAAAAGAATGAATAGTTTTTTTTTAATTATTTATCTTGAATATTATAGAGCAAATGTAAATGAACCAAAATAAAGATAAAACCATTTATTAATATTTTTTCTGACTTTTCAGAAGCTAGTTAAGTTACAATTTTTTTGATGTCTGAAATTTTGTTGGATTTTGTCACTAAGTAACTATTTAATTGATAATATATCCATTACATAAAAAAAATCTGCTATTATAAATTATTTCCAAATTTGACATATTTTCCATACAAGCTGTCAGTTCATTGCCTGGACTATAAGTTTATAAACTGACGGTGTTCACAATCTAACGGTGACATATATAATAGATAACCCCCGACGAATTTTTGTGCTTTTGTAATTATGTAGGTACACTTCTTTTTGTACCTACTTAATCTACTTATTTTTTTACTTTTATCTGTAATATTTTATTCGGTATATTTTTTTTTCTTTAGTTTATATTATTTTATTACAAAAAATGACACAAAACTTTATCATAACTATATCTAAAACTAAACTACTTATAAAATAAAATAACTTACAAATAACTAAAACTAAAGGTCAAAAAATTGCCCCAGATCGCTGCCAGGCGGCAGTGTGCCCAGAAGGCTGGCAGCATTGCCACGTTGTACGGCAATGCTGATCCTCTGGGCGAGGTAAAAGCCAGCCTTCTGGTCACGTGAAACCTCGACCAGGCGCTTGCACAAACCATTATAGATTCTGTGCGCGCCTGGTCCCCACGGTCCGAGGGTCTCTACGCCGAACGACTCAAATATGAAGCCACTGTCGATGGCTCCATACTTGCTCCATCTACTTATTAATTTTAAAGTCGGGTTTTTCAAAATTTGATTTAATTATTTTCCAGTAACATTCGTCGTGGGTTTTTTTCAAAATTGTTAGTTTTGTTTTTCATTCTAAACAAGCATTTTGATTTGGAAACAAGATTTAGCTTCAATTCGTGAGTTTGTCTGCCCAGAAACAAACATGGATGTATAGCCGTGGTTTGGTCAAACAAGAGTCACGGGTTAAATTTAACGTGTTAATGAAATCATCAAACAAATTACTGTTGAGATTATTTAATGTGGCCTATTTTTTATAAAACTGTCAATGGAATTGGAACCTTCTACCTTGGACGGTAGAGTTGTTTTTGAGTGGACTACTTTGATGCAATTCGGCCAACTCAAATAATCTTAAGTATACATCGCGTATAGTCACCAATATAATATATGATGAATCAAAGGCCGCAAAATATCTGACACGCTCTTACGGCTCTAGGAATAGAGTTGTCATCAGATAAGTTTGCGGCCTTTGTTCCATCATATATTTATGCCGGTGACGTACATCATCATCCTCCTAGCGTTATTATTCCCGTTTGTGCCCCTAAAGGAGCCCGGGGTGACGTACATAATCTATTGAATATATTCTAACGAGCAATGTACAAGTTGCAGAACATTCTCAAGATAACAGAAAAGTTCCCAGAAATGTCCGGAAACATACGAGAATTGAAAAACACGTTTCCGTTAAGAAAGTTTCCCATGGAAATTTGTCATGGTAGGTAATAGGACCATTACTTAAATCTAAAATTATTATTCTTTAGGAAGGCAATTTAAACTGCTTATAAAATAATTTAAGTTCTTAGCACTTTCCATAAGCGAAATTTCGCAACTTAGGAAACTTCTTCGCGGTGCATTGCTAATTCTAACAAATGCGAAAGTACCTAACTCCGCTTACTGAAGACCACAGCAATAATAACATACTGTGGTGAGTAAAGTCGCCCAATCGCCATTAGTCGGCAGGGATGTTGTTCCGAACGCGTTTGCATCACCTCACCCGTTACGCCTAATAAACTAGACCTCTGATTACGCTTAGTTACTACGAATCGCGGGGTCAAGATATATTTGTGGGTGAAAGGGTGAGCTTTTTTTTTTTTTTTTTGGTTCCTGTTGCCCAGCAACAGACATGTTGTAGTATGGCCTCTCTGCGGGCCTTAGGGGCCTCAGAGGGAGGAGGTTGCTGGACATTTGTCTCTTGCTGTCGACATTGCGAGTCTTACAATCAGTAAAATTAAAATTAAATTAAAATTCATTTATTTCAAGCTACATATAGGCTCATAACACATTATTAAAAGATTTATCATTATTAATTCATTACATAAGTCAAACAAAATAAAATAATTAACATTATCCTATCCTACTCGTACACCAGTCCTTACATGACTGACAACAGTGCATGATATAGTGACAGTCTAGCCGGCCCGCTATCATTGCTAGGACGGTGTTGGTACTGGCTCGCACGCGCCGAAGCAGGGACGCGGCCCACAATAGCATTGTGCTGTGGAAACATGCTGTGTGCGTCGCCGCAAACATGCCCGAGACGCTACAGTAACGAGGCAGCCCCATCACCCCCCTGAACGCGTTGTTGTACTGGACCCGGAGGTCACTGTACGCCCTCTGCGTGTAGTTAGCCCACAGGCCGCACGTGTTCAGCGACGTGCAGTAAGCTTTAAAAAGCGTTAACTTCACGTCGCTCGAACACCGCGCAAACCTGCGAGCCAACATGTTCGCCCTTCGCTCCTTTTCTATGTCGACATTATCCTTAAGGTCGGCAGTAACTACATGACCTAAGTACTTGAAACACTCGACACTATTAAGTGGCATTCCATTGAGTGTTATGGCCGGTATTTTTCCTGTCCGATTACTGCCGGCCTCAAATACCATGTATTGGCTTTTTTCCACATTATATTTTAACCCGTAACTCATGGCGTACTCCTCACACGTTCTTAACAGCCGTCTTAAACCACAATCCGACGCGCTCAACAGCACCATGTCGTCTGCGTGTATAGCTGAGGTTATTCACACAAACACCCTCAACATGACAACCGACATGCGGACTGCTGAGTGAGACGATAAGTGCGTCCATGTACAGGCCCCGTAGCATTGATGGCGTTATCACGCGATAAGTGATAGAATAAGCGCGTCGTCTCCTTCTATCGAACGGTGTCAGCCAGGGACGGATGCTCTATCCTGTCACTTGTCGCGTGATAAGGCCATCCATGCTACGGGGCCAGGCAGCGTTCGATAGAACGAGACGACGCGCTGGTTAAACAGTGCGTGCGAAGGCAACCCCCCCTGCCTCACGCCGCACTCCAACGCATACTCATCAGACGTTGTTCCTGCCCCAGATGGGCCCTATTGACCTGGTGCCCATACCAGTACTTAAGGGGCTCCACGCGCTTTTTGACTAGTTTTGATGAGTTTTGAATTGATATTCCTCCGTCAGTACAATAGATATATTTATGCCACAAACGTTAATCGGTTCTTCAATACGTTATCTACTTTTGCAAGAGAGCTTTTTGGAAAAAAATATATATCTATTTTTCTATGATTTATTCAAACATGGTCCCCACAAAAGCTCTGTTTTCGATATTAGTACGTTACGTACGTTAGTATGTTGTTTATGCACTTTTATATTTGAAATTTACATGTAACTGTTCCTTTTTGACGTTTCTAACAACCAAAGATTTTTTTTTAATTTTAACTAATTTTTACAAAAGTTACGTCCAAAAAACTGGTTTTTTGGCCTAAAACTGCTAAAGTTTAGTTCCATATATCTCAAAAACTATGAGTTTTGAAGTAAATATGGGATATTATTTCGGTTTGACCTCGTTGTTGTTAATACGGTAAGCCAAAAAAAACACGAAAAAACGGACGGTAACAGATCGAAGGTCATTGGGAGCTGTGAGCCCCTTAAGGATGTTAATTACTTACAAAGGCACATTAATTTCTTCAAGCTTTTTCCATAGTATTACTTCGTAGGACACCAGATCAAAAAGCCTTTGATAAGTCGAGGAAGCACGCATAAACCGGGATCTGTCGGTCAGTAAAGTATCTGACGCTGTGCTTGAGACACAGTATTGCACTTTCTGTGAACAAACGAAACCCAAATTGATTGTCGTGCAACTCGTGCAATTTTATGTGTTTGTATTAATTAAGCACCGCGTCAAATACTTAATTTGCAATCACAGTTGCAAGATAAATGGGCCTGTAGTTACTTTTTTCCGTTAAATCCCCGGTCTTATTTTTCACCACAGGTACGACAAGCTGTCGTCCATGGGCTACGGTATCCCGTAACCAACTTGTTTGTATACCATCGTTACTACGATACCTACTGGTAGGTAAACAAAACACACTTATAATCTACGTTAATAACTTTGTCTGGTTGCGTGGTAACAGGTTATTAATAGGTAGGTAAGTATTTAATAAGTATTTTATAACAATTAATTAAGATGTAATCATACTCAATAAACAATGCTAAGTCGAGCGTTTAACTAAGACGGTGCTAGGTTACCTATTACCCTTTTTAGGGTTCCGTATCCAAAGGGTAAAACGGAACCCTATTACTAAGACTGCGCTGTCTGTCTGTCTGTATGTCTGTCTGTCCGTCTGTCACCAGGCTGTGTCTCGTGAACCGTGATAGTTAGACAGTTGAAATTTTCACAGATGATGTATTTCTGTTGCCGCTATGAGTACAGTAGACGGCAAACTTCGTGCGCAAATGACCTTGCCTGCGCAAAGGCGAATTGTACGTGCGAGCTGCCCCCCCCACTTCGTCCCGCATGTTCAAGTCGTTTGCCGGGAATTGTAACAGCAATTACTAAAAACAGAATAAAATAAATATTTAAGGGGGCTCCCATCCAACAAACGTGATTTTTTAGCCGTTTTTATAGATGATGGTAGGGAACCCTTCGTGCGCGAGTCCAACTTGCACTTGGCCGGTTTTTTGAAGTGGATACTTCTTTGGTCGCGTTCTTGTATAGGAGTACAGTTCAAAATGTATCACGTGACTTCCGGAATAACTTTTTGTAGAGAAGCCTAATCTGGTTTCAAATAATTGTTTGTTACATGTACACCTTTAATCCTTCTTTATTTGCCATTAGATGTTAATCACAAAATGTTATTTCGTTTATGTGGCGGATATGAAAATAATGCTGAAATGACCGCCATTTTCAATGTATCGCGAGTCAAATGAGCTACGTCAGTCAATGTTGCCTTATACCGATTTATCTGTACATATACAGATTTTAGTGAGCTTATTCAGATATATTAGGGTTCCATAGCCAACAAAGAAGTATCCACTTAAACTTAATTAACGGTTGTATCTCCGACACAACCCGCTTCTTTTTTTCTACGTGGAAATGCTTTAAGTACCTATATACCCCCGGTTGGGAAATAGGAGGTTATATGGGATTCACTGGAACATAGCATAATATCTACCTACCCACTAATAGTTATTTGTTATGCAAGGCTGCAAAGTTGTTGTTTGGCGCAAGTGCTTGTATTGAAAGCCGAGCTAGCAAAGGATTGTTAGATTGAACCATGAGCGAAGCGAATGGTTCAAAAGTACAATCCTGAGCATAGCGAGGCTTTCAAGGCAAGAGACGCCAAACAACTTTGCTGCCGAGCGAAACACACAACTTTTTCCCTCACCACCACGAGGAAAATTGTAAATGTAATGAAAGTAATTTGGACCTTATCGGTACTCATTTTCAATAAACGTTTATTTACATCTCATCAAAATCAAAGCATTGAATAATTATTAAATGTAACAAACATTTTCGCGTCTTGAAATAGACTCCACGCATACATTAAAAAAGTCAAAGTATTTTTGGGTACATACTCACGGGTAAACTAAGGCTCAAATACGCATATTTTACTTTTTCCGCTAACTCAGCAGGCATTAAAATTCATTTTGCATATATCTTCTGCGCTAAAATCTATAAATAACTTCCATTATTTTGATATTACTGTGGATTTAGAACAAAACAAAACAAAATTAAATGTAGGTACGTGACTTTTTTTCTTAAATTAACTTTTTAAACGGTGCGTTCCAAAGTTGCACGAAGCGTAAAATTTTGAAATATTAAACTACATTTTCAAATTATTTTTGTTATTGTATCTTTATAAGTCAATCTAATTATTTATATTGCATATGTAATGAAATGAAGAAAGAATAAGTATTATTAATTTTATTTTATCAAAATAATAATATTAAAATATTAGCATAACACCATAAGTTTCTGAACTCACGATAATGACCTCTCATTCCTGAAGAAGTTGGATCTCGCGATAGAGCACCACGTTCGAAATTCAAAAACTCTTTCCACGCTAGCGGATATAATGAACTTTTGCGCGCAGATTTTGAGCGACAAAGCAAGCCTTTCCGAGCCGGTGAGGTGAAAAAGTAGTTTTCCCGCTTTGCCGGGGCGCCATGGGATCGCGAACATTCTACCAAGACTAATTTTATTTTATTACCTATTGTAAGCGCCGAAATAAAATAAAATAGATAAGTATGTATAAGTAAAACACATATGTAATAGTTTAATATTATTTGTAAACGGGGGCTTCCCCCAACACCTTATAGCTCTTAAAATCTTAAAAGTAGAAGATTGTAGCTACAGTTAATGTAGAATTAAGTATTTATTACGAAATAAACAGTTTAAATGTAAAAAAAAATTTTTTTAGATTTGACAGAGCTGATGCAAGAAATCATTTATGTACCTATATGATGATAGCGTGGGTAGGCCCCCCGCAAGATGGACTGATGACCTGGTAAAGGTCGCGGGAGTCCGCTGGATGCGGGTGGCGCAGGACCGGCCATTGCGGCACTCTTTGGGGGAGGCCTTTGTCCAGCAGTGGACGTCTTTCGGCTGATATGATGATGATGATGATGATAAAAAAAAAAAAAAAAAACTAATTTGAACACCTACGTTGGATTTTCCTGTAGGAAACCTTGAATAATAAACTCGTGACAGAATAGTAGCTGTACTAGTGGCACCATGAGTTGTAGAACTCGCGAGACTGTGATTGAAAAAAAAAATGTTTCCTTCTAAAATCTGAATCGGCAAATAAAAACTAAGTAAGTATACTTAATAATTATAATAATTGAACCGGCTCACAAAATTTGAAGAGAATCGGTTGAGAAATGCGGCTTGTAGAGGAGAACAGCTGGACAAACGGAAATACGAAAGAGTTTTGGCCCAAGCTGAAGCCAAGAACTTGGTTTTCCCTCCTTCAATAATTTATGAATGACGATTATTAACTTGAATACCTCGGGTTTTCCTATAGGAAACCTTGGATAATAAACTCGTGACAGAAAATAATATAATGGAAGAGATCCCTTAAAGGGATACTTTCGCCTTTGTACCCTAGTCTACTCTAATCTTACATATAAGTTAGGTATGTTTATGTTTTAACCTGTTTTGCACAATAAACTGCTTACATACATACATAATATATATTATGTATGTATGTAAGCGCTTTATTGCGCAAAACAGTTTAAAATATACACATAGTGAGAAACTGAGTAGATAATATTATCTACTCACCTATGGCGGTATAGCAGAGAACATCACAGACGGCAGGGATATGTGATCTGAGCCTTTCTTCATTACCACACGTGCACGTCACGGCAGGAAGTAGGATTTTCCGCATGCGTATAAGTGGGTTGTAATTGCCCCTCTATTGCGGTGTGACGTAAAAAAATATGGTACTCAGATTGCCAACCGATCGACAAGGGTAGCGTCCAGTGGCAGAGTGGCCGGTAAAATGTATTTATAGGCAAGCCTATTTTTATATAGGACTTGGATACTTTTTGTGATTTATATTAATATTCAATGCAGATTCGTCGCTGGTACGACTTGGCCGACATAGAGTAGGATAAATGAATCGTAATGATGTCGTAAGTTTGTACCTAATTGAAATAATGGGCTTGTGACCTTAAATTTGTTTACGATGCCATTCGAACCAGTTTTTGTAGATGAACAAATGTTTGTATGGAAGCAACTACATTTAAAGGACATTAATACCCAAAAAATCGAGTTAAAGACGGACCTCGCTGACAGCAGCCGAAACGCTTCATACTGATTGGCTTTAAAGTATGACGTCACACCGTGCAATTTGTACTAACCGTTGCATGGAAAATGAAGTAAATTGCTGTTTCGGTCGCGAAATACTGCGTTTAGGTCCATAGTTGTTGTAAAAATGTGTTTCTATAAAAGCGTAACGATTCTATTGGTACCTTTAAATCTACTCTAGAACAATAAATAAAAAAACTTTTTTTTCTAAACTTTCAAGGTTCATATCTTTTTATGATTTGAATTATATTTTGTAATTTATACTTTATCACAATCATTTGATGGTTTACTATCCATTTAGCAACACGACGTTATCAATTTTAACACCACGCAACAAGCCTATTGTTCTTAGAACTAACCCTATTCTGTCTTGGTTGACTCGACACTAGCCTACTACTGCGCAGTGGATTCCTACTTTGCAGCCGGTTACAAATAAAGACAAACAATTCTTCCTTCGTAACTAGGTCCCAAGCGATAAAAAATATTCCCATTTTGTAGCTGGTTACAAAACTCAGTTACATAGTGGGACGAAAGGATTATGTATTGGTCGACTCGACACTATAGTGTTGTACAGTCAGCATCAAGCAGCTAAGCGGGCCGGGTGTTCAAAATTATTCGCTTAGCTGCTTCTGATGCACTCATACTGCGCAGTTGATTACATATGCGCTAACTTGATGATCATGCTGTGTAACTGTGTAATGCTTTGGATGACATGCTAGTCTATAAGCTATTCATAAAGAACTATTGAATCTCATAATTTATGATGTCTGTAAAGTGTACCTAATAAATAAATAAATAATTATACTCTAAACTATTTCATAACTTTTTTGTCCCGGGTTACCCACAGAAAGTTTTCATGCGCCGCCACTGGTAACGTCTCCACCCTTGGACCACCAAAACGGCGTGCGAACTGATTTTTTTTTTCAACTTACCACTAGTGACTCTGTGAGCTGTAGAACTCTTGAGCCTATCTTTTTTCTATCAAAGTGAAGGAATCTCCAAAAACCGTATGGGGAAAAAAAAGAAAAAAAAACTATACTTTTTTAAATTTCGGAAATATATTTAACCTGCTCACAAAATTTCACAAGAATCGGTTGAGAAATGCGACTTGTAGAGGAGAAAAGTTGGACAAACTTAGCTTAGGTCATTCATTAGAGGCTATGATTCCACTCACCTTAAACACTTATCACAGATACACACAGATATCACTCAACGTAGTTTAGTTACGTACTACGTATAAGAAAAAAATATATAGTTAGTTAGTACCTACACTTTAAAACGAGCAATCGTTGCGGAGGCTCGTACAGTACTATTCGCAGATTTGCTCAAGCCGGAACGATCTGCAATAATTAAGAGTAAGATAGCCTTGATTGTCATCTGAAGAATAACGCGTGAACTCTCTCACAATGGGCATAATGACTAAAGTCCTTTGGTTTGCGGGAAGGTTTATTGAGAAGTTCCTGTTTTATATCGTTTTGTTCACAATGATAATTAACACGTTTGGGGACGGTTCTCAGATTATCAAAATCAGAATCAGAAAAATATTTATTGTCACACGAAAAAAATATATATATAAAGAAAAAAAAATATTTCAAGCAAAAAATTAAATAAATAAAAACTTACAAACTCACAAACAGTATGGAATATGTGACAATAGGCCCCAGTCTCAGCATGTGCTGGGCTAGGCCCAGCGCTGGTTTTCAGACTGGTCCCGGGAGATCGGGGGGTTGATCGCAGGCTAACAAATTACCGAGCTTAGATATAAATATTTACAGTAATAATGTGCTTAAAATCGAATACCTACAGAAATATTGCAATATGACACAGCGGATGAAAATAATAATAAAAAAAAAAAAAACAACAGGTAAAAAGTGAAAAAAGCGGTATATAGTGCCATTTTGATATTTTTGATATTTGTGTGTAGGGACCTACATATTTTGACTTATTGATGGCTTACCAAGTATTATATGTCATCATTATCATCATATCAGCCGAAAGACGTCCAATGCTGGACTTAGGCCTCCCCCAAAGAATGCCACAATGACCGGTTCCGTGCCACCCACATCCAGGTGGACTGATGACGGTAAAGGTTGCGGGAACCCGCTGGATGCGGGTCATGCAGGTAGCGCAGAATAGTATATTTTGACCGAAAAATTCCCTTGAAAAATGACTTGTTTCCCATACATACGTCCAACCCCTTTTGACCTCCTTATAAAAAAACGCTCTGATTTGTTTTCTAGCCTTTGACCGAAGTTACAGTTCCGTTACTTTGAAATTGTCTTGTTCACCGTAGAAAGCACCAACTCCTTTCTGTCCCTTTAGGTCTTAGGGGATGAACGTCTTTTAACCTCCTTACGGAATCAAGTTCAGAAACGCAGAACAACTGAAGCCGCATAAGTAACAAGTAACAAGCTGACTAGCCGGGTCCGCTGCACCATGTTTTCGTGTTTTTTAAACATCAAACATGTTTAGCCAATCAAAACCAATGACCAAAGAAACTAAAGGACGTGAAGTATCAACAAAATGAGCGTGCCAAGTATACTGTCATATTGGCGCATAACATGGCGGATGTCGTGCTGTTCTGCTATCGATAAAACAGGGAACACGTTTATCGATAATATACGAGTAGACAGATCTCAGAACGTACTGGTTTCCTGTAATTAAGTATTATTAAGTTATTGAGTAGGTACATTATTTAAGATGATCTAAATGACACTGTATTTTTACAATAATTGTTGTATCAGGCATTACTTAGCGGAATTCCATGATTTAAGTTACTAGAAAAATAATTCTTAGCTAGCATTGTGTGTGTGTGACGTTAAATAAATGTATTTTCTTTCTTCTTTAATTTTTCTATGGCATCAAACATGGGCAAAAAAAGAATGGCTCAGTAAATTTTTCTAAGCTACAAACAGTGTCTTCATCTAAATAAATTTCTAATAATTTCCATTCCAGCTTCTGTGATACCTACACAACAGACTGACAGGCAGGCTAACAAACGTAAAGTTATTGTATAGTGTCAGTATACGCTACAAATACAAAGTTAACTACTCAAAAAAAACGACAAGATACCAATATATATTTTGATGGCAGTACACCATCTCGTAGTCTAATAACATTTAGGGTCTTGTTGAAGCATTTCTGACCAAAATGTAGGGAGCAAATGTAGGTATATTCTTTTACATTTTGCCTTTTATTTTAAGGTCCAATTGCCTCCAACCTTTTTTTCTTAGCACAATCGCTTCTTGATAACCTTTATAAATAGCTATATTAGCGATCAATGAAGCCTGTTTAGTTCCAAGGTAGTACCTGCCTACTATACAATTTTACCAATCTTGACAACCCAGACGGTTTTTCAGGTTTTTTTAAATGCAAGACACTGTCTCGAGATCTCACTGGTTATAGAAATAGAAAATTCGATAATGCGAATGACGTCATTGCCATTCAGTATCGATATTTTCAAGAACAACCCTAACTGCCACTCAAACGTAACTTTAAGTACAAAAATATCGAAAATAAAGCTAAATCCTATTACAACACATAACTAATCTTAATCTGTGTACTCATTACAACATAATGCAAATGCTCAGCTCTCAATAATGCTTAAACTATCCAATATTTCAATAAAAATACATTACATACCGGTGCAAGGATAAACTTTCCTGATTTGGGCCTTTTCTTAAGCCACATCCGATTATGCTGCACCTGGGCATGGCCACCACATTCCACTAATTGTGCTCTTTGGGCTTTATGCAGTTTATAATTTTCAATTAATAGTTATTATATTATTTTGGTATGTTTACATCAGTCGCCCCACTAAACTGACGGGAACTGACATATCCTGGCGCATAAAATGGCGATTTTAGGCCACACTTGACATTTGATCATCAACTTTTGGTTCTGACTGTTATACTACCATGTCTTTTTTGGTAGCCAAATGGTGCTTGGTTAATATGAGACAGAGTTATTTTTGGGAATTTTATGTCTGACCAAATGATATTTGAAAAATACACCCTGTCCATAGGTTTTCCTATGTCCATGATCAAAACAATACCCTATTTGTTTGCCGAACCTGACGGAAAACATGTTAGATGTTTAAAAACATGGAAAACATTGGTGCAGCGGACCCGGCTAGTCAGCTTGTTACTCGTGTAAAGCAAAAGACTAACCGTAAGCCCTATTCATAAACGTCCAACAAACCTATTTTAACTAAAATGGCGTGAAAATTCGTTTGTCACTTTGCCATTTCTGTTGGTAAGAAAGGGCTTGTGCACAAATCACGTGAGGTTTTTTCGGCTACTTTTTGACCCCCCCCCCCTCCCCCTTGGTGATATTTGGTGAGGTTCTTGGCTACAGGCCCACCCCCAACGTGATCTTTCGTGATTTTTTCCTGAAACCCCCCCCCCCCCCCCCCCCCCCTCCCCCATTGAACCTCGCGTGATTTGTGCACAAGCCCAAAGGGACAAAGCTCATTTTATTTAGCAGAGGCATTTTAAGTTTATTCACTATTTTTGCTACGAAGGTAGAATTGGGCTGAAGTTTACCAAACAAAGTGAACATTCACAACCTAAACGTGGCATTTATGTACGGAAAGAGAACATATTTAATTAATAAAATATTAAGTAAAGTATCATTATTAAATAAGGGATACAACAGGCCAAGGTCACCCTATTTCACAAACAGAAATTTCAAAAAATTTCGTTTCTCAGAAATATTTCATAAATGATTTGGTTCATATACTTTCAGTTCCAATATTATTGTTTCATAGACTATTCTCTTCATCATATCAGCCAAAAGACTTCCACTGCTGGACATAGGCCTCCCCCAAAGAGTGCCAAAATGACCGGTCCTGCGCCACCCGCATCCAGCGGACTCCCGCGACCTTTACCAGGTCATCAGTCCACCTCGTGGGGGCTCTAACCACGCTGTGCCTTCTGGTACGTAGTCGCCACTCGAGAACCTTTCCGCCCCAATGGCCATCGGTTCTACGTGCAATGTGTCCCGCCACTGTCACTTAAGTTTAGCGATTCCAAGGGCTATACCGGTTACCTTGGTTCTGCTGCGGATAGCCTCATTTCTGATGCGATCACGCAGAGAAACTCCCAACATAGCCCTCTCAATTGCCCTTTGGGTGACTTTGAGCCTTCTTATGAGGCCCATTGTAAGCGACCACGTTTCAGTGCCATATGTCATCACTGGCAACACACACTGGTCAAAGACTTTCGTCTTGAGACACGCGACGACGATCAACGGCGAGTTCATCACATCACTCACCTTCGGTTTGCGGACGATATAGTAGTCATGGCTGAGACCATGGAGAACTTAAGTACGATACTCGATGATCTTAGTAAAGCTTCCGAGCGAGTTGGTCTAAGAATGCACATGGATAAGACGAAGATCATGTCAAATGCCCATGTAGTACCAACTCCCATTACAATCAACACTTTATGCTCGAAGTTGTAGACGATTATGTATACCATCATGCATGTTGTATTGTACCTACTTATGATCTGGAGTGATGTGTAATTTAACTGTTTGTATTTATTATTATCTTTTTAGTTTTGTAATAATATACAAATATTATTGTTATTTTTAATGAATTCAAACACAATAGATATTGTTAAATGAATAAATGACTATGACCATGACCTAGGACAGACTGTCCAGTTAGGTAGGTCCAACTTCGAGAAAGAGGTCAATCGTCGAATCCGACTCGGCTGGGCAGCGTTCGGGAAGATATGATACGGCACATCTTTTCGTCCAATATTCCGGCAGTGACTATTCACTTGGTTGAAACATATTTCACAGAAATTCAGTTCAATGTAGGTAGGTATATTACTATCAAACTTTCTAACTTTAGAAACTTATCGAACAGTAGAATTATGCTTCGTGTATTCTTGTTTCATAGATTGTTATTTCATAGGAACCGTTTCATATAATATTTAGTTCCAGTATTTTCGCTTAAAAAATCTTATTTCCGAACTTTAAACTTAATTTAAATTTATTGAAAAGAAACTTTATGCAAATAATTGTCTAAAAAAGTAACGTTAAATAACTTACGTTCAAAATCACTACAATCTAAATACCTAATGATTTTATTATATTCAAAATACCGAGAGCTTAATCATTACGTATTATGTCCCGACCAATTATTAAATTCAATTGTTGACATTTTAATTAATTATCTCCACTTATAATAAATCTCTAAATTAAAAAAAGAATCAGCCAGTTTGAAACTAAGCTTTGCGCGGTTCGAATGTTCTCAGCATCCCATGAACGGAAAAATATGAAACATTTTATATAGGTACATTATTATTCTAGCTGCAACTTAGGATAGTTTTTATCCGACTGCGGCAGTTAATTAATTTTCCGAAATATACGACTTCATTTAATTTTTCATTTATTTTTATTGAAATCAAACGCTGCTCCAACTGTCAGCTATAAGAACCGTCAAATTTTCGTCAAAATGGCGGAATTGCTTTGCCTTTCACTTATTAATAATTTAAATCCCGTCTACGATAGACCTTTACGAGACAAATGCTAAAATATAAACCATAAAAAAATATTCGATTCTGATATGAGAACTTATATGCGCAAATGTCGTTTTATGTCGTAATTTCAATAAATGAAATCAACAAATTTGAACAAATATAATTAACAAGAATTTGTTTTTTTTGAATGACAATGGCACGAGCTCGGCGCATTCAGCCAAAGTACCTGCGGCGCTACCACGAAAACGGATACTCAATGTTCATATATTTGCATCCCTGTCACTCGAGTATGGTTACTGCGATAGAGATAGAGATACCCGAATATTTTCGAATTCCGAAGTTCGTGGTTATAGCTCAGGAATCGAAAATATGGTAAATAATCATAATGTATTTTCTCGAAAAAGAATTTAAAATAAATATAGTCAAATGGAGAAAAAAACAAAGCAAGAGGTTATATAGGTAATGATTAAGTTATAAGAGTCCAAAGTTTTAAGAGGGGGTATGTTCTGTCCCTTTTCCGCAAAACGCACCTTCATATGAAACGATTGTTTTTTACTATGACGCTCGAGTATATTGACGTCACAGTCCCTCATCGTTTTCTCACTCTAACAAGCGACATTAAAACGGATGTAGCTTCATTATTTTTTGAGATATTTGAATGGGAGTTTCATTATTTTCTATCTATTTATACATAATAAATGCCTATGTCCTGACTGACTTATTCACTCAATCACTCACTCACTCACTCATCAACGCACAGCCGAAACTTCTTAGAGAGTTGATTTTTGCACAGTATGTTGCTTTTATAACGTGGGCTAGGGATAAAAAGGGATTTTTGAAAATTCTACCCCTAAGGGGGTAAAATGGGGGTGCAAAGTTTGTATGGGAGAACCTTTTTTTTGAGCTATAGACTTAAACTTTGTAGAAAAATTAGTTATTAGAATACAAATGAAACACTTTCAGCGTTTTGGAAAATTCCACCCCTACGGGGGTAAAATAGGGGTGCAAGGTTTGTATGGGAGAAACATTTTTTTTTTAAATAGAGACTTAAAACTTTGTAGAAAGATCAGTCATTAGAATACAAATAAAGAACTTTCAGGGTTTTAGAAAATTCTACCCCTAAAGGGGTAAAATAGAGTGAAAAGTTTGTATGGGAAAAACTACTTTTTTTTAAATAGAGACTTAAAACTTTGTATAGAAATTATTCATTAGAATACAAATAAAGTACCTAGATTCAGTGTTTTAAAAAAATCTACCCCTAAGGGGGTAAAATAGGGGTGCAAATTTTGTATGGGGGAAACAATATTTTTTTTAAATAGAGACTTAAAACTTTGTAGAAAGATTAGTCATCAGAATACAAATTAAGTACTTTCAGCGTTTTAGAAAATTCTACCCCTAAAAATAGGGGGCTAAAATAGGGGTGCAAAGTTTGTATGTGGGAAACTATTTTTTTTAGCTAGAGTCCTAAAACTTTGTAGAAAGATTATTTAAATACAAAGAAAGTACTTTCAGCGTTTTGGAAAATTTCACCCCTAAGGGGGTAAAATAGGGTGCAAAGTTTGTATGGGAAAAACATATTTTTTTTTAATAGAGACTTAAAATTTTGACGAAAAATTACTTATTAGAACATGAAAAATACTACATTCGGCGTTTTACAAAAATCATTCCCTAAGTGGGTTAAAAAAGGGTGCAAGGTTTGTATGGGGAACACTTTTTCTGAGCTAGACACTTAAAACTTTGTAGAAAGATTACTTATAAAAATACAAAAAAAAAGACTTTCAGCGTTTTGAAAAAATCTATCCCTAAGGGGGATAAAAAGGGGTGCAAAGTTTTTATCAGGGAAAGTTTATGTTTTTGAGTTAGAGACTTCAAAATTTGTAGAAAAATTACTTATTAAAATACAAAAAAAAGAACACAAATCGTTTTAGAAAATTCCACCCCTAATAGGGTTAAAAAGGAGAGCAAGCTTTGCATGGGCAACACTTTTTTGAGTTAGACTTAAAACTTTGCAAAAAGATTACTTATTAGAATACTAAAAAAGAACTTTCAGCGTTTTAGAAAACTCCATCCCTAAGGGGATCCTTAAGATCCTTAAGAAGGGTAGCCAGTGTTGTGTGGGAAAAACTTTTTTTTTTACTAGACTTAAAACTATTCAAAATGTTACTTATTAAAATTAATAATAAAGTACTTTCAGAGTTTTAGAAAATTCCACCCCTAAGGGGGTTAAGAAAGCTTTGTATGGGCAACACTTTTTTTGAGCTAGAGACTTAAAAGTTTACGAAAAAAGTTCTTTCAGCGATTAGAAAAATTCAACCTCTAAGGTGGTTTAAAAGGGGGTTCAAATTTTAAATGGCGAGCAATAAAATTTTAAAGTGTGAGTAAGAGATTTTTAACTTCGGTCTTATTCTGTACGTTAAAAGACTACAAAACTGATTTCAGAGTTTTTCCAAATTCATCCCCTAAGAGTGTTAAAATTGGTTCAAATTTTGAGTATTTCAAGGCATTTTTAAAGTATGAGATTTTTAACTTTGGTTTTAGACTGTTTGTTCACAAACTAGAAAATGAACATCAACTTTTTTTTAATTATCCCCTAAAAGAGGGTTCAAATTTTGTATTGAGAGAAATCATTTTCTAAGACGATAAAAAGTTCTACGCGGACGAAGTCGCGGGCAACAGCTAGTTACAATATAAATTTCCCATTAAAAAATACCCTGTACGCAACATATCAAAGGCTTGGGTAAGCGAACCAGTGAAAAGAATGCGAACACAGTTGCACACATTAAAAATAAATGTAGTTAGTAATATTAACAATACACCTCAGACACGGCCGTGTTGTGATTTGTTGGAGCTTGAGAGTAATTACCAAGCGGAACTCAGCGCGGCACGTAAACATTACATTAATAGGTTGATATACAGTAGCACGAACATATGCCAAACATCGTGGCGGGTGATTGCATCCGAGACAGGTCGAGGCGGCACTGGGTGCGAGGCACTGGACGTACTGATAAGCGCATCAGCTGGTCGGTCGACTGAGTCCCGCGCCGCCGCCACCGCCGCCGCGTTGAACCGGTTTTACATCGACGCGAACAAGAACTCTGGAGCCCGCGCCGATATCCCAGCCGCCTTATGCTATCTGAGTAAGTATGTAAACAAACATGCTAACCTCATTAAGGCTGTCCCGTTTGATTTACAATGCGTTGAAAATAGTATACAAAAAATAAAACGCAAAGATTCTAAGGACATTAACGATATGTCTACTCGCTTACTAGACCTAATACCAAAATTTCTAATCAGCATCTTTTGTTTACTTTTTAATAGGTGTCTAGAACGCGGAATATACCCGAGTAACTTAAAGAAAATTAAAGTTCAACCGATTTATAAAGGGAAAGGTGCTGTAGACATGTTGAAAAACTATAGACCGATATCATGTGTTTGAGCGTCTTTTAAGCGATAAATTGATGTCTCATTTTAACTTAAATAATCTGTTAAATAGGCACCTACCAACCTGGCAGATCCACGATCGATGCGGCGCGTGACGTCGTGAGGTGACCGGCCACCTCGACGCTGGGCGACAGGTCGCCGCCATATTCTGCGACCTGTCGCGCGCCTTCGAGCTGGTGGCCCATCCTC
Organism: Epinotia brunnichana; assembly: GCA_963854355.1. Lineage (NCBI taxonomy): Eukaryota > Metazoa > Arthropoda > Insecta > Lepidoptera > Tortricidae > Epinotia > Epinotia brunnichana. The sequence goes on from OY977954.1 coordinate 14,624,868, forward strand.
TCATTTTATCTAAGTTGGACCACTATGGTGTTACTGGCAACTTCAAAAACTTAATGGCTTCGTTTCTGGAAAGCCGTAAACAATTAACGTCTGTCCGCGGCGTGAGATCTGACTTGTTGGAACTAGGTGACTGTGCCGTACCTCAAGGTTCTGTAATCGGCAATAATTTGTTTTTAATTCTAATGAACGATTTCACAACCGCCACCGACGATGCAGAATTCGTGATGTTCGCCGATGACGGTTGTGTCATTGTCTCAGCTTACAATCAGCAGGACCTAATAAGCAAACTCAACAAAGTAATGAGGGACGTTGCCTCTTGGTTCTCGGCAAACGGTATGTTATTAAACATTGAAAAAACCAATATCATGCACTTTTCACTCCGCGGAAAAAAAGAACACAATCTAAATATATACTGCAACGATCGACTCGTTCCTCAGGTTGACGAGGTAAAATACTTGGGTCTAGTCATAGATTCTGGTTTAACGTGGGGTCCCCATATTGACTCACTATGCAATCGTTTGTCGTCCGCGTGTTTTGCACTCACTAGGCTGCGTCCCAGTCTAGATCACAATAATGTAAGAAAAGCCTACTTTGGGTATTTTCATTCTCTCCTAACATATGGAATCGATTTATGGGCAAGCGCAGCTAATCGTGAGAGACCATTCAGACTTCAAAAACGAGCCATTCGTTGCATATGTGGTGTCTCCTGGGATCATCCTGCTCGTGAGCTGTTCAAGGAAACCAAAATTCTCACCCTTCCTAGCTTGTACGTCCTAGAAGTAGCCAAGTACGTGAGAGGTAACCTTGAACAGTTCCCGACGCGTGGTGACTCACACAATTTTAACTTCAGGCGGCGCGGCGATCTGCGCGCTCCCGCCACACGTCTTGCGAAGGCCCAAAAATGTCTCCACTCGATAGGGCCCAAGATATACAACAAGTTGCCCCAAGAAGTCAAAAGCGCGCCGAGTATGAGGTGTTTTGTGAACAGACTTAAAATTAAACTAGCATCCGATTCATGCTATTCCATTGACGAATTTCTCAATAATGGCTGAAAACCGAACGACTTTTCAACTGGCTCGCTGCCCAATCAGTGACTTGACAAATAAATGTACTAATAATAATTATTCGTTGACTACACGCTGCAGTGTACCTAAACTAAGACATACTTACCTACCTAACCTGCTGTAATATAATATAAGACATACTTTTTCACCTTAATGTGATAGTATTATGTATAATGTTATTTAACATCTATAAATTGACATGTAAAACTACGTTTTATAAAGGAATAAATGAAATGAAATGAAATTAAGATTTTAGTGATTTCAGCCTATGTTTTTCTTAGTAGTTAATTGCCTGATTGTCATTAGTAGTAAGTTTTAATAACAAGCATACAAGGATCAAGGAACAGGAGAATAGTGGTAAAACCGACTCCGGTCTCGGATAAGTTAGAAGACGAAAGCGGGAGCAGCTCCCGCTTTCGTCTTATAGGTAATTTTTTTATAAACGAGCGGAAAAACTTGTTATTAAAAGCCCCGCTTCCATCTTCTAACCTATCCGCGATCCGAGTAATTTTAGATTTCTTTAATTTTATTTATTTTTATTTTTGTACTTTGAAATACGTAGGCTATCTATAACTTGTCCATCAATGAAACACCAAAATTTCAAAGCATCCTATCTCCGACGTTTTTAAAGTTACGAGTCTGGTATTTTGCACTATGATAGGTAATTTAATTAGTTATCACTTAATAATTTATTTAAAAAAATAGCTTTATTTCAGTGCGTCCATATATATGCATTCAATGAAACACCTGAATTTCTACAATGAAACAGGATTAATCTACACTGAAAAATTGTTATTAGTATCGACATTTGTTTGCATTTAATCAAGTTTTACATAGTTATTATTAATGCGTCATCTATACATATAATAAAGCTGAAGAGGGTCGAAAGTCTGTACATGGAAGATATTCGAAAAAAAATTGGCTAGGGATACTTAAAATCGATAACAGAACACGTTCCAACAGTTTTTCGAATTTTTGTCTGTTTATCTGTTTGTCTGTTTATCTGTTTATCTGTTTGTCTGTTTATGTGACCGCGCATCACGTGAAAACGGCTGAACCGATTAAGATGACATTTGGTATAGAGATAGTTTGAGTCCTGGGGAAGGACTTAGGGTAGTTTTTATCCTGGAAATCAAACTCTAAGGGGATGAAATGGGGGGTGAAAATTTGTTTAGAGCTACTTAAACCGCTGCACCGATTTGGATGAAATTTGGTATATAATTAGTTTGAGTTCCGGGAAAGGTCAAAGGACAGTTTTTATCCCGAAAATCTTCCCTTTAGGGGGTAAAATGGAGGGGTGGAAATTTGGATGTAATCCATATTGATAAAATTAGGTTTAGGGGTAGTTTAAGTTCTGGGGAAGGACATTGGATAGTTTTGATTCTGGAAATCTTCTCCTAAGGGGGTGAAATGGGGGGTGAAATTTTGGATGGACTCCGTTTAGACCAAATTTGGTATAGATATAGTGTGAGTCCCGGAGAATGACAATGGATAGTTTGAATCCCGAAAATCATCCCCCAAGGGGATGAACTAGGGGTGAAAATGTGGATAAATCCCATTTAGTTAAAATTAGGTATACAGATAGAAGGAGTCCCAGGAATGCATAGTTTTAATCCTGAAAAATCATCTCCTAAGGGGGTGAAATGAGGGGTGAAAATTTGGATAGAACCGATTTAGATGAAATTTGGTATGGATATAGTTAAGAGTCCTGGGGAAGGACTTAACATAATTTTTAGTCTAGAAATCATCTCCTAGGGGGGTGAAATGAGGTATGAAAATTTGGATGGAACCCATTTACGGTATAGCGAGTTGTAGTCTTGGGGAAGGACATAGGATAGTTTACTCCCGAAATTCATCCCCTAAGGGGGTGAACATTTGTTTGTGACCCATTTTGATGAAATTTGGTTGAACGATAGTTTGAGTCCCGGAGTATGACAACGGATAGTTTTAATCCCGAAAATCATCCCCTCAGGGATGAAATAGGGGGTGAAAATTTGGATAAAACCCATTTAATAGATGAAATTTGGTAAAGAGATAGAAGGAGTCCTAGGGAAGGACAATGCATAGTTATAATCCCGAAAAATCATTTCCTGAGGTGGTGAAATGAGGGTTGAAGATTTCGATAGAACCCATTTAGATGAAATTTGGTATTGAGAAAGGTCTCAGTCCAAGGAAAGAACATAGAATAATTTTTATTTCGGAACACATGAAAGGAGGAAATAAGGGGAACACATAAGGGGGTGAGAAATGGTGGATGAAAATTTGGATTGAACCCATTTACGGTATAGCGATAGTTAAGGAAGGACATAGGATTGTTTTATCCCGAAATTCATTCCCTATGGGGGTGTAATTGGGGGTGGAAATTCGTTTATGACACATTTTTATAAAATTTGGTTGAAAGATAGTTTGAGTCCTGGAAAAGGACATATGATAGTTTCTATTCCGGAAATCATCCCCTAAGGGGGTGAAATGGGGGTGAACATTTGGATGTAGCCCATTTAGATGAAAATTGGTATAGAGATAGTTTGAGTCCTGGAGCATTCTCCAAGGAGGTGAAATAGGGGGTGTAAAATTGGATGGAACCCATTTACGGTATAGCGGTAGTTGGGAGTCCTGGAGAATAGGAACATTACATAGGTAAATATATGTATGTGACGTTCCAAGGGTAAATGTACCATATGGCGGTAGTTTCGAAGATGTTTTCTAAAACGGGGTAAAAAGACGTTTTATTATGGCTATTTTGAAAACTATTAGATGTAACATTTTGTTGACGTAGGTATCTTTATTTTTAATATAAAATATTTAAATTACAAGTCAGTTAATTTAGTCCTACGGTTTAGTAGAAAAGGTCCTTACGGCCGTGTGATATGAAAAATGCAAAATAATACTAAAAAGGCTACATGCATCTATTATGGTGAGGCGGGTCATAGACACTAAGTTTGCGGCGGAGTATATTTTGTAAAAAAAGGCGTTCGGAGTAAGCTAATCTATAAAATCATGCAACTCAGCCATAATGACCTTTTCCTTCATACAATCCATACTAATATTACAAATGCGAAAGTAACTCTGTCTGTCTCTTACCTTTTCATGCTTAAACTGCTGAACCGATTGAGATGAAATTTGGTGTAGAGATACTTTGAATTCCGGGGCCTTCCCAAAGAATCCTTACTAAAGATAGTTTTTATCTGGAAATTCATCACCTAAGGGGGTGAAAAGGGGGGAGAAAGTTACGATATAAACGAGTTCCGCGCGGACGAAGTCGCGGGCAAAAGCTAGTTTTAAATAAATTCATTTAATAAAATGTTCTACATCGCTGTGTTATTGTTGCACACACATTGTTTCATTGTATACTGTGTCATTGTGAACAAAATAGGTTTATTTTTTATTATCAATGAAAAATGACACAAAAAGTGAAGCATTTATATTAACATACAGCTCCATAGACGCTTTGGGATGTAAAAAATACGAAATCAAATTCTATAATATTTGTCAAAAAATTACCAAATATTAAATATATATTTTTTTTTTGTGTCAAATTATAGTAGTTTATGTGACTGTACATAATGCCTAATTATGTACAGTTACATACACTACTTTATCTATCCACATATTATAAGCCTACACGATGCATTCAGGAGCCGCATATTATGACCGTCATCGCGGCGTTGTTTTCTGGCAGCTGTCATAGTTTTTTCTTAATTCAGAGACAAACTAGAGTCGGATCCAACTATCATAACGTTCGATATCTTACTTACGTGCGACATTTGTCAAATTTGTATGCAAATTGACAACTCATTTCGAACTAAACGTCATCTCGACTGATATTAGAATCAAATTTCTTTGATTTCAGAGATGTTCGAAATTTGAATAAAATAATGTTATCGAAATCGATGTTATTATTTAGCAATAATGACATTTACACAGATAATAAATTTGTTCTAACAAAACACTTTATTTTTATGGTGGCCATAATGTGCGGTTCTTGAACGCATCATGGAGGGTTAATGATATTTGGATAGATAAAGAAAATTGTTTGTTGTGACTTTTCCTTTTACATGTCACGTCACGTCCACAAACATAGCGTGTACGAGGGTTTCCTCTGATTGTCCTTATATGCTATACAGGACTATCTTGCAACATCGGGTGTTGGAATTGGAAAATAATGAGGTATTTCACTGTGCACCAAAGTTTCAATCTTAGGGATGAAATTGGATTAGAACAATTAAAAATTGTTTATTATGCCTTAATTGAGTCCAAACTGCGTTACAGCATTATGTTTTGGGGTAATAGCTTTAAATATTATATTAACAGAGCTCTTATCGCACAAAAAACAGCCATAAGAATAATGTTTCGAATCCCGCAATGGGTGTCTTGCAGAGAATACTTTCAGACCTTAGGGATTCTGACGGTGCCTAGTTTATACGTTCTTATACTGCTCACTGAATTTATTAAACATAAAACAAGGTTTGAAACGTATGAAGAACAAGAGTTTCGTGTACTCACGCGCACCAGAAATATAATAATCAATTTTCGCCCGATGACTAATATAGAGAAGCAATGTACTAGGAACCAGACTGTCAAGTTGTTTAATAAACTTCCTGTAGAGCTAAAAGGTATCGTAGAATATAATAGTTTTAAAGATAAATTAAAGCAATTTTTATTAAGAGGGTGCTTTTACAGTGTTGATGAAATATTTGATAGAGTGTAGAGTGTTGGTAGTTATTAGAGCGCAGTTATTAGTTATAAGATATATTATATTGTTAGCCGTAAGGAATTCAAACACAATCCTGTATTGTTTCATGAATAAATATGTCTATGTCTATGTCAATGTTGGACAGTTGACCCTACCCATAAAATTAAATAGATTACATAAAATTAAATAGAAAAGCACATTGAGTTGCACGATACGCAGTTTGGCTTCCGGCCTAGCTTGTCTACCGAAGGTGCGATTCTCTGTCTCAAGCAAACTGTTCAGTACTACACAGCTGGAGGTACGCCTGTCTTTGCCTGTTTCTTGGATTTGTCAAAAGCATTTGACCTTGTAGCTTATGACATTCTGTGGAATAAGCTACAACATGAGACCGATGTACCGTATGAAATCATGACAATACTCAGGTACTGGTACGGAAGACAGAAAAACAGAGTGAGGTGGGCAGGCGCGCACATGGACGTATATGGGTTGGAGTGCGGGGTGAGGCAGGGGGGGTTGAGTTCGCCTCGCCTCTTCAATTTGTATGTAAACCGGTTGCTCCAAAAACTAACTGCTACCAGGGTCGGCTGTTCGGTTGATGGTGTTTTTATAAACAACATTAACTATGCGGACGACATGGTCTTGTTGTGCCCTTCGTTCAGTGCGCTGCGTGACTTGCTGCGAGTTTGTGAGTCATATGCGGAGGCCCACGGACTCAAATACAATGCAAGAAAAAGCGAGTTCCTAATTTTCAGGGTTGGTAAGAAACCTTACGAGGATGTGCCCCCGGTGACTTTGTGTGGAACTCCCTTGACTCAGGTAAAACATTTTAAGTATTTGGGTCACTGGGTCTCTGAGGACATGAGTGATGGCATGGACATAGAGAGAGAGCGCAGAGCGCTGTCCGTGCGGTGCAATATGTTGGCTCGTAGGTTTGCACGTTGTAGCGACGAGGTTAAGTTGACGTTGTTTCGAGCCTACTGTCAGTCTTTCTACACGTGCAGCCTATGGGTCAATTTTACTAAGCGCACGTACAGCGCACTGCGCATGCACTACAACAACGCGTTCAGGGCGCTGTTCCGGCTGCCGTGGAGCTGCAGCACGTCCGGCATGTTCGCCGCGGCGCGCACCGACGACTTCCACGCGACGCATAAGGAAGCGTTGTGCCTTCGTGCTTACCCGCCTGCGCACGACCACAAACAGCATCCTGAACGTGTTTGCTGACAGGTGGAACACACCCGTGATGAAGAGGTGGTTGGCCCTTCACGGTCCTAGTTATTAGTAGTTTAGTTAATTCTTTTAGTTATGTTTATTATTTTAAAATTCAAAATTTCCTTTGTTATCATTTTTGCTTTTATGTATATACCCACCTATGTGTAATACCTATGGATGAATGTCTGAAATAAATTGCTATTTATTTATTATTATTATAAAATGGTATCCTGCCGTTTCGGCAAAATATTTTTCGCCAAATTTCACTTCCCACTAAACTTATGGCAGTAGTTTCATTTCCCAAACGAACAAATAGCAAATTATTGTTTCGTATTTTGTTCATTTGGTTAAAAGATCATCTGGCATCATTTTGCTTTGTCAAGTGTTATTAAGACAAAAGTTTATTAAGCAAACACTTTGTTTGAGCTAATAATGTTTTCTAAACGAAATATAATTATGTTCAAATTTTCATTTCGCACACTTCTCATAGCATAACTTTGGCAAATATTTAATTTTTACTAGAAACTAAAATGAAATGACAAACAAATGCAAAACATAACATACTTTAATTTATATTTTACCAGTACACATTTTGTTTTGATATATATATATATAAGAAAAGTTTAACAAACCGTGTTTTTTAACTTAATAACGGCCATCTTTAACGGCAAAAATAGACACAATAATTTGAAAACAAAAATTACAACTAAAAAAAAATTATAGATTATTTTCAATAAATCTATATGTATTGGCACTTTTAGTGACAAATCTAGGGCTTAATTTTTTTAATTAGTTGCAAGACAAATAAGTAATTTAACTTCTAAATATTCAGCTTTGTTTTGCAAAATGCGTTCAATTTTGTCGTCCTTATTTGTGTATTTTCTTTTCTTTTTTTTATGTGGTGCACCACACAATATTCTTTACGTCATACCTGGGGACCGATTTTTGACTTTCGAGCGCTCGAATCTTTCCCTCGAAAACTGACAATAATTACAAAATGCTCTTTTGAAATAGCGATAGAAAATATAAAAGCGAGTGGCATGGACCACTCGTATTCAATTATATCGGTAGAAAGTGAGTGCCTGCAATTTTGACACTAAAATCGTATTTACTTTTATTTAATTTTCGAGCGCTCGAAAGTCAAAAATTGGCCCCCTGGCCACCGCACGCTATGCGTGCGGAAAACCCCACTTCCTGGCCAGATAGAGACGAAAAAAAAAACCAAATTACATAGTGGTGGTGGTGAAGAGATGGAACCACGAAAATCGAAACATGTTGTATATCGCTCTTGCTCATTCGAGAGACAGAGATAGAATGTCGATCTTAGTGGTACCACCTCGGCTGTTTAGTCTATGTCGAGTTTCTTGAACGACCCCTCGACGCCCCCGAAGATGTCGGAGATGGTCTTGGGCCGGCCGGGCCGTCGCGCCTCCACCACGCGCCGTCGGTTCTCGTGTTCGAAGAAGTCCTTGTTCAACCGGAGTCGTTCTTGCAGGTCCGCTGAAAATCAAACTGATATGTTCAATATGTGCTTTAGAGGACTCGTTCAATTGCTGTTATTTTTCTATGACGTTAAGACGAATGTAAACAATTTGCAAAAATTGGTAGTTATTGAAATAGGTTTTTGACATAAATGGATCCTACACAGGCACATTAACTGGTTTAATACCCAGTGACCAATGGATATACCTAACAGCTACCTACATGTTAACGGCGTCGTATCACTGTCAAATCTCGCAAATCCTAGACTCACGATCCATCATAAATTTTGCAAGCTATAATATTTATTACTTATTGTCGGAATTATGTCATTATTAACGATACATACATCAGCCTATTGCAGTTCAATGCTGGACGTAGGCCTCCCCCAGGCTACGCCACAAAACCCGCTCTCCCGCCAGCTATCTTCCCGCCAGCTATCCTCCTAAAGTCCTCGGTCCACCTGGCTTATTAACGATACGCTGATACAAATGCGACGATTCGTGGCATAAGAATGGCAAAACCGCCGACAATAACGTCCCTTTCCTGAGAAAGCCACAATTTTATTTGCTCTTACCGTTAGCCTTCATCACACTAGTATACTTCCCCCCCACTTCTTCCGGCAGCCCATCCATAGGGAAATGTTTCTCCAGGGTGGTGGACCCCATCTGGTGGATGAAGAGGCAGTCGATGAGAGCCTTCTTCATGAAGGGTTTGATCATCATCATCAGCTTGTCGATGAAGGACGGTGCGTTTATGAAATGGAGACCTGTCACTTTTACTAACATGGCTTCCTGAAATGTAAGAATACAGATTTGAAGAAATGGTTACGGTTGGTAGATAATGCTTTGAGGCATTTATTTATTATGTCCATGTTTCTTTTGAATTTTACAATATACGATGATGATGACACAGACAAGAGCCTAGCTCTTAAGTAAGAGAAGAAGATGATGATGAATCATACTATTAAGTATTTAAATCAAATATACTTTGACGGCGGATTTATGCGGATTTAACCAAAGCGTCTATTTTATCTTGTCGCACTGTGGGGTATTTAGTCGGTAGAAAATTTTAAAGTAGGTACGATACAGTTTTTCCCTGAAACCCGTGGTTTTCTTCGCAAAAAAGTTATAAAACTGCACTTGACAATCACACGTAGCTATATTATCCCAGAAAAACATCGCTTAAATTTTCTTAGACTGTGATCATGGAAAAGCGCTGGTCGGCGGTGCGGAGCCCGTGTTGGAACACGCACAAACATAAACATTATAGTCACGCGTGACCATAAACTATGGACTGCTGTGAGGGTATGCCCCAGTTAAAGTTGCAGATCTCTTCATTGCATGCTCATCATCAATATATCAGAAAGACGTCCACTGCTGGACACATACCTCCCCAAACCCACAATGACCGACTCTACACGACCCACATCCAGCTGACTCCCAAACATTGAGCACCTCACCTGCAGGTAATATAAGAACTGCTGTATCGTCTGCAGGTCTAACTTAGCGAGATGCTGAAGACTGAACTTGTTCATATCGAAGATCATCTGTAGTCCGGGCCACGTGCCCTCTTCCTGCTGCCATAGTTCAAGCACCATCAGTGCCATTCTGGATATTAAAAAAAAACTGTCAAAATTTTGGGGACAAGATACAACAAAAGTTGCCAACTGTGGTTTTTGCACAGTCATCAGTCGTTGAGTGGGTTCCAATAGCTCAAACACGTCGGGTTTAGCTTGTGTAGTTTAGTTACTCGTAAAATTAGTGTCCGACCGAAACATGTTTTTTTGCCGAAACCGAAACCGAAGGTTTTGCTTCGGTTCTAGATTCGGCCGAAACCGAAACCGAACCTTTAGTAGACTAGTTAAAATCGTTGAAAAAATGACGTAAAATCGCTTTTATACACATATTAACAATGTAACATCTGAAACTCGTGAAGGTTGTATAAAATAAAACAAGGTTTACTACAAGTTACCATAATTCCGGGAACAAGCACACAAAGCGTCACTTCACTGAGCTGGTGGCCGGCGAGCTACGCCATATTGCCGGTTGGCACGAGCGCTCCCGAAGTTAGCCGAACGCGACCCAAATTACCGTTTCGTAAGTTTCGGCCCGGCCGAAAGGTTCGGCCGTTTTTTGGCCGAAACCAAAACTACGGCCGAAACATGATTTTTTGGCCGAGACTGGCCGAAACCGAACCTTCGGTCGGACACTAGTTAAAATACACCTACCCTTTAAATTTTATTCAAATACACCTTATACTTTTCGAGTAAAATGTCTGTGACATACGGACAGATGGATAGACGGGCAGACATGACGAAACTATAAGGGTTCCGTTTTTGCCATTTTGGCTAAGGAACCCTAAAAAGGCCTGCTACGCATTGTACCGAGTATGCTGGCAGTATTTCCTCGTTGAACTGCAATTCTGATGCGTTGCACGAGAAAACCGCCAGCTCTTCTATTATCATTATCAGTTATGTTGATACTAATAATGCTGAAATAACTCTTGATTCTATAAATTCCTACAATTGAGGAGCTAAAACCTATTTTATTTATTAGCCTAGTAATACAATGTATGTTTCTTTGTTAGTATTTTGTAGCTATTATTTTTATATGTATATTTATTTGTTAGTGTTGTTTTTTCTTTTTTCTTTTTTTCTGTATTACAATGAATCCCACTGTTAGGCAAAACCCTCCCCCATCTTCTTCCAAGTCAGTTTTTCGGTCGCAAGTCTTGTCCATGTAAGTCCAGCGTAATCCTCGATCTCGTCTCGCCATCGAGTCCTTGGTCTCCCCACCTCGCGTCGCGTTTGAGGTATCTTGGATACCAGGCAGTAGTTGTTTGCGTCCATCTGGCCCGTCTTTGCATCTGGTCACGTGTCCTGCCCACTCCCATTTGAGCTTTTTGGCAGCTTGGAGTATGTCCCTCATGTGGCATTTGCTTCTTAGTTCGCAATTTGGGATTTTGTTCATTATATTTTTTCTAAATATTATTCTTTTTGAATTTTGCGTTGGTTAACTTTAATTTTCTTTGCCATTTTTTTATTCTATCCCCATGTTTGTTGGGCCAATCAACTTTTGGACCCACAGTATTTTGTCCGGTAACGCAAGATACAGAATTGTCATGTTTGTTAGAGAAACTGCTATAAACCAGGTACCCAATTATGTATAACGATGGTTTACACCAGCAGTTACGATATGCCACAGATTTTAATTGGATTGATAGACATAGGTTTGAAATAGATTGATTTGAAAGTTTGTAAAAAGTAACACAGGAGACAGAAAAAGTGTGGGTGAAAAAGTTGATTGACCCGTGAACCTTATGTGAATATTGGTATAATACAGCTATTGAAGATTTTGATTTTGGATATTTTCTTATTTTTAAATATATATTTTATTTGCCAAAATTGTTTCCAAGCATTAGTTATTCTACATTCTAGTTCGCCCTCTCGGCAGTCCTTGAAAGAGAATAGTCTTCCTAGATACGTGTAGCTCATTTTCGATTTCTACGACAATTTCTTCGCTAGAGTTAGACATAGTTTTAGTTTTACTCTTGTTGATAGTTAGTCCTACAGATAATATGCATGCGGTATTTAACTCAGTTGCGAGATTTTTAATTTTTTTCTGGCGATGATTCAAAAAGGACGATGTCATCTGCAAAGCGTAAGTTGGCAAATTTTTCTCCATTTATGTTTATGCCATACTGTTCCCAATTTATTTTCCTCATAGCGTACTCCAATATTGAGTAGAAGAGTTTGGGAGATATAGGGTCCCGTTGTTTTACTCCTTTTCCAATCTTAAATTTCGGGCCTAATATTTCAATTATTATTCTAGCATAGGTTTCATCATATACTGATTTTAATATGTTCACTAAGTCAGTAGGAACTCCGTCGGTCTTCAATGCTATCCATAGGCTTTCCTGGTCTATTGAGTCGAAAGCTTTGCAAAAATCAATGAACGTGATGTAAATTATTTGTGGATATTCGTTAACTTTTTCGAATATTTGTTGCATCGCTTGTAGATGATCGTATGTAGATAGTTTCTTCGGAAACCTGCCTGTTCTTTCGGCTGTCTACTATCTAATACATCGGTGATTCTATTGAGGATAATTTTGGAGAATACTTTGTATAAGATTGATGTAATGCTTATAGTTCTAAGTTGCCGATGTCTGCCGCATTTCCTTTTTTGTATATTTCATAGTTGCCGTTTTCCATTGTTCTGGGATGCATTTTTTTTTAAAGATTTGATTGAATATACTAAGAAGTAGTTCTATTGACGATTTCTTGCAAATTTTTAAAAGTTCCGCGTTGATTTTATTTGTTCCTGAAGATTTTCCATTTTTTAATGTGTCTATTGCCCTTTCTACTTCTTGCTTTAATATTGGCAAGATCTGTAAGACGTCTACTTTTGGTTGTTTTGTATGGGTGTAGAGCTCTTCTGAGGTTTTATTTTTAGAGTATAAGTTAGAGTAGAATAGTATTGCTTCTGCTAGGATATATAAGTGAAATTCAAATTTCAATTCTCGCCTCGGCTCGTCTTGTATCACCTCGCTGAAGGAATATCAGCTTTAGTTATTACCTCATACACTCGTGAAAGACGAACTCCTTGGCGTCTGGATCTATAAGGCCGACGTAGTAGAGCGCCGAACCGTCGTGTGACCGCACCTTAAGCGGCAACGCGATACTACACAAAAAATCACATTTACGATATGAATATGGGCTAGGACTTTGTATAAAAAATCTACGTCGATAGAGCTTTTCACCACAATTTAATTGACGCTATCGTTGCAATTTGTTGCGTCTATCCATCCATACTAATATATAAATGAGAAAATAACTCTGTCTGTCTGTAGGCATGTTACCTTGTCACTGGGTATGAAGATAATAATAGTTTGAGACCCTGGTCCTTTCCAGAGTTCCATACTAGTAGGAATTAAATGTAATTTTATTTGAATTGTTATTAGTTCATTAGGTGGATTTTATGTAAGATTATATTGTTTTGTCAAGTTGATCTTTAATTGCTTAATCTTCAGTTGCTCATTTAAGATAAGTGATAAGGGGATAAGATATCTGGGGTAAAAACTATCCTATATCCTTATAAATTACTAGGTTTTGCCCGCGGCTTCGCCCGCGTAGTAAGTGTTGTCTTGGCAATAATTGTTGAATTATTACGCCAGCAACGGCCTACTACTACTTTCCCTATGAATAACCCTTCGTCAAAACCCGTTATGTAGAATATTTCGTCGGGTGACAAGCAAAACTCACTAAGTAACAAATACCTACTTATATCAAAAGTCGTATCTCGATATCGACTACGTACCGAGATACGGTACGTAGTCGGATCGTAGTTTTTGAAGAGTAGTGACAGTTATGGTAATGACTTTTGCTTGTCACCCGACGATTTCTTTTAAACTACTTAACCGACTTACATGTGGTTTTCACGAACATACGTAGTCGATATCGAGATACGACTTTTGATATAAGTAGGTATTTGTTACTTAGTGAGTTTTGCTTGTCACCCGACGAAATATTCTACATAACGGGTTTTGACGAAGGGTTATTCATAGTTTTTTACTTATTTAAATATATCAATTTATGTGTACAGTTGCCGGCAAATATCAAGATGTTATTAGCTGGACCTGGAGTGCGCAGTAGCCGATTTAGCCAGTAGCCCTTTTGATTCAAGATGTTTGCCGGGATCTATGTCAATGACATAATACATATATAGTATGAACAAAATGCATGGAATGAACTTCTCCATTTACTTAAATTAGATGAATGCATGAAATGAAATGATGAAACTCATCAAATCAAACTTATGGCCCGGACATTGCTATTATGAGTTTTTTTTCTCTTTATTTAAGGAGCTTGTCACACAGGTGAACATGTATGCAGGTGTAGCTATTATGAGTTAATTTGTTAAAAACCACTTACGTCTTTACCTACCTATAAGTCTATACAAAAACACGTCTTCTGTGTAAAAATCACACTGAATACCTAAACCTAAGATATTATTATTTTGTAATTTATTTTCTTTATATAAGAATTATTTTATCATTAACATAAGACACGTATCTATGAACTTTTCCATCCGTACGACGATCTAACCGCAATTTCATTTCCTTCAAACAATCAACCAATCATTTATTTGTAAGTAAACATTGATATACTTATAAGTAGGGTTAGGATGTTTGGTGGCAAAGGTGAACAAAGAACAAAGGAGACGTTGTTATATTTTTTTTTGATTGAATGAATGAATGAATAAATGGTTGTTAAACCAATAATGTACAACCGTTTAACATCAGAAGAAGATAATGTGCAAGATTTTGAAACTTTAATTCCAGTTGCAAGTTGTTCAAGCTCTTGAATACATTAAACAGTTTAGCAAAGAAGTAAAATTTATTTAAATGTTCTAGTATAAAATCATCATTGTAAACCGTATTGCATTGCAGTTGTCGTCAAAAATTATGTAAATTTGTGTAACTACCTAGTAAAATATGCGATGTTTCAACAAACCTAAATTGTTTACTCTATACATGTTCATACAATAAAACGCAAAGGTGATATATTATTGGCCGGCACTGCAATATAGATTTATCGTTCAGTTATTCATTTATTCAAATAAAAAAATATACAATGACGGCTCCACTGCATTACTTGTGCTAAACTGCCACCAGAATCCTAACCCTACTTATAAGTTGTCCGGAATATTTACGTCGTATTACTATGCCTTGTCATTAGGCATACCAATATTTCAGGTCAAGACGAAGCATGTGTTCGAATTTATTACTACCCTACCCTTAAGAGCCTTAAGATATACCTACATTAAAAAATCTATCGTTATAGAATATAATAGAATAGAATAGAAGATAATTTATTTCAGTATAAGTTATACAATTACAAAAAGAAGATTAAAATTCAAATCAAATTCTCTACACATTCTACTCTAAACGATAAAAACTATACGCTTTTAGGGGATGAATTTCAGAAATTGACGTAAGGTACTCAGCATGTTTGTTTGACTCGACTATATAAAAGGAACCTGTGCACAAAGTTTCAACTCTCATATTGTTTTGCATATGGCCTTTCCACCCCTTAGCCTAGGGAATTAATTTTGATTAAAATGTCAATTATCTGGTTCATACCGTCTACCGTCCTATTAACGTCTTCTCGATACATATCATATAATTTACTTTAAAAACAAAGTTTAAACCGAATTCAATTCAGTACTTCGCCAAGCCACACAGGTACCTACATGAAAATTTCCACATTTCCTTTCCAAGTCGCTATCTGAGGGCTGATAATATTTGAGGAGTTCCGTTGATTCCTCAAGGATCTCAGAATTAACACTTCATTAGTTGCTACTTCAATGGAATCATGTCAGAATCTTTGACGTACTTTTCATCTTTGAGGAGTTCCATAAGTCATCTGTGGTATTCATCATCAGTTCCACTTCACCAAAATTGCAATTTCCGAGGGTATTACACAAGTTATAATAGACATTCCGAAATTACTACATGAGTGCCTCTGATGAGAACTGTATTCCTAAGAGCCGTAAGAGCGTGTCAGATATTTTTGCGGCCTTTGATTAATCATATATTGATGCTGGTGACAGTACATTTTAATAAGCTTAAACATACAATACGCATTTAAAAAAAATATTATCAAGATGCAACGGATATCCTATCCGGCCAAAATTTTACTATCCGGTCGAATACCGAATAGTGGCGTAGTATCCGGCCGGATACCCGGATAGCAATTTAACATAGAAGAATATAAGTAAGGAGAGAACTAGAGGTGGTAAAAGAAGGGTCAATAAATAACAAACCACAAAGTAATCAATTATCAGGGGCAGTTTACAAATTAGCGCATGTTTCAACCTGCCTACCAGTGAGTATCCGGCCGGCTACACCGCCAGTTATCCGGTATCCGACCAAACCACTATCCGCTGCATCGCTAATCTAGACCTAGATAGATGCACGATTTAAACAAACAATATTTGTCTCATGGTCGCACCAGACTTGGGGTTCGTGTTCGCGTTACGTCGTTGCCTCTCTTTCATTTGCCGTAGGAAGAAAAAAGATGCAACACGAATATTTGGACAAACACCGCCAATTGTGGTGCAGATCACAGGTATTTGTATAGTTAAGAGCCTTAAGGCGACGTGAGCTCCAAAAACTGACTTTTAAAAAATCGTAGCTCTTGTTTGGATTATAATACGGCTGCCCTAAATTTAATTAGCAATCTTGAGGCCTTTTTCGAGGGAAATCAGCTATACGAATCCTAAGTTTTTGACTTTCGCTCGATAGAAAAAAATTACATAGGTCTAAAATACACTTAAAAAAATCATAACAAATTATGCACAACAGCTAAACATATTTAAATTAATTCTAAAAATCGGCAATGTCATGTTTGAAGGAAATCAGCTATTACATTTTTATTTATTAAAACGCACAAAAAATAAAAATTAAAAAACATGATTTCCGCGCTTCCAAACACGCACTTCCATCTCGCTCACGCTTATGCTCAGTGAGAGGGAGAGAAGACCACGAACCTACGTCCCCTTAACACATTCACTAAAGTTACGGCGACTTTACCAAGAAAGGCGGAAATCGGTGTAGGCGCCCGCTAGGCGGGTTCCTGGTTGTGAACGTGTTAATCTAATTTACGATTTAACTTTTATCAATTTCGTAACGAATTAATTCAGTTTCGTAACGGAATTTACCCATACATTTTATATGAGTAACACAACACAGTACTAAAGGAGACGCTCGACGAGTGTTTCTATGGCCTTACTTGGCCGTCCGCCGATATCGGCCTGTGTAGCGTCTCCTTAACATGCAAATTATGCTACAACTACTTTAAGGCTCGACAGTCAACAGGGGCAGCGTTTTCGAGTTTTTTAAAACAATCTCAGACGTAGAAAATAGGGTTTAAAAATCTAAACAAAAGATCCGTATTACTTAAGGATCTAATCTAGTCAAAGTCGCATTCAGTTACGCGATCTAATGAACTTTACTCGATAGAAAAAAATCCCAAAGTTACCTCTTTTTGTAAAGTTTATTCAATATTATGACTAAACTATAGATATTTTAAATTAAATTTTTGTACTCAAATAAAGTTATTAAATATTTATAGACAAATTCGCAGAGTTTGAATAGATAAAATGATTATCTTAATTACTCTGTTTAAATACCTACAAAATGCGCGAGCGCGGAGGCTCGGCAGGCCCGATCAGTCGCGCGCTGGCCCATACGGACGACGACTCAAGGACGTTAGCGGTTGTATAAGCCTTAAGGGGACGTAGGTTCGTGGTCTTCTCTCCCTCTCACTGAGCATAAGATTGAGCGAGATGGAAGTGCGTGTTTGGAAGCGCGGAAATCATGTTTTTAATTTTTATTTTTTGCACGTTTTAATAAATAAAAAAGTAATAGCTGATTTCCTTCAAACATGACATTGCAGATTTTTAAAACCAATTTTAATATGTTTAGCTGTTGTGCATAATTTGTTATGATTTTTTAAAGTGTATTTTAGACCTATGTTCGTGATTTTTTTCTATCGAGCGAAAGTCAAAAACTTTAGATTCGAATAGCTGATTTCCCTCGAGAAAAGCCTCAAAATTGCTAATTAAATTTAGGGCAGCCTTAATATAATCCAAACAAGAGCTACGATTTTTTAAAAATCAGTTTTTGGAGCTCACGTCGCCTTAAGGGGCTGGGCAAACGTTCGGTTTCCGCGTATGGTTTCCGAATTCGGTTTCCGACTTACAGCCCTCTTAGTGTGATAATTATTGTTCTGTAAACTCCTGCAAGCGCTCGTAAAACGAATCCGGAAACCGTACGCGGAAACCGAACGTTTGCGCCAAGCCTAAATAAGGGTTTAGGTACTTACTTGTTAAACGAAGTTTTATTTTACGTAAACTTTTAATGGTAATTTTGTACAAAAAGGCCGAGCTGTTAAGGATTATTTGGATTATTGCTAAACTGAGAATTTGGCACAATAGTTCCAGAACTTCATGATATTTTGGTACGAAATATGTCACGACAAAATGTTGAAGGAGCGGATTCATATTTAACGTTAAAAGTTATAAAATTTTGGAGTCGGGGAGGGTCGAGGATAAGATCACTGAAAATTTTGAGTTGGGTGTGTGGGCTTTAAATTTAGACTACTTGATTTAATGATGACAATTGTCTTTAGACATTTCTGCCTGCAACCTGCCAGCAAAACTTCTGCAAGTCTCTAAGGAGTCTTTCTCCCCTATGATGACGTCATCAAAAACGCCGCAGCCGCGCTTGGAAAAGTGTAAATTACACCCAAACTATGAAACGTTATATAGGTACACATATGGGGTACCAAAAATGACAGCTGAATAAATTTTCAATAGCTCATTCATACATTATATTGTAATATAGACGCTAGTTTAAGTACTATTAGCAAAAGTATAAAAAAATCAGAGACAAATCTAAGGACTTTCAGACTTTGCGGCAAAACTAGAAAAGATACACGAACGTACCTAATGTATGACACAAATGATATTTAGTATTTCAGCTTTACATCAACTTTACATTTTATTTTTTTATTTTAAGACAAGAGCAAAATTGGGAAAATAGTGCTCAAAAAACCGGCCAAGTGCGAGTCGGACTCGCACACGCAGGGTTCCGTACCATTAACCATAAAAACGGCAAAAAAATTACGTTTGTTGTATGGGAGCCTCCTGTAGCCTAGTCCCGGGTTTGAATCCTGGTAAGGCTAAATATTTGTTCCAAAGTCATGGATGTTTTCTATGTATTTAAGTATTTATTTATCTATATAAGTATGTTTATCGTCGTCTAGTACCCATAGTACAAGATTTGCTTAGTTTGGGAAAAGAAAACGAAGGGTTCCGTACCATTTATTTTTTTTATTTATCGTATGGCTATTAAAATACACTGTTTTTATAATCTAAATTTACATTCCGCCAGGTAGTTAGCAGCTGCACTCGTACATTTTTTAAAATCTTCTGCTGGACCATCGTATTTGGTTAGTGGACACTCCAAGACGATATGTCGCACAGTTTGCTTTGGGCATCGGCAATCGCAGCATCCCTGCTCGCTCCAGCCCCATTTTTTCCGGAGATGGGCACAGTGGCCTATGCCCGTTCTCAGTCGACTCAGCATGCACCAGACACGGCGTGATTCGTTGAATCCAGTTGGGTGGCTGCCCGGGTCCAGGTCAAAAAGTTCAGGAGGGGTGTCAGCGGCAGACCATTCATCAGACCAAGCCTCATTTAGACTCCGTTGGAAGCTAGGTTGGTGGGCCAGCAACGCCGGAGGGTTACGTGACTTAAGTCGTTTTTTGGTAAAAGTAGCTAAATCCCGATTGATTGGCAGTTCCGGTCGTTTATGGGCTTTATCTACCTCCCTAAGCAGATTGCGTTGACGGCGGAGGTGGGGGGGAGCAATGTTACTTAAAGCCGCGAGCCAGTGTACAGGGGTGGGCTTCATGCAACCCGTGATCAAGCGCATTGAAGCATTTAGCTGCGTATCTACGGTTTTGGTGTGAGAGCTGTTAAGCCAGGTAGAGGCACAATATTCTGCCGTCGGATACACGAGAGCCAAAGCGGTTGTTCGTAGGCAGCTAGCAGAGGCACCCCATGTGGTCACAGTTAGTTTCTGCAGGATGTTTAACCTGGGCCGTAATTTGGCTGCAACGTTATCGAGATGGGGGCTGTACGTTAGGCATCTATCCAAGGTGACACCGAGATATTTTGGTAATGGGTTGTGGAGAAGCATGGAGCCCCTGAAGGAGATGTTGATTTTCCTGTTGGCAAGTTGGTTGCTTAAGTGGAAGCAGCACACTTCGGTTTTGGACGCATTAGGACGCAGCCGCCAGCGAACAAAGTAATCATCCATGATGGCCAAGTCACGCTCTAGCTGGTTTTCTGTAATGGATATACTACGGTCCTGTGCGACTAGTGCTAGGTCGTCAACATATGCGAATTTCCTTGAGTGTGTTTCAGGCATGTCGTAGGTGTACAAATTAAATAGGGTGGGTGCCAAAACTGATCCCTGTGGCAGGCCGTTGTTTAATACCCTGGTACTGCTGGATTTGTCGCCGAGGAGAACCCAAAATGACTTATTAGAAAGGGCATCCTCAATGATTTTATATATTTTCAAGCACAGTACCACTTTCAGAAGTTTGAGCAGGAGACCTTGACGCCACACAGTATCATAGGCTGCTGTAAGGTCAACGAAAGCAGTCGACGACTTAAGGTTTTCGTCGAAGCCTTTTTCCAGCAGAGTCGTTAGCGCTAGGCCTTGGTCACTGCAGCTGCGACCCGGCCGAAATCCTGCCTGCTCCTGGGGGATGTGTTTATCAATCGTCGGTGCGATGCGGTTAAGAATTGTACGTTCAAGAACTTTGTACGTCACGCTAAGGAGTGCGATAGGACGGTAGCTGTCGGCTCTATCTGCTGGTTTGGCAGGTTTAAGTATTGCGGTTACCTTCGCCCGTTTCATGGAGGGCGGGATTTTTCCAGAATCAATAATGTTAGTAAACAGTTTTGCAAGCCATTCACGTGCGCGAGGTCCACAGTGCTTGATAAATTCTGGAAAAATATTGTCTTCTCCGCAAGCTTTACCGCATTTAAGACTCTTGACGCTGGTCAGTATCTCCTCAGCTGTAACGGGGCGACTGAGGTAAGGATCCGGGGAGGTCTGTGACTTAAGCAGCTTTAGTTCCTTCCGGACAGCGCGTGTATGTGCTTTGTGGCTGGGTGCTTTTGACAGGTTGACTATTCTATCTGCGATAAGGTGTGGGTTTACTTTCTGTTCCCCTTGGTCTTGGCCGCCGGTTCCAAATGTGAGACGCTTCAGCAGGTGCCATGCCTTTCGGCTGGAATGAGTAAAGTTCATGTCTTGGACTGTGCTTTCCCATTTCTGCTGACGCGATTGGTTCAGGGATTGTATGAGGTCGTGAGCAACATTCTGGTCACCAGTACAATTGTACTCCTGCCATAGAGTCTCCGTGTGGGCGCTCCAGCATGGTATATATTGCTTCCGATACCCACGTGGGATGGATTTTTTGGCCGTGGAAATTATTAATTTTTGGAATCTCTCGTAGTTCTCTACCAAGGGCGGTATCCATCTAACTGAATCGTCAAGCGTCCTTGTGTACTTCTCCCAGTCAGCTTTGAGGAAGTTCCAGCGGGGTGCCGGGTATGACTGAATTATTGGTATTTTTACGCCGATATCTAAGAGGACTGGGCGATGTTGGCTGTGTGGGAAGTCTTGCAGTACAGTTCTCGTTGCTGGGAGGGGTTGACGGTGGCAGTCCAAGGAAACAAAGGCCAAATCCGGGTTATATTCGCGGCCCCAGCGGGCAGATTTAAAGGTACCTTTGTCTTTGCTTCTGAACACCAGGAAATAATTGGAGTCATCTGCCCAGTCTACAATGGATTCCCCATTAGCATCGTTATTTTTATATCCCCAGGCCGTGTGGTGACTGTTGAAATCGCCTACCACGATGGATGGGTGGCCGAGGTTTGGGAGAGCGGGTTGGGGCCATGTGACATTGGGAGGTTTGTAGATGTTGCAGATCTTCGTTTCTCCAACCTGTACTATTGTAACAGCAATATTTAGGTTGTTTATGGTGCTGCAGACGGTTGCGGCCGATGTTAGTATGTCGTTGCGTATGTATGTGGCAGTACCGTATTGGGGGTGGTATGTGGCGCTTATCATGTGGTATCCAGGGATGGTTCCTCGTCTAGATAATTGAGCAGCATCAGCTGTATGGGTTTCCTGGAGCAGAATGACGTCAATCTTGCTGTCTATGGCAATCTTGTGCATGCACTCAGTCTTAGCTTGGCTAATGCCTTCTATATTTAAGGAACAGACACGGACTGAGGGCCCAACGTCTTCCGTACCATTATCTCTAAAAATACTTATTTTATTCTGTTTTTAGTAGGTATTTGTTGTTATAGCGGCAACAGAAATAAATCATCTATGAAAATTTCAACTGCAACTATCTCGGTATCAGTGAGATACAGCTTGGTGACAGACAGACAGACATACCAGACAGACGGACAGTGGAGTCTTAGTAATAGGGCCCCATTTTACTCTTTGAGTACGGAACCCTAAAAACCAACAACGCAAAGCGAATTTTCCCTAAAATATTAATTTTATCGAAACCAGTGCCCCCGCCAAGTCGAGGAAAACAAAGAGGCACGGCCGTACCATCCTTTTCTCGAAGCCATTCAGTACAGGCCATTTTCAACATCCTGTAATTTTGTGCTGGTTAAAGCTAGAACCCTGAATTTTCAGGAACATGTAGGGCATAATTGATGATGGAAGAGTTGGTGAAGCGGAGTGGGGTGCTGAAGGAAACACTTATTAGATCGTCAGGACAGCATTTATTACACAGAATATATTTATTGTGTTACATACGTAGTGCGTTCGGAGGCTAGGTAGCTAGAGAGAGAGCATAGAGATCCTGAATAGGGTTTTTAAACATGTGACCATAGAGAGTGTAAGGGTGGGCATTCATGAATCATACCCATACCACAGAATAAGTAATAGTACTACGTACAGAAGGTTCTATGTTAACAAATTCCCTGTTTAGGTACGCCAAACGTGCCTAAATGTGGCCATCCTTTTCTATCGCATGCAACGCGCTGCGACCCGTGCGAGCGTTCCATCCCAACGGGCGGCAGCTACTGAATAGACCCCTTCGAAGGGGCGACCGGCATGTACTTGTAGCGATAAACACAAATCGCGAGTGAGCCGCGCCTGCCCATACACTATCACTTCCCCTCACACTTCACATTTCTGAAGAGAAAGAATACTAATTACATGACACTTATTTATCAATATGCATTAACATTAAGGCTCTACTAATTTTAAAAACAAATCATGTACAAAATTAGAGTGTTTAAGACCAGACAAAGCTTTAGTTAGGATATCCGCTATCATCTTATCAGTAGGTAAATACTTAGTTAATATAATAATACTTATATATAAACACTCCCACAACTGCATTCCACCTTGTAGACCCCGGGATTTTGGTACGGAATCAGTGATTCAGAAACTGACATCTCGTATATCTTCGGATCTGTGCGTGGATACTGTAAGTGTTGTGTGCCGTGCCCTAGACAATTAACATTAAAATGGATGGGTAGTGGACTTATTTCGGGTGTACCCTCCATGTTTTTATCGACTTTTGGAGGGTAGTGAAATATTGTAAACCCATATCTCTGTTGACAACTTGCTGGGACGACAGTTATCTGCGACCATGACCGGTGCAACCCGTGTCGAAACGTCAGAAATAAAGGTAAATAAATATCGCGTTAGACCCGGATTAAACAGTATTTAAATATGTGTACAAAGCGCGAGAGTTTAAAGGGTTTCTGCTTTGCTTTGTGATTTGGATTTTGGATTCTTTTTTCAACACCGACTTGTGCTTTGGATTCCCAGACCTTTGTGTTTCCTGTGACCTGGACCGGATTATCTTATTCTGTTTAAACTGTAAGATCTTCACTTGGTGACAATGGGACCAACTCAGGAGTTACTATATCGATTAAAAAAAAATTTGGAAATCGGTCTACAATTGACGGAGAAATCATCGAAAATACACAAAAAAAAAACCGGCCAAGTGCGAGTTGGACTCACGCACGAAGGGTTCCGTACCATTATCTATAAAAAACGGCAAAAAAATCACGTTTGTTGTATGGGAAAACCTTAAAAAAATATTTTATTTTGTTTTTACATAAATTGTTGCAAATTAGCTCTAGTATAACCCCTTTCAAGGAATAGGTCGAATTACCAGTTACCCTGTATAATAATAATAATATTCAAAATATCAATACAGAATGTGGAAATACATAGTATTTCCGAAAACAGATTGTAATTTTTGGAATTTTGCCGTTACTGCACCAACATTACCCTTAGCGTGGGATTGAAGTGAGTCGCGTCTAATATCGACGCTACCGCCTATCGTCAAGATTTAGTATGAAAATGAAAAGTCTATACACCGCCCCTGGTGGTCACTCATAGAACTAAAAATCCAAACTGTAACGTGAGTCACTTATACATTACTTAATTCGCGATCGACTTTCGTTCGTATAGTTTAATCGATTTTCCAATATTCAACCTTATATCACTAGCATTTATCGTTTTAATTTAAATGTTTGTCGGTTATGACATTACAGAATACGCGCATCGCGACGTCGACAGTGTCGACTGTCGATACAATATGGCGGCGCGGGGGCCATTTATTTGCATTTTTAAATACAAAATACGCGACAATCCGAATTTTGCGGATATATGTTGTCAATTCAAAACCCTTATTTTTATAAGTTCTTTAATTTGAGATAAATTTCGATCGGATCTACGGTAACTCTTGATGGAATAATACGATATCACGGGCCATTTTGCAAGTGAAATAGTAAACTACAGTCGCGACGGTATTCTTCGATTCGAAATGTCTCACACTACCGATTGGTAGTACGAATCGAACGTTAAATAACGCATCGAAAACTAAACGCAAAGTGCCTAACGTTTTGCAGTTGGTTTCGTAGCCCAACGGCAGTGTGAGTTACAAGTTTGACGGGTCGAATCGAAGAATACCGTAGCGAGATCGAAATCTATTCGAAGCGCGTTTATTCGATCTCGTATTAGTTACGTAACGTTAGGTTACGATTGTATCTCACAATAAGGGTACCGTTTTACTGACGTCTGAATATATTTCATGCTTTACCATTATATTAAAAGACCAAACCAGTAATAAGTAGGTATACTTTTTTACTTACGTATTAATTTTACTAATGAAGAGTGATAAGGAGTATAACAATAATCAGAAATTCTCATACCAGTTATCATACCAATTCTTAGAAGTTATTGATCAGCCATTGTAACTTTAAAAAAATATGCATAAAGCTTTCACGGACCAGTTTAAGAAAAACATACCTACTGCTCATCACGTTTCTTTTGCAAAAAAGTTTAGGTAAATATGCAAAAACGAATGGTTTGACTTTCAATTTGTCAAAGGGTAAAAGAGGCCAAACAATTTTTCATCTTACCTATTCCAATTACCAGGCGGATTAAATATTTTGTAGGAGTGCCGTAAACAGTGTTCTTCTGAAGTACGTTTTTAGGGTTCCGTAGCCAAATGGCAAAAAACGGAACCCTTATAGATTCGTCATGTCTGTCTGTCTGTCTGTCTGTCTGTCCGTCCGTTTGTCACAGCCACTTTTTTCCGAAACTATAAGAGCTATACTGTTGAAACTTTGTAAGTAGATGTTTTCTGTGAACTGCATTAAGATTTTTACACAAAACTCGAAAAAAAACAGTAAGTTTTGGGGGTCCCCATACTCAGAACTGAAACTCAAAAAAAATTTTTTCGTCAAACCCATACGTGTGGTATCTATGGATAGGTCTTCAAAAATGATATTGAGGTTCCTAATTTTTTTTTTCTAAACTGAATAGATTGCGCGAGAGACACTTCCAAAGTGGTAAAATGTGTTTGAACGAGATCTAGTACGTAGTTTTATTTTAATACGTCATAAATCGTAAACCGCAATTTATTTTACGGAACCCTTCATGTGCGAGTCTGACTCGCACTTGGCCGCTTTTTTAATCCCCGACTCAAAAAGTCTCTCTGTGGCATCGTAGCCCCTAAACGAAAGGACCGATTTGAATGCGGTTCATGCTACGTATCAACAAAATCAGTTCAGCCGTTTATGAGATATTGAACTTTGAAATAAAATGTCGGGGGTTTTTCTACTTTTCTAAGTTGGAGTTATACGGGGTGGACGTTGTAACAGGCCCAGCGAATATTCAAAAGGACGCTTCCTTAGAGCATCTGCAGTAACCCCTTGTGTCTCATTTACCTTATTTTTTTTTTAATTCGGATACATTTTGTTCTAAAGTTATGACTTTCAAGTAATGTAGGTATCTTGGCACCACGAGATCATAGCACGGCCCCCCTATTCTGTAACTTGTTTTAAGCTCACCTCAACGCTCATCCACAATTATACCTTGACACCGCTATGCGTAGTAATTAAGCGTAGGTAGAGGTCTAGTTTCGTAAAGGGTGACCGGCGGGGTGAGCCGCATTAACGCGTAGCGAATAACACCCCAGCAGTCAATGCAGATTTTGAGGTAACATCATGTAATGAGTCATAGTAGTTTTTGCATTTATATTTTTAAAATATATTTTTGTGATTTTTTAATTTTCAATAAAAAAAAATTATTGTTTTTAAAATATAAATTTACTTTTCCTTAATTCACTTAAATTAAATTAACTTAATTACTCCAAAAGAGTAAGAAAATACACATACCTACACTGATTTTGAAGATTTTTTTTTTTTTAAACCACTTGTTAATTATTGTTTACAAGCTTACCTACCGTTTAATTGTCTGCTCCTGTAACAGGGCCCACCCAGTAAAGGTATCATGTATCATGATTCATGGTAGAATTTTGACATTTGTGCAAATTTATAAAGTATTTTTTAAAGTAAAATAAATGATTCTTAATCTGATCCTTCAGATTAAGGTTTATTTTGAAGATTCATTCAATAGGCTTTGCATTTTTTTTTTAAATGGCTTAACTACTTAACTTGGAAACTAAAAGCCTTTTTAGATAAGATTTTGAAAACAGTTATTAAAATAGTTATTTTTTAAAACGTTTATTGTTTTATTGCTTACTTTTTGTACTTGTATTTTACTATGGTTTTTTTGGGTCTGTTTAGATACAATATTTAATTAAATTCACTAAATAATAGTTTTTCCAAAATAATCACCGACTTTTTTTGATTCTAGGCACACGCCGTCTTTTAATTTCCTTGCTAAAAACTCCCGAAACCATGTCTATGATTCAAAAGCTTAGATAAAAAAAAATTAAACACACAACGTACACGTAAGAGAATTAAGCAAGTTATGCATGTAAAAACATACACAAAAAAAGTTATGGGGCTTCGAAGGTCAGATTTTGGGTAATTTAGGTAAAAATAATAAAAAAATCGTACCTCCTTGACCGTAACTCTTAGGACCCTGTGTCCAAGGGTGGAAAGGTCGGAAATGACCCTACAAGCACGCCAAAAAAATTTGACGGTTCATGTGCAGGGTTGTATGTGATCCGATGGTTATGCTTCTACAGCGGATTGATAATTATGCTGGTCACACGTCACATCATTTTGATTTTGTGGAGTATCAGATATTTTTACTCCGTCTGATCCGATACTTATGCTGTTACAGTCAAATGATTTTCATGCCGGCTTTACATCATCACATATTTTTACCGCCTGTGTATCGTCAAATAATTATACCTTCAATCTGCGATTCAAGCTGCGATGGACCTGAACAGCCAGTGGGACGTACACGAAGCATGGATGTCCGAATGGAACGGGCAACAACAACCGGATGAACGCCTGTTTTCGCTCAACCCAAAGACGCGTCCACCTGGTTTTGACCATCCACGCAGGGTGTGGTGCCAATTAAACCGCATAAGAACAGGCATTGGTAACTGCGCCCACCACTGGTATAAATGGGGCTGGTGCGACTCCTCTCGGTGTGTGTGTGGAAACCCCGATCAGACAGTCAACCACATGGTTCTGGAATGCCCATCAACAAAATTTTCAGGGCGGATGGAGGACCTCAAGAACCTTACTGAACTTGCTACAGAGTACTTGAAGAGGACTAATCTTAACCTTTGAATTAATCAATCTTATTATTATTATTTTCTTATATAGCTTTTATATGTAATCCAGTGACCAAAATGCCATACGATAAATAAATAACCTTCAATTGATGATCAGATATTTTTGCAGCGCTGCCCATAGTCATATATTTATGCTGGTGACTGTATCTATGTTGCGTACACACATAAACACTTTACAAACACACACATGGTGTTCTTTATTTAATATATATTTATAATATGATATCCAATTTGATTTTAATATTTTGAATCGTTGTAATGTAAAATGTAATATTTATGCGGTCTCCTGCGATACAGGCAAAGCCTAGTGCAGGGACTGGTCGGTGTATACTACGTGTAAACGATTCTACTAAATAAATGTCTTATATTATGTCTTATATCCGTTAGTTCTGATTTTTTTCAGACTTGTTTATGATGTTGGCCAAATGAATAATCCAGGTGTGTGACCTCAAGTGCCCAACGCAACTTTGTCAAAAATCTAAATATTACCGCGAAATCCCTAAAGGACTCGTTGTTGATAGAACTTTTTAAGGAGGTTTTTAAAGTAGACTAAATTTGCTACAATATGAGACTAGAGTTGTCTCTGTAGACCCAGTTACGAGTATTTCCGAGATAAAGCTTTTCAAAATTCATAATTTTTTCGTACTTCGCAATTTTTTGCAATACTTTAGAATTCTAGCGGGATGAAGTTCCAAGTACCTCTGACGGAGTTTGCTAGTGATGCGAAGTTCGAAAAATTATAAACTTTGAAAAGTTTTATCTCGGAAATTATTGGGAAAATTCTAGTCTCATATTTGTAGCAAATCTAGTCTACTTTAAAAACGTCCTTAGAAGGTAAATACTATCAAAAACCTTTAGGGTTATTTATTAATGTTATAATAAAAACTTTCGCGGTATTTTTGATTTTTGACAAAGTTGCGTTTGGCGCTCGAGGTCATAAACTTGGATTATTCATTGGGCCAACATCATAAACAAGTCTGCAAAAAATCACAACTACCGGATTTGACGCATGCTCTGCATGTATAAAATTACTGGATTGTTATATATAGGAAAGTTTTTATCCCGGATATCTTCCCTCAAAGGAGTGATCCCTTAAGGCCATTAACAAGTTCACACGGACGAAGTCGCGGCATTCAAGTCACGCACCTCTCTCGCACTATTCTAATGGTGTACCTAGGCATTAAATGTCCAACGAGCCTATTTTAGCTAATAAAGCGCCGGTAAAATTCGTTTGTCTTTATCAGTCACTTTGACATTTGTGCTCGCAAGAAAGGGACAAACACATTTTTATGTAACAGAGGCATTTTAAGTTTTATGAATAAGAGGGCATCTACGAAATCAACACTCACCACATGGCCGCAGTATCGATGGTTTTCTGAGTCACGAGGCGGTCTTTGAACAAGTTCTCGAAGAGAGTCTTGAGAGTGAGGTTGAGGTCCAGCACCTGCTTGGAGACCTCGGAACTGCGTCCGCAACAGTGGTAGACTAGTGCCAGGTCTAGGTCTGGAAGAGATCGTCAGTTAACTTTAAAAAAGTATCAGGGCAGACCTCGGACTGATAAAGGCTAAAGTTGGCCACCTTTGGCACCGTCTGCCAAGTAGGTACTGCCATTTCAGAACTGACAGACTTAAGCCGCGTCCGCTGCGCCATGTTTTCGTGGTTTTTAAACGTCAAAAATGTTTTGCCAATCATAACAATACCCTATTTGTTTGTCGAAACTGACGGAAAACATGTTAGATGTTTGCAAACACCGAAAACACGGCGCAGCGGACCCGGCTTTAGGTTTCCTAGGTACTCTCTCTACGATTAAAGTGCTAAATGATGCCACATGTCTCGTACTGTTGTCACATGACGTAAATCTAATACATCCTTAAAATTTTGACCGGAAGTGAAGGATTTTTTAAACTTTCGGCCAATTTTAGGTTTTTCTGATTCTTGCTCAGCACAACATTCTCGACCTTGGGCCATGCATTTTATAAGTCTTGACATGAGACGTAGGTATATTAGGAGCGCGCTTACGGACTTCAAAAACAAGAGACATTAGGTTCAACGAGGTTTGAACCCACGATCTCAAGAATGAGAAGCATTAGCTCACTAACTATACCGTTTATTCCTTTTCCCAGCTACGCCAGATGATCGGTTTTGAAACGCTATTAGGCTCTTAAATACCTAACATTTATTTATTTAGATTTACGAAGCTACGGTAGCCTAGTGGTTCAGGCAAGCGGCGGCCGAGGGTTCGAATCCCGGCACGTACTAATGTTTTTTTCGGACCTTATGTAGGGAATACTTACCGTTAGCTTATCGATGAACAAAAACATCGTGAGGAAACCGGTCTAATCCCAATAAGGTCTAGTTTTACCCTGGGGTTGGTCAGGTGGCAGTCGCTTTCGTAAAACTAGTGCCAATGCCAAATCTTGGTATTACTGGTATTAATGTGTCAAAGTGGACCCGGGGCTCCTTTAGGGCACAACCGGGAATGACGCTAGGAGGATGATGACGATCAATGCAAGTGAAAACCTTGTAAAAATTTATTTCAATTTCCGTGACTTGAAATTACACAGTTCAAACGCTGACGTTGATAGTATTGTACCGGCAATTATGTATTGTCAAGCCATTATTACGATTAGGTACCTACCTACATGACACTGCCTACCTACCTATTATATTCTAGTATGTAGCAATCATTTTAATAACGGCTTTTATGAGTCTATAACTATTTTTTTATAAGTCTATACACTGAGTAACAAGACAGTTTTAATAGTCTGTGAGATGGGTGTGCATCATTTATTAGTGTTGTGAGAACATAGTTTTGCTAGTTTCTGTTGCCTTTTGAACAAATAAACGAATGATACTGCGATTGTAACTGGTTTATCATCTAATGATATCCTTCTTGAGAGTAATAGGAGCTCGTTAATCATCGCTTACCGCTGACGAGGTTATGAGTCCGTTTTAATTTAATTGTGTTGCTTTAAGGCACCTAATCATTTGTCTATAGTTGGAATGAGACAGCAATACATGGGTACCTACCTTTCATTCCAAATAGAGCAAGTTGTTGTAACAAATTGGTAGGTGTGTGCCCTTTATGCATTTACTAGGAAATACCTGGTCGGAATCGGTATGCGGTATTTTGTAGGTTACCGAGCTTATTGGTGTCGCCGAGATTTCTTTACTGTGCGGTATACTGACAGAATGGCGAAGGCCGATGAAAGCTATTGTAGATGACGCTCTTCTAGA
The DNA here is from genome assembly GCA_963854355.1 of Epinotia brunnichana. Lineage (NCBI taxonomy): Eukaryota > Metazoa > Arthropoda > Insecta > Lepidoptera > Tortricidae > Epinotia > Epinotia brunnichana. Next base: position 14,656,240 of record OY977954.1, read on the forward strand.
TTCTATACGATGAGAGAGGGAGACAGAAAATCGATGGTACTTTATCTAATTATGCACGGAATTATATTCAAATCAGGTAACACTTCTGACCCCACTAACTTCAGACCAATATCTGTGCTCCCAACATTTAGCAAATTTTTTGAAAAATTAGTTTGGTCGCAATTATTAAATCATTTTAATATAAACAACTTAATGCATAATATGCAATTTGGTTTTACCCGGGTTCGCTCGACAACAGACGCTGGTGTCGAGCTAGTTAAACACATTTTCGATGCCTGGGAGGAATCACGGGATGCTTGAGGTATCTTCTGTGATTTATCCAAGGCCTTCGACTGCGTTTGTCATGAAACATTGATCAGGAAACTTGAATACTATGGAGTCAGAGGATCAGCACTGAATTTACTTAAGTCTTATTTACATGGTAGAATACAAAGAGTAGAAGTGAACGGACAGCGATCACCTGGGTCATTGGTCTCGATGGGTGTACCGCAGGGATCAATATTGGGACCTTTCCTGTTCCTTATCTACATAAATGACTTGCCATACCTCGTAAAGACCCACAATCATATAGTATTGTTTACAGATGACACCTCACTTATTTCATAAGACAGCAAGAAACTTGTAATGATGTAAACAATGCTATTTCTAAAGTCGTAAATTGGTTTAATGTTAATAATTTATTATTAAATGAGAAAAAGACTAAATGTTTTAAGTTTGTTACGAATCACGTGAAGCACGAGCAAGCAAGTGTCATTGTGAAAGGTAAGGAATTGGAACTAGTTGATAGTACTGTTCGTACTTTCTTGGTAAAATGTTAGATTCCAAGCTTCAATGGGGTCCCCATATTGCTAATCTCTCGAATAGACCGAGTTCTGCAGCATTTGCAGTGAGCAAGATCCGTCACTTAACAGACGTGAATACAGCTCGATTAGTATATTTTAGCTACTTCCATAGCATTATGTCATTTGGTATTTTATTGTGGGGCAGTGCTTCGGAGATTCATACGATTTTTGTTCTGCAGAAGAGGGCTATTCGGGCGATATATAAGTTGAACCATAGATACTCACTTAGAGATAAGTTTAAAGAAATTAATATAATGACATTACGTTGTCAATACATCTATGACAATATTGTGTAAAAATTTTAGGAAAAACTGTGATGTACATAATATAAATACTAGAAATAAGCATAAGCTTGTGGTGCCCAGCGCTAGGCTCCAAAAAATAAAGAAATCATTCATGGCTAATTGTGTAAGGTTCTATAACAAACTTCCAGGAAACGTTACTGAAATGTCTATTAATAAATTCAAGAACCATGTGAAGCGTAAACTTATTTCGAAAGCTTATTATGGCACACAAGACTACATGAATGATAAAACAGCGTGGGATTAATTGTTACAGATTTTTATTCTTTATTTGGAATTGATTATGACATTTCAGTTTTTAATTTAAGTATTAATTTGGTTGTATTTCGTTTTGACATTCGTTTTTTTTTCCTAGAAACATTCTAGACTAGTATTTTATATAATTTCTTTTTACATTGTGACGATCTTATTGTGAAATTATTATTACTTATTTTGGCACCTACACTGTGCACATCAATTGAAAATAGTTGACGCAGTACAATCAATGGCTCTAAAAAATTTGTTTAAGATTATGTTTCAAAAAATTGACCTACCTAGAGGCCTACCTGAATAAAGAATATTTTGACTTTGACTTTGGAAACCATTTACAGTTCTTAGGCAGAAATCTTCCCCTTAGCGTTAATCCACAACCTTTTATTTTTAGCCTTTTTCGGAAAACGGTCCGCCCCGCGTGAATGCCTAAATTCTCGTGTATATACTCGTAAAGCCCCGGGATGCTAGACGGTCGCCAACAAGCCCCTCCGACGGAGCGACCTTGGTCGGCACCGACCGCTGTAGTATGAAATTTTACTGCAAACAACTGTCTACACGGTCGGTGCGGACCAAGGTCGCTCGGTCGGAGGGGCGTGTTGGCGACCTTCTAGCAGAGGCTTAAGTGCCGGAGGCACGGTGGCTGGTCCCACCAAGGTCAGTCCGTATAACATTTTCTTTGACCTTGCTCGGCCGTCCGGCGCTTTCGCTCATGTAGCGGCACCTTTGTTTTATCCTATTGTACGGGTGCGACAGATCGCTCGTGTGGCTATGGGTGACGGGGGATTTGTCGGACGGTAGGTGCGGCTCGCGCACCTTCGAGTACACGGGCCGCATATTTACGCAATCGACCTTGGTACCTGTGATGAGGTCTCCAGGCAGGTGAGGCTGTGTGGCCAGCCAGGCCCGAAGTTTAGCCACATCGTCAGGGGTGACGGTGTTCTTGGCATACTCTTGGTCAAGCGGGAACTGCTTCACTGCCACAGGCGCTGACATGGTGCTGGAATCTGTTGGAGATAGTTCTTTATAATGTGACATTCAGATAATAATGCTGCGACCTATCAGGGTTCGTGGTGGACATACTCGTATATAGGGAATGCAAACCGGTTAACCGGTTAGCCGGTTAACCGGTAAATTGACTAAATATGAGGCCGGTAAATAACCGGTAAATTAAAATCAAAACCGGTAATTTACCGGAACACAAATTATTAGAAAAATACTACATTTTAACGATTGTTAATGCTTCATCGTCATAATTATACCTCAATAACCCTCCTTTTATCATGTAAAAATGTCAATTGAATAAACTTGTTAGCGTTATGTTACCTCATGTTCATGTAGGATCAAATTAATGCACTCGTTTGTAGAAGCTTCTTAAAATATAAAATTAAACACGTTCCCGGTTCCGTTCTATAAAATATGAATAATGATCTGTTTGAATAAGTACAATAGACACGCCTTATTTAACATACTTTAGAGCTATACTCATCATCACAATCCAAAGAAATACCGTCTTACTGGGAGGAAGAAAGCCAAAGGCAAGGAACAGAGGTGGTGGTGCTTTTCTTCAAAAAGGGTGACAACACCCTGCTGAAGAGCTATCAACCCATCTGACTTCTGAGCCATGTCTATAAACTGTTTTTGAGAGTCATTACAAATCGTCTCGTACGCAGGCTAGATGACTTCAAGCCTCCCGGACAAGCCGGTACCCGGAGAGGTTTTAGCACCGTAGACCACATCCATACGCCTCGTCAGGTTATACAGAAGACTGAGGTGTATAACCTGTCCCTCTGCTTAGCGTTCGCGAACCACGAGAAAGCCTTCGATTTGATCGAAACCTGGGCTGTACTAGTTTCTCCAGCGGTGCTAAGTTGACTACCGCTATATCGAAGTATTGAAGTGTTTGTACGAAAACGCCACTGTGTCAGTCCAACTCCAGGATTTGAACGCAAAACCTATTCTGCGGCAGCGGGGAGTCAGTCAAGGAGATGTTATTTCCCCAAAACTGTTCACCGCTGCCCTGGAGGATTTTTTCAAGACTCTGGACTGAAGAAGGCAGACATCAACGACGAGTAAATCACTCACCTTCAGATTTCTGACGATTTAGTAGTCTTGGCTGAGATCATGGAAGACTGTAGTACGATGCTCGATGACCTCAGTAAAGCCTCCGAGCGAGTCGGTCTAAAGATGAACATGGATAAGACGAAGATCACGTCAAATGCCCATGTAGTGCCAACTCCTATTACAATCGGACGCTTTACGCTCAGAGTTGTAGACGATTACAGACTGTCCAGTTTCAGTCCTGTCGGCTGGGTTTGACCAGTTTGTGTTACCATTACCAGTGATAACATAATATATGGCACCTGACATGTAGTCGCTCACTATGGGCCTCAATAGAAGGCTAGAAGTCATTCAAAGGGCAATAAAGATGGCTATGTTGGGAGTTTATCTGCATGGTCGCATTAGAAATGAGGCTATCTGCAGCCGAACTAAGGTAACAGATATAGCCCTCCGATTCGCTAAACCAATGACGCAATTTGGAACCCCCATGCGCTCCACTCCTAGAAAAAGTTATAAAACCGTTTGTACGAACGCTCTTAGGTAAAATGTATTGTTACTATTACTATCCTATTCTCTATCCAACTCTGTTCGATCTAACTATGGTTGGTTATAATATATACGTCTCTTGAAGCCCGTAGAAACATCAATTTAGTGAAATATTATTTTAGACTACTAAGTGGGCTTGTAGTTAGTTTCTGTAGAACTAGGTACAATTCTACCTGCTAATCCCCAAGGAACGTTTTCAGTTGTGTTTTTGCCCTCCTACCACTGAGCAAGTTTTAAATATTAAAGAATCTGATAATTACGGCATTAACGGCACATGATAACTCTTTATACTATATCATAGCTTATTTTTACGATAAATAAACGTCAAATAACGCTACTTATTAGCCAAATTTAATTTACCGGTAATTTACCGGTTAACCGGTTTTGCCTCCCTCAAATCGGTAATTTACCGGTAATGAAATTTGCCCGGTAATTGCATTCCCTACGTAATATTATAATTATATTTATTCATATAAGTACATTCACATCACATATTACATTGATCATTGCCTTAAATTAATCTTAAAAGGTACCAACTTATAACTGATACATGCGATGCGACAAGTACGGAGTACATAGCATTGGCTTATTAGTGAGTACCTACATAGCGGTAACCAAAACTTAGTAATTATTTTTAATTAGGATTCTACTTTGTGAAACTACACAATTTTAAAGAATATATAAATAAATATTTTTTTTTACAATAAAAATAGTAATAAGGTACAATATTAAATAGCTTATAATCATCAATTATTTACTTTGTTAAACTAAAAAAAAAAAAATTTTTACATAATTAATGGAATAAAATTAGTGAAATCATCAACTATGTCGCTAAAATAATAATGAATAAAATTAAACACACAGACATTACAAACATTTTCAGGACAATTGAAATTAACTTTGTAAAGAGGCCTGTAGGTTAAGGTTGTTTTATAACAGTCCTAGAAAGTCTACAGTTTCTGGGAAAAGCTACTTAAGGCAAATGATAATGGCAAAATTTACATTTATGGCAAATAAAATTATGAATTATCTTAGTAACCCGATTTTTTTATTAAAAAAATTTAAGAAGCTCATAAAATTTATCCCAGAAATCAATCATGAGGGATGTAGTGTGACTCACACAAGTAACTGCACTACTAGTCACAGCTAGGGAATGCAAACCGGTTAACCGGTTAACCGGTTAACCGGTAAATTGACTAAATATAAGGCCGGTAAATTACCGGTAAATTAAAGTCAAAACCGGTAATTTACCGGAGCACAAATTAATAGTAAAATACTACATTTTATCGATTGTTAATGCTTCATCGTCATGATTATACCTCAATAACCCTCCTTTTATCATGTAAAAATGTCAGTTGAATAAACTTGTTTGCGTTATCTTACCTCATGTAGGATCAAATTAAAGCAATCGTTTGTTGAAGCTTCTTAAAATATAAACACGTTCCCGGTTCCGTTCTATAAAATATGAGTAATGATCAGTTTGAATAATTACAATAGAGACGCCTTATTTATCATACTTTATACCTCTAAAGTATATTAAATAAGGCGTCTCTATTCGCTATGATGAGTATACCTATATACTTATCATTACAATCCAAAGAAATACCTCTCTTCGTCCTACTGGGAGGGAGAAAGCTAAAGAAAAGGAACAGAGGTGAGGTAGTGCTTTTCTTCAAAAAGGGTGACAACACCCTGCTGAAGAACTACCAACCCATCTGACTTCTGAGCCATGTCTATAAACTGTTTTCGAGAGTCATTACACATCGTCTCGTACGCAGGCTAGATGACTTCAAGCCTCCCGGACAAGCCGGTTCCCGGAGAGGCTTTAGCACCGTAGACCACATCGAAACGCTCCGTCGGGTTATACAGAAGACTGTAGAGTATAACCTGCCCCTCTGCTTAGCGTTCGCGAACCACGAGAAAGCCTTCGATTTGATCGAAACCTGGGCTGTACTTGTCTCTCCAGGCAGTGCCAAGTTGACTACCGCTATATCGAAGTATTGAAGTGGTTGTACGAAGACGCCACTGTGTCAGTCCGACTCCAGGATTTGAATGCGAAACCTATTCTGCTGCAACGGGGAGTCAGTCAAGGAGATGTAATTTCCCCAAAATACTGTTCACCGCTGCACTGGAGGATTTTTTCAATCCTGATTTGGATCTGTTTGGATTTTTCCTGTCGGCTCGGTTTGACCAGTGTGTGTTGCCAGTGAAATGAAGTCGCTCATTGTTACTATTACTACCCTTTTCTCTACCCAACTCTTTTCGATCTAAGTATGGATGGTTATATATACGTCTCTTGAAGCCCGTAGAAACATCTATTTAGTGAAATATTATTTAAGACTACTAAGTAGGCTTTTAGTTTAGTTTCTGTAGAACTGGGGACAATTCCTACCCACCTGCTAATCCCCAAGGAACGTTTTCAGTTGCTTTTTGCCCTCCTACCACTGAGCAAGATTTAAATATTAAAGAATCTGTTTATTACGGCATTTACGGCACATGATAAAACTTTATACTATATCATAGCTTATTTTTCGATAAATAAACGTCAAATAACGCTACTTATTAGACAAATTGAATTTACCGGTAATTTACCGGTTAACCGGTTTTGCCTCACTCAAGTCGGTAATTTACCGGTAGTGAAATTTGTCCGGTAATTGCATTCCCTACTCGTATATACATATATCTATATTTATTTTATTTAATCGTATGGCATATATTATTTTTGGCCTTTTGAGTTTGCCACCCAGGGGACACGTGCAGGGTTGTGGTAGGTAGCTCCTGCGGACACGAGTGACAGTTGTCCCCCCTTTGTCAAGTGAGTGGGCATATCTATACTTAAGACCTTTTTTTAACCCACAAAGCAACCAATAAATTAATTATGAATAGGATTATTCTTTATAAGTGACAAAGTTTTGAAGCGGACTCCAGGATCCTCTAGGATACAACCGGGAAAAACGCTAGGATGATGATAAGAGTTTTGAAATTGGATGATGATCCGAGGACTATCTAAGATACTAGAAAAAACGGGCGAAGTGCGTATTGAAGGGTTCCGTACCTTGTACTAGCTAACCTACATTAAACATTACTAGTCTATGCCGTAAGTTAAAAAAGGTCTTATCTTCATATCATTGAACTCGAACCTCACGGAACTTACGTTCTGTTCGTTAAAGAAGGCAGTATTCCAGCAATAACTCAAAAATCTTTTGACTTATCTTGGTCAAAAAAAAATTCGTTGAAAATATTTAATGCCGGGACCACACTTCGCTATGCGCTATTCGTTATGTGACTGCGCCGTATTTGCGAAAGTATTTGTTATGTGCGCGAACAACAAACATGCCCACCACACTTCGTGCCGGTGTGCCAAACATGCCAAATATGTGTGTTGTTTGCGTTGCAAATGTCAAAAGTGAATAAATAATGAAAGCGAAGAAAAAAATAACTTTCTCGTTAGTCCACTCCATATTTAAATTTTCAAACCAATCGCACGACATGCCGGGACAACACTTCGCTATGCGCTATTCGTTATTCGGCTTATGCGCCTGTATTCGACGAAGTGTGGACGGTTTATTCGTCTATGTTTGCCTTATTCGCACGCATAACGCATAAGCGCAAATAGCAAATACGCCTATCCGTCGACTTGTCGGTTTTTTGAAAACGATCCAGGGACCGTGACGTCACGATCCTCGAGCGTCATAGTAAAAAACAATCGTTTCATTATAAAGGTGCGATTTGCGGAAAAGAGACGCAACAAACCCCCTCTTAAAACTATATACACTTATAACTTAGTGATTACCTATACGAGTATAGCCTCTTGTGTTGTTTTTTTTTCGAGATAATACAACATTATGATTATTTTGTTTAGTGTCTACATCCCTATTTTCGATAAGATAAGATAAAATAAGATTTATTTATTGTCAGAACTGTGTACATTTAGTTGTTTTGGGTAAAATAAAGTCCAACAGCTTGCCCATATCGGACGTACAATATTAAACTTAAAGCTAGTCAAATATACTAAAACAATAACAAAAATAGTATTTCCAAATAATTTTAACCATATTCACACATAAAATATTAATTTAGATCTATACGACATCCGTATTTTCTTTTAAACCACGAACTTCGGAATTAGAAAATATTCGGGTATCTCTATCTCTATCGCACTAACAAATGACAGGAATGCAGATATACGAACTTCGAGTTTCGGTTTTCTTGGTTTGGCTGAATACGCAAGAGCGCGCGCGCGTGCCATTCAAAAAAACCAAGTTTATATTGTTCGAATTTGTTGTTACATTTGTAGAAATTACGCCTTAATTCGACATTTGCGCATATAAGTTCGCATATCAAAATCGATTAATTTTATATTTGCTTTTGGTACCTATGTGTCTCGTCAATGTATATCGTAGACGGGATTAAAATTATTAATAGGCGAAAGAAAGGCAAAGAAATTCCGCCATTTTGTCCGTAGTATTTCTTATTAGTCTGTGATTTTGACGTTTCTTTTAGCTGACAGATGTGGCGGCGATATACTTTAAGAATAATAAATGAAAAATTAAATGAAGTCGTATATTACGGAAAATAAATCAATTGTCGCAGTCGGATAAAAACTATCCTAAGTTGCAGCTTGAATAATAATGTACCTATATAAAATGTTTCATATTTTTCCGTCCATGGGATGCTGAGAACATTCGTACCGCAGAAAACTTAGTTTTAAACTGGCTGATTCTTTTTTTAATTTAGAGATTTATTATAAGTGGAGATGGAGATGGAGATTATAGGCGAGGAATGAAAAGGTTCGTCACAATCACAATATCAATAAATTTTTCAAAGGTTGGCGTGCGTGAGCATTTCCATACTCGGCTGACGCAGCGAATCCCTTTTTAGGGTTCCGTACCAAAAAGGTAAAAAGGAACCCTTATTATTATTATTTATTTCAATATCAGAATTCATTACAGTTGGTCCATAATCTTTAGTAAAACTTAGCCTAGGGGTTAGTAACTTAAACTAAAGAGATATTGGTCTACTTACCGCCTAGCGATCATAATAAAAAAAAACAGTTTACTAACAATTAAATTTAAATTGAATTGAATTGGAATCGGATTGCCTGTTGCAATAATAGGCGTTCGATCAGCAATCGTTTTGCCGGGATAACACTCGTATTAAAATATCATGCTATTTTGAGTGCCTATTTTAAGTATGTTTGGCACTGATTGTACAATCACCAAAGTGGCTAGCGTACTCCTGTATAGAAACTTGTATGCAGGAACGCGCAGCTAACTGTAGGTACTGTAACCCAAGAAAGTCTACCACTATTGAACTCTGAGGTGGTTCGACGGCCATACAAAACGTCTTTTGACATTACCAAGGCTATGTTTGTTCTAGGAAATGGGGTATTTCGCGCAAATAGAAAGCCAATTTATGAAAGAATGTTCCATAAGTTTCTTAAAATATCACGCCCTTAGCCTGCAAATGTCAAAAACCGTTTTGTATGGTCGTCGAACCACCAAATACGAATAATTAGAGTCGAAGACTGGTAGAGCACTTTCTTGGCTAACTGTACCTACTAGGGATTTGGCCTTGACCTATGATTCTTATTTTAAACAAGCATTTTGATTTGGAAACAAGATTTAGCTACAATTCGCAGCTTCGTGAGTTTGTCTGCCCGGAAACAAACATGGATGTATAGCCTTGGTTCGGTGAAACAAGATTCACGGGCTAAATTTAACGTGTCAATGAAATCATCAAACAAATTACGGTTGAGATTATTTAATGTGGTAGATTTTATATAAAACTTTAATTGGATTTTGAACCTTATACCTTTAACTGTAGAGTTGTTTTTGAATGGACTTCCAACTCAAATAATCTTAAATATACATCGCGTAGGGTCGTTTCGCCGGTTAGCGACCACTTAGCCGAGTTGCTCACTGTAGATTAGTAAATATATACCTATTCAGTGTACACACATAATAGATCGTATTCGTATAGGCTCTGAGTATAGTCAAGTTTTGAAACCTACAATACATTTTCATCCATTGATTAGGAAAAAAAATTTCAAAATAGCGAATTCGCTAGATAGCGACCGCTTTAGTCGGTTTGCGACCACCTGTTAGCTAGTTGGCGACCACTCTTGCAAATAGTGTTTAAGTAGTTAATAAAACAATTCATCATCATCATCATCATATCAGTCGAAAGACGTCCACTGCTGGACATAGGCCTCCCCCAAAGAGTGCCATAATGACCGGTTCTGCGCCACCCGCATCCATCGGATTCCTGCGATCTTTACCAGGCCTTCAGTCAACTTGTGGGGGGGCCTACCCATGCCGTGCCTTCCGGTACGTGGTCGCCACTCGAGAACCTTTCCGCCTCAACGGCCATCGGTTCTACGTGCAATGTGACACCCACTGCCACGTAACTTTAGCGGCTTATGGCTATATCGGTTACTTTGGTTCTGCTGCGGATAGCCTCATTTCTGATGCGATCACGCAGAGAAACTCCCAGCATAGCCCTCTCCATTGCCCTTTGGGTGACTTTGAGCCTTCTTATGAGGCTTCATATGACCTTTCAGTGACATACGTCATCACTGGCAACACGCACTGGTCAGAGACTCTCGTCTTGAGACACTGCGGAATATTGGACCAAAAGATGTGCCATAGCGTAGCTTCCCGAACGCTGCCCAGCCGAGTCGGATTCGACGATTGACCTCTTTCTCAAAGTTCCTAACTGCCCTTATACCACTACAAATTGTTACTCTTCTAAATCTACTTTACATTGCTGTGTCAATGAAGAATAGAATCGAAAACGGCGCGCCATCTCGCTCACACCATAGTGCTATTAAATATATTCCTATTACAGTCACACATGTCATTCATAACTAGTAGGTATCTAAATGCCACTATTTTACAAGCTGTATTTAACTTTTAGATTATATTATACTTACATTAGTTCCTCCCACGACTCCGTCCGTGTGGAACTCGCTTATACTTATCGTAGCTCCATACAAACTTTCACCCCCTATTTCAGCCTCCTAGGGGATTATTTCGGGGATAAAAACTATCCTATGTCTTTTTCCGGGAGTCAAACTATCTCCATACCAAATTTCATCAAAATCGGTTCATCGGTTTAAGCGTGAAGAGGTAACAGACAGACAGACAGACAGACACACTTTGTAATTTATAATATAAGCATATCATGTAATCATATAAATTATTTATTATATAATTATATATGTCATTGCCGCTCACGGGACAATGATGTCCCGGACCTTTGGGAGGCGTGCGTGGGGCTAGGTACCTACAAAGTACCAACTGAGCCACCACGTAGAGGCCCTTTTGACAATTTAATGAAATGCAAGGAGTACACCGAGTATAGGTAGAGGTAGTAATTTTTTTTTTTATTTTCATTCCACTATTTGTGGCACAGCATCACGGCATTCAGCCATGAAAATTAGTTTATTTGCTGAGGAGTTCTTATTTATTTATTACATTGCACATTTGAGAATAGCACTATTTATACATGCCTGGCCGTGAAAAAGCAAGCCTTTTTTAATAGTTTCGGTCGGCTTTGTATCACTATCCGTATCTATACCCACTCACCCGGCAAGCCCTTCTTTCCCGGCGTCTGCAGTAATGTACTATTAGTGGTTAGGTTTAATGCTATGTTTCAGTGAATCCCACATAACCTCCTATTTCCCAACCGGGGGTAGCATTTCCACATAAAAAAAAGGGTAAAAGATAGCCTATCACCGTCTCAGTTAATAGACCAATCAAATTAGGTAAACCCGGACATAATTCGATAACTGTAATTGTCTTTTTCTATGATGTAAAGTATTGTTAGTTATCGTTAAAATAAAAAGAATTAAACATTTTAGGGTTCCGCGTCATTGAAAAAAAACCAAAAATCTAAATTTTTAACAAATTTTAAATTCATAAGTGCATCATAATATGTAACTTTGTAAAAGTGCCTCTATTATGATATGACGCTTGCATTCCAGTTAAAGAAATCAAAATTAAACTAATTAATCAACCGGGACTATCATTAATAAAGAAATTTCAGTAAGTTACACATTTTCTGGCTTATCTTACCAGAAATTATAGATAACTGCAATTTAAAAATGTATTCTGCATAGTATATTATGTGTGTTGATAAATTATTAAAAATTAAACAGATTCTCATTGCGGATTTGTAAAATCACAAATATTGGTAGTTTTTGGAAAACCAAAATACATAACTACTTGTAAAATGTTTGATTTATGCTGTCAACATATTATTAGTACTATAAGAAACAAATCAAACAAAAAATATCAACGATTATTAATTAATTCATATTTTTTCTTACTTAATTTTTAATATGAACGTTAACTCTTGCAGAATAAGGCCGTCATTGCTTTGTGCCTCAACTACTGACCGTGCTGTAGCGAGTCGCAGGCATTCAAGGCCAAAACGCACTGACAGCGGTGGCGAAGCAGCGCGGGTCGGCACGGAGGCGGTACTTGTAATGTTCAAGCTAATATGAAAGGATCCGAACGCTTTTTTCCCGGCCGGTATTCTGTGTGGACCCTTTCATATTAGATCGAACATTACAGCCGGTACTACCTCCACGCTGCGCCGCGCGGCTTTGCTACCGCTGTCAATGCGTTTCGGCATTCATCTATTATGGGTAGGTCAATTATTGTCAAACATTTATAAACACGAACGTGGCGTGCACCACGGTTCGGCTAGGATGGAGATTTATTGAAATATTGTGTTCATTAGATCGATAATAACTAAATTGTTGCATGCATGAGACATTATTGTCGTGGAATCTCGATTACCTATTTATAAGCGCTCAGTCTTCTGTACAGAATTATTTAAATAAAATATGTTACTTATGTGGGTGCAGAAAGGGGCATTATTCGAATGATTCTTTATTCGAATAAACATTTATTCGTCACTAATTTATTCGCGAATAATTTATTTGTCTACACTTTCGAATGACGAATGATTGATTCTCATTTCATTCGAATAAATCCTCGAACAATCCACGAATAATATTTAAGGATGCGGTTGTTCGTTACAACTCGTACACGAATTTAACACGATCACTACAAATGTACCTTTTTTCAAGTATTATTACCCTTTTCTACTAATTAACAATATTTTCGTGAGTTTAATGAGTCGCTTCACGGGGCATTTAACAGGTTTGTTTCATTATGTCATGTGTGTGGGCTTGTCCATATATAACGTCATCGTTTTTAGGGTTCCGTACTCAAAGAGTAAAACGGGGCCCTATTACTAAGATTCCGTTGTCCGTCTGTTTGTCTGTCCGTCTGTCACCAGGCTGTATCTCACGAACCGTGATAGTTAGACGGTTGAAATGTTCACAGGTGATGTATTTCTGTTGCCGCTATAACAACAAATACTAAAAAACAGATATTTTTTTCTTTTTTTTTCTTTTACAATCTTACACAAATCGATCTAGTTCCAAACTAAGCAAAGCTTGTACTATGGGTACTAGACAACGATAAACATACTTATATAGATAATAAATAAATACATAGAAAACATCCATGACTCAGGAACAAATATTTGTGCTCATCACACAAATAAATGCCCTTAAGGGGATTTGAGTTTGAACCTACGTAAGGCAGGGTACTACTAGGGTCAAACTGAAAGTTTCGGGAATAGAATAAAATATGCAGTATATATTTTATGCACTTTTCCATGCGTTCAAACCAGTCGTTGAAACACTTATTGAACGCTGAAAAAGGGTCGACAAAATGGCCATTTTAAAAGCCTCCACTGCTTCTGCCGGTGTCTGAAACCACTGACCACGCAACTTATCCTCGATGTTAGGGAATGTGAAAAAGTTGTTGGGGCTGTATGGAGGATGGTCCAGTAGTTCGACTTCTTCACCTTCCAGGTACTCATTTGTTTTACGAGCGGTGTGAGGGCTGGCATTGTCGTGATGAAGGATGATGCGGCGACTAGGGCTTTTTTTCCTTAGTTCAGCAAATTCACTCGGCAAACAAATACTTGTATACCAATCGGCTTTGACGTTTTCTTGCTTAACTACCGATTTTGGTCGACCTTCACGCGCGTCGTCCGTTAGGGATACTCGGCCACGTTGAAATTCTGAATACCATCTGTACATTGTCGTCTTTAAAGGCTTCATTACTAAAAGCAGCAACCATCCGGTCTTCACATTGTTTTTGTGTTAATCCACTTTTAAAGTCGTAATAAATCATAGCTCTTAAATTTTCAAGGGACAATTCCATCTTCAGCGGCGACTCAACAACTCGAAAAAAGAATTGAACCCAACCATTGTTCTTTTTTTCTATGTGGCCAGTGTGTTATTATGATGAAACTTCAGAGATTATAAAAAGGTATAATATGTGTCAAAATAAGTTCGTAAGTATTAGATTTCCGATACTTTCAGTGCAGCCTGCAGCCCTTGAACCAACTAGGCTACAGGGGGGCTCCCATACAACAAACCGCACTTGGCCGGTTGTTTTTTGTCAATTCTGTCAATACCCTTTTTCTCAGGAACGCGTGGAGGTATCAAGCTGGATTTGCTGTCCGTCCGTCTGTCTGTCAAAACCCTTTTTTTCAGGAACGCGTGGAGGTATCAATCATTTAAAGTTTGCATAAATATTTTAAAATATTTTAAATATTTGCGGACAATCTTACACAAAATCAACCTAGTCCCATACTAAGCAAAGCTTGTACTATGGGTATTAGATGACGATATAGATACTTATATAGAGAAATAAATACTTGAATACATAGAAAACATCCATGACTCAGGAACAAATATTCGTGCTCATCACACAAATTAATGCCCTTACCGGGATTCGAACCCATGACCTCTTGCTTCGTACTAACTAGGCTAATAAAGCGGTCGTCGTCATAGTGCGTTGCATGCATTATTTTAGAATTAATTTGTTTTATATTAATGTTGCTGTGCACTAACAGGGTTATGCTGGAACTGTATTTATATGTATCATCTTGTAAGACCCATACTGCGCAAGCCTGGGAGCAGGTATAAAGGAGAGGGCAAATGCACAAAAGATCCCACTGGGTCGAAGTGCATCCGAAAGGGCCCTCACCTAGATAAGATAAGATAAGATAAGATAAGACCCATACTGCAACAAATAAGTGAATTAAGCTGAAATTTATATCAAATACTCAAATTTATTGTCTCTTGGTGCTGTGAAAAAATCAAACTTCTAAGACAACGCAATCAAAAGATACAGCAGTTTATGTCGCAAATTTCCGCAAGTTTTCGAAACCCGCAAGGGAATCAAAACCTACAGGGTACTTCCCGTGAACTCAGAAACTTGAAATTTGGTGCGAAGTAACGCCTTATAGCACAGATAAAGAAAAATTTGCGAAAACCGTAAATTTTTAGTCACATCACTGAAAATTATTGTCCAGTATAAACTGACACGCACTAAGTATGTGAATACATACTTAGTGAGTGTCAGTTTATAGTGGACTGTTTTTATTACAATAGAAACAGTCCACTATAAACTGTACACGAGGTGGTCCGGAAACCTCGGTGCGCGAGTCTGACTCGCACTTGACCCGTTTTTTTTGTCACCCGTGGTAAAGCCGAATTAGAAAAAAATAAAACAGGTGAAATAAATACAATTAATATCCGTTTCACCTTGCACGGCGATATTCATTGGTACCCTTGATGAAGCGGTCACCGCTTTCTAACAATTTTCACTGTTCTGTCTGTAGAAAAATATTACGTTTTTGAGATATATTCCATTAAAAAGCATTCCTACAATATTCGTTCAAGATATTATTTCCGAAAAGCATTACGAATAATTATGCGAATGAAGAAGTTATTCGCGAATAATTATAGCGAATAATTATTCGAAATATTTATGCGTCATTCGCGAATAATCCTATTTATTCT
Source organism: Epinotia brunnichana (assembly GCA_963854355.1). Lineage (NCBI taxonomy): Eukaryota > Metazoa > Arthropoda > Insecta > Lepidoptera > Tortricidae > Epinotia > Epinotia brunnichana. The sequence goes on from OY977954.1 coordinate 14,672,139, forward strand.
TAAACGTTATTCGTATTCGAATAAATTTTGCCCATCTCTGGGTGTGTGACAATAAACATATCGACTACCGTAGGCTCAAAGGGCGTAAGGGACAAATACTCAGTTTTTTTCACTCTATCGGTTGGTATAGATAACGTCGCGATAGCTTGAAAAAATGTCCGTTACAACCATGAAAAATATTGAAAGAATTAAAGAAAGAAAGAAAACATTTATTCGTGGACAAAACAATGGGTGTAAAAAACAAAACACAGAACGTAAAAATAGCAGGGTCCACGAAAAGGCCCCGACTCAGCATGGTGCTAACCTAGAAGGCCAGCGCTGGTCTTCCGTCGGAACCTTGACCGATACGATTGCGTTGATACTCAATTTTACTGAGCATTTTTATCGTATCCAATCAAATAAGAAACGTCTCTGATACATTCTGTCGTAACTCTCAGTTCATTGTACGATACGCCATTTTGCACTGTGAACTTTTACACAAATGTGTCTGTTACGCCAAAATACTCTTGTTTTCAATATTAAATAAGTCTGATACGCTAATTTTTAAATTTCATAAATCGAATAATTCTTAGCTTTTACTTATTAGGGTTCCGTACCTCGAAAGGAAAAAACGGAACCCTTATAGGATCACTTTGTTGTCCGTCCGTCCGTTTAAAGTGGACTTGTTTCTATTATATGGGGTGGTCCGGAACCCTCGGTGCGCGAGTGTGACTCGCACTTGACCGGTTTTTTAAGCTTACTACGATCATGGCATCATCTGTTACATTTACTTAACAGTTTGGACCAGAGTTTTCAAAGGGCGTAAGGGACTAACTGTAAATTTTTCATTAGAGCTATAAATCCTACAATTAGGATATTCAATTATATTCGTTTTATTTGTACACGGCGTGGTCGGTGCAAAACACGTAATTGAAATAAACTCGTTGTGACGTGTTCGCCGTGTGCTCGCCCGCTGGCGCCCCACTCTCTCCCCGCCTCGCACCCACCGCATGCATCTGGCTCCACGACAAGGTCGCAAGTATTTTCAATTAAATTTTAAATTTCTTAAGCGTCAAATTAACATGCTTAATTTTGATGAAAACATGATTATCGTACACAAAAAGCTATTAGTAAACAAAAATTTCATAGTTACTATTTATAACTACTGAGAAATACATTATTATTAAAACGTTAAAAATAAATGTTTAATTTTTGTCTTAAATGTCTAAAAAGACGCAAGATAGCATAATCAGACAAAAACATCATAGTTACCATTTTGGCTTGTCTAGATAATTAGATTAGAGGAAAACTGTGAAAAAAAACGTATATGCGAATTTGATTTCAGTTTAATTTTGCTATTAAGTGATCGCATTTGCATGCACCTCAAAGTTAAACTAACAAGGTATTTGGTTACCTTTTTTACTTTTAGAAAAAAGTTAGGTAGTGTACGTTAACTCGTGTTTTTTTTAAATACGGTTACGATCGCGGATTTTTTACTTAATATATTTCATTAATATTTGATACTGAATAGTAAATTACGATAAAACCATAAAAACAACGAGTTTACGAATTATGTCCAGGGTAAGCTAATTTGATTGGTCTATAAACGCTCGACCTAGCATTATTTATTGAGTATGATTACATCTTTATTACTTGTTATAAAATTAAAATACTAATAACTTGTTTTACACGCACCCAGACAGAGTTATTAGCGTACCTAGTTATATTATGTTTTGTATACCTACCTACTACGATGGTATACAAACAAGTTGGTAACGGGGTACCGTAGCCCATGGACGACAGCTCCACCACGGGCGCGTATCTGACTCTTTACTGATTTGAGGATTCGTTGTCGACAGCAAGAGACAAATATAGGTCCCTCCATCTCAACGGTCTCAACACTGCGCAACATCGAGAGCTATTCTGTAACTTGTGTTAAGCGCCCCCCCTCACCCACAAATATATCTTGACCCTGCGATTCGTAGTAACTAAGCGTAATCAGAGGTCTAGTTTTTTTAGGCTGACGGGTGAGGTGATGCAAAGGCGTTCGGAGCAACATCCCCGCCGACGGCGCCGACTAATGGCGACTTGGCGACTTTACTCACCACATGTTTTATTGCTGCGGTCTTCAGTAAGCGGAGTTATGTAATAGTATAAATAGGGCAAAGTATGTTATCTTCATACAAACGCACCGCGCGCGGCTTGTATGTGTGCGCTATAGTATCTATACGTCGCCGCACGCACACTCAAACAAAATCACGACCCGTTTCTCACTGAGAAACGGGTCGTGATTTTGTTTGATTACTAGAGCGCACACATACAAGCCGCGCGCGGTGCGTTTGTATGAAGTAACATACTTTGCCCTCTTTGTACTATGGTTAGGTACTTTCGCATTTGTTAGAATTTGCAATCCACCGCGAAGGAGTTTCTTAAGTTGCGAAATTTCGCCTATGGAAAGTTCTAAGAACTTAAATTATACTGAAACTTAAAATATAATATTATACTTAAGCAAATTAAATTGCCTGCCTAAAGAATAATATATTTTTTTTTTATTTGACGACCGCTCTAGCCTAGTTGGTAGTGACCCTGCCTACGAAGCTAGAGGTCCTGGGTTCGAACCCCGGTAAGGGCATTTATTTGTGTGATGAGCACGAATATTTGTTCCTGAGTCATGGATGTTTTCTATGTATTTAAGTATTTATTTCTCTATTTAAGTATGTATATCGTCGTCTAGTACCCATAGTACAAGCTTTGCTTAGTTTGGGACTAGGGCGATATGTGTAAGATTGTCCGCAAATATTTATTATTACAGTAGACGGCAAACTTCGTGCGCAAATGAGGGGAAGTGGGGGGGCAGCTTGCACGTACAATTCGCCTTTGCGCAGGCAAGGTCATTTGCGCACGAAGTTTGCCGTCTACTTATGTATGTCTTTAGTAGGCGTGCGTGGGGCTAGGTACCTACAAAGTACCAACTGAGCCAACACGTAGAGGCCCTTTAAACAATTTAATGAAATGCAAGGAGTAGGTACACCTTGTGTACAGTAGGTCCCTGCCCGTGTCATGGGACGCACACAGAGCCAGCACCCGCTGGGGTGTATAGGGACTATTGCTGGTTGATGGAATCTAAAGAAAACGGGTTATTGGGTGAAAATGATGGGCTATTGGGTGAAACATCGGACGCCTGCCTAATAAACTGTCTCATTTTTTATCTCTGGCAGACGGTGACTCGCCAACTGCTAGATGGGCCCCTATTAATAGCGACATTAAAAAATGGCCTAAGGGCAACACCAGTCAGGGAGGCTGGGGGGGTAGAGAGGTGGCACTGGACTTTAAACATATAGCCAACTCGCCACTTAGGTGTCCACATCTGCCCTCGAGCAACAGCTCTTGCGATTCCACGCTGGACAGCCAGTTAAGGCAAGCCAGAGGTGGGGGGCCTGTCCAACCAACCACCCGATCGGCTCATTATTATTATTATTTGTACAATTTCGGGAAACTGAATCTACAAAAAAAATACCTTTAATTATTGATCCTGCTCACAAATTTTCACGAGAATCGGTTAAGAAATGCGACTTGCAGAGGAGAAAAGTTGGACAAACGGACAAAGGAACGAACGGAATACTTCGTTCGCTTCGCTCGCTCGATCAACTATTAACCGCTTGGGTCATTCGTCATTCATTAGAGGCTGTGATTCCACTCACCTTGAACACTATCACAGATACACACAGATATCAGTCGATGAATAGTTAGGTAGGTACTATAGTATTCTTTAAAACGAGCACTCGTTGCGGAGGCTCGTACAGTACTATTCGCAGATTTGCTCAAGCCGGAACGATCTGCAATAATTAAGAGTAAGAGAGCCTTGATTGTCATATGAAGGATAACGTGAACTCTCTCACAATGGGAATAATGACTAAAGTCCTTTGGCTTGCGGGAAGGTTAATTGAGAATTTCCTGTTTTTATATCGTTTTGTTCACAATGATAATGCATAAATTTTTTCGTCGTCCGAGGTCGTATTTTTACCAATTTTAGAAAACTAGTAATTAAATAGGTAGGTACAGTCAAAGAATTTAATTTCCGACCCATTTAGGACTATTTCAAAGTGACACTGTAAATAAAATCATAAGAAGTCTCTTACGTTTTGATTGATTACGTCACTTTGACAAAGTCCAAAGTGGGTAGGAAATTAAATTCTTTGACTGTACTATTGCAGTATTTATTGTATTGTTCAGAGGCTCTAGTATAAGTTTTATTCATGCAATACGTTTTCGAACGCGTTTGCGTTTAGCTTCAATTTCTATGGCAACGCGAACAGCGCCTCTGGTGGTAACTATTAGGAACTACGCGTTGCCATACAAATTGAAACTAAACGCAAACGCGTTCGAAAACGTATTGTATCGATAAAACTCGCACGCCGGCGAGTCTCTCCATCCACACTGGTGCATGTATGCTCGGCTGCGACCACAGCCGGTCCGTAGTCGATTTAGCTGGCACCAGTCTCTTCTGGGTAGTGAGAACCCCGGCAACTTCACAGTGGGGTTTATTGAGGTTAGAACAGCCCCGACATCTCTCGGTGGATTTTCTGCCCATTCTTGCTTCCACTGCTCCGATATTTCAAAGTGGCTACCTAGAAGCTCCATGGCCGTGAGATACGGAGGATGGCGCCGCCGAGCAGGACATCGCGCACATCATCAGTGCGTGCCCGCTCACCAAGTACAGCGGGCAACTGGAGGACTTGTTCACCTTGGAAAATGACGAGGCTATCCAATGGGTCCAGCAGATGAACATTAGATTATAAGACCGATTGAATTAGCCATACGAATAAATAAATCGATAAAACTTATACTAGAGCCTCTGGTGGCAGCAGAAGTTTACGTAAAACAACACGCTCAAAATAATCTACGCAATCCTCATTCTCTTGACATTTACTGACGTGTGGAGATAATTTTGAGCTCTATCTCTGCATAATAACTTTTGCTGATGACTGTACTTATTTAGATGTTAGTTAGGTTCCTGTATAACGAGTTTTCACATAAGGTTAATAAGTAGTAACCTAGTATATATGTATAATATACACATTATGTGTGGATTTTCAAGTTTCTGGTATAATATGTGGTACTTGAATCAAGATCAAAACCGGACATGTGCGAGTCGGACTCGCCCACCGAGGGTTCCAAATTTGTAGGTACCTACTTTAGTCGATGATTGATTAATGACTATATTTTTTATGATTTAATGAAAAAATGTATAGTTTTCCGATTTTCCCTGTATTTGTAGTATAAGACGATATTACTTGCCAAATTTCTTATTTCTAGGTCAACAGAAAGTATACCCTATATACATTTTGATACCCTTGAGAGTGTCAAAATACACGTTTTTTGCTGCATTAACGGCCGTACCTTTTTTTTTACGTCAAGTGACTGTAGAATATGGTTTTAATTTCAACTCGATTCCTCCACGCGTTCCCGAGATAAAGGGTCTTGACAGGCAGGCTGAAGGACAAACAGACAGACGGACACCAAAGTGGTCCTATATAAGGGTTACGTTTTTTTCCTTTTGAGGTACGAAACCCTAAAAATGAACCCAGGCCTAAGAAAAAAATGAACGCGCACACCAGCAGAGCGGACCGGGAATCGAACCCGGTGTGTAGGTTTGTGGAACGGTATACCGGGAGGATCCTTGGCAATCAGGGCCTGGCCACATGTGCGGCGCTGCAAATCCCGCGTTTCTCAGTACCCTTTTAGTACTGAGAAACGCGGGATTTCTGCGGGCCTCAGGGCCTGGCCACATACAATGTCTGTGGGGCGGCACCACGACGCAAAATTATCGCACTGCAGACAGCCCCTCAAGGAGGCGTCTGCTCTGCCACCCATAGGAAAGAGGTCCTCGAGTTGGAGGCGTGTCGGGTGTTCGGGCACGCTCCTGAAAATGCTATTCTAGGGGATGAATCTCCTCCCCTCCCGTGATGGGTCTCACAAGGGGACCGCTGCTGACGGAGTCACGGAAGTGTGCGCAAGCGTTCCCGCAGCGCGTAGAGCACCGTGGGGTTTTAGACGGTAGTCCGGGCGGTTGCCGGGAGCAAAGACTACAATATACATACTGAGATAGACAGGCAACTCGACCAAATTGAGAAGGCATTTAAGGTGGTTCGATTGCCATACAAAGCGTTATTTGACATTCGCAGGCTAACGGCGTGATATTTTAAGAAACTTATGTAAGAAACTTTCATCAATTGGCTTCCCATTTGCGCCAAATTCCCCCTTTCCTAGAATAAACTTGTATAAACTAGATTAATTTGAGAAAAATAGTTTTCCCAAAATATCACGTGACAAACCAATTTCTCAAATTAATCTAGTTTATGTAAGTTTATTCTAGGAAAGGGGGAATTTGGCGCAAATGGGAAGCCAATTTATGAAAGTTTGTTACATAAGTTTCTTAAAATATCACGCCGTTAGCCTACGAATGTCAAATAACGTTTTGTATGGCAATCGAACCCCCTTAACGCTTGCCATCTCTTCTGCGGTAGTTACAACTTTTCTTTAAATGTACAAAACATACAAAAAGTGCGTCGTTCGTAGGATTTGAACGTCGGATCATCGACTCCAAATACCACCGTCTGTACCCCTAGGCTACTGAAGCCATGTGATAATACGGCGAATTTTGAAATACCTTGACAGCCTAGCCTAGCAATCGCTAGAGCTTCAGAGAGTTCGCCAGCTATCAAGAAGGTGGCACTGTTTTCAATAAGAAACTGGATTTGCATTAAGTTCTAAGTTCGCATAGCATGGCCGGGAGTCCGTCGTACCTACTCGTCTTGGTTCCCCAGCCAGGCGGGATGCCTAAATGCATTTCACCACGAAATAATTGGTGGTCTGTTTCTGTAAAGTCGGTTTACGGACGATAATTTTACGTGATAACGTCATAAGGAAACATTGTGCTGCGAGAGATAGATGCGTCACAAGCCGAACGCTCGGCTAAGGCGGAACGGGACAATGAGTCATACTTTTTCGTGCGTGCTGTCGGTGTTCAACTATTTATAAGACGTTATCACGTCAAAAATGCAAGTATGCCGTAGGGTCATTTCGCCGGTTACGCGACCACCTTCGGTTAGCGACCACTTGAAGAACATGGTTTTTTCAATTGAGGATAACATCATTTCTACAGAGCCTATTGAAACAGTCAGCCGTATGCCTTATTGTTTGTAGTTATGGAATAGGAATTTACAAAAAAAACGAGAAAATATACTTTCAGTTCACCAAGTCAGCTAAGTGGTCGCTAACCGGCACATGAAATTAGGTGGTCGCCAACCGGCGAAATAACCCTATTTACAATTTTGTACTTTATGTGACAATTTCGCTAGGTAAGGTACCCGTCAATTTTAGAAAGCATTGCCTTTAGCGCCATCTATGCAACTGTATGGCATAACGTATACGTTTGCATCTTACCCATTCCTTTTACAACAGCGACAAGTAAGCGTGAGAGGGCGTAATTATAAATGTTGTGAAACACATCCATCGTTTGCCAAATTAGAGACAGCAGGTACTTTGGGTAACTTGCTATCATTTCCGACATTAAAAAATAATTGTGCACACGGGTTTACATTATTTTTTTTTTTTTATAAATTAAGTATGTAAAATTCTCAGGTCCATTTAAAAGCAAAGGAAGTGGTAGAAACTATGTTTTTTTTAAATTGTAAAGTTTAATGTTGTACGTCTCTATTAAAGTCTAGGTCGTTGTTGTTCTACGTCCGTAGGAATAACCCTAGAAACCCTACACGTGACCTCCGGGTGGTGCTAAAAGAACAACAAACTCGGCAGCTGCACTGTTCCTTCTGAACCTCGCAGCGCCCACTGGAACTCTATCAGCGACATCAATACGAATATATATATGTACCAGTGTGTAACCGCCATACGATAAATAAATAAATAAAGTCAAAATTATTTACAAGTAACGTCTACTTATTTAAATAACTAGCTTTTGCCCGCGACTTCGTCCGCGTAGAACTCGTTTATATCGTAGCTCGATACAAACTTTCACCCTCCATTTCCCTTTTAGGGGTAGATTTCCGATATAAAAACTATCATATGTCCTTACCCGAGACTCAAACTATCTTTATCATTATTATCATTTATCATCATCATCATATCAGCCGAAAGACGTCCACTGCTGGACATAGGCCTCCCCCAAAGAGTTCCAAAGTGACCAATCCTGCGCCACCCGCATCCAGCGGATTCTTGCGACCTTTACCAGGTCATCAGTCTACCTTGTGCCTACCAACGCCGCGCCTACTAACTACCTCTATACAAAGTTTTATCTAAATGGGTTGTATAGTAGCTTCATACAAATATTCAACCCCCATTTCACCCCCTTAAGAGATCATTTCCGGGATAAAAACTATCCTATGTCCTTTTCCGGAACTCAAACTATCTGTTAACCAAATTTATTCTAAATGGGTCACTCACATCCAAATTTTCACCCCTTAGGGGAGGATTTTCGGAATAAAACTATCCTTTGTCCTTCCCCAGGACTCCCAACTATCGCTATACTAAATGTTCACCCCCATTTCACCCCCTTAGGGAATGATATCCGGAATAAAACTATCAGATGTCCTTTCCCAGGACTCAAATTATCTCTTAACCAGATTTCAACTAAATGAGTTCCATAAACTATGCATTATCCTTTTTCGGAACCAAATACATCCAAATTTTCACCCCCTATTTTATGCCCTTGGCGGATTTTTTTCGGGACAAAAGCTATTCGTTGTTCTTCTACGCGAGTAAAATATCTCTATAGGCACCAAATTTCATCCTAATCCAAATTTAAACCACCATTTCACTCCCTTAGAGGATGATTTCCGGAATTAAAACTACGCTTTGTCCTTGCCCAGGACTCAAACCATCTCTATACCAAATTCCATCGAAATGGTTTCCATCCAAATTTTCACCCCCCAATTCCCAGCACTCAAACTATCTTTTAACTGTTAACTTAAGTTTTATAAGTTTTTATTGTTACTAACATGATATGGACTAAGTCTGAAATAAATAATTTGCATTAAATTAAATTAACCAAATTTCATCTAAACGTCACATCACATCCAAATTTTCATCCCTTAAGGGGGTGATTTTTGGGATAAAACTATCCTATGTGCTTCCCCAGAACTCCAACTCGCTATACCGTAAATGGGTTCCATCCAAATTTTCATCCCCCATTTCACCCCCTTAGGAGATGATTTCTGGACTAAAAATTATTTTAGGTCCTTCCCCAGGACTAACTATCTCCATACCAAATTTCATCTAAATGGGTACTATCCAAATTTTCACTCCTCATTTCACCCCCTCAGGAGATGATTTTTCTGGATAAAAACTATGCATTGTCCTTCCCTGGGACTCCTTCTATCTCTTTACCAAATTTTAACTGAATGGGATTTATCCACATTTTCACCCCTATTTCATCCCCTTAGGGGATGATTTTCGGGATTCAAAGTATCCGTTGTCATTCTCCGGGACTCAAACTATCTCTATACCAAATTTGATCTAATCGGAGTCCATCCAAAATTTCACCCCCCACTACACCCCCTTATGGGCAGATTTCCGGGATAAAAACTATCCAATGTCCTTTCCCAGAACTTAAACTAACTCTAAACCAAATTTTATCAAAATGGGTTACATCCAAATGTTCACCCCCACGTTTTACCCCCTAAGGGGAAGATTTTCGGGATAAAACCTATCCTTTGACCTTCCCCGGGACTGGAACTATTTATATACCAAATTTCATCCAAATCGGTGCAGCGGTTTAAGTAGCTCCATACAAACTTCCACCCCCCATTTCATCCCCTTAGGGATTTATTTCCGGGATAAAAACTACCCTATGTCCTTCCCCAGGACTCAAACTATCTATATACCAAATTTCATCTAAATCGGTTAAGCCGTTTTCACGTGATGCGCGGTCACATAAACAGACAAACAGATAAACAGAAAAACAGATAAACAGATAAACAGACAAACAGATAAACAGACAAACAGATAAACAGACAAACAGACAAAAATTCTAAAAACTGTTGGAACGTGTTCTGTTATCGATTTTAAGTATCCCTAGCCAATTTTTTTTCGAATTACTTCCATGTACAGACTTTCGACCCTCTTCAGCTTTATTATATGTATAGATAAATAGATAGAAGATAATGAAACTCCCATTCAAATATCTCAAAAAATTATGAAGCTACATCCGTTTTAATGTCGCTTGTTAGAGTGAGAAAACGATGAGGGACTGTGACGTCAATATACTCGAGCGTCATAGTAAAAAACAATCGTTTCATATGAAGGTGCGTTTTGCGGAAAAGGGACAGAACATACCCCCTCTTAAAACTTTGGACTCTTATAACTTAATCATTACCTATATAACCTCTTGCTTTGTTTTTTTCTCCATTTGACTATATTTATTTTAAATTCTTTTTCGAGAAAATACATTATGATTATTTACCATATTTTCGATTCCTGAGCTATAACCACGAACTTCGGAATTCGAAAATATTCGGGTATCTCTATCTCTATCGCACTAACCATACTCGAGTGACAGGGATGCAAATATATGAACATTGAGTATCGGTTTTCGTGGTAGCGCCGCAGGTACTTTGGCTGAATGCGCCGAGCGCGTGCCATTGTCATTCAAAAAAAACTAATTCGTGTTAATTATATTGTTCAAATTTGTTGATTTAATTTATTGAAATTACGACATAAAACGACATTTGCGCATATAAGTTCTCATATCAGAATCGAATATTTTTTTATGGTTTATATTTTAACATTTGTCTCGTAAAGGTCTATCGTAGACGGGATTTAAATTATTAATAAGTGAAAGGCAAAGCAATTCCGCCATTTTGACGAAAATTTGACGGTTCTTATAGCTGACAGTTGGAGCAGCGTTTGATTTCAATAAAAATAAATGAAAAATTAAATGAAGTCGTATATTTCGGAAAATTAATTAACTTTCGCAGTCGGATAAAAACTATCCTAAGTTGCAGCTAGAATAATAATGTACCTATATAAAATGTTTCATATTTTTCCGTTCATGGGATGCTGAGAACATTCGAACCGCGCAAAGCTTAGTTTCAAACTGGCTGATTCTTTTTTTAATTTAGAGATTTATTATAAGTGGAGATGATTATAATGAACCTCAAAAAAAATCTTGATTAAAAACAATCGTCTTACGTCACTACATATTACAATACATAAATAAAAATGGCTCTACCACTTCCTTTTCTTTTAAATTCAACTTGAAACGCGTAGGCCCTTAGAATTTTACAAAAAATATAAAAAAACCTGTATGCACAATTTTTTTTAATGCCGTAAATGATAGCAAATGACCCAAACTTCCTGTCGTTTTAATTTGGCAAACGACGGACCAAACAACCTGTATATTTATTTATTTGATACTAAGATCAAATTACAAATTAAACGCGCACACCTGTGGGTCTGGAATACTGGTCTATATCTCCTCTAGGAATGCTGCCTAATTTTGAAACTTACTTGGGTTAAAATAGTAACAGTCATAATAATATTGATGAGTGTCACCGTTTTCCTACTAACTCCCGGACGCGGCACGGGCAATGTGTGAGGAACTAGAAATAGTTGCTAGTGAACCGGCCGGCCGACGACGCTCATGGGCACAGTGTAGCATCATGTAGCGTTAGTAATTCCGTATGATCAATGAAAATCGACGAATAATGTCCCATGGCGGGCTGGAGTTGGGTAATAAACGATGTAGGAAAATGATAGAAGCAGAAATGGTGGACTGATAGTGATACACAGAAACTCCTAAAGAGCTAAACAAAAAATCCTTCACCCTAAACTTTGCAGAGTAGAAAAAAATCGTGCGTTCAAATCTCGTTTGCACTGTAGAAAGCGCAAAAAATTGGTTTAGAAAAAAATGCTAAAAGGTAACTAAACAATGTGTGCATTTTTAGATACGAGTACGCTGCCAATTTAAGGGTTAAAATTATCACCGCAAACAACTTCGCAGTGAACATGTTGAAATGTACAAAAGAATGTAACATGGTTTCTCTTTTCTAGCCGTTCATATGTCATTCAAACTATGTATGTATCTTACAGCATCTGTGGTAACCGAAAGTGAATGAGATCGAGAGTGAACGACGCCGTTCAAAATGTTCGTTCACCTTCACTAACAGACATTGTGTTGTGCTGGCCCGTGGATCACGTGTGGACATTATAGGCAAAAGTGAGTGTTTTTATCGTAACTTATACCTTGTGACCTTTATCTTTTAGGTTGTAGGATTGTTCTAATATGTATTTGTAGTGAATATTAAGTTTCAGATGTGTTAAAATAATGTCTCGAGGCCAGAATAGAATAGTTTCTAAAGTTTTAACTTCTTTGTATGAGAGACAACAGTTTAGAATTCATAATTAAGGTTTTGTAAATAAACACATCATGTTTACTAATAGGTGATGATAATAAGTTTTGACAGAACATGTCTTTTAAAGAACAATAAGAAGTAAAAATAGTATAGTAGGTACTGAAGAATTTCGTTTAGGTACCTATTTGGAAACTATAGTTTTAGAATGTTTTGATATAGGTACTCAATGATGAAGGACAAGCAAGAATGACAGTATCGTCACAGAACGTTATACATTTAAATAATAAGGAAACTATTTTATTACATTACTTACACATATATATTTATATTAATAGTAAATATTAGGGGACAACCTTACACAAATCGAACTAGTCCTAGTAAGCTCAATAAGGCTTGCTTTATTATTTTTAAGTCCTAATATTGTAGGCGCTTTGGTTGTAAACTACTGTAAGACGACGATACACACATAGAAAACATCCAAGACTCAGAGACAGTTCATGCTCGTCACTCAAATATTTGCCCTTACCGGGATTCGAACCCAGGACCTTCAGCTTCGTAGGCAGCGTCACTAGCACTACTCACTAGGCTAACCCGTCGTCAAATAATATTAGGACACAATTGAAAATAAACTTAGGTAACAGTTGAAACGTCACTATAATGTGAAACGCACCTACATACGTCTGAGGTCAAATATTTTATTAATCGTATTTCAAGGTCCTAATAGAATGGTAATTTTTCGGTAAAATATTGTTTGTGATTATTTAGTTTGGATGATATGTAAGTAGGTACATTAAACGAGGCATTTGCATGTTTGTATTTAGCATTATTTATACCACATATAGAGTACTAGCTACGATAGCCTAGTGTTATCAGGCATGCGGCTGTCAAGCGGCGGTCGTGGGTTCGAATCCCGGCTCGTCCAGTTTTTCGGAACTTTATTTAAGTACGGAATATTTATAGTAAGCTTTTCGGTGAAGGAAAACATCGTGAGAAAATGGATCTAATCCCAATAAGGTCTAGTTTTCCCTCTGGGTTGGAAGGTCAGATGGCAGTCGCTTTCATAAAACTAGTGCCGAATGCCAAATCTTGGGATTAGGTGTAAAAGCGGACCCTTTAGGGCACAACCGGAAATAAGGGTGCCTTCCACCTGAAATGTAGCACACATAGCACATCTCTGGTGGAACGCTAGGAGAGGAGGATGATGACTTATTTTATAGTATAGGTACCTACCCGTACGCTCGTAGTTGAAGCTCCTTATATACCCATGAAATCTCCATCCGAATCAAAATTAAACATAAAAATCAGAACTTATGACGAACTATTTTGGACCTCCGATATTAATATTAGGTATCTTCTGAAAAGGTATGTTCATAACATAATTGAAGGGTCTCATAAAATACTATTTTATACAATCGTTACACAAAAAAGGCTCGTGTACCTACCGTGAATGCGAAGTGGCCTAAGCGTACCTTGGTACGAGAATTTAAGAGCAAATTTTTGTAACTATTGTATACCTATAATACTTTTTATACGTGTCAACTGAAATAATTAAACAAACTTGGTATCTATTGAAAATCTAAGCCCTGCTGAAAGGAAGCAGAGCCCATCGGCTCAGCGTTTCGTTGATGTATTTTGTTCTATCACCAAGGCGACGTTCTATGTTAAATTCATTTTAGTTCAGTAAAGGCGCTACGTGATTGGTCGAAGTCATTATAGTTGTCTAAATAGTTGCATAATATTTTATTTTAGTTGAGTTGGGAACTCCATAGAAAAAAGAACGTGATTATAGTTTGGCGTAGGAAGTCTTAATTCAAACATTAAAGTCGACGAGTATAAAAACACATTATTGAAAGCGTCGACCCACTGGACCAACATGGGTTGATTCAGGGACCTACGTTTGTTAATGGTTTTAGTCATCCAGGAAGTAAAATGGAATCTCAAGTGCTAATCAGGCGGATTATGAGTGACTAGCACTGCACATGACCTTTACAGATGTTGTAAAGGTCACGACCTCTAGCAACGTGCGCAAGCGCTGGCAGATGTACGAGAGACCAGTTGGTAGTTGTCGGATCATTGGTCCAAGCTCGATTAGATTGTTAAAAGGAATCAATACTTATTTATTTATTTATCATATGGCAATTACAAAACAAAAAAAGTTTGTCAAGATCTTAGCAAGGTGAAATCCGTGATTTCTGTGCGGGTTAGTCCAGGAAACACAGTTCTTAATCTTTTACATTCTACGAGGCAGGTTTTTAAAGTTTTCTGCTGGACCATTGTACTATCGCCCATGGGTACGGGTACACCCCTCTAGGGCCATTTTTCGAATGCATTGTATGTGTGTGCAGACGATTTTGTTGAGAAAGTGTGCACCCGTACCCTTGGGCGATAGTACTTATTTGGTTGGTGCCTGGTGGACTCTCCAAGAGGATATGCCGTAAAGTTTGCTTAGGGCATCTCCGCATCCGCTGCAGTAGCTGTTCGCACCTTTTTTTCTGGAGATGGGCACAATAGCCAATGCCCAAGAAATCATGCTGGTTTTACACAAGTAAGTGTTTCTTCCTGAACTGTTATTCGGAACGCGCTAATGCGCCTCACCTCACCGGTCACGCGTAACGAAACTAGACTTCTACTTACGCTTAGTTACTACGAATCGCGGAGTCAAGATATATTTGTCAGTGAACGGTGAGGTGAGGCTAAAAAAAGTTACAGTATAGCGGGGATGTTCGCATTCCTCGCGTACGTAATGCTTAATAAGAGTAAGTAATTTCTGATGATACTCACGAGCATTCCGATATCGTACCGTGCAATGTGAATAATGAAGATTCCATACATTTTACTTGCCTCCGATATCCTTAACGGATCCTACACCGATATCGTACTGGATAATGTGAACACGCTCTTAGGATGTTCTGTGAACGTTTAGGAAACTTCCGCAAGAACTTGTGTGATGTTTTCATTTAGAAAACCTCTTAGAAAAAAACCTTAAACAGTCGCCAGTTTTCTGCACTGTTATAAGAGGGGGGCTATATGAAATTTTTATTATATTAAAACATTCTGGAATGTTCAATTCTAGACGGCAACGGGCGAAGCGTATCGTTGCACGTTGCCCAACTGGGTACCTGATAACATCAATGTTGTAATCACTCGTTTTCGAACGTATCCGCATCATTGTGATGGGTTAATCGGTTATTAAATCTGTTGTAGTTTTTTCATGCCGTGCTGTCAAATGCGAGTCGGGTGGTGTTGCGTACAGTCGATTTCCTTTCAAAGATATGTTTCATTCAATAAACAAACAACATGTATCAGTTTCATAATACCTTTATTGTGTGCGTTTTTACAATAGTATTTTATACAACCGAAACACAATAAGGTCTCTTAAATTCGGGTACCGTGTTTGGGCCACGAGGCTTTCCTTAGTACGAGAATTTACGAGCGAATTGTGTAACTATTGTATACAATACTTTTTTTACGAGCCTACTGAAATAATTGAACAACCTTGGTAGGTATCTATTGAAAATCTAAGCGCAGCTACTGAAACCAAGCGCAGCCCACCGGATCAGCGTTCGTTGATGTCTTTTGTTCTGTGTCCGCGGTGATGTTCTATCGGTCAAATTCATTATAGTTCAGTAATGGCGCTACGAGATTAGTCAAATTCATTATAGTGGTCTAAGGCGTTGTATTATAATTATTATGGTTGAGTTGGGAGCTCCATAGAAAAAAGTATGTGATTATAGTTTGGTGTACGAAGTCTTAATTCAAACATTAAAGTCAACGAGTAAGAAAAAGCAGTATGTTATGTAAATGTTAACAAGTTTCGTGTCCCTCATAAAAAAAGCAAAATGTACCTACTCATGCTAGTTCATGGTAACTAAAGTTATGGAATGATAAGGATTTAAAAAAATTTAACCTATGTCAATGATGAGTTTTAATTTTCACCTGATGAAAGACGGCATATCGGACTGCCCGAAACCGGTCGCCAATATGACAGTTAATCTGTGAGTTCACTGATACTTCAATAATATTAATTCTAACGTAATTAACGCTGCTCCGTATGAGTTACAACAAAGTATGCTACAGTTTGGCATCCGTTCCGTATTCAAAACAGTTATTGTTGCGTGAAAATATTTCGATTGCACACTGGTTAAAGAAGTGAGAATAATTACACATTAATTAATCAGCAATATCAGCGTTACTAGGTACCAAAGGTACTTACAAAGTTACTAATGTTGCATCAAACTTAGTTTTAGTAGCAACATTTTTATAACGTAATTCATGCTAAGTGATTATAAAGCATTTTTTTTACTTAAATGTAATA
The DNA here is from genome assembly GCA_963854355.1 of Epinotia brunnichana. Taxonomy (NCBI): domain Eukaryota; kingdom Metazoa; phylum Arthropoda; class Insecta; order Lepidoptera; family Tortricidae; genus Epinotia; species Epinotia brunnichana. Next base: position 14,688,804 of record OY977954.1, read on the forward strand.
CCTACCTGCAAACAAAAATCTATTTCGTAAGTATTATTTATTTTCTTACAATTATTAGGTATGCATTTATTTATTAGACAAAAAATAATAATTACAAAAGGCGGACTCCTTGCTTCCAGGCATTCTCTTTCAGTCAACCATAGAGCCAAACAGACACACAAAAGGTGCAAGAGACACACTAACAAAACAAAACAACCTTTTACAATGCACTTGCTCTGAATGTGCCCCTTTATATGGTTGAACATAAACACGGGAAGTGGTCGATGCCAGCACTGGTGGCGCGTGTACCCTGAGAACTTTACGGTTTCGTTCTATGAAAACACAACAATATATCGATATCAGCCATATTTTAATACCAAAAAATAGGTTGGGTAATTTGACTAAATATTCATTAATAATCCACCTAAATTTAATACCGCAACGGTAAAATATAACAAAAAATTAATCTTTATAAATTCCGTAAAAATCAGGCGAAAATGGTATAAACTTTCTTCACTTTATAATTGACTACGTCTATATACGTTCTTTGGGATACGCGCATAATCCACTTATTGTTCTTAATGAATAAACCTTTCTATAGGCCAGATGAAATTCAATATTATCTCAAGGTCGTAAATATTTTATTAAAATGCTGTTATTTCCTGATGCATACATTTTTGGATTCAGGTAGTAAGTCTCCAAATTTGTGTACTCATACATGTTTTCATTATTAAAATACTGATAGCATTTTTGCTTGCGGGTAATTTTTTTTCCTAACTTACGGTCCATAGAAATATTGATTTCAATAGTAATTTTTTTTAAATGACATTTAAAAGCCGTATACAAATAATTAGCCTGATATTTAATTATTTCCAAAAAAAACCGTAATTTTCTCAGAGTTGTGGTGGACCGCGTCCGTGCGGAATGGATTTCAGGCCAAAATTCCCGCACACTATGAAGGAATGAGATTTCGTGACAATTAAAATAACATGAACCTTTGTATACCTACACAATTTGATTTGCCATATGTAGCTCGGAAACTAGTTTTTGTTGCTAGAAATTAAAAAAAAAATAATAGAGCGAGTAGAATGTTTTCCATACAAAGTGCCTAACCCAATCTAAGTTTTTTTCTATTATAATTTATAGCAACAGAAACTATTTTCCGACCTAGATATATGGCGGATCCCAGATTGAGTATAAAAATGACCATGTTATTCCAGTAAGCCCTTTTAAAATGAGTAACCTACTCATTTTAAAAGACCTATTGGTTCCCTACTTCACCACCCGTGGTTCGTACCAATCTTTAACCGACTTCAAAAAAGAAGGAGGTTCTCAAATCGTCTGTATTTTTTTTGTGTTTGTTACACGATAACTCGGTAGGTAGGTACCTAATTTATGAAACGATTTGAAAAAAAAATATTTGTTTGAAAGCATAAACTTCCAGATTGGTCCCGTTGTCACCAAAATCCAGTTCTGATGATGGGATCCTGGAGAAATCGAGGGAACTTTTCAAATTTTATAGGCAAACTTGAAGCAATTTGGCTACTGATTTGAAGTCGGTTAAAACTTTGTTTTTAGGCTTCCGTAGGTACTCAAAGAGTAAAACGGGACCCTATTACAAAGACTCCGCTGTCCGTCTGTCTGTTTGTCTGTCTGTCTGTCACCAGGCTGTATCTCACTGATATCGTGATAGATGAAATTATCACAGATGATGTATTTCTGTTGCCGCTATAACAACAAATACTAAAAACAGAATAAAGTTAATATTTTTATAGGTACGGAACCCTTCTAGCGCGAGTCTGACTCGCACTTGGCCGATTTTTAAAGTAAATTATTGATCAATTCGATTAAACGTCATCCTAGCCGAAAAACATTCCCTTCCAATCCAACGTCAGGTAATTGCCGTTTTACGAGACTTCTGGAATGTTCTAGCTGGTAGGTTGCATCCGATGGCTTTGTTAAAGGTCGAGGCCAATCGAAGGCCGAGAGGCCGCAAATGCCAAATTTGCACCATTTGCGGTTAGATCGAAATATGGCTGCAATTGCGATGACCAATTTGGCCTAGTTCGTACTTGGTAGTGACGCTGCATTTGTGGTCCTAAACCGCCGAAATGATTTATAGGTCGCAGAAACAACGAACGCGGAACGACAAATAAGACCTATGAAGAAGCATCTTTTTGTCATGCCGCGGTAGTCTCTTACGTAAGAATTTAGCATAAATTATTGATCTAATCAATAGGCCCCGGATCTAGCTTTTATATAACATGCATTAGTGGTTCGTTCTTAGTTCGTCTTTGTTTTGCCGCTTTTAAATCTAAAAAGATAACGTCAGTTGATTTAATACATTGCACTTGGGTTTTAGATTGAGGATTTTATCAGTGTCCTTCATGTCAAGGTAACGAGAAGAACACAGTAACAAATGAGGGCATTGTTAAGTAGTTCAACACTTTATGAAATACTGGCGACCCGCCCCGGCTTCGCACGGGTTTATATATGTAGTCCCTGGGCGACCGAGCTCTGCTCGGATGAAAATGGATAAAATACGGAGAAAACGAATTTTCCCGGACATGAGACCACCTACATTCCAAATTTCGTTAGAGCCGTTTCCGAGAACGTGATTGCAAATTTATATACCTACATAAAATACATATACAAATATTGCTCGTTTAATAGTATAGGATAATACATGCATGTATTATACATATAAACCATCCTCTTGAATCATTCTATCTATTTAAAAAAAACGCATCAAATTCCGTTGCGTAGTTTTAAAGATCTAAGCATACATAGGGACAGACAGACAGCTGGAAGCGATTTTATTTTATACTATTGTAGTGATGAATGACCACTTTTGTAGGATCTCAAGGATGTGTTGTGTTGAGAGTGAGGGTCCCGCGTTCGTCTGTAGCTATTAACACAACGAATCGTCAAATCAAAGGTTCGGCAACGCGCTTCTGGAAGAGCAAGAGCCCATAGGTTACGATGTCTGCCTACCACCAGGTAGACCGTATGCTCGTTTGCAACCAGCGTAGGTATCATTAAAAAAAACAAAATCGCATAAATCAATTTGGGACTTACGAGGATGATACGATTCTCGAAAACACCCCACATTTCGTGAAATCTTGATGTTTGGATGTTAGATTACTCAGGGTCGCTTCGCTATTTTGGATGATAGGTTATGATACTGATACTGCGTGATGTTTTGCATTTGTGTCAGTAGTATCGGATGAACGATTGTGGGCTCGCCCACTCTGGTCGGATCAATTGATTATTATGTATACACGCCCCTTTGTATTGTATTATTTTACAAATTTATCATCACAATACATGAGCATGCGCATCAATATAAAAAAAAGCGGCCAACTGCGTGTCGGACTCGGACCACGCATAACGAAGGGTTCCGTGCCTACTACTACACAAACTAGTGGATCATTACGACTAGTGGATCTCCCCAAACTGTGAACGTCTTGACTCATTTGATTAAATATTGTTTCGCCTAACAAATTTCGTACTGAACCGAGTATCACCGAACAAATATGTATACAAATACATACATTCATACGAATGTTGGATTGTTCCTGTAGACTCGGAGGACTTCGCTCGTTCGTACAATAATGTGCTAAACGAGGATCTGCATTCTGTGATAAATATTAACCTTACGTTTAAGCCATATTATATACTTAATAGCCACAAGGAAATTGTTAGGTCAGGCTGGTTAAGGTCTTAATGTGTTCCTCCTCGCGTGGTAACACAGGGTAGCAGAAAAGCTATTTATCCAGCATTTTGCGTAAATATATCTAAACGACTTGAACGAAGAAAGTCTTCGTTAACCTCTCCAAAAACTATAAAGTCCGTTAGTGTAAAGTACGTTTCAAAGGCGCATTTGGGAGACCTATAATATGCAAATAACCTTGTATTATATTATATTTAAGAGAAACTGCTTCAACATGTCCGGCTATCTTGCTTGCTTGCTCATAATAATTTCTAGGACAGTGTTGTTTTTGCCCATGCTAAGACTCCATATCCTCTATTCGAAGATGCTTGTTCAGAAGTTGTTCTTACTATTTCTACAAAACCAGGTAAGGTAAAGGAGTCAACACAGCTACTCTAAGTTTCTACTATAAAATAGACATCAGACTACATTATGGAATACGATTATACGATACCCTACCCCCTACCTACCTATCCCCTTTATTCTACGTCTTAATGCAGATTACAAACTATTTACCTGTGGGTCAAGATGCACCCAAATCGAATGGCAAATGTTGAAGATCGAGGCCTGACCGAGAACCTCTTCATCACCTATATATCGATATTTTGATAAGACACCGAAGGTGAACTGCAGGGTAAACTACCGTAACTTATTCATAACTAATTAAAAAATCTCTTCTTATCCAATATATTGCCAACGTAGGTGAATCGTTAATAAAACTTTTCTTACCTACAAACGACTTACTTAAGCTTTTTGTTTATTATTGGGCAGTTTCAGTATTAGTTTAAGTAACAAACCAACGGTTCATTATTTTCATGTGGCATGAAAATAAAGAACTTCGAGCTGGTTAACAACAATTAATGACTAGAGGTCAAAATGCCGGTTTCAAAATAGACTCGTCCAGCATAATTATGTTGTAAGTTGATCTTCGATTTCAAACCGTTCCTGCGGTCTATACAAAACGATATAGGTTGTACGCGGGCTGGGTTTCCGCAACTCGACGTCATAAATGCGCCTATTTTGCGTAGGGGTTTTGGCACTACTGTTATTCGTGCCAACCCAGTTCCACCAGGAAGCCTAGCAGACCCTTTACGTTGCCGACGGCCCCCGGTAGTGACCCCGGTGTTCCGAGGTACTTTGCCCTGTAGTCCGCCACTCCAGGACATGTCAGGATGACGTGGGCGGCTGTCTCGTCCTCTTCCATGCAGGCTCTGCAGAGAGGACTGTCTGTAACACCTAAAGTAAAAAGGTGTTTGTTTAGTAGTGCATGATATAGTTATAGCTCCTGTCAGAAGACGGAGTGCCGGCCTCTTTAGCTGCTTTAGCTTCCTTGACAATCCGGGGTTGATTGTCGGGAGGGCCTCCCTGGTTTGCCTGCAGGTTCCTAGGGTGTTCCAATGTTTTTGGTGTTCTACCTTGGTGTTTAGTCGCAGTGTGCTCCGCAGCCATGCAGAGGGTAGAGGAATTGTGGGTTCCGGTCCTACAGCTCTTGACTCTGAACCCTCTCTAGCCAGTGCATCCGCTGCATCGTTACCGCGTGAATTACTGTGCCCTTTGATCCATTGCAGGGTTATGTCGCTGTTATTACATACCTCTGATAGGATTTTGTGGCACTCGTGTATCAGCCCAGAAGTTGTTGCGTGACCTTGCAGGGCTTGCAGTACGGATCGACTATGTTAACATCGACTGGTTAACAACAATTAATGACTAGAGGTCAAAATGCCGGTTTCAAAATAGACTCGTCCAGCATAATTATGTTGTAAGTTGATCTTCGATTTCAAACCGTTCCTGCGGTCTATACAAAACGATTTCTCAATATTGATCGTTCCCCGTTTTTCTGCAGCAAAGTGTTTTTATTCTTCGTACTTTTTTTTAAAATTATAACTAAACAAACTTTTAACCGCGATTTTGTCCGCTTATACCTGCTAGTAGCCTAAAACGTATTTTATGTTAAACGCCTAAACAAAATCTAAGAGCAAAAATATGCTATTACTGCTAAGTATTAGACATGAGCATAACACAGCCGGCACAGGCGCAGCATCAATTATCGCAATTAATTTCGTAATACCTCTTACCATCCCTTTAAGAGATGACTTCCACGATGAAAAAAAACTATCCTATGTCCTTCTCAGGCTTTCAAAACTACCTACATACCTAATTTCATTGAAAAGGTACAACAGACAGACAGAGTAACTTTCGCATTTATAATATGATATTAAGTATGGATATTAATTTATGTATTGTAATTGAAATACGCCACTAATAATCAGTATGCTTGTAATTATGGTCGTAATTATGCATATCAGTGAACGACATTATATTATATTAAAAAGGTCGTATCATCATACAAAACTTACGGCACTTACATCCTTTTCTATAAGGAAATCAGTTTTTCAGCAATTACTCGAAAACCTTTAAACCAATCTTTTTCAAAACATTTTTCGGCGAAAGTATTTAATAAGCACTATGTCCATGATTTTTTTCAAATTTTTCACTTCGACCGTTCGAAAGTTAGAGGGGGGGGGGGGGGGGGGACACAATTTTCGTGCCTTTCGTGGCGATTATCTCCGAGTATATTCACATAATCAAAAGAGTGCTGAGTAACCTTATAGTTATTTATAAAGACCTATCGTTTAATGTGCCACATATGGAAGTAGTGTGATTTTTTGCAGTTACAAGTATGGAGTGCCCCCGTAAAAAAAATGTTTTTAGTAATTTCATTGCATAACTATACTCGTATAGCAGCCATCAAAATACACCTTTACTCCAAATTTCATTCAAATACAACGTACAATTTTTGAGTAAAATGCCTGTGACACACGGACAGACGGACATGACGAAATTATAAGGGTTCCGTTTTTGCCATTTTGGCTACGGAACCCTAAAAATTGTATTATTTTTAGAGCGTCAATTAAAACAGCTGCTAAAGCATGGTTACAGCGTTTGTAAAATTTAAAATGAGAACTTTTCTTTTCATAGAAGAAATTTCGCAACTTTGGAAACTTCTCCGCGGTGCATTGCTTATTTAACGTGACGTTTTGGCCCGTATAACTTGACCATAAAACTGATCGTGCTACCTGATTACGTGAAGGTAATATTAGGCGTGTAAAATATTTACTATTGGATGGAAACCTTAGAACTCGAAAAGGAGACGCGGCAGACCTCGTCGACGATGGCGGGATGAGTTGGACTCCTTTGATCAAGCTCGATACAGCGAGCAGTGGAAAAGGAGGGGGAGGCCTTTGCCCAGCAGTGGGACACATTAGGCTGAAGGCTCTATATTTAATGTTAACTCTCCGCGGGAAGGTTGCAAGTTATAGAAAAGCTGTTACACACCTGTTAATTTTGGACGCAACCTTCGGCTAGTATTACAGAAACGTCACAATTGTCACATTGCGCGAAAAGTGACAGTGCTACAATTCCCGGGTCAAGGCGACCTGACATTCCGCGTGTGCGCAGGTGAACGAACGGTTTCGTATATGAATTGTAGTTACCTATTGGAAGCGACCAGCCCCGTTATTCTAGGCTGTTGTTCTTTACGCGCTCATGCGCCTCACGAAACGAACTACCATTTTCCCATGGAAAAAAAATCACTTGGGTCTATCTTACATACGTAGGACGAACCGTTACGTCTAACGATTTGAGGCTCTAGTATAAGTTGTATATCGATACAATACGTTTTCGAACGCCTTTGCGTTTAGTTTCAATTTGTATGGCAACGCGAACAGCGTCTCTGGTGGTACCTAACTATTAGAAACTACGCGTTGCCATACAAATTGAAACTAAACGCAAACGCTTTCGAAAAAGTATAAGTATGAAAGTAAGTATAAAACTAATACTAGAGCTATTATTCTGTACGCGCTCATGTGCTTTACGTACCTCACCCGTTACGCCTAATGAAACTGGACCTCTACTAGAGGGGAGGTAGAGGTCCTCTACCCACGCCTAGTTTCTACGAATCGCGGCGTCAAGATATATTTATGGGTGAGCGTTGAGGTGAGCTTAAAACAAGTTACAGAACAGCGGGGCTGTAACTTGTTGTTATAGCTTCACCTCACCCGTCACCCACTGATAATATAATATATCTTGACACCGCACTTTGTGGCACTGTTTGTTCCCTATAAGCGCGTACAGTATAACAGCCCAGATCCGCACGTCTACGTAACGTTTCGTCCTAGGTATGTTAGGAAGATCTACTTACTTAAAAGTGACATGTTTTGTTTGGGAAAATGGTAGTTGAGTTATACATGGACCTACCAACATCGATAAGAGTTCCAGAATTAGATCCCAGGCACATTCGTTTCTGTTATCCTTCATCAATAAAATACTTTAGGTATGTCACCATCAAGTCAATATTGAAATATACAGGCCAAGTCAACTTAACAAAATTGACATAAAACAAGGTCGATCGGCCGGCGCCAGCATTGCAAGAGGTAGCATTGAGCGATACTACGTGACCAACCCCTTTCACAGAAACCCTGATTTAACCACAAAATAATGAAATACCTACCTAAAGGTCCGCTGCCTAGGTCTGAATTACACTGGAGCGGCCTGCGGTGGCGGTCTATAGCAAATTTGGCAGCTAATGACAAGCTTATTAGGTACTATTGACCGCCCACGGCCAGGCCCCGCCAGTGTGTGAGAGGCTTAAGGCCTGATCAGTGATCACACTGGTGTGTGGCCTGCGGTGGCGGTCAATAGTCAATTTGACAGCTAATGACAAGTTTACTATTGACCGTCACGGCCAGGCCGCGTCAGTCTGTGAGAGGCTGAGCTGTATTTTTTTTTGCAATAGACAATTTTAGAGTGAGTTATGGTTTGTTGACGCGCTAGACCGTCTAGACCTTCACCGGTTACCATAAGATAATCTTCATTTCCCGCCAAAGTGACAGTGGGATAGGCCTGGTCAAACTTGCTCGTATTGAAATGGTGTTATCCTTATAAAACGATTTAAATCTTTATCGAGTCTCGGATGTTTTCTATGTATTCAAGCATTTAGTACCTAACTGGGCGACCGAGCTCTGCTCGGGTGAAAATAGAGAAACTTAATAGACCTAGCTGAAATACTTATAAGACCTAGCTGGATCGAGTTTTCGATCCCGTGAACCCCTGTACTGCAAGTTTAATCGAAATCGTTAGAACCGTTTTCGAGACATATTGCCTAAGTACCTATACTACCTAAGTATTAAAACTTAGGTAGTATAGGAATTTCTATGACATAATTACTTATACCATCGGCTAGTACACTACCCGTAACACAAGTCTTATTGAACTAACTATGGCGCTAGCTCGATTTGTGTCAAGTAGGTACCTAATATCTATATTTAATATTATATGTTTTATTTAATGAAATAAGTAGTTGTTAAGCTCCGTGTAATCAGGATATTGTTTAATGATGGTCATTTGAGATGCAAAGTGATCTCATCTTCTGCGCAGCGGATCCTTCCCTACCGGTTTAGATTTACAATAACAAACTTGTTTTCTTATAATATAGTGTTACTAATATGAAATCTTTACGCGCAATTTACACATTATATAAATGAATTAGCCCGATAGCCTGGAAAAGCTCATTGTTGTGGGGCACGTGGAGGGAAAAAGGAGCCGTGGTAGATCACCAACCCCTTGGACCGACGCAGTAAAGGAAATCTGCAAAGGACACTTGCAGACGTCTACCCGGATGGCCGAAAACCGGTAAGCGTGGAGAGTATTAGTGCGCAAAGCGACGACCTCGTGTAGTCACGACCCTTAGTCATTAGGATGCGAAGAAGATAAATGAATTGAAATGATTAGGAATAATGGGCACGGAATAAATAATAGTAATTACGTACGTACGTAGAGAAGGCGTTCGATTGCGTAGACCATCTGACTTTGCTGACTAAACTGGATCACTACGGTATTAAAGGAAAAGATCTAGCCTTGCTTCAATCTTATTTGTCAGGTAGAGTTCAACAAGTCCTGGTAAATGGAACTCGGTCAGCAGGGTCCGCCGTTAAAATTGGTGTTCCGCAAGGGTCAATACTGGGCCCTCTTATTTTTTTGACCTATATAAATGACTTACCATTTAAGGTGGAACTTGTGTCTAAAGTGGTGCTATTTGCAGACGACACTTCACTTATTTTTAAAATTGACAGGTCATCTCCGTCAGTAGTTAATATAAATAATGCTCTTCGATTGACTCATGAATGGTTTACTGCCAATAACCTGGTACTCAATGCAAAAAAGACAAAATGTATACACGTTAAGCTACCCAATGTTAAACACCGTATACAGGGAGTAAAAATTAATGATGAAACTTTAAATGTTGTCGAAAGTACAGTTTTCTTGGGGATAACAGTAGACTCGAAACTACAATGGGGTTCGCATATTACTACTTTTTCGAAAAAATTAAGTTCGGCAGTTTATGCCGTGAAAAAGATAAGGCTACCTCACTGACATAGCTACTGCGAGGTTAGTTTACTTTAGTTATTTTCATAGCGTCATGTGCTACGGTATTTTGTTATGGGACTTATGGGGTAGAGCTGCCGATGTTAACACTATTTTTGTTTTACAAAAACATGCAACCCGAGCGATATATGGCTTGAAAAGCCGTGACTCCCTAAGATAATTATTTAAAACTATTGGGATTATTTATGACCAAGTCAGTATATTTATGAAAATATTATGTATGTTATGAAGAATCGAGAATTATTTCTTAGAGGATGTGACATTCATAAGATAAATACTAGGAATAAATTTAAATTGATAGCAGTAAGTACTATAGGTTAAGTAGAGTTCAAACTCATTTGTGGGGCTCTGTACACGCTACTACATCAAGTTACCAGACCACGTTTTGGACATGTCTGAAAATAAATTTAAGTCCTTTGTAAGGAGCACTTTGAAAAATAGAGCTTATTACAGATTGGACGAATATTTACCAGATAAGGATATATGGACAAATGTCCATTACTTAAGTTACCTTTTGTATAAAACTATGTATGTAAAACTTGACATTCAAAAAGTGTTCGCCATGAATTTATTTTGAATAAATCATTTTGAAATTTGAAAATTTGAGATACATAAGGTTTATCTAACAAAACCGATGTTTAAAGGCTAGAAAACTCATTCACTCCATTCCGCTTTAATTTAACGCCCAGCACGGTGGGAAGTGTTCTAATAAGAAAAAGACGGGTAGTCACTGTGCTAAAATATTGAGCATTGAGGCCGCGGACGGGACGCCAGCGGGCAGCGTAGTGGGGCGACGAGAGGCAGTTCAGGCAGCTCATACATTCGAGTGCCTTCAATCACTTCAATGTATGGGCAGCCGCTCGTCGCCCTGCGTCGAGTCCGCGGCGTTAGTGACGTGATACAGTCAGTCGCGCGATCATGTCGCTTCAAAAAGTCGCCGCGTGTAATCCGCCGACGTGAACGTGATGCGGCGCTGAGGTAGTAGCGGCACATACATTTGCCATAGCCGCCTGTCCACCACAAGCCCGTCACGTCATCTTCATCACGGCCAGAAAAATCTCGTTCTCGTCCGGTGATGGCGCGCCGCTGTGAGCGGGGCGTGCAGCGTCCATATAAAACAAATGCAATTTGTACGCTCCACGCCCCGTTAGTAGCGGAGCGGAGCGGGCACTCAGGCCGTACCTACACTTTGCTAAGAGTCATATAAAAGCGATGACGGTTTGACGTAGCATCTGGTTAGTGTTTGGATGACGCAACTAGGCGAAAGGTCGCGGTCTCGCAGTGCGGGAATCCAAATTGCAGCGTTGTTTAAAGTAGCAGTTTGAAGAAGAGCCGTGCAATTTAGAGCTTATGTTAATGTTCATAGGTCTCAGAACGTACTTGTTCGCCCGATTGCTTGCAGGCAAGACAGGAACCCGAACATTTATGAAAACTATTTAAGTTACGATATTTCAAATATCGATGACTAGCTTCCGCCCGCTACTTCGTCCGCGTAGAACTCGTTTATATCGTAGCTCGATACAAACTTTCACCCTCCATTTCCCCTTTAGGGATTGATTTCCGGGATAAAAACTATCCTATGTGCTTCCCCGAGACAATTTTATCGAAACAGGTGCAGCGGTTGTATAGTAGCTCCATACAAATGTTCACCTCCCATTTCATCCCCTTTAAGAGATGATTTTCCGGAACTCAAACTATCTCTAAATCAAATTTCATCTGAATGGGTTTCAACCAAATATTCATCCCCCATTTCACCCCCTTAGGGAATGATTTTCGGGACAAAATCTATCTCTGTACCAAATTTCATCTTAATGGGTTCCATTCATCCAAATTTTAATTCCCTATTTCACCCCTAGGGGATGATTTTCGGGATAAAATCTATCTAATGTCCTTTTTTGGGACCTATACCCGGGAATCAAACTGTTTCTATACCAAATTTCATCTAAATCGGGTGCAGCCGTTCTAGTAGCTCCATACAAATCTTCACCCCCAATGTTTCCCCCTTAAAGGCTAATTTCTGAGATTAAAACTATTCTATGTCCTTCCCCGGGACTCCAACTATCTCTATACCAAATTTTATTTACATGGGTTTTATCCAAATTTTCACCCCCTTTAGGAGACATTTTTCGGGATAACACTAACCTATGTCCTTCCCCAGGACTCCAACTATTGCTTTACCGTAAATGTGTTCCATCTAAAATTTAACCCCCTATTTCATCCCCTTAGGGGATTATTTTAGGGATAAAAGCCTTTCGCTGTCCTTCTCTCTCTTACCAAATTTCATCTTAATGGGTTCCATTCTAATTTTTAAAACTACCTATCCTATGTCCTTTCCAAGGGATCAAACTATCTCTATACCAAATTTCATCTAAATAGGTCACATCCCAATTTTCACCCCCTTAGTGGATAATTTACGGGATAACACTAACCTACGTCCTACCGCTATACCGTAAATTTGTTCCATCTAAATTTTCACTCCCTATTATCCCTTAGGGGATTATTTTAGGGATAAAAGCCATCCGCTGTCCTTCCTCGCGGACCAAACTTTCTCTATACCAAATCTAATCTAAATGGGTTCCATCCAAATTTTCACCCCTAATTTCACTTCCTCAGGAAATTATTTTCGGGATAAAAACTATGCATTGTCCTTCCCTGGGACTCCTGCTATCTCTATACCAAATTTCATCTAAATGGGTTACATCCAAATTTTCACCCCTATTTCATACCCTTAGGGGATAGTTTTAGGGATAAAAGCCATCCGCTGTCCTTCCTCGCGGCTCAAACTATCTCTATACCAAATCTAATCTAAGTGGGTTCTATCCAAATTTTCACCCCTAATTTCAATTCCTCAGGAGATTATTTTCGGGATAAAAACTATGCATTGTCCTTCCCTGGGACTCCTGCTATATCTATACCAAATTTCATCTAAATGGGTTACATCCAAATTTTCAACTTATCTGTATACCAAATTTCATCAAATGGGTTCCATCCAAATTTTACCCCTAATTTCACCCCCTCAGGAGATGATTTTCGGGATAAAAACTATGCATTGTCCTTCCCTGGAACTCCTGCTAGTTCTATACCAAATTTCATCTACATGGGTTTTGTCCAAATTTTCACCCCCTATTTCACTCCCTTAGGAAATTATTTTCGGGATTAAAACTATCCGTTGTTTTCTCCGGGACTCAAACTATCTCCATACCAAATTTCATCTAAACGGGTCCCATCCACATTTTCACCCCCCCATTTTACCCCTTTAGGGAGTGATTTCCAGAATTAAAACTATCCTGTGTCCTTTCCCAGGACTTAAACTATCTCTTAACCAAATTTCATCAAAATGGGTTATATCCAAATTTTCACCCCTCCTATATCACCCCCTTAGGGAATGATTTCCTATCCTATGTCCTTCCTCGGGACTCAAACTATTTATATACCAAATTTGATCCAAATCGGTGCAGCGGTTTAAGTAGATCCATACAAATTTCCACCCCCAATTTAATCCCCTTTGTGGATGATTTCTGGGATAAAAACTATCCTTTGTCCTTTATTAGGTTTCAAACTATATCTATACCACATTTTATCGAAATCAGTTAAGCCGTTTTCACGTGATGCGCGGTCACATACAAACAGATAAACAGACAGACAAAAATTCTAAAAACTGTTGGAACGTGTTTTGTTGTCGATTCTAAATATCATCATCATCATCATCATCATATCAGCCGAAAGACGTCCACTACTGGACATAGGCCTCCCCCAAAGAGTGCCACAATGGCCGGTCCTGCGCCACCCGCATCCAGCGGACGGACTCCCGCGACCTTTACCAGGTCATCAGTCCACCTTGTGGGGGGCCTACCCACGCCGCGCCTAAGCACGCATTCTAAGTATCCCTAGCCAATATTTTTTTGAAACCATTCCATGTACTCACTTTCGACCCTCTTCAGCTTTATTATATGTATAGATAGATAGATAGAAGATAGATACCTTGTTGATGTCAGCTCGCGCTGTTGTTCCAGTGCAGCGCGAAAACGACCACTCTCCCCACAGGGCTTTTATGATCGTTGATCACGTTACCAAATAACCAAAATCCAGAAACAGTCGGTTGCGCAGGATATATTATGGTGCGTAAGTGCTCGCGCAAACACAGACGCACCCTCTCGTCCCTACCCCGCTTGACCCAATGGAACGGATAGCCGCTACGATCGGAGAAGAGTAGAAATGCAGTGTCCTGGCAGCGAAAACAGGACCCCTATCACAGCCCTTCAGGCCATCAACAACTGCCTAGCTGCCTCGCCACCGGAGGAATATTAGCCAAGGCAGGCACTATTCAATTCAATTCAATTCAATTCTTTATTTGTTTCGGACTAGGTAATGTCCATAAGTTGCACCTACCTACCTTATTAGTAGGATAAATCAATTTCCTTTCGCATAGAATCTTCATTTCACTAACTCTTTCTAGAACCATTTTCTAATTTGTTGACGCTGACGTTACCATGGTAACAATAACGCTGCTCTCGCAACATAAAAATATTTGGTTTCCATACAAAGTTTTATCCCATTTTTCGTCCTTTAAAGGTATGAAATTTTACATAAATTATAGCCTATGTCCTATTCTGCTATAAAATTCGTCCAGTAGTTTTTGAGATTTAATGGAACGTACATCCATCCAAGCTTTCGCATTTATAATATTAGTAGGATTAGTAGGATTCTCTACCGTGGGATTCGTGGGTACTAAGTACATTCAACTTTAAATAACGATGAAAAGAAATAAAAAGTCGCGTTTTAACGTATGCTAAAAATCAAATACTAAATAATGTTTATTGTACGATTGACCTTTCGAATTCCCAAAATGAACACCAATCGCAGGAATTCGGAGGCAATGACTCCGAACCAGTTTTCGAATGTTCCAAATGGTATTCACGCGATACTTAGAAGATGTCCTTCGATACTTCGCCAAAAGGATATACTTAAAATATCTAAGGTCATTCAGGCACAAAAAGTTTTTACTGGACATTTTTTATTAGACTGGATCGTATTTTGTCGCGTGTTTTTAGCAAATCTAGCAACGTAGGTATAGTCTTACCATAGGGGCTGCTAGCTATGCTATGGCTTACGTTATTACCATTCGGAATAAACAGTTATATTGTAGCACTTTTAGTTTTAATGCTCCACTGTTAAGATATAAGTGGCAGAGCATTGTCAAAAGGTTAGGAATGTTCAACATTTTCTGGAAACTTACGCGACTATTTGAGGCAGATTTCATTCAGGAAATTTCCCTAACAAAATAGGTATTATTAAATTTCTGAGAACTTTACACATAGGAAGTGTGGCAACTTTGTAAAATTGTTTTCGGTGCATTACTAACTTTGCCTCCGAATTGAATCTTGACCATACTTCAGTGTTGTGTAGAGTAATGTATGAATGATCTGGGGACCTATTCAAAGTCATTAGACTTGTGTACAAATGGAGTTGAATAGTAAAGTAAAAGTAGGTAGTAAATATGATGACCTGGTAAAGGTCGCGGGAGTCCGTTGGATGCGGGTGGCGCAGGACCGGCCATTGTGGCACTCTTTGGGGGAGGCCTATGTCCAGCAGTGGACGTCTTTCGGCTGAAATGATGATGAGGTAGTAAATAGCACCAAGATTTTTTTTCTACTTAATAGGAAAATTATACTGACGTTATTAATTGGTATCTTAGAATAATATCGCATAGAAGGATAGTTTTATACGGTCGACGCGCCAAGCGTGAGGCATAAAATGGATTCATGTAGTTGTGATCAACTCGTATTCACACGCGCCAATACGCACACAAACGCACCAATTTTGTTCCACCGATCGGCGTACTGGGCCATTTATGGCCGAGTTTTAGTTAGTGACCTCACCGTTGCGCGTGAACTGCGTTTCTATGCGTTATTATTCTAAGATTGGTATAAGCTTTTCTAGAAACAAACCTATGGTTGACAGTTTAGACTTCTAACATTTGCCTTGCCTTTGGCTGAATCAAACTGGCGCGGTCTTTGAGATGCCGCCATTTGGCTTAAGAGGGCAGAATAGTCAACTAAGAATCAGAATCAGAAATAATGTTTATTGTAGAACATAGGTAGGTTGTAAGATACAGAGTTATTAAATACATTTTGGTGATCATAATATCTTAACAGTTGTTGTCAAGTTTACTATTGACCGCCACCGCAGGCCGCGCCAGTCTTTGAGGCCTGCATCACACTGGCGCGGCCTGCGGTGGCGGACCATAGTCAACTTGACAGCTAATGACAGGCGTAATGCCCCGCACAGACTGGCGCGGCCTGGCCGCGGCAGACAATAGAAAACTTGTCATTAGCTGTCAAATTTACTATGGTCCGCCACCGCAGGCCGCGCCAGTGTGATGCATAGGGAATGCAATTACCGGGCGAATTTCATTACCGGTAAATTACCGACTTCAGGGAGCCAAAACCGGTTAACCGGTAAATTACCGGTAAATTCAATTTGGCTAATAAGTAGCGTTTTTTGACGTTTATTTATCGTAAAAATAAGCTATGATATAGTATAAAGCGTTATCATGTGCCGTAAATGCCGTAATAATCAGATCTTTAATATTTGAAACTTGCTCAGTGGTAGGAGGGCAAAAAACGCAATTGAAAACGTTCCTTGGGGATTAGCAGGTAGGTAGGAAATTTTCCTAGTTCTACAGAAACTAACTACAAGCCCACTTAGTAGTCTAAAATAATATTTCACTAAATACATGTTTCTACGGGCTTCAAGAGACGTATATATAACCAACCATACCTAGATTGAAATGAGTTGGATAGAGAAAAGAGCTAAGAGTGTTCGTACAAACGGTTTATAACTTCTTCTAGGAGTGGGGAGCTCATGGGGGTTCCAAATTGCGGCATTGGTGTAGCGATTCGGAGGGCTATATCTGTTACCTTAGTTCTACTGCGGATAGCCTCATTTCTAATGCGATCACGCAAATAAACTCCCAGCATAGCCATCTTCATTGCCCTTTGGGTGACTTCTAGTCATCTATTGAGGCCCATAGTGAGCGACTACATTCCAGGTGCCATATATTATGTCATCACTGGCACCACACACTGGGCAAACCGAGCCGACAGGAGTGGAACTGAACAGCCTGTCATAGGTATATATTTATAATCGTCTACAACTCTGAGCGTAACGCGTCCGATTGTAATGGGAGTTGGCACTACATGGGCATATGACATGATCTATTCTTCGTCTTATCCATGTTCATCTTTAGACCGACTCGCTCGGAGGCTTTACTGAGGTCATCGAGCATTGTACTAAAGTCCTCCATGGACAAGACTACTAAATCGTCAGAAATCCGAAGGTGAGTGATGTACTCGTCGTTGATGTCTGCCTTCTCCAGTCCAGAGTCTTGAATAAATCCTCCAGTGCATATTTTGTATTTGTATTTTGTATACTTCGATATAGCAGTCGACAACTTGGCACCGCTGGTGAGACTAGTAAAGCCCAGGTTTCGATCAAATCGTAGGCTTTCTCGTGTATCGCGAACACTAAGCAGAGGGGTAGGTTATACTCCTCAGTCTTTTGTATAACCTGACGGAGCGTGGATGTGGTCTACGGTGCTAAAGTCTTTCCGGGAGGCTTGAAGTCATCTATATTTTACAGAACGGAACCGGGAACGTGTTTATATTTTAAGAAGTTTTTACAAACGATTGCATTAATTTGATCCTACATGAGGTAAGATAACTTTAACCTTTTGAACGCCAAGAACCTATAAAGTGGTCGTGTGTCGTCGTGCCCACCACGCCAAGAACCCATATAGCGGTTATGACGTCGGCTGTCAAACCAACCTTCAGTCTTTCATATAAGCTTCATAATCACTCAGTTATGGAAAGAAGGTTGGCGTGTCAGTGCCACTTTAGTACGTGAATCATAGCGTTGAAAAGGTTAACAAGTTTATTCAATTGACATTTTTACATGATAAAAGGAGGGTTATTGAGGTATAATCATGACGAGGAAGCATTAACAATCTTTAAAATGTAGTATTTTACTAATAATTTGGGTTCGGTAAATTACCGGTTTTCATTTTAATTTACCGGTAATTTACCGGCCTCATATTTAGTCAATTTACCGGTTAACCGGTTAACCGGTTTACCGGTTTGCATTCCCTATGATGCAGGCTTAAAGTGGGGCGCAGGGGGGGCTATAAACACGACAACCGAAGATTTACTTTCGATTATCACCATCTGTATCACACTGTAATTGAGCGACAGAGATGGAGATATACGAACTTCGATCATCGGGCCTTCGTGGTAGCCCTCATGAATTGCATAGCTGGTGGGTACGCTATTATGTTAGATACCGTGGGATTCGTGTGGGATGTGTAATAGAAGGCTGTGTTACGTACACCTTGTGAGATATACATTACTAATTTGTATTTCTATGGTGGGTCATTGTCAGTCACAAAAAACAAAAATCATCTTTCCGGTGGTCAATAGTTAAGGGCTTACGTTTACATAAAATATGGTTTTATCACATATAATTGTAGAAGGGGCAACGACGTTTATGCGGATATAGAGTTCAACCAGAAATTAGGCTTTATAGTCCTTAACTTTAGCAATGTCAACCGAAGAGACGCGAACCTAAATCTGACAATGACCCAGGTAGAGCGGTTCATTCAAAACTTATACATATTTAATGTAGATTGTAGCTAACTTCATATAGCGCCCACCTTACTTAGTGTGCTGGTTTGCGACCACTTAGATGAGTTGGAGAGCAGAAAGGGTATTTTTACGTTAATTAGATGAGTTGGAGAGCAAAAATTGTATTCTTACGTTCATTAGATAAGTTGGAAAGCAAAAATGGTATACGTTCATTAGATGAGTTGGAGAGCAAAAATTGTATTCTTACGTTCATTAGATGAGTTGGAAAGCAATAATGGTATTCTTACGTTCATTAGATGAGTTGGAGAGCAAAAATGGTATTCTTACGTTCATTGGATGAGTTGGAGAGCAAAAATGGTATTCTTACGTTCATTAGATGAGTTGGAGAGCAAAAATGGTATTCTTACGTTCATCAGATGAGTTGGAGAGCAAAAATGGTATTCTTACGTTCATTAGATGAGTTGGAGAGCAAAAATGGTATTCTTACGGTCATCAGATGAGTTGGAGAGCAAAAATGGTATTTTTAATACAGTTGCTCAAAAAGTGGTACTTTTTGTAGCTGCAAATCGTGCGCAAAGTTGTATTTTGCGCACTAGTGCTTTTTACTTTTCCACGTGTACCGAACGACGTTTTTTGATACAGTTGCGAACAAATAAGAAAAACAACAAGTAAGGAATTTGAAACTTTTATATTATTAATTCTGTAACATCATTGTAATACAGTTGAAATATAATAAAGTTGTTAAAAAAAAAATAATACTGTTCTTACTTGTTGTTTTTCTTATTTTTTCGCAACTGTATTAAAAAACGTCGTTCGATACACGTGCGGAAATGTCATTCTTCACTCGTCCCGACACTCGTGAAGTTATGACATACTTTCCGCACTAGCATCGAAATGTACTATTTTACGTTCATTAGATGAGTTGAAGAGCAAAAATGGTATTCTTACGTTCATTAGATGAGTTGGAGTTAGATGAGTTGGAGGGCAAAAATGGTATTCTTACGTTCATTAGATGAGTTGGAGAGCAAAAATGGTATTCTTACGTTCATTAGATGAGTTGGAGAGCAAAAATGGTATTCTTACGTTCATTAGATGAGTTGGAGAGCAAAAATGGTATTCTTACGTTCATTAGATGAGTTGGAGAGCAAAAATGGTTTTCTTACGTTCATTAGATGAGTTGGAGAACAAAAATTGTATTCTTACGTTTATTAGATGAGTTGGAGAGCAGAAACTGTATTCTTATGTTCAATTAGTAGATACCTATTACTAACTACTAAAATAATTGCATACGGCTCAACGTCTGTCTGCAGAAATGTTAGGTAGGTTTAGCTATTTACCTACCTGGGCTACCTAGCTCTGCTCAGAGGTAAAAATAGAGAAAACGATTTTTCCAGAATATGGGATCTAGCTAGATTGATCCCATAAAAAACATACCTTTTAAAAAATAGGCACTCAAAACTCTTCGAGGGTAAAATTTTTGTTTTTCATACAAAACTTGTTTTTGCTGTATTTAGTTTGCTTTATAAACTGGAGCCATATAAACTAATTACAGACCTAGATATACCTCATGTCATTGTATGTCAAAGTTTCGTTACAATCCAACACGTAGTTTTAAAATGAAAACGAAACTCCGTTTGTATGGGAAGGCGAAATTCGGCCGAGCTTGCCGGGGACTCTTAGTAGCGAAAAGCGGCTACGGGGTAGCCTCCCGTTACCTAGGTAAGTTCCTGGCAGTTAAAGTGTTGAGCTGAGTTGAGCTACATATTACGTAGCGTGGCGGTAAATGGGAGAGAGAAAGAGAACATTCCTGTTCCGCAACACTATGTTAACATAGGATTTCAAGTAACATAACAAGTCGTGGGACCAACCTGCGTAATAGATGGCACGATAATTCATTACAAGTACTTTGTTAAGGCTTATAGATATAATCATCCAACGTTTGACACACTTGGCAAGCTGACTTATGAGGTAATAGGCAAGCAAATTGTGTTCCTACTTGAGTACCTATAAGACTTCTTTGAGGCTTATTTAAGCACGTAAGTAAACATTTGTTTGTTTAAATTATCGACTATGTGTTGTATAAGAGGAATTAAGCATAGGAAAAAGATTACGGAAACGATGTTTAATTTAGGATTTAATGATCCTACCCAAATAAGCGTATAGCAACGTCATTCTCTAAGCTATACAAGCCATTTATTCAACTTGGGTAGACTTCACGCAAAGTTATTGGCGTAGGAACTAGTTTTTGCAGCAGCCATTCCACTTTAAAACGAAGACAGGGAATAAGACCTTATTTACTGTCGAGTGCGTGTCTGACCGCCGACTAAGTATAGAAGTTTTCAACCCATCCGAATCGCTAAATCGGTTTAAAAACTGTCTTTGACAACCTACGGGATCAATGGCTCAACGTGCCTCCAAGGCCAGGCCTTTCATTTGTCTAGGTGATGGATCCCACGTCTCTGAAATTTATCGACGGTGAGAAAAAAATAGCTAACCGATATATTTTCCGTAGTATTCCAGATGCTGTACCCGGCACTCCTCCTGGCGACCCTGGCGCTGTGCAGCGGCGACGTGTCTCATCTCAGGCACGAGCACGACCCTGAGCACGAGCCGAGCACTGAGCCTCCGCCACCCAGGCCGTATGCGTTCGCGTACACGGCTGGCAGGTTCCCGGGACACACGGACAGACACCATGCTGAGGTCAGCGACGGCAGTGGCGTTATTAGAGGTGAGAACATTCTCAATTCCTGTAGTCATTGATTACGATATTGTAACTGATTTAGCTGCCGGTATTAGATAGGTAGCACAGCGGAATGTCATAATTATATGAGCGAGAAGACCTTCTGTTGTGCTCCTGCCCAGTACCTACGTAATACGGGTAGAAGGGAAGCGGTCACGCCGTCGCATCGTTCCCTACGCGTTGGATATACTTGTTGCGACACACACCACTATCTTAGTCCGATGTTCCCGTGACGCTGAAAGCCGTGCCTAAACAAGTGAAGCCGCATCATGGCATGCGGCTTCATCCACAGTAAATACGTCATCACGAAACTACGACCACTCTATCAAGAGTGAACGACTGAAGAAAGAGTACGTAATAGTATAGCAATAGTAAATACACACACACATTACAGACATCACATCACATTAGATTGTCATCATTTCTCATCAGGGCTGTTATTCGAAACTCGCTAATGCACTTCACCTCACCTGTCACGCCTAATGAAACTAGACCTCTGATAACGCTTAGAAACTACGAATCACGGCATCAAGATATATTTGTGACTGAACGGTGAGGTGAGGTTAAAACAAGTTACACGTTGGGCAGCTGAGACTAAAAGCAAATTGATTGATAGAATGGAGTTAGTGGATTACCACTAAGGGGGTACCTATCTGAATCACTAAAAATAGTTTCCCAACGTATCGTTTGTCCGAATTTTCATTTGTCCTTAAAGCCGTTTTTCTCTAAAACCATGACATTTTCAGGATGATTATAAAATAAACCTAACTTAACTTAATGGCTTCTACGGGATAGATTTTAAAAAACTTTTGGGTTTTTGAGATAATTGGCTTTTTGCCGAAATGAAAATTCGGACAACCAATACAGTTGGGAAATGAAATTTAGTGATTGCGATAGTTTACCCCGTTAAGGCAATTAAAATACTTATGTTGATCGTTGCATCAATTTATGAAACTAATCACGCCCTTTATCAAAATTCCAGGAACTTTCTCATACGTGGATCCCCGCAACAAGGTCCGCAAAGTAGACTACGTGGCAGACAAGGAGGGCTTCCACCCAATACTGAGTGATGCACCTCCAGACCTACCAGTTGACTCAGTCTCTGTAGCCAAGGCTAAGGACCGCCATTACCAGCTGTATGCCAAGATTGCTGAGGAGCATGCGACGTACCCTCATCCTGCTGGTAAGCTAAGTACGGACATGGAGTAGGCTATAAAGGTTGACCAACTAACAATGATATTACGCAAGCTAGCGTCCATAGGCTACGGTAACCACTTACCACCAGGTAGGCCGTAAGCTTGTTTGCCACCGACGTGGTATAAAAAAAAATATGCAATAGGTGCCATGCGACACGCGCATTTTCTAGATTATATTTGCGTCTCGAAATCTGGGGTTAACCCTTTAACGGGCAAGACTAAAATTTATCCATAATTCAAGTATCTTGATATTGCATAAACCTAAAAATTCTGCACCATAAAAAAATACAAAAAGACTACATTAATAGGTCATTTTATCTTAAATTTATTTATTTGCCCTATAAAGGGAGCGACAACTTACAAACTTTATTATTCATGGGTGTATTATAATTTTTGCTATTTTTGCGGCAATTAGGTGATGGGGATGCCTAGACTAAACTGAAACTTAAAATCGTTTGGATTAAAGCGATGCATTTGTCCGAAAAACGTTTGTGTGATAAGTTGATGCTATTTTTCCACGTTGAGACGGAATCCTTCTGCGCTGAAAAAAAAAAACTATTTCAGAACCCAAAAAGTTAGTTTGAACTTCTTAGCTGATATTAATTAAACTCGAGGAATTTACAGTGATCTCTTTTCATAAGTAGATTCTCTGAGATGTTTACGATTATAACGGATATATGTCCCTAAGTACCTGAGTAAATAGCAGGAACCGGAACCGGTTACCCTTATTGGGGTTTTCCATAGGGTAATTTTAGAAGTTGTTTTTAAAACCCTATAATTATAATGGTAACCTTATGATAAGGTAACCTTAATGGTAGGGTAACCCTATCTCGATAGGGTTTTGTTACGGTTACCTTATGGTTACCACATCCGATATGCTTACCATAACAATAGGGTTACCGTACCAATAGGTTACCTTATCTTAAGGTTATCAAATTGATAGGGCTACCAAATTGATAGGCTTAAGCCTGAAAAGGGGTTTTCCGGTCCTTGAAAATAGTGATTGTGTTATTAGAACACTTTATGGTGTTATAAAAATATGAAGCTACAAATAAGGTAAACGTCCGAGTGCTCGGGGCTGTAATAGTAGATGGCATGGGCACTGTATGTCAAAGCAATATAGGTTAAATTCGAACTAAGAGGATTTTTTTTCATTCGCATTTAAGCCATGTCACTTAGTGTCCATGCCATATACTAGTACAGCGTTGAGCACTCGGACGTTTACCTTATTCTTTATATATGAAACATATCATAAACGCAATTATTAGCCATCAAAGTAGCAGTACCAACTGAATTAAAATAATTCTGATGACCAAAACATGCAAAAGTTTGCCAAGCAGGTGCAGTCTTTTTAATTACAGAAAATACTTTCAGACCTTAGGGATTCTGACGGTGCCTAGTTTATACGTTCTTATACTGCTCACTGAATTTATTAAACAAAAAACAAGGTTTGAAACGTATGAAGAACAAGAGTTTCGTGTACTCACGCGCACCAGAAATATAAAAATCAATTTTCGCCCGATGACTAATATAGAGAAGCAATGTACTAGGAACCAGACTGTCAAGTTGTTTAATAAACTTCCTGTAGAGCTAAAAGGTATCGTAGAATATAATAGTTTTAAAGATAAATTAAAGCAATTTTTATTAAGAGGGTGCTTTTACAGTGTTGAAGAAATATTTGATAGAGTGTAGAGTGTAGTTATTAGATATTAGAGCGTAGTTATTAGTTATAAGATATATTATATTGTTAGCCGTAAGGAATTCAAACACAATCCTGTATTGTTTCATGAATAAATATGTCTATGTCTAAAAATGAAAACCTAGGGTGACTATTACGTACTAAGGATATAATGCCCATCAGATATAAGCATCTGATGGGTATTATATCCAATCAGTCTTTCATAGTACTCATAGTCTCCAACTTTATTACCAGTATCGTCCGTCCGTCCATTATTACCACAGTCCATTTGTCGTCTATTCTTTTGTATTGTTTTATCTATATTGAGTTGTGCTCGTTATATTCTTTGTATTTTAAAAGACATAAGGATCTTATTTTTAAAGGTTTTTAAAGATGAGTCTCTATTTCACGACCAATCAATTCAATTGTTTCTAGTGGCCGACGCGGCATCACCTCGCCAGTCAGCAGCGGTCGCTGCCGCCACGGTGAAGCACGCTGAACTGTTCCGAGTGATCGCCGAGCAGCACGCGCGCATCGCGGCCGAGCGAGAGGCTCTGCAGAAGGAAGAGGAGCTTCAGGAGTTGGAACATTAGTCGAGGATGGGAGATTTGGAATATAATGATCTAAGGAACCAGGCAAACCAGATTATGTATTTATCGTTTGGCGCTTACACACTGATATACATATATGTATTCGTATCGACGTCGCTGATAGAGTTCCATGCAGTGTGCACTGCGAGGTTCAGAAGGAACAGTGCAGCTGCCGAGTTTGTTGTTCTTTAAGCACCACCCAGAGGTCACGTGTATGGTTTCTAGGGTTATTCCTACGGACGTAGAACAACAACGACCTCCAAAGCGGTAAACCAGATTATATTATCAGCGCAAGTTGTATTTTGCTTGTCGCGAAATGCATCTTTTTCGTTATACATTCAACAGGTCATTGAGGATTAAAATGTCGTCTTAAAAGGCTCAAAGTTGTTCCACTGACAACATATAAATAAAACAACGCTATGCGTGAAAAATACAGCGTTTGTTGCCCGTGCTGAGGGATATGAAAATCAGATGATGCCTTTTGGGTTTGAACCAGCACCCGAAACAATTTGGCTGTGTATATTTAACTTGAGATTATTTGAGTTGGCTGAATTGCATCAAAGTTGTCCATTGAAAATGCAACTCTACTGTCCAAAGTAGAAGATTCAATTCCAATTACTTTATTATAAAAGTCAGTCTCATTCAATGAAATGAAATAAAATGAAAAGAAAAAAGCGTAAAATAAAAGAAAATACACAAAAGAAGTTAAATGATACACGAATACATTAATTATTATTATTAAAAATTATAAACTATGAAATTACCTATATGGGCCGGGATTATTTAACGTCGCGTGTCACCCCGGTCCCGCGACAACGGGCCTGTGGTATTCCCTCCAGCGTTCATGTAGCGGGCTGGCGTCCCATTCTCTCACCGCCGAGAGCAGTGTGTTGGAGGATGCGTAAATTGCCTTTCTAGCGGTGGAGGTCCTCACGCGCAGCAGCGCGGGCCAGCCCGGCGCGCGCCCCTCCGCAAACATCAACATTCAATAATCTCAACTACAAAGTTACAATACGATTAAAATCAGTTAACGATTCTGATGTTAGCTACTAGTAGCGCCACAAAGGTGTCAGAGGAGTCGGGCGGGTATGCGGGAGGCGACTCGAGGCTAACTTCAGATTTTAATCGTATTGTAAGTGTCTTTCAAGCGATCGAAGTCGCCCTGACGCACAATGTGAATGCGTACAAGATTTATTATACAGCGAAACTTTTTCAGTCTTTTTGTGGGTACAATGTGTTTTAGGATCTTGGCTCCAAATATAAAATGCTTATTATATTCCAAATCGAATGGAAACTGATGTTATGTAAATCATACGAGTATTATGATCTGAACGACCGTTGCACTTTTTTGTTTTGTAGTTTCTTTAGATAAGTAGGACTAAATATCCTATGCATCAGTGTTCATAGGCAAAGTGTAGGAAATGTATGTATTTCTTTTAAGATTTACGACTGTTCCAAAGGTTGTCACTGACCCAATAGTGGCCAGTGTTGCCACCTTCATTCTTAATTCAAAGCAATAAAAGTGACAAATAGGGTGTCAGTTATTAGAAGTCAGGTCTTAATCATTGGGAAGTTTACCTTATTCTTATGCTTTTATGATATTGTCCATTATACTCTAATATTGCCAAACTATTAAAATTGTAACTTCTTACTTTAATATTTTTAGCGAGCTCTTATCTCGTTTAAATAATCATTTGAACTCATTGTTGTCATCGAATTTTTTAACTGATTATTGGATAATTTTATATTTTTATACGAGATTGCCATACGAAATGTAAGGAGAGGTATGTAAATAAAAGTGATAGTAATTACGTTTACTGTTTTCATTGGAAGAAGAATCTTGCTGATTCGGACTTCTAACCGGTGCTGTCTGTAACAAGATATACAAAATATAGCAAACTTACACCTTTTTGTCGGCTGTAAATACAACTAACGCAATTTTCAACCGAAGAAAAAACGGAGGAGGTTCTCAAGTCGACGCGTATATATATATTTTTTTTATGTATGACCACGCATAACTTTTTACAGAGTAGTTCGATTTTGTTAATGATTTTTTTATTGGAAAGGGTATATCCCGAAGTTGGTCCCATATAAATTTGGAAAACAACCTTAAGGGTAGGAAAATAGGGGATGATTGATTTTTCGTCGGTTAAAACTTTGTTTTCAAAGTAAATTATGAAGACGTATATTTGACGAACGGCGGGTTGCATCTAGTAAAAATGTATACTGGTTCACGTTAAATTTGGCTGCAGCTGTTATTCCATAGAGAACTGTTAAAATTCCCACACGACCAGATTTTAATTTACGTAACTAACAATTACAGTTTAATACAACCCGGCCTAATTAATATTTTAGAGTTATCGTTTTTGACAGTGACCATAATACTTGCAGCAAGCTAACTGTTGTAGGTACAGTCGACGAGGGTGAACGAATACGTACATAAATATGTATCTGCACAGGACTCTATTGTCAGTGTCATAAACAAGAAGAGTGAGTTACTCATATTTCGGGCAGGACGCAAGAGTCCTTCGGTAGTGCCACCAGTGACTCTTGGAGGGCTTGCCTTGAATAGGGTAACTCATTTTAAATATCTGGGGCATGTACTAAACGAGGATCTCACGAACGATGCCGATATTGAGAGGGAACGCAGGGCACTGGCAGTAAGGACGAATATTTTGGTCCGCAGGTTTTCACGCAGTACGGCTGAGGTGAAACGAACGCTGTTCAGGTCGTATTGCCAAACACTGTATACGTGCAACCTGTGAATCAAATATACGAAACGAGCTAACAGTGCCTTGCGTGTCCAGTTTAATTATTAACGGGTACATAATGCTGATGGGGCTACCTCGGTTTTGCAGTGCATTTGGGACGTTTGCGGAGGCTCGCATGGACGATTTCCATGCAATAATGCGAAAACGCATCTTTTCCCAGATGTGCCGATTGAGAGACAGCTCCAACAGTTTTCTTGTCGAGATAGGGGAGAGGCTTGATAGTCCCTTTTACCTGCACTGGGTATCAACTCACGTGTCTTTATATAAATGTCCTAAATAAAGTTAACTAACATAGTGATAACTAACATAGTGTTACTAAACTAATAGGGGTGTAGGACGCTAATAAAATAATCAATTATGTTGTATTAAGTATGTCGAATAAGCATTAAAGATTTTGTCAAATGGAGAAAAAGCAACGCTAAAGGTTGTAAAAAGATCACAAAGTTGTAAGTGCGCAATATTTTTGGAAGGGATATGTTCTGTCCCTTTTTCGCAAAACGCACCTTCATATGAAACGATTGTCATTTACTATTATTTAATCGTATAGCATACATTATTTGGCCTTTTGAGGTTGTCACTTTTTAGTACCACCCAGGGTGCGGACGCAAGTGACAGTTGTCCCCCCTTTTGTCAAGTGAGTGGGCAACTCGACTTTTAGAGGTTCTTAAGCCGCCTGAAGGCCTCTAACTCGGCTTAACGACTACTGTCATAGACAGCATCCGGGATCAACTGCTTAGCGTGACTTCCAAAGCACGGAAGCGCTCATTTATAGTAACCACTCAAACAGGCGCAGGCAAATTTACTATGACGCTAGAGGATCGTGACGTCACGATCCCAGAGCGTTTTCTCTCTCTCTAACAAGCAATATTAAAACGGTTGTACTTAGCTTCTAATTTTTTGAAACATTTTATGAGATTTTCGGCATAAAGCATATTTCTTTGCCACCATTATTTTGAAGTACCTAATAATAACTATAATATTTGAGTATACGCCCCTCTCTGTACAAATGTTGAAAGTTTTGTTTTAATGCTGGCTGTCATCATCATCATCCTCCTAGCGTTATTATTCCCGGTTGTGCCCCTAGAGGAGCCCGGGGTCCGCTTTGACACCTAATCCCAAGATTTGGCATAGGCACTAATTTTACGAAAGCGACTGCCATCTGACCTTCCAACCCAGAGGGAAAACTAGACCTAATGCTGGCTGTCATATCGACAAATTTTCATTTGTTCTTTGTGGAAGTCAAGTCGCCAATTTCTTTTTGGGAGCATTTCCTCCGATGCCCATGCCGCTCTGTGGAACAACAATGACCACAATGTATTTTTTTTCTAAGTATGTAACGCCATACATCCTGGTGACTCTGAAAGCGGCAACTGCCGAAGCTACTTAACAGAGTGGTTGTGGTCATTATTTCAGGTGTTGGTAGCAAGCTTCACAACACGCAGCTATTCCTGTCTTACAGGCGCCTTTCTTATGCTAGCGTGTCACTACACTAGTGATGCATCTACTGCAGCTTTAATCTGGTCTTTCCAGCCCATCGATGCCCTACCTCGAGGTCTAGTGTACTTGACTTTTCCCTGCACCACAAGTCGCTCGGTAGCTACGTAATTCATCAAAAAGGGTCAAAACTAGTCACAAAGAATGACTTATGTTATGTTAGATGTGCTGATGGGCTATAAGAGATGCCATAGCCTAGCTGCTGGCACCACTGATGCCGCGACACGACGAGAGACGTCAAAATTGACACGTCTCTATCTTTCTCTTGATGAGAGCAAGCGCTGCTAGCCCTCCCAGGAGTAGGACAACATCGTAGGTTATACACAATGCACCCGCTATTTAACCAGGAGATAAACAGTTATTTATGGAATTAAGTAAAAGTAAACACGATACTTGGATGCTAATAGAGTTACCGGCTCAACATGAATGTATAGTTTTTAAGCAGAAAGTAACCAAAACAACTCACTACGACGGCGAAAACAATAGCCAGCACAGCAACAAACAACGCTATGAACTTCATCTCGAAATGTCACCTGCAACTGTTCCAGCATCCGCCTGCCTTAGGTAATATACTGAAAATACAGAAAAAATCAGAATACTTAATTCTCTTCCGGTTCTGATTATAATAATTCGAAAAATGTGGCGTGAGCGACATTTGTGGGTGACAGAGCGTGCAAATGTGCCGATTTGCGTGATATTACATATAATTTACTGCTTTTGTGATCAAACCACGCCAAAGTACTTTGAAGAAGATAATAATGCTTTGTGCATTTCGTTGTAAAATGGTAGTCGTTTAGGGATACCAAGATAACAATGTTTTTACTCCGTCTGACCCCATCAGTGCGTCCTAACATAAGTTTACATTGGCGGTCGGTCAAATATAGACCTTAGGAAAGGCGATCTTAGCGATTTGCCCTGACGGAGATGTATGGAGAATAAATATGCTACGCTGACCCAAAGTATGCCAGCTGAATAAGGGCAAGCAAATGATGTTAGTATTTAACCCCCGGACACAGAATAAGTAATATGCCCCGGATTCACAACACTTCAGGGGCTGCACCCCTGACTTACTCCGCATGATGATGTAAAATAAAATAAGTAATAAGTGGTGAACGGTGTTGGCCACACATATTGTATTTATTTATAAGGCTAATAATTTAAGACTGCCTTGTAGTGGCTGTTTGTTTACCTGAATAAAAAATAAAAATAAATGACAATGTGATGATTGGTCAGGCTGTAAAACCACTGAGCTGAGAATCATTACAAGATTAGCTGCCATCCCATTATTATCACTAAATATAATGATGCGTTTATATGTATACATGACCGGAAAATTATTCATGGTAGGGTATATAAGGTAAGCCGTTCGTTGAATAAACAGTTCACTGGGAAACTTTTCAGAATGAAGTTCATTGGCTTGTTCATGGCTGTGTTGGTCATCGTGTTTGCTGCAGTGGTGAGTAGTTAGATCATTATCATTAGATTGATATCGGTGGTTATCTACACTGCGTTGATTAAATAGGTCTAAAAGTTTGTGTTACGAAACAAAACGTGTGTGTGATATAGTCATGCAGAAAACCTGCAGAGCAAAACAAAACAATATATTTCAGTTACCTAAGTATTCAGTCTTTTATTAATTTTGTCGCTGGATTCATACATTAAGTGCCTTTTGGACTTATGACTTCTACGGTCGGAACATACTTAAACTGTTAACTATTGTATTGTCTACAGGAAAGGCGCCAGTTATTGATTCTGATTTTGGCACAGGCTAGGTGCCTGCGCCAAAATCAGTACCGGTAGACTGGGGTTACTTTGGGAAAAAATGGGGCTACTTTGATCATTTAGAATGTAGTATAAAAGCAAAACTATTTGAAATGAAGAAGATTTAATCGAGTATACAGCAAGATAGATAACTGGGTCAATCAACTTTTTCTTGTTGTTATTCTGTCCCGGTAAGCCAAGAGACAACAGTGACAGACTTTATTAGAAAAAATACTATAAACTGGACTCCTATCATGCTAAGGAGATGCGCCACCATGGAATGGGTTTACCAATATAACAAAAATACGTGTTTAGTGGATTTAAACCCCATAAAATAATAGTTTTAAAGGGTGACCCAGGAGACGTAACCATGGCAACGAGCAAGAAGAAATAATTGATTGACCCAACTAATATATTCACTGCCACAGTTCACCCACAAGTCAAAACAATGATTTCGGAGAAAAACCTATTTGATCAAAGTCGCCCCGCGAATCAAAGTAACCCCAGTTGACGGTACAGTTAAAGCTGTATGCGTAGTGCTCTAAGCTCTGCTAGAGCATGGTGGGAAGGGGGTTTAAAATAAATTACTGGGTACTTTATTAAAATAGCGGCCCAGCTAGTAGTTTAATTCAGCGGTCGGCAACCTTTTAGCAGCCAAGGACCACATAGCTAACAAAATTGACGCGTGCGGGACTTGTTACTAATTTGTAACTTTGTCAGGCAAGGACATAGTGTACCGTCGACTACAAAGAGATCGATACGGCCAAAGTTACAATTATATATATGTATGTACACAACCTTAATGTTAGGCAATAAAGTCGTGAACACATATTAAAATAACTTTGGCTGTATAGATCTCTTTGTAGTCGACTGTACATACGAAACAGCCTAGGCGGTTCGCGGGCTGCAAGTAAGGGACTCGCCGTTGCCGACCGCTGGTCTAATTCATGACGTGGCAAGACCTAGGGAGCCTTCATAGGGGCCACATTCAGACGTCACACTTAATCAGGCCTTGTCTTTTCGGCTAATCTCAGCTCTCGCGTACTACCGAGATGCAAATTCACCCGAACGCGGCACAGTGAGAATATCATAGTCCCGTTTAGTAAAATCAATGAGTGAGAATATCGTTCGCGCATTGGTATAGTCGATTCGATTGCACGCAATGTGGTAGAGCCATCCTGGCATGATTTGAGTTTTCCAGCTGTAAAACATAGGTTTTTTCTTATATTGAGGACCTACTGTATGTAATTGCTATTAATTTATTCTGTGCCTAAACCAGGATAGAAGTACTTGATCGTGAAGACTCATCTGATCCATGAGAGGAAACTGTTAGCAACAGCAGTGGATTACGTCGACTGATGATGATAACAATTGTCAATAATTTTACTTCATTTACTGTCATAAATCAAGGTGGAGAGCAAAATGTTTTGATTTATATTGGTCGGTTATGAGGTAATGAAAAAAAATCCAAGTTTCCGACCTCGGGCCATGTGCGGGTTTGCAACCATCTTCATTAGAAGGGGCGATTTTTGGGTGTTTTTAAAGTAGCACTTTAATTGCTGCTAAAATAAATTGTTTAAAAATTATTAAATTAAACAAGCTCTTAATAAAGACGCGTCTAGACAGTTAAGATTTCTTGGAACGCGTACCTACTTCTGTTTGGTGAATGTATGTGTACCTAATCAAAGAACACTTTGGGTCAGGCCATTGTTGAGCGGGTTCTCCATGGCCAGATTTGTGATAGGTTCTCGGTTACAGAGCGGCATGGGGCTTGGCGGCGCTCCGTTAACTCAAGGGAAGGAGAAGGCTGGCTGCGGTGGCGGTGGCGGCAGAGGACCACCGGCCGGACCGCCCCCGACAAGTAAGTAGTGTTAGAGAGCATTTGTGTGTTTAATTTCAGTGGAGCAATGTACCTATGTAAAGCCTTTACAACCACCACTCGTTGATATTATAACAAGCAAACTCACACGTACCCGTCTAGGCAGTAAAGAGCGACTTCTTTTGTCTTGTCACCGACTGACTAAGTCCTCAAAGACAATGCACGTAATAGGTCCCAAGGTGTATAACAAACTACCTGAAGATATTACGATGGAGGAATGCACAAGCACCTTCAAAAATAAATAAATACAATGGTTAACTGGACATGCCTTTTATAATTTAATTATTTTTATAAAAAAATAATATAAACATTTATAAAACTGAAATCATAATAATATGTGACATGTACTATTTATATAATATCATTATATCATAAATAAATGAGTATGAGTATAAGCAAAATGTTGATGACAACCAACAAAAGTAATCCATTTCATTGCTTCGTTGTTTCTCTAAAAGAGTTTTTAAAGGCAAAATAACTGGCATGCATTCATGTGGGAAATAGTGAGATCACTTGAGGTGACTGATAATTTTGTTTTTTTTATTTACAGACAGCACTGGCTAGCTTTCCCCGGAACCTGAAACCCAACGACCGAGTATCCAATAAATTATGTTGCATTATACATGTTGTATTACTTATTAGCCTTGTCGCCCTGACATTGGCATCACTCTAATTTAAGTTAACAACATACGTGTCCTGTTCATTTGGCCGATGTAGAGTTCGTGCTCGAATATTCAATGGATTCTATTCGAAATTCAAAGGAATTTCTTCAAATTATATTTAGTTTTTTGGTTCACTGGCATGGTATTTACAGACGCAAAAACATTGCAGCATTATTTTTTTGTCTTCTCGATTTGCAGAATGACTGCCGTAAAGTACCTACCTAATACCGTATTCGAAAATATGTGAGCAAGCTCTTAAAGGTGCTGATAGACTTGAGCATTGACATGTAAACGAGACGCTCCACGGGCCGATTTTGTCGGACGGCCAAACAAGGTCACAGAAAATCTAGTATCGAGTGACCTTGATTTGGCCGGCCGCCGTACTTCCGACACGTATCCACACGGCTCGAAATCACGCGTCGGCCGGCATTATGCAGTCCGACAAAATCGGCCCGTGGAGCGTCTCCTTAAGAGAACATCGAGCATTCCCCGTTTTTTGACGTGATCACGTCTTATAAATCGATGAACACCGGCAGCATGCACGAAAAAGTATGACTCATTGTCCCGTTCCGCCTGAGCCGAGCGTTCGGCTTTATGACGTTATGACGTAAAATTATCGTCCGTAAACCGACTTTATAGACAACCAATTTTTGTCGAATTGCACATCGAACAGAGCCAAAAATCGCTAAGTACGAACTTTTTGACGATCATTCTAATAGGTAACGCTCCAAGAACCGGAAACCCCTTTTTAGGCTTAAGTCTATCGATTTGGTAACCCTATCAATTTGGTAACCTTATGATAAGGTTACCTTACTCATGGGGTAACCCTATTGTTATGGTAAGCATATCGGATGTGGTAACCCTAACAGAACCCTATCGAGATAGGGTTATTTAGGATGTTGTTAGGGTTACCTCATGGTTACCACATCCGATATGCTTACCATAACAATAGGGTTACCCTATCAGTAAGGTTACCTACCTTATCATATCATAAGGTTACCATTATGGCTAGGGTTTTAAAAACAACTTTTAAAATAACCCTATGGAAAACCCCGATAAGGGAAACCGGTTCCGGTCCCTGGAACGCTCTAGCAAATGCTGTGCGGGAGGTGTGGGCAGAGAAGGACGGCGGCGACAATAACAAAATTCCTCGGCTCAAATTTACTGTCGTTTCGCTAGAATGCTCGCTAGAATGCTCACTAGAATGGTCGCTAGAATGATCGCTAGAATGCTTGCTAGAATGCTCGCTAGAATGCTGGCTAGAACGCTCGCTAGAATGCTCGCTAGAATGCTCGCTAGAATGCTCGCTAGAATGCTCGCTAGAACGCTCACCAAAACGCTCCTGTTCATTTTGTGAGTTTTACCTGTAATGAAACATTGCTTTTTTTTTTATTTAACCAAAACCACACCAAAACAAGGATTTCACAGTAAGTATAGTTTACAGTAAAATTTGCGCCAAACTGCATAACAGTTTGTTGGCGAAACGAACGAATGTTCATTACAAGTAAATGCTCAAGTCTATTCAGCACCTTTACGTACCTAGCTATAAGCTGCGTTTAAGCCCCAGCACACTAGGTTTTAGCGCCACATTTTACGGCGAAAATGTACTAAAACGTCACGTAAAACGTGACATAAAACCTAGTGTGCTAGGGCCTCAGGTGTTTCTTCCCTTAGGTAGGTATAGTAGATTGTATTACTAGGGAGCAAAATTATATATTGTAACGAGGGTGACTTATTGAATCCAGAACGAAGGGAAGGATTCCAGAATATTCATTCTAACGTGGAATCCTGAGCGTAGTGAAAAATTCAAGCAACGTCGCCCGAGATATAAATAATTTTGCGCCCTCGTAATACACTTTTCTTTTCACTCCTTCCATGATAATTAAAAACACGATAATTTTTACCTAAGAAGAAGGTTTAATATAAGTAGGTATTTCAAAAGAATATGCTTTGTTTTATTGACGTTTTTTTGACGTGTGTAGCTTCCATTTAAAAAAAAACCGGTATTAACGTATAATTTTCAGTTGAACTGGATGAATTCAACATCTTAAAAACGACGGCGATTTTGCGCTGCCGAGCAATACCAAGGCCCGACCGAGCCACGACCGGGCCGTGTCGACACCGAGCTGCTTCCGAGTCTCGGCCGTGGCTCGGCCGGGCCTGGGTATGTCTCGGCCGCGCAAAAACGCCGTCGTTTTTTAATTGAAAATATTAGTATAGGAAATGCTTTTACGTGCTAGTCATTAGTCACGACGGTTTTTTTTTTTAAATACGGACTTCTTGTTACGGCTTTTTGTTCCATGGTCTTAAACTTTTTGTACTTAATATATTTATATTTATTAGTAATCATATTATACCTATCAAATAAACATTGTTTGAAATAACACGTACTTAGCTATTAGAAAGTAGTAGGTATCTATAAATCCACATTTTTATTTATTAATCATATTAATAATCAAAAGCGTTCAAGGAAAACAATATATTATGAGACCCTAAACGCTCCGAGAACAAAACAGCGCGGTATTTAAAAAACACTCAATAAAAGTGTCTATGCGCTACTGAAATAACATATTCTCAGGCCTCCCTCAGGCCCCAGATTTTTTTAAATAATGATTTAATGCTTTCTTCTCTATGTGGTCTATGACTAGCGTGGCAAAAATATAAATTGAAAAAAAAATATGCATAGGGATCAAACACAAGTTTTGCTCCCTATAAACGAGCTAGAAAAGACTGTTTTTCGAATAGAAGGAGTGAAAAGTTAATAGTAGTTTAGTAAATATTGGTAATATACATGAATTTCATCATCATAAATATCATAATCACTACTTACTCCTACGTTCCACTGCCTAGTCTCAGACATCCTCTAGTTGGGACACCGGCCCCGTAACATGGATGGCCTTATCACGCGATAAGTGATAGGATAGAGCTGCCGTCCCTGGCTGACACCATTCGATAGAATGAGACGACGCGCTTATCCTATCACTTATCGCGTGATAACGCCACGCCATCCATGCTACGGGGCCAGGCGATTCACTCTCAACAGATTTTCTGTATATCGCGACGATGGCAAACCGATCCCTAGGATAGACGCCGTAGCCCAGCCACTCTCAAAGTGAGCTCCACGGGACCCTAGGGCTCTGCAAAGCCTCTTT
Organism: Epinotia brunnichana; assembly: GCA_963854355.1. Taxonomy (NCBI): domain Eukaryota; kingdom Metazoa; phylum Arthropoda; class Insecta; order Lepidoptera; family Tortricidae; genus Epinotia; species Epinotia brunnichana. Next base: position 14,725,501 of record OY977954.1, read on the forward strand.
GTGGGTTCCACGAGAGTCATCATCCTCCTAGCGTTATTCCCGGTTGTGCCCCTAAAAGGAGCCCGGGGTCCGCTTTGACACCTAATCCCAAGATTTGGCATAGGCACTAGTTTTACGAAAGCGACTGCCATCTGACCTTCCAACCCAGAGGGAAAACTAGACCTTACTGGTATTAGACCGGTTTCCTCACGATGTTTTTCCTTCACCGAAAAGCTAACGGTAAATATTCCGTAGGTACATAAGTTCCGAAAAACTCATTGGTACGAGCAAGCTGGGATTCGAACCCACGACAGCCGTAAACTTGTAAATCATCACAAAATAGCCCTTTTTATGCTCCGGGTTGTCCAGTGACAATTCTCAGAAGCCGCCACTGGTAGGTAGGTACCCGAGGCGCAGCGGAGATAGTCGACTGATTAAATACATTCAGAGGCAATGAAAACGGGTCACTTTGTATAGAAAATTCCATGGAAAGTGACCCGTTTTCATTGCCTCTGAGTGTATTCTGGACTCTGTCAAATATTTCGCTTTCCAAAAGGGTTCCGTCACCAAAATAGTTTGAGAGCCGCTGCCGTAGCCTATAGGATACTTGCGAATCCAGAGGAGTTGCTGATCATTATTGTGATGACAGCAAGTGACAAATGCAGCTCTCTTACTTTTAACCTTGCAATCTTACAATTTTATTTTAATTTTCAATACAGAGTATCCTCTTTAGCTCTTGCGACTCTACTCGCCACTAGGAACACAACAGCACATACCTACAACCTGTGGTATTCTGTAAGGTGGATATACTTCCCCAGTTGCGCTGCTCCAAATATAAATAAGACAGCTGTATTTAATGAGACAGAATTATTCAGGAGCACATATATTATCACAACACATGACAATGTGATTCTAAATGTACACTAATGCATTAAGTATTCATATCCTTGTTTCCATTACCTCATTTGGCCTTTTTACATGGTTCAATCTGATCTTCGTGATGTTATACATAGCATAGGTAGGTACCTAACTACTTTGTATCTTGAATTCTTGATTTTGCTTATTCAATCAGTTTGCATAAGTATCACGTACATGAACTTATGCGACTTGCAAACAGACATAAGGAAGACTATTTGTACGATTAAGGTAAACGTTTCAGTGATCGACACTGTACCAGTACTTGACAATGTCAATCTTAATTAATTAAAGTAGGAAATGTACTGGTGTCAACTATTGGGAAATAAGATGTGAAGTATCTACCCGTGGGGGACCGTTAATTATAAGCGAATTTACTAGAAGTACCTAACGAGCTTTCGTCAGTTGTCATGATAATTTTAGCAATGCTGGCAAAAATGAATCTTCCTAGATTATAGGTATTGTTCTGCCACACATATTTAATTATGCGCGTCCGTAGAATAACGATTGATGTTGGATTCTGGAAATAAGTAACAAGTCGTTTTTTCTGTGCCGCGTAGGCAAATGCAGATCATGGATACAAAATTGACGACACGTTTGGTAAGATTTTATCGTTATCGTTTAACGTTGGACTTCCGCCCTTTTTTCTCTAACGACTCTAACACATGCTAACACGGACAATTATCATACATAATATTCTCAAGGAGGTAGGAAATTCCGATTAAATTCTGGAAACTTTCACGAGAACTCAAGGTAAGTTTCCCTTTAGGAAGTTTCCTGGTTGGCTAAGGCAAATTGTCATGGTCAGGCTACATTTAACAAGATGGAGAAACAGAAGCCCAGTTGGGATGAACGGACGGATATTTTGATAATGACCAATAAAACAACGAGTAACCTAAAAGCCTGTATTCCCAAATCCTAATCTATATCTAGTTTCTTGAAGCTACCCTGTATCCCGAACAAGTCTTCGACCGTGGTCTTTTTGCCTCGTCTCAGTGCTTCGTTCACCCGTCGCCGGTTTTCATCGCGGAAGAACACCGGATTGCTCTGTAGTCTCACCTGGAGCTCCTCTGGAATAAAATAGTAAACAAAATCATCATCATAGTCATCATACGTTCCAATGCTACACACTCACGGACAAGAGCAATTCACACGATCACCTAGTCTGCTATAGAATACAGAACTCCTACATGGCCATTCAGAAATTTAAATGAGGCTGGATCGATACACGCAACGGTTTTGCGTGGCTTTCTCCAGATCGGCGAAACTCAACCATGGAATTGAGTTTCGTCGATCTCCAAGAAGGGGAAACAATGATGGTCGCGTCATATTTGTTGAATGTGGCGTAGGAAAATGTAGCTTGCTGTGGTATGCGTGCTCGTTGAAGTAGTAGTAGGTCTGAACCCACACTAACAAGCCCATTTATCCCCGATGTGATTACACCAAGGTCATTTCCCGATTTGTCGGTGGGGAGGTGGTACGATATCAGCTGTCAGGTCGGCTAGTCTTTAATCGACACAAACTCAAACATTATTCTTAAAAGAATATTAATCTTGTCCATGGCAAATCACTACCCCAATGATAAAAGCCCAACTCAGATCAGAGAGGAACTAAACATAGGTTCTTGAATCATCAAGGAATACATACCATTAATAGTCTCAAAGTCCTTATATTCTCCTCCAGCGTTCTTCGGCAGAGCATCTTTCGGGATGTACTCGTAGACGCTGTCGGATCCTCGCTGGTGGATGTAGATCAGATCCACGAGCTGCTTCATGATGAATGGTTTCAACATCAGCATTAGCTTGTCCACCCAGCTGGGCGCGTTTAGAAAGTGGACCGCTTTTAGTTTTATTAGCATGGCTTCCTGCAAGAAATAAGATAGTAATATAGACGACCGCTTTAGCCTAGTTGGTAGTGACCCTGCCTACGAAGCAAGAGGTCCTGGGTTCGAATCCCGGTAAGGGCATTTATTTGTGTGATGAGCACGAATATTTGTTCCTGAGTCATGGATGTTTTCTATGTATTTAAGTATTTATTTCTCTATATAAGTATCTATATCGTCGTCTAGTACCCATAGTACAAGCTTTGCTTAGTTTGGGACTAGGTTGATTTGTGTAAGATTGTCCGCAAATATTTATTATTTATTATTATTATTATTATAGATCATCTCATCCTCCTAGTGTATTTCCCAGTAGGTAGTGCTCAAACGAGCTCGGGGTCTGCTTTGCCACCTTATCCCAAGATTTGGCGTAGGCCCTAGTTTTAACGAAAGCAACTGCCATCCGGCCTTCGAAACCAGAGGGAAAACTAGACCTTACCTATTGGGATTAGATCGGTTTCTATGTTTTCCTTCAATATGGATCATGGGGCACAAACCATTAAACTCCTAAACCAAACTCAAGTTTTATTATGACGTTTGATTTTGACTAACATTATAAAGAGGAAGAATTTAGGGGCAAATCTCCTGAATCACTTATCCAATTTAAAAAATTCTTCTGGCGTGTACAGAGTGGACTTTCAGCATGGACAATATAAACTCAGTGGATATATTTGTTTAAACACAAACCTGGAGAAAATATAACACTTGACGAAGAGCCATAAGGTCTACTCTTGCAAGATGACCCACGACAGCCGTGTCCAAATCGATTATAAGCTCGAATCTGAAATTAGAGAAGGTAAATAGACATAATTTACTTTCCAAAACAAAGTTTTAACCGACTTCAAATCAGTAGCCAAATCGCTTCAAGTTTGCCTTTAAAATTTGAAGAGTTCCCTCGAATTCTCCAGGATCCCATCATCAGAACTGGATGTTGGTAACAACGGGACCAATGTGGCAGTATATGCTTTCAAACAAAGATTTTTTTTTTCAAATCGGTTCATAAATTACCGAGTTATCGCGTAACAAACACACATAAAAAAAATACGAATTGAGAACCTCCTCCTTTTTTTGAAGTCGGTTAAAAATGTGTTTTGCTTGGGACTCACGGATAGAAAGGGACAATAATTAATTGTTATTCAGAAGGCTATGAAAGACAATGATAATTATAATATACTATTACAGCGTCAAACACACGGTTCTGCTTGTTCGGTTGCATTGTGTGAATTGAAGAAAAAAATTTTATCGCGTTATACACGGTGTTGAACCATGCTTTTTTTTTTTATTTGCCGCTCTTTTCTAGGCTCCTCTTTCATTAGCCAGACTCTAGCGCCGCAGTTGTGAGAGTTTCCATACTTAGTCAAAAGAACGAAAGTGTGAAGTACCTACCCATTCCAAGTGCCCTCCTCGTACTGCCACAGATCGAAGACCATCATGAAGGTCCGGACGACGTCGACGAAGTTGAAGAGGCGAGGGTCTGGGTCCAGCAGCCGTGCGTAGAAGCCTCGGTAGCCGCGCACCAGCGTCATGGGGAGGGGGGCGAACACCCTGGATAATTTATAAGTTTTTTTTAAAATTACAAGTCTTACAAAAACTTTCAATTCCAGGAATTGCTAATTGCAAGGTGCAATTAAACTTCTTTCGGTGAAGATACGTGAGCGCCTAAAGCCCGCATATTTATTTGCTTATTAGTAATTATGTAAGTATAGTACCCTGAGAACTTTACGGTTTCGCTCAATGAAAACACAACAATACCTATATCGATATCAGCCATATTTTTACACCAAAAAATAGGTTGGGTAATTTGACTAAATATTCATTAATAATCCACCTAAATTTAATACCGATACGGTAAAAAAATATGAATAGTAATCTTCATAAATTCCGTAAAAATCAGGCGAAAATGGTATAAACTTTCTTTACTTTATAATTGACTACGTCTTTATATTATACGTTATTTGGGATACGCGCATAATCCACTTATTTTTGTTAATGAATAAACCTTTCTATATGCCAGATGAAATTCAATATTATCTCAAGGTCGTAAATATTTAATTAAAATGCCGTTTTTTCCTGATGCAAATATTTTTGGATTCAGGTAGTAAGTCTCCAAATTTGTGTACTCAAACATGTTTTAATTATAAAAATACTGATAACATTTTTGCTTGCGGGTTAATTTTTTTTCCTAAATTCCGGTCCATAGAATTATTGATTTCAATAGTAAAAGTTGTTTAAAATAACATATAAAAGCCGTATACAAATAATTAGCCTGATATTGATTTATTTCCAAAAAAACCGTAATTTTCTCAGGGTATAGGCGGTTTTACCGTTCGCTAGAAATATTTGCCTTTGACTCTTTTACACGACTGCCCAACGAAAACGATTGGAATGTTTTTATCATCTCCACTTATAATAAATCTCTAAATTAAAAAAAGAATCAGCCAGTTTGAAACTAAGCTTTGCGCGGTTCGAATGTTCTCAGCATCCCATGAACGGAAAAATATGAAACATTTTATATAGATACATTATTATTCTAGCTGCAACTTAGGATAGTTTTTATCCGACTGCGACAGTTAATTAATTTTCCGAAATATACGACTTCATTTAATTTTTCATTTATTTTTATTGTAATCAAACGCTGCTCCAACTGTCAGCTATAAGAAACGTCAAATTTTCGTCAAAATGGCGGAATTTATTTGCCTTTCACCTATTAATAATTTAAATCCAGTCCACGATAGACCTTTACGATACACATGCCAAAAGTTAAACCATAAAAAAATATTCGATTGTGATATGAGAACTTATATGCATATGCGCAAATGTCGCATTATGGATTAATTTCAATAAATGTTTCTACAAATTTGAACAATATAATTAACACGAATTTGTTTTTTTTGAATGGCAATGGCACGCGCTCTTTGCACATTCTGCCAAAGTGACTGCGGCGCTACCACGAAAACCGAAACTCGAAGTTCGTATAACTGCATCCCTGTCACTCGAGTATTGTTAGTGATAGAGATAGAGATACCCGAATATTTTCGAATTCCGAAGTTCGGGTTATAGCTCAGAATCGAAACTACACCCCGTAAGCCGCGTCCGCTGCGCCATGTTTTCGTGGTTTTTAAACGTCAAACATGTTTTGCCAATCAAAACAAAACCCAATTTGTTTGCCGAACCTGACTGAAAACATGTTAGATGTTTAAAAACATGGAAAACATTGGACCCGGCTGTAGGTAGGCACTAAATAAAATAATCATAATGTATTTTCTCGAAAAAAGGATAATAGAGAAAAAATCAACGCAAGAGGTTATATGTATAGGTAATCACTAAGTTCCAAAGTTTTATGTTCTGTCCCTTTTCCACAAAACGCACCTTCATATGTAAGTAACGATTGTTTTTTACTATGACGCTCGAGGATCTTGACGTCACAGTCCCCGATCGTTTTCTCACTCTAACAAGCGACATTAAAACGGTTTGGAGATATTTGAATGGGATTTTCGTCATCTTCTATCTATCTATACCTACATATAAATGCCTATGTCCTGACTGACTCACCCACTCACTCATCAACGCACAGCCGAAACTACTGGGGCTAGAGAGTTGAAATTTACACCAGAACTACCTTTTACAACGTAGGCAACGGATAAGAAGGGATTTTTGGAAATTCTACCCCTAAAGGGGTCAAATCCCTATTTGCACCCCTTTGCAAAGTTTGTATGGGGGAAACTTTATTTTTTTGAGCTAGAGTAGAGACTTAAAATGTTGTATAAATATTACTTATTAGAATACAAATAAAATACTTTCAACGTTTAGGAAAATTATGCCCCTAAGGGGGTAAACAAGGGGTACAAATTTTGTATGGGGAAACTTTATTATTTTAGCAAGAGACTCAATACGTTGTAGAAAGCTTACTTATTAGAATACAAATAAAGTACTGTCAGCGTTTTGGAAAATTCAGCCTCTTAGGGGGTTAAAAAGGGTTGCAAAATTTGTATGAGCGAAACTTCTTTTTGAGATAGAAGCTTAAAAGTTTGTAGAAAGATTACTTATTACAATACAAATAAAAAAACAGCGTTTTGGAAAATTCCACCCCTAAGGGTATAAAAAATGGGTACAATGTTGGTAAAGGGGATTTTTTTGAGCTAGAATCTCAAACCTTTTTAAAAAGATTACATAATAAAATAAAATAAAATACTTTCAGCATTTTAGAAAATTCCACCCCTACGGGTGATTAAAACAGGTGAACATTTGTATGGAGGAAACTTATTTTTTGAGCTAGAGACTTGAAATTGTGTCGAAAGATTATTTATTAGAATACAAATATATAGGTAAATTTAAAATTTCCACCCGCTAAGAGGGGGATATAGAGGTGCAATGTTTGTATAGGAAAACTTTTTTTTAGGTAGAAACTTAAAACTCTGTAGAAAGATTAAGTACCTACTTATTAAAATACAAAAAAATACCTACTGCCAGCGTTATGGAAAATTTCACCCCTTAAGGGGTTTAAAAGGGGTGCAAGGTTCGTATGGGAAACACTTTTTTTTAGCTAGCGACTAGATAGTTTGTAGAAAAAATACTAACCTATTACAATAAAAAAACCGAGTGTTTTATTTTTAATTTTTCCCTGAAAAGCGTTCAAAGTTTGTATGGAGAGATTGGAGAGCAAGAAAATTTTAAAGTATGATATTTGTAACTTCGATCTTAGCCTGTTTAGACTACAAAACTTATTTTAGCATTTTTTGAAATATATCCCCTAAAGGGGATTATAAGGGTGTTCAAAGTTTGTATGGAGAGCAAGACATTTTTAAAGTAAGAAATTTGTAACTACGGTTTCAGACTGTTTACTATGAGGGTTCAGAGAGGGTTCTAAGTTTGTATAGAGAGCAAGAGATTTTGAAAGTAAGAGATTTGTAACTTCGGTTTTAGATTGTTTTCTAAAAGACTAGGTACATAATTAATTTCAATGTTTTTTTTTAATTCACTCCTTCAACAAACATTTAGACGATAACATGTTATACGCGGACGAAGTCGCGGGCAACAGCTAGTTATTATTAATAGTTCATCATTACAATTAGCGACAGTTAATCTTCCCTAAAAACCTTTCGAATTAAATTTTTGACAACTGGTTAAATTTTGCGTACTGGGTTCAAATCCCAGTACGCAAAATTTGTGTGATGATCATGAATATTTGTTTCAGAACGGCTATTACCCTGAGAACTTTACGGTTTCGCTCTATGAAAACACAACAATATATATCGATATCAGCCATATTTTTAAACCATAAAATAGGTTGGGTAATTTGACTAAATATTCATTAATAATCCACCTAAATTTAATACCGCAACGGTAAAAAATAATGAAAAGTAATCTTTATAAATTCCTTAAAAATCAGGCGAAAATGGTACCTATAAACTTTCTTTACTTTATAATTGACTACGTCTATATACGTTCTTTGGGATACGCGCATAATCCACTTATTTTTGTTTATGAATAAACCTTTCTGTAGGCCAGGTGGGTGAAATTCAATATTATCTCAAGGTCGTAAATATTTAATTAAAATGCTGTTATTTCCTGATGCATATATTTTTGGTTTCAGGTAGTAAGTCTCCAAATGTGCAATGTACTCAAACATGTTTTCATTATAAAAATACTGATAGCATTTTTGCTTGCGGGTTAATTTGTTTTCCTAACTTCCGGTTCATATAATTATTGACTGCGATAGTAAAAGTTTTTAAAAATAACAAATAAAATCCGTATACAAATAATTAGCCTGATATTGAATTATTTCCAAAAAACCGTAATTTTCTCAGGGTATAATCACAAGACGGCGCGGCGCGCGAGCTCTCTCAATTTTTCTCGCACTATAGCTACGTCTCTTTCTAAGTCTTCTAATAAGAGAGAAAGGGATAGTGCGCGAAAAATCGAAAGAGCTCGCGCGCCGTCTTGTGATAGTCTTTGATGTTTTAAGGCCTCCACACACCGGTCGCGGGCGCGGGTCCGGCGCGGGCCCGCGCAAGTTGTAAAACATTGAGACTACGCTTAAACATTGAGGCCCGCGTTCGATGTGTGTTTGAAGTGTAGTTTCAATGTTTTACAACTTGCGCGGGCCCGCGCCCGATCCGCGCCCGTGACCGGTGTGTGGAGGCCTTTACATGTGTATTCAAGTATTAATAATATCTATTAGGTGAATGTATCGTCGTCTAGTACCCATAACACAAGCTTTATTGAGGTAACTATGGGTCTAGTTCGATTTGTGTAAGATTGTCCCGTAGTATTTATTTATTTATTATAATAATTAGTAATAAAATAACAAATAGAACACTAGCCTATAAAGTGACCGAACTCGCGGCAAATCACATGCCAAGCTTTGGCTCGAGCGTTCACGTGAGTCATTCTAAAAATCTTAAGTGCCTAAGTCCTATTAGTTGATAAATAGCTAACATTTACCCTGCGAGATTATCTTTGACTCAAGCAAACTGTTATTATACGTTTGCTGTATGCTGGCCTTGTTACCACCATATATTTGTATGCAAGGTCTATGTTACAACGAAGCCTATTTTGTTTGTTTTCCCAAAGCGCCATTCTTGGTTCGAGCGGTTTAGTAAACTGTCTGTATTACGGTCCTTGCTATTGTAAGCAATTATGTCACTAGATAATAGTCGAGATTGTTGAAATGACTGCATTTTTCCTGTTACGATTGTTACTGAAAAATGTTTAATACTTTAGGTAGGTACTCTCTTTCATTCAGCACAAATGGAAAATCGACTGAATCTGAAAAGACAATTTGGAAAACATGTTGTTCGTCAAAATAAATACGTCGTGTTGGAATAACGACATTATGATATATTTAAGAGATATTATTAAGTAATTTCCAACATAAGCATTGTATTGTACATTCATCATCATTCATCATTGTCAGCCCGTAATCGCCCACTGCTGATCATAGGCCTCTCTTCGAGCTATTGTACCTACATTCCGTCACTTCATTAATCTATTTATTATTTTATATGCTCCATATAAAATCTCGTCAGCCTTCCCTTTTTTCTTTTTCCTTCTATTTTTCTTCTATTATTATTTTCATCATCGTGGTGTAACATATTATAAATATGTCTTTCCATTTTTCCTCTCCTGTATTCAAAGATTTTCATCAATTACTTTTTTAATTTATTATTTCCAGAACCTCTCCATTAGTATTCTTTTCTTTTGGAATAACGTACAATCCAAAATAGGTAGGTAGTAGGGAAATTCATATGTGACGTCACATATGAATGTTCCTCAATTCTCCTCAAATAATCAAGTGTCAATTATATTCTCAACTTTGAAAGCATTTATGTTCTAAAGTAACGAATATACGTACAAGTGAAAAATATAGTAAAGTAGTGTTGAAATATGCCTCGGCACCGAATATACTTTTATCCTGTTCGGTGTCAAGACTCTTGGCCAACGCAATATTTTTTTTAAATCTGTCAAAAAAAAGGTTGAGTCCACACTCCACAGGGGACTAAAGAGCTGGCAGCGTCCTCGCTCAACGCATTAACATTGCGATTATAAGTGTTTCTTAATTATTCCTGTATATTTTATCGTGAACAATAGCTAAACATACTTAAATTTAGCTGAATTTTTAGCTCTTGTTCACTGTGTCTGTTATCAACTGTATTTGCATGACTGTAGTCTATAAACTTATGAGCAAATAAAGAACTGAAACTGAAATTTAAGTGAGGAAATGCTGCCAGCATCATAGGTTCGGGACTATGCCGAAACAGCCAAATTTTTTGAATATTTTTTAGTTTTATTGTTAACATTAGTCTTCGTTTTAGCTTGTACTATTACTTATTCTGTGGTTTTAGTTCTACCAGTACATATGTTACATAATATTATTATGTTTTCATTTCTTTTGTAACTAGGTAAGTGTATATATTTATTTATGAATTACGTTTTGGTGCATGCCGAATAGAAGTCATCTCAGTAGATATTTTTTATTTTGTATTCGTTGTTTTTAATTTAAGTGAGTTATTTAGTTATTGTTAATTAGCATTAAGTATTTACTTCAGAAAATAAATGTATTTATGCGAAAAACATTTAAATTACCTAACTAAATTAAATTAGGTAAAACTAAGTTAAAGGCGTAAATATTATATGACATAATATTGTAATAAAATACCAAGCCACTAAAGAATGATTGCTTTCTTTACACAAAACCGTTGTAAAAAGGAAATAACCTACTCTAGGCACTATCCCTTAAAAAAATAAGTTTGACAAAAGTCCTAATAAGGTAAACGTCCGAGTGTTTGACGCTGTACTAGTATATGGCATTGGCACTCTATGTCAAAGCAATATGGGTAAAATTCGAACTAAGAGGATTTTTCTTCATTCGAATTTAAGCCATGTCACTTTGACATAGAGTGCCCATGCCATGACATATACTAGTACAGCGTCCAGCAATCGAACACTTACCTTATTACCAGCTAATATATGAAACGGGCTTTTACCCATAAGTAATTTCTACCCTGCCTATACTTCGTTTTTTTAAGATTAGAATTATCTGTCAAACGGGTAAACACAGAAGCAGTGGTCGTAAACCTTCCTTCTTCGATTTCGACCGATACCACTGAATTTCTCGGAACTTATGTACCTACATACGAGTACATATCATTTGATATTTACCGATAGCTGAACGCATATATTTTCTTTTAAAATGTTGTATACCGTAGCCAACGATATGCCAGCAGTCTCGGCAGACTTTTTCACACGGTCTGATTTAGTGGAATACTCCGCTCTATGGCACATTTCTGACACTAATTTGTAAATATTCACCACCCGTTTCCGCTTTTCACTGGCAGTCAGAGGATTCTGCTCTTGCCTTTTCTTCTTTGGAGATGAAAGAACATTAGCCGGAACCGGCTGCGACTTCTGTAGCCCACTCGGGCCAGCCTCGGCTTCATACATACAAAATATCTAAATAGATCAACAACTAATAACAAAATTCAACAAAAACGATAAGAACAATCTTTAAGTAAGCTTACAGCAATAGAAATCACTACCTACTCAACCGACAACAATATGAACTCGAATGAAAAGCCCACATGAGTGAAATACAGATAGTGACAGTGGCGTTTAAAAATAGACCATTGTGTGAGAACTCTGCCTCTTTAGGTTTTTTAATGTACAAGCTTTCCATGAAAAATTGCAAACGCAATTTATTAAAATTCTTATCTTGTCATCTTAGAATATAAATTAACTAATATTATGTTTCTTATCTGGCCCCGTAGCATGGATCACGCGATAAGTGATAGGATAAGCGCGTCGTCTCGTTCTATCGAACGGTGTCAGCCAGGGACGGTAGCTCTATCCTGTCACTTATCCATGCTACGGGGCCAGTTCACAACACTGAGTAATGTATGTATTACTAAAACATGATAATAAATACGTGATATGTATTAACTCGGATTCACTGTTCGATCCGCAGAGTGTGCGCGATAAAAAACCTTATATCTCGTTCTGCAGAGGTCTCTCTAATGCTAAAAAAAACGAAGTATAGGGCTTATGGTCCTTCTATACTCACACTGTATTCAAGGTATATTCAGCCTTCTTGTCAAAGTACCGGTCCTTGAAGAAAGGCGTGAATAGCGTGCGCAGACTGAAGTGCAAGTCCAGAACTTGCTTGGCTACCTCTGCACTTTTCTCGCAGCAGTGGTATGTCACGAGGAGGTCCAGATCTGCAACGAAATGTAAACTCTCTCAAGTACCCCTTAGAATTGCATTCATAAAAAGTCAAGATCTTATGATGGATCCTTGCGGAATCGAAGAAACTCTCAAATTTTTTGGTAAATGTACAGAAGTTTCATCGTTATCATCAGACCTTTATACATAGTAGTGTATCATCTTAGTAGTGCGAGTATTAATAGTGCAGGGAAAAGTTGAAGGCACAAGAGCGTGCAGCTGATTACCAGCGCGTTGGACGAACCAAGTCAAAACTGCACTCAATGGTCCACTTTACGAATGTACAAGAAGAGCTAGAGTATCTACGGGCGTGGCGTGGGATGCGACGCTTGCCACCACTCCTGAGGGCCTACCGCGAACGGCATTCGAAGTTTTACCTCTCGGTCGCACTTACGTACGAACTCACATGTATGACAGAGAGGGAAAACTTCGAATGCCTTTCGCGGTAGGCACTCTGATCTGACGAGATGGGGAATGGATCACAGTCATTCGTTAAGGCGAGAAGACGACGAGAGGAGGAGACGGCCCCTTTGGCCCGCAGGGTTCTTTAAGGGGAGCAGAGAATGTTCTAGAGTACCGTGGAATGGGGTTACTTTAGGAAAAAATGGGGCTACTTTGATCATTTAGAATGTAGTATAAAAGCAAAACTGTTTGAAATTAAGAAGATTTAATCGAGTATACAGCAAGATAGATGACTAATAAATTCACTGCCACAGTTCACCCACAAGTAAAAACAATGATTTCGGAGAAAAACCTATTTGATCAAAGTCGCCCCGCGAATCAAAGTAACCCACCCCATTCCACCGTACGAGACATCATTATTTTCGACTTTTACCGCGTTACTGTGGTAAACTTAAGTTTAACCGAGTGTAGAGTAGTAAATGTCCGATGATTACAAAGCGGACTTACCAACCCATGTTAGTAAATCCTAGAATTCACCTCACTTCTGGCTTTTATATTTAAAAACAAAGCGTTACGCAACGCAATCAACCTACAGAACTAAAGATTGTTTCCTCAGTGTTTCTTCTTTACCCGGTCCTTTTTTCTTTTTTTTTTGTATACCACATCGGTGGCAAACAAGCTTACGGCCCACCTGATGGTAAGTGGTTACCTTAGCCTATGGACGCTTGCAATTCCATGGGTGTTACATGCGCGTTGCCGACCCTTTAAGAATTAATACACTCCATTTTTAAAGAACCCCATACTGTAGTCCCTTGGGAAAACCTCGGCAGGGAGCTCATTCCATAACCTGAGCGTCCGAGAGAGGTAATTTCTCTGAAACCGTACGGTACGCGTCCATTTAGGTTCCAGGGTGTGAGCATGAATACCCTGCCGATGGCAAGCGGTGTGGTGGTGAAAAGGAGCCGTAGGCATCATCATCATCATCATCATATCAGCCGAAAGACGTCCGCTGCTGGACATAGGCCTCCCCCAAAGAGTGCCACAATGGCCGGTCCTGCGCCACCCGCCTCCAGCGGACTCCCGCGACCTTTACCGGGTCATCAGTCCACCTTGTGGGGGGCCTACCCACGCCGCGCCTGGCTACGTGGTCGCCACTCAAGAACCTTTCCGCCCCAACGGCCATCGGTTCTACGTGCAATGTGCCCCACCCACTGCCACTTAAGTTTAGCAATTCGGAGGGCTATATCGGTTACCTTGGTTCTGCTGCGGATAGCCTCATTTCTGATGCGATCGCGCAGAGAAACTCCCAGCATAGCCCTCTCCATTGCCCATTGAGTGACTTTGAGCCTTCTTATGAGGCCCATAGTAAGCGACCACGTTTCCGTGCCATATGTCATCAGCATCACTGGCAACACACACTGGTCAAAGACTCTCGTCTTGAGACACTGCGGAATATTGGACGAAAAGATGTGCCGTAGCTTCCCAAATGCTGCCCAGCCGAGTCGGATTCGACGAATTTACCTCTTTCTCAAAGTTGGACCTACCTAACTGGACAGTCTGTCCTAGGTATACATAATCGTCTACAACTTCAAGCGTAAAGTGTCCGATTGAAATGGGAGTTGGTACTACATGGACGTTTGACATGATCTTCGTCTTATCCATGTTCATCCTTAGACCAACTCGCTCGGAAGCTTTACTGAGGTCATCCAGCATAGTACTCAAGTCCTCCATGGTCTCAGCCAAGACTACTATATCATCAGCAAACCAAAGGTGAGTGATGTACTCGCCGTTGATGTTGATGCCTAACCTTCTCCAGTCCAGAGTCTTGAAAACGTCTTCCAGTGCAGCGCTGAACAGTTTTGGGGAAATAACATCCCCTTGTCTGACTCCCCGCTGCAGCGGAATAGGCTTAGAGCTCTGATCCTGGATCAGAGTAGGCATCCTGTCGAACAATAAACCGAAAGAAATTTGGAAGGTGGTAAACGAGGAGGTGGGAGTGAAGGCGAGATCTCAAAGTATTTGCCTCCGTAATTCCACAACAAACCTAGAAGTACAGAAGAAGGACATACCAAATACTTTGAACTCTCATTTTCTCGGAGTGGCATCTAAATACGCTATACAGAGCGACATGCTAAAATCCACGCAGTTCCTTCATATGCATCTGGCAGCGTCAGACGTGCCCGTTTTTACCCTACCACTCGTCACTCGCGATATGCTTGATACGGCTTTTCGCCCCATGCTGAAGAAAAGTAGCACTATTGATATATTTGACATATCACCTAATATTCTTCTTTGGATATGGCCACTTGTTGTCGACGTACTTGTTGTCCTTATAAACCTTATGTTTGAAACTGGTACATATCCTGATGTTTTAAAAAATACGAGGGTGTGTCCAATATTCAAAGGGAAGGGTAACAGGTGCGACGTTAACAACTATAGGCCAATCACAATAGTACCCACTATTTCCAAACTAGTGGAATCTATCTTATCGTCTCAGCTAATGCGTCATCTGGAGTCGAATAACCTGTTAACGGACAATCAATTTGCGTACCGACAAAAAAAGTCGACAACCACCGCGGCGTATAGGATGTTCGACTGTATCATGACTGGGCTGGACGATAGGAGCAAGATGGCAGGAATATTATGTGATTTGTCAAAGGCTTTTGACGTTATTAACCATGAATTACTTCTGAATAAACTAAATCGATATGGAATCCAAAACAATGCCTACAATCTATTCACCTCATTTTTGTCAGGCCGAAAACAAGTCGTGAAATTACTCACTGACGGCAAATCACTACAATCCGACGCAGCGGAAATAAATATTGGTATTCCTCAGGGTTCTGCCCTAGGAAATACCTTATTTTTATTGTTTATAAATGACCTTCCGTCGAACATTGTGGCTGGTTTGTCTGTATTGTTTGCCGATGACACAACTGTGCTAGTTAGTGCAAACTCTTACGACCAGCTAAGCCATACGATTGGTGAGGCTTGTAGTCAATTAAGGAACTGGTTCTCGGCAAATGGGCTTCTATTAAATTGTTCAAAATCTAACATAATGCTATTCTCTGGCCGAAAGATTTCGCTTCCGCCGTGTATGGCCAGTAGTCCTATGCCACTATGTAACGAGAGCAAGTTCCTTGGGTTCATAGTTGACTCGAATTTGAATTGGAAGCGCCATGTAGACAGTTTGTGTGATAGGTTGGGTAGTGCCGTCTTTGCCTTGAGAAAATTGAAACCATTGATCTCCAGGGAGGCATTGAAACAGGTGTACTTTGCTTATTTCCACTCAGTTATTTCTTACGGCACAATCCTCTGGGGAAACTCTACAGACGCAAAGAGAGTGTTAATTGTGCAGAAACGAGCAATTCGTACACTTGTTGGAGTAAAACATAGGCACCCCTGTAGAGAACTTTTCAAATCTCAATGCATTATGACACACTACTCACAATACTTATTCGACTGTTTAATATTTGTAAGAATGAACATTTCTCAGTTCCAACGCGTGGACTTTCCAGGGAAACAGCTTCGTTCTACAGGGCGGCTGAGAACTGTTCCTCGTCGCATGGCGCTTTCAACAAAGAACCCCCGCGTCATCGGCCCCACATACTATGAACGATTACCCGCCGATATCAGAAATGAACAATCTGACGAAACATTTCGGCGCAAGCTGAGAAATCTTTTGTTGATCAACCCTCTGTACTCCGTGAACGAGTACATGGAACTTACTTTTTAAATGATGTACCTAATAAATTGACATTGCCGCCTGATGATTGCTTTTAATTGTATCAAATGTTATTAAGTATTATAATATTCTGTTTTAAGTTTTAGTGATAGTATTTATTGAGAGAATTATGTTTTGATATTTTTTATATAATTCGTTTTTATTATGTTGACATGAATATTTTTTAAATTTTATTATTATACCTACTGTATAACAAATGACGATCTTTTTTGGGAGATAGAATTATACTTTATTTTTACATTTCAATTATATTGACGATCATGGTAGAAATTCTTGTAATTTTGACATTTATGCAAATTTATATTGTAATTTTTATCCTGAAATAAATGAAATAATAAAAATAAAATAACAGTAATTCGGAGCACAACCCGTTATACAAGCGATAGACCACGCACAAGGAGACGAAGTCTCTCCTTAGACTCAACGGTTCGATACCGCTTGTAAGTTTGGGATCGGATCGGATCCTTCCATCATATTATGCCTGATGCATATTAGGCACTCTCGGAATGACGAACTGATGAAGATATGATGCAGTAGGGAATCAATCATGGATCAAAAGTCCAACGTTAATGACGCTATTATGGAAATTGTCACTTCAATTAAAGTAACAAATGATTGTGCCTAAGCTCGTGCAATAATTATGGCATTGTCTATGACCATGATCAAGAAAGATGACGTTTATAGACAGTTATGAATTAATATTAAAAATAGATACAGTAATGAAATGATTAAAATCAAGCTAGGTATTATTTTAAAGTGAAGTCAAACCAAATAAACATTTGTCATCGTTTCACCTTTGTACTTTGTGTCTTTGCGTTAGAGGATAAACACATTAGGTAGAAACTTAAAATTCTCAAAGGCATTGTCTTCATTTAGATAGCTATACTATGTAGGTACAGACCATATACCGTAAAACGGGGAGAAGGGACGGCGGGGGCAGTAAGGATGCTAATCCAGAATTTCTTTTTTCAGTTGCTACCTACTTTAATTTTCGGGCTCAGCTTGCTCTAAAAGTAATTTTCCCTATATAATATTTATTGACATATTTTACCTTCTTCTGGTATTTTTTTGATTTTATCGTTCGACTACTAAAACGATAAAATCAAAAAATAAATATTGACTGTCAAGGTTGATGTTCAAAAGCGATGGCTTTTTGACGGAATTTTAATCGTTTTTTTGTGGGATCTGACAAAGTAAGTGTCAACCCTAGCAATTTTCCTAACTTAGCTCATAATACAGTAATTTCATACATCCAGAGCTTGCGTCAAATCGGCCAGCTCTGATTATTTGCATATGATGATGAACCAATGAATAATCCAAGTTTGTGACCTCGAGCGCCGAACGCAACAATGTCAAAAATCGAAAATACCGCGAAAATCCTAGTTTTTAATAGTACCTTCTCAGGATATTTTTAAAGTAGGCTAAATTTGCTACAATATGAGACTAGAATTGTCTGCCATCTTGCCACGTCACGTTTGTTACCTAATATCGCAAATTTTCGTGACGCCTCGCGGGCGTAACCTTTTTTTTGAAGTCGGCTCAAAATGTTTTCGACCCAATTGAGGAAAACTTGATAATTAGATACAGTAAGTACCTCAGAGCATAGAATACTAGAGAGAGGACAAGCCGCCGGCGGTCGTATCGCAGCTGTATGCTCAATGGGCATACACTGCCATACTGTGCACGAGTGCTGATCGCAGAGAATATTACGTTTTTTCCCAAAATGTCTGAAACGCGTTTATTGTCAAATAAGCGTGTAGGTATACAAGTGTGTGTGTTTTAGATGTGTGCGTGCTTTGTCTTGTCAATTACTTGGGCGTTGTGTGGGTTAATGTACTTGCGACAGGCTCACTCTATACAAATCGGCCGCCATGTCCGATCTCCTTATATTCATACATCTGTGGTAAGTACCAAGTTTCCTGTTGCGTTTAGCACGGACTTTTCCGAGGTAATTGTCGTTAGCTGTAAATAGGTACCTACTAACAAGTAATTATAGGTTATCAAGAGTAGTCGCATTGCAGTCACATAGAATAGACGGATGCACAGTTGACAGGTAATATATATGTTACCGTCAGATTATCATATTATCAACACCGTCAGTTTATAATCTTACTCGCGATATTATAAACTGTCGAAAAATTTTGAACTGTCAAAACCGTTCACAATTTAACGCATTGTTTTTCGTTAGTTTATAAACAATCAATGACGGATGTGTAGCTTAAAGCAGTTACACAAATCCGTACAAACGTAGTATTTGAAGCACTCACATTGACACGCGTTGTTACAATTAAATAAACTAAAGCCCGTTACAGACTTAGCTATTATTATATACCTCCATATACATGGTGACTTCAAGTTGGTGATACAATATAAAAAAAGCGGCCAAGTGCGAGTCGGACTCGCACATGAAGGGTTCCGTAAAATAAATTGCGGTTTACGATTTATGACGTACTAAGAAAAAACTACTTACTAGATCTCGTTCAAACCAATTTTCGGTGGAAGTTTGCATGGTACATTGTATGTACATTATATATTTTTTTTAGTTTTATTTTATCATTCTCTTATTTTAGAAGTTACAGGGGCCCCCCCCTTTTTGCCCCCAGGGGCACACATTTTACCACTTTGGAAGTGTCTCTCGCGCAAACTATTAAGTTTAGAAAAAAAATATATTAGAAACCTCAATATAATTATTATGGTCCGACCGCTTCACTCAGAGGGCGGTGCTAAAGAGTAATCAACTTCTGGCTGCTGCACTGCTTGTTCTAATAGCCTCGCAGCAACATACAGTTCTAACCCACGATGGTCTTAATATAAGTTTGTAAAGAACTGTATATACCCATACCATACGAATAAATAAAACTCAGAGGGCCTACCGCGAAAGGCATTCGAAGTTTCCCTCTCTGTCATACTTGCGAGTTCGTGCTCAAGTGCCACAGAGAGGGAAAACTTCGAAAGCCGTTCGCGGTAGACACTCAGTCCTCGCCTGCGCGCGCGCGGTGGGTATAACGGGGGACCTAACGTCGCCTGGCGTGGCCCTTTATCGTCATACCCCTGCACCCGCGCGCCGCGCAGGCGAGGACTGAGTACCTTGAACTCGACTTGAGATACTGCTGTAGCTAACATATTTACTGTGACGGAGGACTGTAGAATTATCCGACATTAGATTAATTGCTGACAAGTGTCCTGTAAAGCAGAAATGTGAAGTCATGAGGTGCGAGCACGGGTAGCTAGTTAATTAAAGGTACAGTCAGCAACTCAGCACCATAAATATGTATACATTCTTGGTGGTTCTAGGACCTTATTGCTTTGAAATAAGGTCGAAAAGTGTTCACATGTTTATGGCGCTGACTGAAAATACTTAGACCGTGTTGATAGATATGGGAGGCAATTGGCGTGGCGGAGCGAGTCGCGAGTTATCAGGCGAGAATGAAAACGCTCACGCCAGTACATAAACACTCTTAGGCAACGCCATACCGACCGCTTTAGCCTAGGTGGTACTTAGTGACCCTGCCTACGAAGCAAGAGGTCCTGGGTTTGAATCCCGGTTAGGACATTTATTTGTGTGATGAGCACGAATATTTGTTCCTGAGTCATGGATGTTTTCTATGTATTTAAGTATTTATTTCTCTATATAAGTATCTATATCGTCGTCTAGTACCCATAGTACAAGCTTTGCTTAGTTTGGGACTAGGTTGATTTGTGTAAGATTGTCGGCAAATATTTATTATTTATTTATACTTTGGTACAGTCGCCATCACATACACAGGTACACTATATGTGTTCAAAAATATCGGCACATGCACCCTAATGCCTTGAAAATAGAGGTGTGTTCCGATGTTTGTGACGTGCTTGTTTGCTCCGATGTATGTGATGGCGACTGTACAGTCAACCAATTTCCTAGGCCATCATATAACCATGCCGTTGTAAATGCTATGTCAATACGGGTTACTAGGATTATTGCGTCGCTAGGTAGCAGTTAAAATGACAGGGTTCTACGGTGACCTAGGAATCAAATTGGTTGACCGTACATAATATGTTTGTGTTTGCAAACATAAATAAATAATTACACTATTCATGAGAAAAATACAGTAGGTACTGACTGAGGGCAGGAGGTTTGCTTTGCAGTAACTTTAGGTAGAGTCAGCATTGTAAACATGTAGTTATACACTTTTAGTGGTTCTAGGGCCTTATCTCTAAGCGATAAGGTCCTAGAACCACTAAAAGAGTACACATGTTTATGATGCTGATTGTAAAACCTACTGTAATATGACTGTACCATTAACTAAATACATTAAAATATCTAAATCACTAATTTTTTGTTGGATTTAGTCTCGAAGTTATTACTATAACTAGCTTTTGCCCGCGACTTCGTCCGCGCGGAACTCTTTGTATCGTAACTTTCTCCCCTCTTTTCACCCCCTTAGGTGATGAATTTCCAGATAAAAACTATCTTTAGTAAGGACTCTTTGTGAAGGCTCCGGAATTCAAAGTATCTCTATACCAAATTTCATCTCAATCGGTTCAGCGGTTTAAGCATGAAAAGGTAAAAGACAGACAGAAATATTTTCGCATTTGTAATATTAGTATGGATTGTATGAAGGAAAGGGTCATTATGGCTGAGTTGCATGATTTTATATATTAGCTTACTCCGAACGCCTTTTTTTACAAAATAGACTCCGCCGCAAACTTGGTTTCTATGACCCGCCTCACCATAATAGATGCATGTATTTTTTTTTCAGTATTATTTTACATATTTTCATATCACACGGCCGTAAGGACCTTTTCTACTAAACCGTAGGACTAAATAAACTGATTTGTAATTTAAATATTTTATATTAAAAATAAAGATACGTCAACAAAATGTTACATCTAATAGTTTTCAAAATAGCCATAATAAAACGTCTTTTTTACCCCGTTTTAGAAAACATCTTCGAAACTACCGCCATAAGGTACCTTTACCCTTGGAACGTCACATACATATATTTACCTATGTAATGTTCCTATTCCCCAGGACTCCCAACTACCGCTATACTGTAAATGCGTTCCATCCAATTTTTCATCCCCCATTTCACCCCGTTAGGGGATGATTGCCGGAATAAAAACTATCATATGTCCTTTTCCAGGACTCAAACTATATTTCAACCAAATTTTATCAAAATGTGTCACAAACAACTTTCCACCCCCAATTACACCCCCTTAGGCGATGATTTTCGGGATAAAACTATCCTATGTCCTTCCTTAACTATCGCTATACCGTAAATGGGTTCAATCCAAATTTTCATCCACCATTTCTCACCCCCTTAGGGGATGATTTCCTCCTTTCATGTGTTCCGGAATAAAAAATATTCTATGTTCTTTCCTTGGACTGAGACCTCTCTCTATACCAAATTTCATCTAAATGGGTTCTATCGAAATATTCAACCCTCATTTCACCACCTCAGGAAATGATTTTTCGGAATAAAAACTATGCATTGTCCTTCCCTAGGACTCCTTTTATCTCTTTACCAAATTTCATTTAAATGGGTTTTATCCAAATTTTCACTCCCCATTCCATCCCTGAGGGGATGATTTTCGGGATTAAAACTATCCGTTGTCATAATCCGGGACTCAAACTATCGTTCAACCAAATTTCATCAAAATGGGTCACAAACAAATTTTCACTCCCAATTACACCCACTTAGGGGATGATTTTCGGGAGTAAACTATCCTATGTCCTTCCCCAAGACTCCAACTCGCTATACCATAAATGAGTTCCATCCAAATTTTCATACCCCATTTCAACCCCTTAGGAGATGATTTCTGGACTAAAAATTATTTTAGGTCCTTCCCTAGGACTCTGAACTATCTCCATACCAAATTTCATCTAAATTGGTTCTATCCAAATTTTCACCCCTCATTTCACCCCCTCAGGAGATGATTTTTCAGGATAAAAACTATGCATTGTCCTTCCCTGGGACTCCTTCTATCTCTATACCAAATTTTAACTAAGTAAATGGGATTTATTCACATTTTCATCCCTATTTCATCCCCTTGGGGGATGATTTTCGGGATTCAAACTATCCATTGTCATTCTCCGGGACTCGAACTATATCTATACCAAATTTGGTCTAAACGGAGTCCATTCAAAATTTCACCCCCCATTTCACCCCCTTAGGGGAAGATTACCGGAATAAAAACTATCCAATGTCCTTCCTCAGAACTTAAACTACCTCTAAACTAAATTTTATCAAAATGGGTTACATCCACATTTTCACCCCTCCATTTTACCCTTCCCTAAAGGGAAGATTTTCAGGATAAAACCTATCTTTTGACCTATCCCGGGACTCAAACTAATTATATACCAAATTTCATCCAAATCGGTGCAGCGGTTTAAGTAGCTCTATACAAATTTCCACCCCCCATTTCATCCCCTTATCGGTTGATTTCCAGGATAAAAACTACCCTAAGTCCTTCCCCAGGACTCAAACTATCTCTATACCAAATTTCATCTTAATCGGTTCAGCCGTTTTCACGTGATGCGCGGTCACATAAACAGACAAACAGATAAACAGACAAACAGATAAACAGATAAACAGACAAACAGACAGCAATTCTAAAAACTGTTGGAACATGTTCTGTTATCGATTTTAAGTATCCCTAGCCAATTTTTTTTCGAATATCTTCCATGTACAGACTTTCTACCCTCTTCAGCTTTATTATATGTATAGATAGATTATGATTATGTTACGCAAAAAAAAACTGCTATTATAAATTATTTCCATTTCGCCATACAACCGGACCGTAAAATGCTTAGACTAATATGACATGTATGCAGACAAATTACGTAATTTATGGTAGGTACCTACAACATACCTAGGACCAAAATATTATTATAATCACCAAGGACACAGGAAATTATAAACAACTACAATCATTCGGTCAAATGGTTTGGAAAAAAATGTTTTACATCCTCTAATAATATATTATTTTTGTATCGTACTGCAATTACGGGTAAATACGAGTAGGTATCAATTTCATTTATTTTGTTAAAATGTTCGAATGACCCGGGTAGCAAAATCATTACCTACCTATTATTCAAGTTTGGTAGATTAGTGTTTCAACTTTTTGGTAGGTATATAGATACATAGATAGTTAGATAAAACGTTTATTTGTTAACATACTTAACAAAAAACTTAAACATAGAATTCCTGTGTGCGTTGCAGCAAAACAAAAGGGTTCATACCTAGCTCATTTATACGCTCAGTTATTTGATATTGTTGTAATGATTTTAAAGATTTGAACTGATGTATTTAATATTTGCGCTAGCTACAAAGTATAAGGTATCCCAGTGCCCGACACTGGCCTAATATTTACTTGACACTTTCAATCGTATGTCGAAACAATAGGTGTCAACAATTAGGACGTTTATCTTAAATTGCTCAAATATGATGACCCAGACCAACAACCCGTAACCCTTGCGAGATTTATCAGTGACCTTTTCATAACCTGGTTGCCATATTTGTCATATGATTTCCAATTTTACATTAATTGGTTATTTAACTATTCGAGATGCTACAAGTTCAGGCATAATTCTAATTTTTTTACCGTAGTAACGAACGACACAAGTAAAGGATCAAAACATTGGTTACTATTAGGAACCCGGCTCCACCCGCGTGCTAAACTGCTAAATATACTGGATTTAAAGATTTTTGTAACGATGAGTATAGTTCAAGAGATTACCCCCTACAGACATTGCCTCTTTATACTATTAGCATAGATTTATACTTAAGGAACGAGCATGAACTTTACGAATCCTGTATGAAGCGATTCTAAAGTAGAATTTTGAGCGTAACGGGGGAGTCACGTGTTTATCCCCATGTTGGTTATAATTTCGCTACCGAGTGAAGCATACTGCTTTTCACACCGTCTGTGAGGAAAATTGAAATTAAACAGGGAATATCAGGGATAAAAAGAACACTTTTATCCATCGTTTTAGGGCAACCATTTTCACACTTGCTATTCAGAAAAGAGTCATTGTTACCCTCAAAATTGTAAAATCTTTCGCTTCATTCAACATGCTTCAACATACCGCGCTCGCCGTAAATATATCATTTTGCCCCCTTGAGACACAATCTACTATTATGGTTTTATCGCCCACGAAGAACATTCCATCCCTATATAGCATAGTAAGTGTAATAGTGACTTTAAAACAAATGACGACTTACCATCGAGGTACTTTTCAGGTAGATGTGGTTGAGTCTTCACCCATTCGCGTAGCTTCTGTATATCTTCTGGAGAAATGTCCGGGTTTTTGATGTACTCCTTTTCTATGGGGAACTGTTGCACTTCTCCCGACATTTTGAGCTGGAACCAAAATGAAGAATGAAATTAAAATATTGCAGTGTAATACTCACTGTGGAATTAAATAAGTAAATATTAGGGGACAATCTTACACAAATCGAACTAGCCCCATAGGAATCTCTATAAGGCTGGGGTTATGGGTAGGTACTAGACGAGGATATATTTAATATAGATATATACATAGAAAACATCCAAGACTCAGGAACAGCACACACACACACACAATTTACACAAATATAACTCATGCTCAACACACAAATATTTGCCTTTATCGGGATTCGAACCCAGGACCTTCAGCTTCGTAGGCAGCGTCACTACCCACTAGGCTAACCGGTGGTCAAATACTGATAGTACTATATTACTGATAGTTTACCAATTTTTATATATCAAGCAGTCGGTGAGTATGTCGAAATATTTCATTCAACTCACGTTGCAACGCGTTAATCAAGTTGAACAGGTTTTTGTTTTGGTTTAAAAGTTACATTATGACTAACAGTTATGGCATAACATCGTCATAAAACTCCTTCTCACGAAATGTGAGGCTTAAGGAAAAGAAACCAGACAAGTGCGAGTTGGACTAGCCCACCGAGGGTTCCGTACAAAATTACAAATAATAAATATAATATAATAATAAATATTTGCGGACAATCTTACACATATCGACCTAGTCCCAAACTAAGCAAAGCTTGTACTATGGGTACTAGACGACGATATACATACTTATATAGAGAAATAAATACTTAAATACATAGAAAACATCCATGACGCAACATGCCGCAACGAGTATATCAGGGGATCGTTCAAAGTAACTCCAATACCAGCAAAGCTCAAAGAATGTAGGCTCCGTTGGTATGGTCATGTAATGCGCCGAGAAGATGACTACTCCGTAAAGACAGTGCTTAATATCAACACCCAACCCAGAGGGAGAGGCAGACCACCAGCTACGTGGTGGTCAAACATCGAGAGGGACCTAAAAGCACAGAACCTTTCACCTATGACAACCCAGGATAGAATTTCCTGGCGCCGCTGCACAAGGAGGCCCGACCCCAGCTGAACTGGGACAAGGGCAGGAAGAAGAAGATAGAAAACATCCATGACTCAGGAACAAATATTCGTGCTCATCACACAAATAAATGCCCTTACCGGGATTCAAACCCAGGACCTCTAGCTTCGTAGGCAGGGTCACTACCAACTAGGCTAAAGCGGTCGTCAATGTATAATTTTCAGATATTTCCCAGTAGGTACTTATTAATAGTATATGACGATATTACTTGCCAAATTTCATAGTTCTAGGTCAATGGAAAGTAGCGTACCCTATTAATTTTGATTCCCTTGAGAGTGTCGACGTACAAGTTTTGTACGGCAACAACGGCCGTATCGTTTTTTTACGTAAACTTAGAAGTTTGAGTTTTTCACAGCTTCGGTGGACTGTAAACTTGAGTGCATGGTTTTAATTTCAACTCGACACGTTCCCCAGATACACGGTCTTGACAAACAGAAAGACAGCCAGACGGACAACAAAGTAATCCTATAAGGCAGGGGTCGGCAACCTTTTAGCAACCAAGAGTCACATAGGAACGAACAAAAATGACGCGGGCCGCACTTCTTAATTATTTGTGACTTTATCAGGCAATTCCGAAGTTCTAAATTTAACGCCCTTTACATACAAAACAGCCAGGGAAGGCTCGCGGGCCGCAGGCAAGAGTCTCTCGGGCCGCATGCGGCCCGCGGGCCGCCTGTTGCCGACCGCTGCTATAAGGTACGGAACATTACTTATTCTGTGACGGAATCCTAAAATCGTCAAATACGAATAAGGTATACACGTCAAAGATAATTATTATGTCGCATTTTCCGCCGTATATTTTACGCCGCGCCGGTTTTTCTCGAGGCAGAGGTTTTTTTCCGAACCGGTGGTAATTTATCGACATTCACAGGTGGTAATCAGTCAAATCAGTGGCGTAGGTACAGATGACCACGGGCCCTGGGGCAAAAAAAAGTGGGGCCCCTAATCTATTATTTATGAACTATTTTTCGCTAGTTCAATAAAAGGTAAATAACATGCTAATCAGGTTTTGGCTGCCCCCCGAGCTTGCGGCCCTGAGGGCCTACCGCGAACGGCATTCGAAGTTTTCCCTCTCTGTCACACTTACGAGTTCGTACATAAGTGCGACAGAGAGGGAAAACTTCGAATGCCGTTCGCGGTAGGCCCTCTGGGGGGCACTGCCCCGCCCAGCCCTTCGGTTGCTACGCCAGTGCGTGTAATGTGCCTAAATTGAAGAATTAATGACTTTGACTTATAACTTTATTACTATGGATTTAGGAGCACATGTGTTGCTATATCGTAGATTTCAACTGTACAAAAACAAGCATAGTTAGGTACAGTCGCCATCACATACATCGGAGCAAACAAGCACGTCACAAACATCGGAACACACCTCTATTTTCAAGGTATTAAGGTGCTTGTGCCGATATTTTTGAACACCTATAGTGTACCTATGTATGTGACGGCGACTGTACATAAAGTACCATCATAGTTTTACTTTGATCGTACAAAAAAGGCTTTAAATAAATAACTTTAAAAACAAAGTTTAAACCGACTTCAATTCAGTACCTTGCCAAGCCACATAGGTACATGAAAATTTCCACATTTTCTTTCCAATTAACCACATGAACTGCTCTCGGAGAGCAAATGCGTTGAGTATTACAGAAAAAACCTAAGTCAGTATCTGTGGGCTGATAATATTTGAGGAGTTCCGTCGATTCCTCAAAGATCTCAGAATTAACACTTCATTAGTTGCTACGGGTGTAATGGTTGCCAAACATGGTCTCTAACCAAAAAAGATAATTACCAAGGACTTAGAAACCTGTCAACACAACATGGAACGAAGCATCCTAACTATAAAAAAGCTGGATAAAATAAGACTAAAATATATTAGCGAAGAACAAATATAAACGATATCACAATTAAAATAAAAAGGCTAAAGTGGAGATGGGCGGGACACATATTCAGAGACAATAAAGATAAATGGACAAAGCGAATATCAGAATGGTACCCAAGAGAAGGAAAAAGGAAAAGAGGTAGACAGGTACGGAGATGGGAGGATGACCTTAAGTTGACTAATGGGTCATTGTCAGTCACAAAAACAAAAATCATCTTTCCGGTGGTCAATAGTTAAGGGCTTACGCTCACATGTAATATGTTTTTATCACATAGATTTATAGAAGGGGCAACGCCGTTTATGCGGATTCAGAGTTCAACCAAAAATTAGGCTTTATAGCCCTTAACTTTGGCAATGTCCACCGAAAAGACGCGAACCTAAATCTGACAATGACCCTAATAGGAGGAAACATATGGAGAAGAAAAGCTGTAGATCGAAAAGAATGGAAATCTTTAGAGGAGGCCTATGCCGGAAGGCAATACGACAGTGTCGATGTCTAATATACTTACCTATTTAAATAAGTTTTTTTGTAAAAAGTCGTTAAATAAAGGCTATAATAAAAAATAATAAAAAAATAAGTTGCTACTTCAACGGAATGTCAGAATATTTGACGTACTTTACATGTTTGTTGATTTCCATACGTCCTCTTTGTTCTTATTCATCAGTTCCACTTCACCAAAATTTGCGATTTCCGAGGGTAAATACACGAGAGCCCATATACAATTTGAGGGTGCCCTCAATTTCCCTGGGATCCCACCATCAGATCCTTATTTGGTGACAATGGGACCTCCTCTTGATTAAAAAAAGGCGGCCAAGTACCTAGGAGTCGGACTCGCCCATGATATAAAATAAATTGCGGTTTACGATTTATGTTCAAACCAATTTTCGGTGGAAGTTTGTATTGACGTAGTACATCATATATACGAGTATTTTTTAGTTTTATCATTCTCTTATTTTAGAAGTTACAGGGGGAGGGGGGACATTTTACCACTTTGGAAGTGTCTCTCACGCAAACTATTCAGCTTAGAAAAAAAACCGGCCAAGTGCGAGTCTGACTCGCGCACGAAGGGTTCCGTACCATTATCTATAAAAATATTTATTTTATTCGGTTTTTAGTATTTATTGTTATAGCGGCAACAGAAATACATCATCTGTGAAAATTTCAACTGGAACTATCACGGTATCAGTGAGATACAGCCTGGTGACAGACAGACAGACAGACAGACGGACAGTAAGGCACACACGTAAGGCTTTGATTTAAAAAAAAAAATTGAGTTTCAGTTCTAAATATGGGGAACCCCCAAAATTTATTGTTTTTTTTCTATTTTTGTGTGAAAATCTTAATGCGGTTCACAGAATACATCTACTTACCAAGTTTCAACAGTATAGTTCTTATAGTTTCGGAAAAAAGTGGCTGGGACATACGGACGGACAGACCGACAGACAGACACACAGACATGACGAATCCATAAGGGTTCCGTTTTTTGCCATTTGGCTACGGAACCCTAAAAAGAGTTTTGGAAATCGGGCCACAATTGACGGAGAAATCGGGTGTTTTTTTTTATGTTTAAAAAATATATATTTATGCAGTGGAACATATTATTACCTCCTCCTTTTTTGAAGGCGGTTAAAAAGGCGAGGTACTCTCAAACCACTATAGAGTATTACATAAAACTAGCTGGATGGAAAATCGAAACGCGAATGGAATGCCACAAATCAGCCTGGGCATAACTTGCCTTGCTTAAGGCGCTATAGGTTCAGCGAAGTGAAGCGAACATAGTTTTTGAAACAATATAATGCGTCTGTTTATAATAATATGGTTTCAAAAAAATACGAATAGTAATCTTGAGGCTGTTCTGCAGGGAAATCAGTGATTCGAAACACGATTAAGCAATTTTCGCTCGATAGAAAAAAATCACGAACATAGGTCTAAAACATATTAAAATTCACTTAAAACATTCGTAGCAAATTATGCACAATAGCTAAACATATTAACATTGGTCCTAAAAATCGGCAATATCATGTTTGAGGGAACTTAGTGATTACTTTTTTATTTATTTAAACGCACAAAAAATTAAAATTAAAAAACATGATATTCGCGCTTCCAAACACGCACTTCCATCTCGCTCACGCTTATGCTCAGCGAGAGGGAGAGAAGACCATGATACTATAGCGCCTTAACGGCAGTCGGGCCGTGTTGGTTGATATCTTAAAGCCCACTGTCTTGTTAATAGATATAAATATCAGGTACGTAACCTAAACCACGATTATAATAGCCCAGTAACCCAGTTTGATAATTTCAAGGACAGCCATTAAATATACCTAATGGTTTTATAAATTTATCTTTAATTGTAGCCCCATTTTGACTTTAACATAAATATCAAATTGATGGTTTGGTCTAATTATGCCTTAATTGTTTTACCAGATAAAAGGATTTATGTTAAACCTAGTATGTATATTAACGCAATACTACGCGGCTTTCACAAGCTTTCACAACGACTGGTTAATTTTGTTTCTCAGTCTAGTGCAAAAGGCTCAATCTCAAGTTTATCCATATTGTGGATATTGCGACTATTATAGTGACTATTACATTACTTCGCATCGCAGGTATTCATGCGACCTGAGGCTTTCTTTATTACCGCCCGTGGCCTCTCTCCCTGGCCACAGGAATGGGGATTTTAATTGCTACTTTATGGCCGGGTGTGACGAAAAGTACTTATAAGTATATCTTTTGTGATTCTTCAACGTTTGTTTTAGCTCACAGGCCTCACAGCCCTACGTCCACTTAGTTTTTGAGGTGTAGATTGTGTAAAAGGTCCTAATGACCTAAGGACCTAACGTTAGCCATAAATTTCGACGTTTAAATTTATGTTTAACGGTTTAATTTCAATTCATCTTCCTAAATAGATTGATGTGTTTATTTTGTACAAAAATCGAAATAAAATTTTGTTAATTTGTTTCTCTGCCGAAGTTAACGGAACTTCCCGGGAACACCGTGTATACTCGTACGTAAAGAAGACTTTCTGACTGATCATCAACGCACAGCCGAAACTACTGGGACTAGAAATATTGCAATTTACACACGAACTTCCTTTTATAACGTTAGCGACGAATGACAAGGGATTTTTGGAAATTCCACCCCTAAAGGGGTTAAATAGGGGTGCAAAGTTTGTATGGGGGAAACTTTTACTTTGAGCTTAAAAGTTTGTAGAAAGATTACTTATTAAACAAAAAAGTACTTACTGCCAGCCCTAAGGGAGGGAAAAAGGGGTGCAAGGTTTGTATGGGAAACACATTTTTTGAGCTACATACTTCATAGTTAAATTTTCCCCGAAAAGGGTTAACTGTTAAAAGGGGGTTCAACTTTGTATGAAAAGCAAGATTTTTTTTAAATTTGAGATTTGTAATGCGATCTTAGCCTGCTTGTTAAAAGATTACAAAATTAATTTCAGCGTTTTTTGAAATTCATCCCCTAAAGGGATTTATAAGGGTGTTGAAAGTTTTTTAAACTTAAGACATTTTTAAACTAAGGGATTTGTAACTTCGGTTGTAGAATGTTTGTTATATAAAAGAATACAAAACTTATTTCAGCGTTTTTTTTATTTCATCGCCTAAGAAGGTTAATAGGGGGTTCGAAGTTTGTATAGAGAGCAAGACACTTTTAAAGTAAGAAATTTGTAACTACGGTTTCAGACTGTTTACTATGAGGGTTAAAATGGGATAAGTTTGTATAGAGAGCAAGACATTTTGAAAGTAAGAGATTTGTAACTTTGGTTTTAGACTGTTTATTAAAAGACTGCAAAACGAATTTCAATGTTTTTTTTAAATTTATTCCATAAACAAACGTTTAGACGATAACATGTTCTATAACGCGAGTCTAAAGTTAATAAGGATACCAGTTGATTTAAGTGTAATATTGTTGGTTTCAAAAACACAGGAGGAATTGATTTGTGATTCCTCATTTAGATTAGCCTCATTTCTAACTAAACACGTCTTCAAGGAATTGTCAAAAGACCATTCAGTACAAAATTTGAGGTAAAAATAACGTGTCCATGCGGTAAGGCAGCCTTTTAAATTGTATTTTGCCTTTTCGGTTGAAGTGTGGCAAGACTGGCGAGTTTTTAAAGGGCAAATTCGAACAGGTTTCCAAAACCAGTACGTACCTTATTTCTCTATCAAATAAATACTACTTATAGGCACCGCTACCACAGTACTTATTTCGACTTTGAACATTATCGTTCATAATTACGGTCTCCAGCATTTCGAGTTATACGAGTAATATCTGCCACAGCAAATCACGCATAAATATCTGACACGACCCTATTTATTAGGGTCGTTAGAACGTTCATCATCATCATCATATCAGCTGAAAGACGTCCACTGCTCGACATAGGCCTCCCCCAAAGAGTGCCACCGTGACCGGTCCTGCGCCACCCGCATCCAGCGGACTCCCGCGACCTTTACCAGGTCATAAGGCCACCTTGTGGGGAGGGAACCTACCCACGCCGCGCCTTCCAGTACGTGGTCGCCTCTCGAGAACCTTTTTGCCCCAACGGCCATCGGTTCTACGTGCAATGTGCCCCGCCCACTGCCACTTAAGTTTAGCGATTCGGAGGGCTATATCGGTTACCTTGGTTCTGCTGCGGATAGCCTCATTTCTGATGCGATCACGCCGAGAAACTCCCAACATAGCCCTCTCCATTGCTCTTTGGGTGGCCTTCTTATGAGGCCCATTGTAAGCGCTAGTGTTAGGACGTTAGGATCAGATATTTTTGCCCGCTTTGTTAACATCATCCTCCTCGCGTTATTCCCGGGTGCCTAAAGGAGCCCGGGGACCGCTTTGACACCTAATCCCAAGATTTGGCATAAGCACTAGTTTGACGAAAGCGACTGCCATCTGACATTTCAACCCACAGGGAAAACTAGACCTTATTGGGATTAGACCGGTTTCCTCAGTGTTCATCCTCACACCTTGGAACCTTTAGTATGGATTATGGATTCTCGAATTTGAAATAAAAAAAATAAAAGTAGATAATTATCAATAAAAGGTCTGCAACGGGCTCTTCAGGTGTCGCAAGCATAAATAGACTATGGTCAACGGTGCTTGTTTACCACAAGGTAGGTAGACCTAATTTTTTTATGCCACTCTTATATTATTAACCTTTTCAACGCTCTGTCAAAGATAAAAGTTGTCCACCACACGCCAAGTCAATAAGACATTTAGTGCGGAGTTAAACCTTATGGGCTCCTTGACGAATATAATATTACTCGTTGGTGTTGAACCTGCGCTGCGGATAAATACGTCGGTTGGCGTCGAAAAGGTTAAAAAGACACAAGCCTATTATTACAAGCTTTATATTAACTTTTATACTACTGAGACTTGCAAGTAGGAGAATGCGGATATTCAACAAAGTGTCCTTACCTTTCAAGAACAAGCGGTTTTTTTTTTCAGTCTGTGTATGAAATGAACCAAGCAACAAGTACTAAATGATACTGGTATTGAAACAGCCTTTTCTACAGGTCAGGTAAAATTAAATCTTAAGTCAATGTCATAATAGTAGTTTATGTGACTGTACATAATGAAAGGCATGTACATAATTAATGCCTAATTATGTACAGTTAGGTACATACACTGCTTTATCTATCCACATATCATAATCATAAGCCTCCATGATGCATTCAGGAGCCACATATTAAGACCGGCATGGCGGCGTTGTTTTCTGGCAGCTGTCATAGTTTTTTTTTTATTCAAATACAAACTAGAGTCAGCTCTAACTATCATAACGTTCGATTTCTTACTTACATTTCGAACTTAACGTCATCTCGACTGATATTAGAATAGAGGTCAAATCAAATTTCTTTGTTTTTCAGAGATGTTCGAAATTTAAATGAAATAATATTATCGAAATTGATGTTATTATTTAGCAATAATAACATTTTCACAGATAAGAAATTTGTTCTAACAAAACAGTCTGTTTTTATGGTGGTCATAATGTGCGGTTCTTGAACGCATCATGGAGGGTTTATGATATTTGGATAGATAAAGACTTTAACACGAAACAACATGAGCATTTCTTTAAAAAAAAATATTAATAACACATATATTTTATGAGTTTTTCTGCAACTTATTTGTTACCAACTTCTGCCCGCGACTCCGTCAGAAACCTAGGTTTAATGTTGCTGGATTCGTCGATCTATGAACTCAAAAGAAAAACGGCTAGTCACGGTGTTTTCAGTGCCTTATAAAGCCTATTTTGACGTTTATACGTCAAAAAAGTGGCGAGTTTGAGGAGACCTATCATTGTTCTGTTTTGACGCCTGCAGGTGGCAGTCCAAAGCGGAAGCGGAAACAGGCCTGCCTAAGTATGACATTCAGGAAAATTCCATTTTACGTAGTTTGATTATAACTGAGACTACATTTCCACGTTAGTATATTCGTCATACAATTGATTCTGCTAAATAAACTTATATATACTTTATACTTATAGATACTTTATTATTAAAACAGAACATAAATTTACGGTTAGAGCATTTTACATGAAATGGAAACTAAACATTCCGTCTAGTCTATGCTTCCGTCATTCACGTCACGTCATTGTCAGACTGTCACCGTTACTCTGAAAATGGTTTCATAATTATTATTGATCGTTAGTGCCTTTAATTATTATTGATCGTTTATTATCGTGTGCTACGAGTGCGCTGATCACTTGGACCTGCTGTTTTCTCATCTGGATTGCCTTGATTTGCTTATTGACGATTGTAAGTCAATAATATTGTACCAAACTAGTAATAGGATACCAAACTGATGCACCCTACTGCTTGAATAACTGTTTCATGTTCGTAATTGACTGTGATTCCTCGAATAAAATATATTATAACTCATAAATTGTCTTTATTATTTTAAATTTATTCGTTAAATAGGAATTGGCATATTATACATCAATATGTATGCATGTAGGTACAGGGAAAGTGTATATGTGTGTGTGAGTATTTCCGTTCACGCACACATGCGTACACGTGACGCACACATGCGTACACGTGACGCACACATGCGTACACGTGACGCACACATGCGTACACTTGACGCACACATATGCACTTACTAGAGCTAACTATTGGGCTGTTGACGTCGGATAAAAACTAGATGACGCGCGGCATGCAAAACCTTGACTGACGTCTCTATCTCTATATTATTCATAGTACTCTTTGCGGCTAGTTTAGGTTTAACACCAATAGGTCGATCACGTAACGCATTCTACGAACGTCGGGTAGGTCTAGATGTCACATTTTATATGGAAAATTGACAGTTAAATTGTACCGACGCGCGTTCGGAACGTTACGTGATTCAAATCAAAGGAAAACATAATTTGGGGAGCGGGGTTTTCTGACTTATTTAGGTAAATTTGGAATTGTTTCCCATACTTGAGTTGAGATGCGGCAAAATCATACGGCGAAATAATTTTGAGTCTAATTATAATTTCGTTTTAAAGATTTAGTCATATAATATTATTAATCTAATCAATTCTATCCTATACTATTAAACGAGCAATATTTGTATATAATGTATATATATATGTACCTATATATATATATATCTACACCGTGTTTTTTTTTATTTCAGTTAACTATAAGGGAAGAATCCTCAGGTTAAATGGAACTAATTTCTCTAAGAAACTAGTGTCTTAACTCTTACTATTTTTCAGATATTCAATAAATCAATTTAATGACCGAATCAGTGTGAAGGGTCCTTTATTTTATTTACGTTTTGATTTTCGTTAAACGAAAAAGGGAATTATTGGGATTTGAACCTGGGACCCCTCACTCCATAAGCAAACTATTTACCACTGAGCCATGTGTTGACAAGTGCTGTCGTAGGTGAAAATTAACTTTGTGTTAATTGAGATTAAGTGTTAGAGCCCTCCCACACTGTAATATTGATTTAGTTTGTATGAAAAATGAAAAAAAAAAATTTTTCGAATTTAACAAAAAGCAACATACCAGGTAGCTTCTGTTAATGAACCGAACATCGTGTCGAAATTAACGGAAATCAAAAAATACACGGTGTATATATATATACACCGTGAAATTTTAGTGGTTGTTTTCCCGTAGCAAGGCGATTTGCTATCGGTAGTACTTTCGAATTATGATAGACAAACTTATAAATAAACTGTTTTCCAAAAAAAATAATAGCCTTAACTCGAATAAGCGAAAAACAATAGTAACGCACTAAAACTTCAAGGTAGGTACTATTGCAGTGCTACTACAGGTGTTAGATCACTTTCGAGTTTCGTTCGACACATTTATAATTCGGGCATTTCTTAACGTTATTAAAAAAAAAGATTACCTACACATCGACTGTATATCGATAGCAAAATCATTTCGTTGCGGGAAAACAACCACTAAAATTTCACGGTGTACTATTTGCAATCACGTTCTCGGAAACGGCTCTAGCGATTTCGATGAAATTTGAAATACAGGGGTTTACGGGGGCGAGAAATCGATCTAGATAGATGTCATGTCCGGGAGAATTCGTTTTCTCCGTATTTTCACAATTTTCATCCGAGCAGAGCTCGGTTGTCCAGGGACTGTCATTTATAAACGTACCAAACTTAGTAAGTATCTCGTAAGCGTATTGGATAGAAATAGAATTTAGGAATAATATAATAGGAATACAAATATCCGGCTTTTATTCTGATTTTCGGCAGAGTATTAAAAATAAATATAAAATAAACTTACCTATATTTTCTGTCACAAAAATCACAACACCAATTTTAAATAAAAATAATTTGTAGTTAATTAAGAAAGGATTAGTTAGGTAAATATTTTATTTAAGTAGTGAATTTTATTTAAGTACTTAAATGTTATACTTATTAAAATAAATTGTAGGCAATCAAGGAAGGATTATTTAATATTTTGTTTAGTGATATTTTTTTTACTAATAGTTTTTTTTCACTAACAATTTACCATTGTTCCGTTTTTAGTAGCCTGGCGCTTGTTCCGAAGCGCTCAGAGCAACTGCGCATGCGTAGTCTCAAGAAGGATGAGATCGGCTTTAAAGACTTGGTCACACCAGATTTTCGTTAAACGTAACTTGGAAAACGTAAGGGCCTGTTTACACGGGAGTAATTCAATCGTCATAAAAACTTTTTGTATAATTTCATGTAACATATTTATGTACGTTAGAAACACATAATCAACGATTACCATAAAAACTATTATCATAACTTTAGTAAGCATAATGCTCAAATTATATAAAACTCATATAACATAACAACTTTTGCTATAATGTTTATACAGCATTAAAACGAATATATTGTATGCATTGGAATATTATGAAAACTGATCATTGTTTTATAAAATTATGTTAAGTGTTATTTATTACAAAGTTTGTTTTTATGCAACTTAATCACTTATAGAAGTTGAAATTATGATAATCATTTATATGGAAAATGAAATTAAAGAAATAGATTTTATACTAAACATTACACACCCGCTCCCATAGAAAAACTGTGATTTTTTTTGCCGTTTTTATTACAATAGTACGTAACCCTTCGTGCGTGAGTCCGACTCGCACTTGGCCGGTTTTTTTCTTATACTACAACGGTGCCAAAAAAGGATAGAGGAAAGTGTGGACCATTCGTATACTGGCCATTATCTCCAATAGGTACGATTGCATGCAGCACGCGATACGGTGCAGGTGTATCCAATAGGAAGCATTCATATTTTTATGGAGCATATGCTACCAGCAAGGAGGGATAGCAATACGACTGAAGTCTAGCTTCCTTGGAAAAACTGTTAATAATGTGTTTTTTCGCAATGTCTAAGTAATTTTTGGATCCAACTTTGAACGTGTTAAGGATGACTCACGCTAGAACGGGCCGTGTCCGGCCCGGGCTGTTTTCTAAGAAAAACGACGGCGTTTTTGCGCGGCCGAGCCATACCCAAGCCCGGCCGAGCCACGTCCTGGCCGTGCCGACACCCAGCCGCTTCCGAACCTCGGCCGTGGCTCGGCTGGGCTTAGTTATGGCTCGGCCGCGCAAAAACGCCGTCGTTTTTCTTAGAAAACGGCCCGGGCCGGACACGGCCCGTTCTAACGTGAGTCATCCTTTACCTAATCTCTAGTAGTGTTTGTAAGTAATTTGTTGCCTTCCATGATCAAATTCCCGAAATTATGTCCTACTTCACAATTATGGGGTATTTTTTTTGCATAAATCTTAAAATAATTTTGTTTGGGGTGGTTTTGTATAGTCAAAAACGTTTTAGAACTGCACTGTATGAATGCACTTCCACTTCTGCTTAAATAAGTAATCGGTTTGCTATCAATGTTATTATTGCTAGATTTAATTCTGATCAATTTGCTAAAGGATATTACAGCGAAATATGTATACTACTCAAAAGAAAATAGGGGCCACTAAGTATTTTGATTGCTACGTGAAAAATATAGTAAACAGTAATGTATATTTATTAAAATAACATGTAACAAGGCTTTTGTTTTAACTTATGCTAATAACCATTTAATTGTGTAGTCAATTTTTTCACTTATTTCAATTAACATGAAATTAATCCATTGTCAACAGCAAAAACTAAACAGAAACTCTTTGCAAAACAAAACAAAAACTGACACAAGCTGTTTTTTTTAATGGTTTAGTAACGGGTGTGTCCTCTGTTGAAGGCTTCCATCAGCATTGGTTTTCTTTTTGTGGACCCATTTGCAGGAAATCAGTTTTCTGTCCTTTGGTCGATCTACAAGAATCCAAGTTTTGTTGATATTTAAGGATTTTACCTCACTTTCCATAGCTTCTAACCATTCAGCTTTCTGAGGACTTTTCACGGCTTCTTTGTATGTCTTAGGTTCATCAGAATCATGAACAACAGCTGACATAATAAAGTCATCATATCTAACTGGCGGCCGTATTGTCGATCTATCGCGGAGGGTTCTCGTTGAAGGAATTTCCTCATGATCTTCGTCAGTATCTGATTCAGGAGTAGCATACGCTTCATCGAGATCTTCTTGACTGGATAAATAATTTGGTATTTGAGGCATCTCAGAAGATTCTTGATCATCTTGTACTATATCCTCCCTTGCATCAAAGATCGGATGATTTTCTTGTACGATATCCTGAATATCCTCCCTTGCATCAGAGATTGGATGATTTTCTTGCGTCTTAGGGAAGTTCATCTCTATTTCAGTCGCCCCTGACTCATCAGGAGATGCCGTAGTTGCTGCTGCCACGTACAATGCCAACTTAGACCGGTATGTAAAAGCCGACGCAACTCATTAATTAGTCACTTATTAATTAGGTTACATCTAAAAATTTACTCAAAAACAGAAATATGTAAGTGGCCCTTATTTCCTTTTGAGTAGTATAGATGAACATCCTGTGGTGTTCGAAGCTACCCCGCTTGTGGGGGTGGTGCTTTCGTACAATTTCAATTTTCTGGGAAAACTGTCATAATCTTGAGATAATTTGAGTTGGCCGAATTGCATCAAATTAGTCCATTCAAAAAGCAACTCCACTGTTGAAGGTTTAAGATTCCAATTTACAATGACAGTTTTATAAAAAGCCGTCCCGTTAGATCGGTTCTATCGGAAGATCAGCGCTGGCAGCATTATGCTGAGATATAACCGTTTCGTGACGTGGCAAACGCTGTCTGTTGTTTGTCTCGAATAAATGTTTCTTTCTTTCTTCTTTTAACAATCTCAACTATAAAGTATGAATATGACCGTCAATTCTTATCTTTTTATTTAACATTTAAAATTTAAAGACAGAAACGAAATAAATCTGAGCTCACTTGTTTATTATTTTTATTAAGGTCAATGATCAAGTGACCTTTACTTACATTGCCTTTATTGGCAGTCTTTGCATAAAGCAGGTAAGACATACTTTGCAAAATTATCTCGGTAGTTTATACGATTGTAATTTTATCATTGATGGTAAGGCTTAATTACTACGCATCGCGGTGTCAAGGTATAATTGTGGGTGAGCGTTGAGGTGAGCTTATAACAAGTTGTCGGCTGCTCAAAGTAACAGTAGGTAACTAAGTTTTTGCAAATTTTACAGGAGAGCGAAAAAACAATTTTTAACTTTATAAACCTTTTTCTTATAAACTTATGGATGGATCAGAATGGTTTTATTTTATTTCTACAGATTTGTATAACCCGCAAGAGCTAACTTGAGACTCGAGCGCGTACTAAATGGCATACAAATGAGGTCTCAAGTTAACTCTTGCTGTACACTGTACAGTCGTACTGCTGTACATCTGGTCATACGGCATCGCAATATTAAGAGTAGCCAGTAAGAGCAATATAGTCTGCCTACAAATGGTACAAAACAACATTCTCAGATGCATCACCAATGCTCCATGGTTCGCGAGGAACGATGAAACCAACGAGCAGGTATAAATGCCAACAGTACGAGTAGCATCCGAAGTGGCCCGCTATAAGGAACAACACATAGCTCGCCTTACCCATCACTCCACAATCCACTGGCCTCTGGATTGCTCGACAATGTCAATGTGGTTAAGAGATATTCTTTAAGTATTGAACGGTGCACTGGCCTCTAAATCTACGACCCGCCATCCTCCATTCAACTAATCTGATCATAGTTTGGGGTGTTATTCGCTACGCGTTAATGCGGCTCACCCCGCCGGTCACCCGTTTCAAAACTAGACCTCTACCTACGCTTAATTACTACGCATCGCGGTGTCAAGGTATAATTGTGAGTGAGCGTTTTTTATGATTAGTTTGTACTGTATCTGTACTACAGTTCCATAAGTCACGTCAAATAGGTATTGAAGTAGAACTGTTTCACTTTGTAATATTGAAAATTAAAAAAATATATATAATGAAGTTATTTTCAAAATTGCTTTTTGAGGTTAGATATGAGGATATCACGTATCATTTGTGGTATAAGTATTGTATTTAAAAAAATCAGCCATATCGTGTCTGGAGGAGCCCAAACTTGGTATGTTTCGAAAATTTTTTGTGTGTTCAAAAAAATGGCTGAAATTTAATTATGTGGTATATTTTTAGAATTGCCTCAAAATTCCCTTTCATAGATACACACGATAGGTTTCTGAAAAAAAAATGTGTTTTTCCATACAAAAAATAAAATGTCTTGGCACTCCCCTCCTAAGGGAAATTTTTTTAGGAACTGAGGGTCAAAAAAATTGTTTTGACCTCTAGTATGCGTATGCCAAATAGCTAAACTGTAGATCGATTTGCGGTTTTTCTTTGAAATTGGGCTTGTACGGCTACCACTACTGGTGACATAACTTTTACTTACCTAGAAAGGAAGTGGTTTCATATACCTCAACGCAACCGAGCATACATAAAAGCTCACACAGATGTACAAGCAATAAGGCAAATAGTAGATTTAGTTATTAAGTTATTATCCTTCAATTAATAATAATTTTCATATACAATTAGGTGACTCAATATAGCTAGTTGCATAGTTCTTCTGGCTCACTTTTTAATACTGCGGTTTTATGGGGTTAAATCCACGACACTAAGGACTTTATTTATATTTTTAACCCCGTTTTTATGGGCCATTTTAAGCATATTACAAATAGAGTAATTAGGTAGGTACATGTTGTAAAAAAAGTACTTACAAAACTCTGTTATGTTGTCTACGAGCTAAAGGAATAGAAAATCAGCAAGACAGAATATATAAAGTTGATTGAATCACTTAGCTACCACCGATGTGTCACCCGCGCTCACTTTCGCATGCTAAACCGAATTATGCGTTCTTCTGATCTCAAATCGGACATGAATAGGAGACGCTACACCCTGCAAAATTGTCGGACGGTCAAGCAAGGTCAAAGAAAATCTTATACCTATGTAGTTACCTTGGTTTCGCAGGCCGAAATCACGTGGCGGCTTACATGCAGTCCTGCCGATTTCGTGCGTGTATAGCGTCTCCGCAGGCGTACCATGGTTGCCGTTTTATCACTTATCGTTGTCGATAAGACATCCGTCTCTCTCTCACACTCGCACACTTGTCAGAACGTGACGAATGTCTTAGTGATAAAATGACATCCGTGCTAGGCCCGCAGATGAGCCTATTCAGCTCATATTTAGTAAATTTACCGGTTAACCGGTTTGCATTCCCCAATTCAATTCAAAAGATAAAAGACAACCTTGAAGCCTCGGTGACGTCACCCTCAACTACTTCCATGAATTGCCCTTTAAATTTAGACTTGCCAGCTACCCACAGAACCACCATAGAAAGTTCTCCAGAATCGAACGAAAATAAGCCACTGGGCGAAGAAAGTTTACACTGCGCTCCAGAAAATGCATCATGCGATTCCGTGGCATCGGACTCCCAAGTACTCACTGAGAGCGATTTGTCTGGCGATTTCATATCCCCCACCGGTACCTCTAACCAACTATCTAGGAGTCTGGACGGCTCACTATCGAGGACGAATACACTCCTGCCTTTGGACGAATTGCACGAAAAGATTACTGAGCTTGAGATCACTCTTAATAGTACCCGAGATGAATTAGACAGTAAAATATTAGAAAATAATGAATTACGTAAAACAAAAGATAAGTTAACGAGGGAAAGTAAAGTACTTCAATCTCTATGTTTTTCGTCCTCTTTTGAATCGAAAAACCACAATAGTAATGAGAGAAAAAAACAGCGGCACTCCTTATTACCTGGAATTTCAACAACACCGTCCTCGCCAACCGTCAATTTTCAAGCTGATAAAGGCCCAGTTGTCATCAGCAAACATATATTAACAACACAAACAAAAATCATAGACTTAGAGAAACTTATCAAAGACTTTGGACATGAAATTTCAGGCCTTTCAACAAAAGTAGAAACTTTAACACAAAAACTCTATACTCCTGACAATACATCAGATACCTTGGCCACAGCGAGGTCAAATATTTCTTCTTCTTCTTCTCCAGTCACTAAAAAATGGAAAACGGAACAAGAAACCTTAAGGACATTCATTAGGCACGATTCCAGACCAAAAATAGCAATTTACGGCACTCAACAATGCGTAGATCTCGCTTCAGCTTTGGCGAGTTCAAGAGATGAACGAAATTACGT
Organism: Epinotia brunnichana; assembly: GCA_963854355.1. Lineage (NCBI taxonomy): Eukaryota > Metazoa > Arthropoda > Insecta > Lepidoptera > Tortricidae > Epinotia > Epinotia brunnichana. The sequence continues at coordinate 14,768,476 of OY977954.1, forward strand.
AAATTACGGCACTCACGCTTTTACGAAACCTCAAGCATGTAGTGCTGAATTAATGAAGAATTGCCAGAGCGCCATCTTGAAACGGGAAGACAAATTGATTATATGCTTAGGCGAAAATGACCACAACATTAACTTTACTCTATCACATCTACGGATCTTGGTTGAGCAGTTTAAAGACAATATGATTCTAATACTAAGTGTAAAAAAAAACTTATATGTAAATACTAATCAACTAAACCTAGAAATTAATAAGTTATGTAATCAATATAACAATTGCCACTTTGTGGACTGTTTTCAAAAAGATATATTTATGATGTGTAAGGTAATTAATTATACCATAGATTGTACGGACTACGAAAAAACATATCTAAACCCTAGGGAATTGAAAAAAATAATACTGAGCATCGAATTAAACCAAAAAAAGAAACCCTCCCTGGAAAAGAAAGGCACTATACCTTTCTATTTTGCGCGCATGAACGACAAGCTGTCGAAAAATATAAATATGCCTACCTCACAGCATAGCACGGAGGTACACGTTTCTAAAAAAGGAACTTTATTGCATTACTTTCCTGTTGTAAAAAATAAAGGAGATAATGCCATGTTTTTTCGAGCCCACACCTCCCACAAGTGAACAGCAAGATTATATAACTAGTGCAAATAAAAAGGTGTCAGTTTTTAAAGTTTTTCACCAAAACGTGCAAGGTCTAAAATCAAAAGTAAGCCAAGTCGAAATATTATCAAACTCAACTAATATTGATGTTCTTTGTTTCTCTGAGACATTTTTAAAAGCAAATGTAACTTCGGTTTTGCAAATAGAAAACTATAAACTGGCTGCATATTTCTGTAGATCCAATAAATCAAGAGGAGGCGTAGGTATCTATATTAAAAACACATTAAACTGTGTTACTTTGCAGTGGATTTCAGACATGTCGATTGAATCACATTTTGAGGTCTGTGGAATTTCCATTCCGGAACTAAATTTCATTGTTGTGTGCATATATCGAACTCCAACAGGTGACATGGCTATCTTTATTAAACATTTTGAATCGTTGCTGGAAAAATTAACACTCAAATCACGTGCTCTAAAAAAGAAATTAATTATTACAGGTGACTTTAACATTAATATGCTCGGCACAGATAATGCAAAAAAAACATTTATATCCTCGTTAGCTAAATTCAATACCTATTATATAAGACCACATTTGTATTACCTATGTTTCACAAATAAAAATCTGAATCTGAATCTGAATCTGAATCAATATTTTTTATACTATATTAGAACCAACAAGAATAACTCCTGAATCGAAAACCTGTATAGATAACATATTAACAAATTTACGACATTTCACTTCTACAGTAATGAACTTGGGTATATCTGACCACACAGCACAAATGATAGAAATACCTACTAGTCTAAGCTTTAATGAGAGATTTTGGTATGTAATGAAACGCAAAATAGACTACTATTTAGACGTGTTCATGAAGTATCTAGGAAGAGTAAGCTTTGCTGATGTTTTTTTGGAAAAAAATGCGAATGATGCTTACAAAGTTTTCATAGATATTTTCAGTACGATTTTCTACCTTTGTGTCCCACTAGAACGAATCAAAGTTACATTTCGGAAAAAGCCGAATTGGAAATCTAGAGGCATAATTAAATCCTGTAAGAGTAAACGACAAATGCACTTATCATCACAAAAGAGAAAAATGTGTAAAAAACATTGCAAGAATTATAAAAAATATTGTACTATTTTAAAAAAAGTAATACGAATATCAAAAGTTTTGTCAAACAATAAATATATAAAGAACAGTATTAATAAACCCAAAGCTACCTGGGGATTAATCAAACAGAACACTAGCTTATGCAATACTATTCCCAATTCCATAGACTCCATAATTGAGAATGGGAATACCTATAATAACCCTTCCGAAATAGTACAGTTATTTAATAATTACTTTTTGAATTTAGTAAAGAATCACAAAAAGGGTAATCAGTACAAATCTATATCCAAACCGGTTTGTAATAGTATTTTCTTAAAACCTGTAGACAACTACGAAATCAAAAAAATTGTAAGCAATATTAAAAATAAAAAGAGCTCGGGATATGACGACATCCCAATCCAAATTATCAAAACTTGTGTTAACCATATCGTTGATCCTCTCGTGTACATAGTAAATCTTTCACTAGAATCTGGTTGTTTTCCAGACGACTTAAAAAAAGCTATAATAAGGCCCTTGCATAAAACTGGTCCAAAAAATGATCTTGGCAACTTTAGACCAATAGCATTATTACCAGCCTTTAGTAAAATATTAGAAAAAGTTATGTATGACAGGTTATCAGGGTTTTTAATAAAAAATGACATCTTAAGCAAAGCTCAGTATGGCTTTCAGAAAGGAAAGTCCACCACTTTAGCCATTTTTTCAATTTTTAAGCATATATGGGAGAGTTTAAATACTGACAAAACCTGCGTTGCCCTAATGCTCGATATGTCTAAAGCCTTCGATTGCGTTGTGCATGAGGTGATGTTGCAACAATTAGAGCATATCGGGATAAGGGGAAATGCCCTGAATTTATTCAAAAGCTACTTGTGTGGAAGACAACAGGCTGTAGAAATAGAATATTATAACAGACAAAGTAAAACTATTGAACCGGTGTTGTCATGTTATGGGGAAGCAGTTTATGGAGTACCCCAAGGAAGTGTGCTAGGGCCACTTCTTTTTTTGATATATTTAAATGAGCTTCCTACTATTGTAAATGAACAAAGTGTACTTTTCGCAGATGATGCAACAATATTTTTTTCATGTGACCGCTCAGTTGTAAACCTCGAAAGGGATATCAAAATTGTTTTGAGCAAAATTATAGATTGGCTCACTGCTTTAAACCTTAAACTTAATCTAAGCAAAACCCAGCTCATTCAATTTAGAAATTACAAAACCGCTCCTCTTTCCTTAAATGTATCGGAAGCTGGTACAACCATAGAGGTAGCAGATAGTGTTAAATTCCTAGGAGTACATGTAGATACACATCTTAATTGGAAAACACATGTTGATCAAATAAACAAAAAGATTTCCAGAAATTGCTACGCTTTATCCATTCTCTCTGAAACTTGTTCCGAAAATGTAGTCATCAGTGCGTACTATGGAAATGTATATTCTTTGCTGACCTATGGTACCATTTTCTGGGGTAACTCAGTGGATGTGCATAAAACATTTTTACTCCAGAAAAGATGCCTAAAAACCATTTTCCGCATGAACATCAGAGATTCTCTTCGTGAAGTCTTCAAAGAAAAGCGTTTCCTAACATTAACAGCCATTTTCATTCTACAAATAGGTTTGCTTGTAAAAAGCCAACCCGACTATTTCCCAACTTGGTCTGGTACTAAATGTAATACAAGAAAGCAATATAAATATGATACTAGGGTACCGAAAATCAGCTCCTCTATTTTCGAGAAGAGCACTTTTGTAACTGCAATTCGTGTATTTAACCATCTGCCATCTGATATAAAAGCTATGGAAGGTAGGACGTTCAAAGTAAATTTAAAAAACTGGCTTATAAATAAATCATTTTATAGCCTCAATGAGTTTTTTGGGTCAGTAAACAGTCGTGAAAGATTTTAGGATTTAGTGTTGTAAATGAATGTATTTTTAATGTTAGTTATATGCTATAAATGTACCTAAATATTGCACGCCCGTAAGGGCACCTGTTGAAACTATTTGTATACATGTTATCCATACCATACACAGTTATGCAATAAATAATTCTTATTCTTATTCTTATTCTTATTCAGGGTGACCTATAGGTACCTGTTATATTTTGTCATCAGTTGGCTGTCACATTGTCCAATCAAGATGACAGCTAGGCGTCACACGAAGGGTTATACTCATATCACTATTAAAAACCTCGTAAAATGTAAAACTCGTGTAGTATTCGTGCTGGGTATGTTTCTTTCAACCAATTATCAGACTGGAAAAATGTCCTAAAGAAAAACATCGAATGAACCGACGAGATAAAAAGCAAAATACCAAATATCAACGTCGGTATATTATTTGTAGTACCTACTAATTATAAATATTTTGTTTTTGTTAATGAATATTACCTTTGTATCTGTCTGTGTGTGGTATGAATGACCATGAAGTCCCCAAAGTGGGGGTGCGGTGATAATTAACATTAAGTGTTCCATTTATATAGGTACCTGGGTTATTTTCGAAGTTAATTAGATATCTTTTAACTAAGTATAATTTGTATTTGAAATCAGATTTTAAATCTTATGTAAGTCAAATATTACCTATACTTAGATACCCACTATTTTCATTCGTTATTCATCAAGTTTTTGGTAATTATTGTAAAACTAGTTTGGTTTATAGGCACTTTACCTACTACTTAGTATATAACTTTACTCATACCTACGTAAGTCTGTGTCCTAATAAAGCCGAAAAAAACTTGTTAGTTAGGTACCTAATCAAAATTTGACTTGACGACGATAAAGTGACGTCAAAGTGACTGGTGGCAAAGTAGGCATGTTTGACGGTACGTGATCGACCAGGCCCCGTAGCATGCATGGCCTTTTTTTTTTTTTTTTTTTAATAGCCTTAAGTGTCCCACTGCTGGGCAAAAGCCTCCCTCTGTTCCTTCCACGTATCCCTATCCTGGGCAGTCTCCCACCAGTCTTGGTCGAAGACGTCAAGCTCGTCTCGCCATCTCCGACGAGGTCTACCGCGACGCCGTGTTCGGTTGTGTGGGACCCACTTGGTGGTGATTTTAGCCCACAAGTCTTCCGGCATGCGGCAGATGTGCCCGGCCCAGTCCCACTTAAGTTTGGCGGCTGCGTGAGCTACGTCAGCTACTTGCGTTTTGGAACGCAGTATTGTATTTCTAATGCGATGGCCTTATCACGCGATAAGTGACATGATAGAGCATCCGTCCCTGGCTGACACCGTTCGATAGAAAGAGACGACGCTGTTATCTTGTCACTTATCGCGATGCCATCCATGCTACGGGGCCTGCTTCGAATCTCGAACTTCGTATATCTCCGTCTCCGTCGCTCGAGTACCATAAACCATAAATGCGACAGAGACGCATATATACGAAGTTCGAGATTCGAAGTTCGTGGTTATAGCTCAGTACCTACTGAACTAAAATGGTACAATAACTGAAAACAAATGCGATGGCGACATATCCCGTACAGACAGGGTGGTGTGGTGGTGGCCAAGTGTCGCCAAGTGAGTTAACCTCCATACATTTCTTTATGATTTGTTTGGAATTTTGGATCCTACGGACGGCGCCATGGCGACCATGGCGTCCCAGTGAGGCACGCACGGTTGAGTGACAAGATAACAGCGTCGTCTCGTTCTATCGAACGGTGTCAGCCAGGGACGGATGCTTCATGTCACTTATCGCGTGATAAGAGGCCATGCATGCTACGGGGCCTGGTCGATCAGGTACCGTCAAACATGCCTGCTTTGCCACCAGGGGGACCTTTGCCCAAGAAGCAAATTTAAAATGTACCTACCTAAACGCAGTATTTCGCGAGCAAAACTGCATTTTACTTGATTTTCCATACAACGATTAGTACAAATAACAGGTGTGAATATACCTGTGTGTCAATTAGTATGAAGCGTTTATGGCTGCCGCCAGCGGGGTCAATCTTTGTCTCAAGTTTTGGGTATTTATGTTCTTTAATTATAATTGCTCCCATACAAACATTTGTTCCTCTCCAAAAACTGGTTTGAATGGCATCGTAAAGAAATCTTAAGTAGTCATCGACGCTGTGTCCTGTTTCTCCGATCATGAATTTCTATTAACTTCGTCTCGGCCCCGTAAACACTTGAACCCGTCGATATTACTCCCAAGGGCAAGATTCTGCTTTAGAATCCCTCGCTACGCTCAGGATCTTGTTTTAGTTATGCCCCACCCATTGTTACTATGGCAGCGTGTAACTTCACTAACCACGCTGTAATTTTATACCCGACTGTTTGACCGAGCACTGTCATTAGGTACAACATCACCAAATTCAAGTTAAAACATTTAAATGTTGTCTCGACCCGTATGCCCTAACATAACCGGTACTGTGACGTAACAAATGACGCGAGGGCGTCACTAACTCAACATCAGGTTATCATCAGTATTTACAACTGCGTATATGACGCTCATACTACATCGGTCTGTATTACTTAAAGACAGCGTAACCTAGTTTCTACGAAGAGGTTGAGGTAAACGCTTAAATCTCAAGGTTGAAGTGCGAAAATACCTACGTAAATATAGGTACCAACCTGGCCTCTAGTAGCATGACACGTTTTATGGTTACGGTTTACGTGACGTTTAAGTACATTTTCGCCATAAAACGTGCCGATAAAACCTATCGTGCTAGGGCCTCTGGCCTAGTAGCATGATACGTTTTATCATTACGGTTTACGTGAAGTTTCAGTACATTTAGGCCGTACCTAAAGAATGATCATAAAATAAAACCTATCGTTCTTGACGGGTTGACTATATTACGAACGATCGCTGCGGGCGGGGCCATAATAGGCATGATGCCTTTTAAAATTGATAACGTAGTGTTACTAAATGGATAGTAAACCATCAAATTGTTATAATAAAGTATAAATTATAAAATATAATTATAATCATAAAAAGATCTTGGAAAACATGGAAGAAAAGGACCTTGAAAGTTTAGATTTTTTTTTTATTATTGTCCAAGATTAAATTTAAAGCTACCAATAGAATCCTTACGCTTTTATAGAAAGGAAATTATAGTACCATGAACCTGTCATTGCACGTAGAACTGATGGCCGTTGGGGCGGAAAGGTTCTCGAGTGGCGACCACGTCCCGGAAGGCGCGGCGTTGGTAGGCCTCCCACAAGGTGGACTGATGACCTGGTAAAGGTCGCGAGAGGCCGCTGGATGCGGGTGGCGCAGCACCGGTCACTTTGGAATTCTTTCGGGGAGGCCCATGTCCAGCAGTGGACGTCTTTCGGCTGATATGATGATGATGATGATGAATATAGTTGCAATGCAACTTCAAAATGCCGTTTGATATAGAAATAGCAAAGTTGTGGCTCACATTATTGCTTTATTCTGACTTCGGGGTCCTACTTAAAAAGGCATGGTTAAGTTTGGTTCAAAAATGTCATATTTGGTAAAAGCTTTTATTGACAACTGCACTTTTCTGTACACCGTCACCAATTACTCGTTGAGACGAATATAACGAGCCCAAACTCAACGGGTTACGTCTGTTAAGTCCTGAATCACATGGCCACCTTCTCGGCTCGATGGTACCATAATAATGAATTGTCATCCAAACTTTAGGTACTTAAAATTTCAGCTCAATCGGTTGAAGAATCTATCTGCTTCAAAATTCAGTTGCAAGAACAAACCCGAACAAACATAGTTACATACATTGCAAGTAAAATAAAAGCTTGTTAAAAATACAACTTTTCCTTTCAGCTAAATATTTAGGTATACGTCTTTATTACTGTAAGAGTATTACGATGTGTTACGATATATTTGCCTACTTTGGCTGGTGCTACTAACTAAGTATATGACGCTGAGGTACGTCATACATCATTTTAAAGGTACCGACCTTTAAAATGATGCGCTCTACGTAAGTCGGTTCGATTTTCATTTTACATCGCGGTGCGTAAAAGTCTGCACCCTTTTGACCCAGGACCCATAAATGCCGATGACAATACGATATTGAACTGATCTTCGTAGAATTCATTTCCAAAGAGTTCTTTGTTTTTTTTTTAATCATTAAGTAGGCACAAGCACTGGTTTGATGGTGTGTTTTCCTTGACTAACCGGTTGACGGCTCTTACGAAACTTTCTTGTTAATTTTATTCGTGTTTGGCCGCCAAAAGGGATAGGGTTAATCTAACCATGTACCCAAGACCATGGAAAGGCCATGGGCACGTTAATGTGGTCCACGTGCCGTTTGCCCTTAAAATTATGCCATATTGCATAACAACAACTAATAGGAGATACGAATAAAGGCACGATTTAGATACACCTATATGTTTAATGGATGAAAAGTATTTTAAGTATATTGAATTAAGTAGGTACTTACTTAAAAAAATATTTTGCTAATGGGTTGGGTAAAAGATACCTGGCACGAAAAAAAAACTTTTTTTTTCACATTGCTCTTAATAGTTTAACGATCCAATTTTATGATATAAAATTGGATTTATTACTCTGCCTAGTGGCAGCGATTTGGAGGAAATATGTATATATAGTAGTTTAGGTTAGGTTTCGTTAGTTTGTAACTTTATGTTTCGGTTTCATGTTTTTAGGGTTCCGTAGCCAAATGGCAAAAAACGGAACCCTTATAGATTCGTCATGTCTGTCTGTCTGTCTGTCCGTCCGTATGTCACAGCCACTTTTTTTCCGAAACTATAAGAGCTATACTGTTGAAACTTGGTACGTAGATGTATTCTGTAAACCGCATTAAGATTTTTACACAAAAATATAAAAAAAACAATAAATCTTGGGGTTCCCCATAGTATAAACTGATACACAAAATTTTTTTTTCATCAAACCCATACGTGTGGGGTATCTCTATGGATAGGTCTTCAAAAATGATATTGAGGTTTCTAACATCATTTTTTTCTAAACTGAATAGTTTGCGCGAGAGACACTTCCAAAGTGGTTAAATGTGTCCCCCCCCCCCCTGTAACTTCTAAAATAAGAGAATGATAAAACTCAAAAAAATATATGATGTACATTACCATGGAAACTTCCACCAAAAATTGGTTTGAACGAGATCTGGTAAGTAGTTTTTTTTTTAATACGTCATAAATCGTAAACTGCAATTTATTTAACGGAACCCTTCATGTGCGAGTCCGACTCGCACTTGGCCGCTTTTTTTTAATATATATTCATTGATAGGATAAGATAAGCGCGTCGTCTCGTTCTATCGAACGGTGTCAGCCAGGGACGGATGCTCTATCCTGTCACTTATCGCGTGATAAGGCGATCCATGCTACGGGGCCTGCTGGGATCATCATGAGCGTAAATGAGAATGAACTCATACAAGACTAAGTATAAATGTAATTTATTTGTCATAAGACTAATCAATAAATATATGAATAACAACAATTAAGTACATATTAAACAACATCGTAATAAATTGTAGCTTTTTCATCGGTCCCTTTGATGTACAATTCCTGTAACAAAATAAAAATGCTTGGTACAAAACAGATTAACAAAACTTTTTAAAGTGTTCTAATACTAAATCGATTTTATTAGGATATCTTTAGGGCTCTGTATTTGGTCTGGATTTGGACTGGCTGCTCTTAAAAAATGTAAAAGGAAATGACGTAATACCATTTTATATTTATTATGATTTTATTATGAGGAAATGACGTAATAACATTTTATTTTGTATTAGCTGTTTAGAGATTTCATCTAAATCTTACTTTAATGGTTTTGGTTACTATCGTAATAACAACAAGTAGGTACACGTATGCAATAGCCGAGGATGCAATATCAAAACTCATTGAAAAACCGATAATGGTTTGTGCCATAAATATATCTATAGTTTTGACGGAGAAATAACAACTCAAAACACGCCAAAAAGCGCGTGGAGCCCCTTAAAAATATTTGACGAAATATGATTACCTATTCCATATTTGCAGATTTTCCTCTATGCCTACTTAGTTTATTTGCTTTGATACTTTTATGACGGATTCAGTAAGTGATAAGATAAAGTTAATCGTTAAGAATATATTTTTTTCAGGTATGTAGGTAAATTATAAATGTACTTATGTGGAATTATTTAATCTCGCGACGCGATGCGTCGTGTCGTGCGTCATGTGGGGCGCTACATTGCTCGATGTCGTGTGGCGGAGAATAAATATAAATAAAACAGACAAGCACACGGTCCACCTTATGGTAAGTAGACATTGAATGTAGCCTATGGATGCTTGCGACTCCAGAAGAATCAAAAACGGGTTCCCGAACTTCAGTTGGTTTGGGGACAATCTTATACAAATCGAACAAGCCCCATAATAGTAAACTCATACATAACTACCACTTAGAAAAGTTAAAAAACCCCCGACATTTTCATTTCAAAGTTAAATATCTCAAAAACGGCTGAATCGGTTTTGTTGAAACGTAGCTAAGAAACATCTCGATCACGTCAGCTTTTGGATAAAAAAAACAGCATTCAAATCGGTCCATTTGTTTAGTAGCTACGATGCCACAGACAGACACACACACCCACAGACAGACAGACACACATACACGTCAAACTTATTACACTCCTCTTTTTCCGTCGCGGGTTAATAAGGCTTGTGCTATAGGTATTAGACGGCGATGTATTTAATAACTAATAGGTATAATCCACAGATGTATGAATATAAGGAGATCGGACATGGCGGCCGATTAGTATAGAGTGAGCCTGTCACAAGTACATTAACCCACACAACGCCCAAGTAATTGACAAGACAAAGCACGCACACATCTAAAACACACACACTTGTATACCTACACGCTTATTTGACAATAAACGCGCATCATATCAGGCATTTTGGGAAAAAAACGTAATATTCTCTGCGATCAGCACGCGCGCACAGTATGGCAGTGTATGCCCATTGAGCATACAGCTGCGACACGGCCGCCGGCGGCTTGTCCTCTCCCTAGTATTCTATGCTCTGAGGTATAATCGCTCTGTGTCCTGCAGAACACGCGAGCCTGTCTTTTTTTCAGAAAGATATATTTTTTTTAATTCCAAAAATGTTACTCGACAAAAAAAAACAATGAACGAAGAAATGCGACCTGTAGAGGAGAACAGCGTGACATCGTGACAGACACCGGACAAACGAACGATTTTCGGCCCAAGCTGAAGCATAGAACTTCGTTCGGATCTCGCTCGTTCGAAAAAAAAAATCTAGGTACTAACCAGTTTCATGCTGTTGGCCTCAAAATGCCTGTCCATATGCACAACGTTGCCACCAGGCAAGTTTATATGTGACTTCAGTACGTCTCCTTCCAAGCTGAACTGGACCTTGGTTTCCATGCCGTCTGGCGCGCGGTAGTCAACATCCTCTCCCAGAACGATCTTCTGGTCCATGTGGACTTTGCCGGCGCTGTCTGAGACCACATACTGGATCGTGCCGTCGGCGTTCTTTGTAAAAGTTGTCTGGGAATCTGGGTTGCGGAGCAATGCGAGGATTTGCGCGGAGAGATCTGGAATATGGGTTGACTTCGTTATTATTTTTTTCCGCTCACGGCCCAATGGTGTCCCGGACTTTTGGGAGGCGTACACAGAGCCAAGTACTAAGTAAACAAGTATCACATTGCCATTACCTTTGGACAATTTAAAATGAAGTGCAAAGGGGTTAGTGGTTAGTGGATTCATTATGATGTTACGGAGAACGTGAACGAAAGGACATGTCACTTTTGAAATGTTTTGAAACTAGTTCAAGTTGAGTCGAAAAGTGCCAAACATTCGTGTGTCAAAGTGTCTGACCACTGACCAGCGAGTCGCATCACAAGAAAACAGCGGCAAACACAACATGAACATAGGTACGTCACTCAGCCAGGAAACAAGCCTGACCTGGACAAGCCAGGGGGCACTTTGTGGGGAGTGACACGCTCTAGGATGGGAAGGGAAGACCGACCAGCCGCAACAAGTCGGCCACAATCTACTGGCTATGCAGCCTGTGTAGCAAGAAAACTGCGGCAAATTTTAAAAAGTAATTTCACAGACTCACTTAGCTTTCCAAGGAACTCCGCTGAATTTTCAACCTTTACTTTCTTGAACTTCTTTCCAAAGAAAGACATGATGGCGGCCGTATTGGACTTTCAACAAAATTGAACAGTCCCAAATTCGCAAGAATGTCGCCTATATAGACGATTTAATCTACATTTTATTAATATATTTATTGCATGTAAATCCTCTCTGATAGCCAAGGATTATCTTCATTGCATACGTGTAGGGGACATACAGTAAGCCAGAAAATTGGTCTACTGCTTTTGTACTCTATTATCTGTGCGTTAAGGTTGAAAACCGGTAGACCACTTTATTGGACTGTAACTAGTTACTAACCAACAACCAGTATCTAGCTATACCATAATAAAGATAAGTAGTTAAGAACTTTAGTTACACACCTTACCTTACTGTACAAAGGGCATATATATATATATATATCAGCACGGCTGTCACAGGACGGCCCGCGAGCTGTGTTGCGGCGAAATAGACTTCCGTCTCTTTCCATATTAGAACGCTTAGAAAGAGACGGATTGTCTATGTCGCTGCGACTCAGGTCGCGGGCCGTCCTGCACGGGTATCACAAGACGGCCGCGACTTACTCTCGAGCTCTCTCGCACTATCCGTCTCTCTCTAATTAGACCACTTGGAAAGAGACGGATAGTGCGAGAGAGCTCGAGAGTATGTCGCGGCCGTCTTGTGATAGCCGTGCTGGGAATCGAAAAGAGGACATTTTAGTGCTGTTCGCCATTACGATTACGCCATTATTAGGTAATAGGGCATGCAATCTCGATCTCGTGAGATCTCATCTACTTATATCTACTT